>OX365957.1:19350356-20550356 GCA_947247005.1 Spisula solida
GTTGATTGTTCAAAAGCTCTACAAGTTTGTGCTATATATTGTGCACAACGTATGGCTGCTAGCTGTGCCATCGATCGACTGTATATATCTGGTCTTGATTGTACAGAACTTTCAGAATCAACCGATTCCTGATCGTCCATGGAGTAGTGACTGTTGTTATCCGATGTTCCGGGATCTGCTGGTAGAATAACTTCATGTGTGCTATCTTCAATTCGAGATAATTTCATTACCTCGGCTCAATTTTGAAGCTCGTCCCTCCACTCTTGTGTTGATTATTAGTTTGGCTGGGTAGCTATGACAGGTTCCTGATGGTTGTTTTAGCTTGTTTATAGTCACTCTAAAGTCGGACATATTTTTTACCTAAAGTGTACGCCATACAAGGGTTAACGACCTCTCCCGACCTCTATACTAAAGTATGACTTTCAACCAGGCCGGCCTAATACATGTAGGTGTATTACAGATAGGATATTCACACAGTTGTTTAAACCAGTTATCAATGTCATACGGTGTAGTGTCTCTTTCGCAGATGATATAAACTACACGATTTCTTCATTGGATACTGCTAGATGGTTAGTCGTGAATTAAGTATTAAATTAATATAATTTTGATAAAATGTATCTTAGAATGAATATACTAATTTTATCATAACGCATTACGTTTTAATATTTAATAACGCTGCTACAAACAGAAATGTTACGCATTACCAGAACGAACATATCATGTAACGTAATACTACATGTGTGTACATATTATGTGCATAAAATCGAATGTTGATTAGTACAATACATGTACATGAATGGAAGAAGATGAAAATAACATAGCATGGTCATCATAGTGTACTCGAGTAATAGGCCGTTTCTCAACATTTTTGTCAGTTATATACAGCGGCCGATTCACCCTACTTAAAATGTATATAGTTAACCCTTCCGCAATATACCAGGAACATAACCACATATGAAAGAAAATCGACATTGTTGTCACACTTTCATTGAAGGGCAAGACCAGCTGTGACCGGAAATCGAACTTAAATCACCGGGTTACAAATGCAACTTCTGGACATCGGCTGCGGCACTGGGTTATTACATGTGTATTTATTTTGAGTAATGATATTATTACACCTCGAACGGTTAAGGAGATATCAAAGAAAATCAAAGGGTAGCGTTAGAAGTGCCGTTAGGCGTAGTTGTGCGATTTGTGTCGTCAGGCGGCCGACAAGGGGGCCTATAGTCAGTGGTGTTGTCTATATCACAGTGGGATTGAGGTCGCATCCAATGAATGTATTTACTTTTTGTTTATAGATTGGTACGAAACACATCAAATAATTATGAGCAAGTTCGAAAATTATGACAGTGTTTCGCAATGCTATGACGAGCAGAGAGTTGCGTTTGGGTCTGATCTTATGGCCGCTATGATACAGTTCCAGTGTGGTAAACCATTAAAGGTATAAGTATTATCTTTTTGCGGGATATTTTTTCAGCGGAGCAGTTTAATTTTTGTTATTTACTCGTTTGGCTGGTCAATGCCATGCTTGTAGCTATATTATATAAATTAATGTACAACTATACAAAACAACCGAACCTAATTGTTCACAATGTACACTCGACAAAACTTATAAGTACACACGCGTTTACTTACCTTTAGCTCGGTCAATGCGTGTTTGATCTTGCTGACAATTACAAAATATTTAGTTAAGATATGTTGAGTAACAATACAATCAATGTTTTAAACATGTGACTACACTTGTCGGACATGGTTAACGCCCTTGACCATAACAATAAAACATATTTTTAAAAGTAAAAAACCACCATGTTGTTGAGTGAAAAATTTAATTATTTTGTGTGTTTTTTTAATTTGACGGTAAGACTAAAATTAAAATTTACCATACTAAAAAATAATTTGCACCTACGCGTCAATTTCTCGGCCATTTTACGGTTCTTTGATGTTTCTTGGTTCAATGACCGCTGTATTTAATTATTTTAAATAAAAAACTTTATTTGTCTAGTTCTGTGATAGTCAATATCATGTACACACAATTTCATGCAAACAATGATAAAAAAATAAAAGTTATAACGGTAGAACCACGTCTGTACTTATAAGTTTTACCGAGTGTATTGTACGACCCATAAAAGTTTGCTAACCATTCTAAATGCATGGCTTTTCTGTCGTGCTTGATATTTGTTATTTTTGAGTACAATTAATCAACATCATACTCACAATTATTGTACTTGATATAAGTACCCTAAAAGGCTTGCCCATCTGCAAGGTAAACTTTTAGTATAAAAAGGGCAAAAAACTTGTTTTTAATCTTTCATTAAGATACCTCCTCTTATCTAATGAGGTCATAACTGTAATCAACTGAGCCGAGTTTGAAGTCAGTATAAAGTAACATCTTGCAGATAATGATAAATTTGACGAAAAGGAACATTTTCCCAGGCTATACCTCATCTTGTTTATACAATGGGGTCGTTACAATTAACCAGTGTCTTAAGTTTCAAGATAACATATTTGATATCGAGACATACAAATTTTACAAGTAAAACGGTCAACATTTCTTATTTTAAGTCCAATCAAGTGCAACAACTCAGGTAGTACACAACGCATGGTCGTCTTCTTAGTTGTAATGTATTGCACTTGTTGAAGTAAACAAGCATTGCAAGTTTGAACTGAATACATCGGATAATACTTTAGAAAACAACGCAAAATAAACAATCGACTAACGTCCTCGCAGACGCGTACGACACTCGCTAAAAAAGCTCTTTTTCTAAGAAACGTAGGTAGTTGTGTAAGGATTTGAATGCATTAACTTTTCCGAACCTTTAATATATTGCTTTTCAAGCGATTGTTGGATTTTTTTGTTTTCAAAAATAATTTCCTTTATAGGACATACATGTACTGGACGCTGGGTGTGGAACTGGCAATTACGCAGTGGATTTTATCAAGTATGGCGTAGGTCATATGACATTGCTTGATGCCTCGCCGGGAATGTTGATGCAAGCCAAATCAAAACTTTCGGACCATATCACGTCAGGGAGAATAAAGGATGTCATAGAAGCCAAATTACCAGCATTGCCATTTGCCGACAACACATTTGATGCAGTACTGTTTAACGTAGTAAGAGAATAAGCTATTAGAAGCTGCTACAACTTATTAATGTCATCAAATCCAACGAAAGCAAACTAAACACCAAAATTGTAGAATAGTTTTACATGATTTGACCGGAGCTTGATTACGTGTAATACAAAATTTGTGAACGATGTAAGACAAGCAATTCATAGGTATCTATTTTCTGATCACAGGAATGTGAAATTCTACCCATAACATATCTTGTAGTCGATCCATTTTTGAGGGGAATGTGCTGCCATCCTTTCAGTATAATACATACATAGAGCGATTTTGAATGGATCGATTGCTATGATAATTTATGAATAGAATTTCAAATTCCTGTGGTATGATGTTATGAAACATCTGAATGTTTATCTATTGAAAATTTTAGATAAAGGTCTTGGAAATTTGCTACTTTTCGGGCCATTTAAAACTACTTGTTTGTCACCGCTTATGATTGCAATTTATGACCAACATATTATTTTCATTCTTGACCGCGACATTGTAGAAATCATAACTTTTACAAAATTGTATCGCTTGTCATCTGAAAATGGCAAGCACATAACACGTTGCTTTGCTTTGGTGAGTTTTGGTATTTGTTTGTCCACGTAGCATTGGCAATTGTGTTGGTTAATTCTTCATGATTGTCATTCCACATTTTGTTTTTTCTAGGTTTTACATCATCTTGAGTCTGGAACAGACAATCGGGACTTCAAGAACACGACAGAGGCATTAAAAGAAGGCAGACGAGTATTGAAACCTGGTGGTTTAATTATTCTAAGCACGGGTCTACCAGAAACATTCATGCATGCTGTATGGTACATGCAGATAGTTACCAAGCTGACCGATCGATATGTGACGCGCTTTCCATATATAGGGGAATGGCAACAGATATTCGATTCTGCGAGAATAAAGTGCGTTCAGAAGCTTAACTTACTGGGATCCAATATGCAGAAAGATTACTGCAACTTCGAGGGCCCGCTTGATGAGAACTGGCGTAAGACGAGTTCGTACTGGGCTGAAGGAACGGAAGACGAAATAGAAGAAGTGAAAACATTCATTACTGATTTGAAGGATAAAGGAGAACTTGAAAAGTGGGCGAAGGCACGTGATCGTTTGGATACGTCTGGGGCGCTTACTATTTTTGCACTGGGACAAGATTAATAGCATCTACTTATAATATATTTTTTCCAAATAAACCAAGTACATTAATACGTCGTACATTTTATTATAATATTAAACCCTCGTTGCGCTTAGCAATATTGTCTTAAACCTAGGTACCTCTGGACGGTCATGGGCGGATGCGATAATGTTCTTTCGATGACTCCAGAGTTAAACATAGAGTGGTTCAATTATAGAATTATGTCATTGATAATGTAACGGGATGGTCGAGTAAACGTCCGCCACTATTTAGTGAATGGCAGTGAATAATCGGTGAAAGCTCCAAACTATTCGGGTTACTCAGATTCCCAAAGTTAACAACTTCGTGTTGGTTACACAAAAAAAGTTGCGAACCATCGCTAGTGCATCGGGCAGGGGTAACATATACATTTATGCATATGCGTAGAAAAGGAAATCACGTATTTCGCCGCGGACACTCTGCAGAAGCATTGTCAACATTTCATGAGATTCTTTGATGACTCCTATTTCTCCAAAATACCACCGAGTGCATATGCGACCTTTTTTGTCGCAGTTCTCTTAATGCCCCCCAAAGAGGTTTGAAAGTGACTTGAATTTGTAATATGTGATTTCTTCTGGTTCTAATCGTGCTCTGCTGTCATTTCAACTTGTTGATTATCGTTTTGTTTGTTACGAACAAATATGTTTAATCTTTGTGGGAATTTTGTTTATCATTCTTTACATTTGTAATGTATACATAAGTATGTGATCATTATAGGTTCGTAGAATCGTTATAATGAAATCCGTTTTGTTTAAGACGTTGAACCGATAAGCTATATTTGACAAGATGCCAGTGGTAAGAACGCTACACTCACTTGTTTGTCGAAGGTTTTAGTCAAAGGCTATCATTACAAGTGAATCCATTTGATCATGCAAACATGTGCAACAATTCCAAAATACAACCCAATCAAATCCTTTCGTTGTTTTTTTCACTATGTAAACACCAATGAAAATATTTAATTTTGCCTTATGCCATATGTATATTCGAGTCTTCAGTCGAGCATAAACTGTGTGAACGTAGGCAGTAATTGCAAACATGGCAGTTAACTTACGTATGCACAGTTGCAGCATCCGATGGATTTTCCTGTAAACCCAACAAAAACCTCAGACAAACAATAAGGGCTCAAATACCAATATAGATGGACTTATTATAATTATAAAACATAATTTGACAAAAACCGTTTACTGATGTGAGGAACACACATGTATTTAAATCAACGACGTTTTAAAACATACTTTAATCCATTACATAATATCAAAAACAAAGTGGTGTTACATCAATGATTCATCCAGAAAGTTCACAACGAGAGAAATAAGCTTACTCGAATACAATAACATTTTTTATTATAAATTTCAAACTACGCATGGCTCATCTAAATTTTACGATACCATCAGTTCATAATATATTTAATAGACGGCGGTCTCATAGTTGTCCACAAACAAATTTGGTAAAGAGAACTAGTTGCTATACGGAAAACGTCCACAAACATATCCGATCGGACTGGGAAGTCATCACTGAACAGAAGGCACCTTAAGGAACAGACAAAACGACAACAGACCACACATTCACGCCGTAATGACAAGTACAAAACTGAACAAAGAAACAATTAAACAAAACAGCTACAACGTCCTACTTTCATGTGTCAATGTGGCCCAATGAAAGTGTAAGAAACACTGCAAATTGCAATATCATACAGCTTCAAACATGATGTTTAATTGTCAACAAATGGGAACTGACGAATGGGAATGGGAAACGTGGAAAATGCACACAAGACGAAATGAAACTAAAGAATTTTCTTCTTAAATTTCTAGAATTATCTGAAATTACAATTAACGTAACGACAACAGTATTTCAATGACTAGAAAATCAAGCAAAGTGCCGACTACCTTTGGTGCGTTTAACTGATATATTGCCTGAACGAAATAGAGCATCTGTTTCAAGTATAAAGTGTCATTTATATTATGTGTTTGGCTGATTTTGAACAGGTAAAACTGTAAAATGAGAATGTCGTTCCACAAGAATTAATAGTGTGAATGTGGTACGTCAATCTTTGTAAATAGCAGTTTCTGTGTTAAGTCTTAAAACAATCGATGAGCATTGTACCCGGTTGAAAATAATAATGAATCGGAAAAGGAAAGACGCACCCTGTAAAGAACAAAGCCAAAACCCTACCGCATCAACCAGTCATGCGTAACCGTAGTTAAATCCAGTTAACAATATTTAATCACAAGGACAAACAATGATCAAAATGACAAACCTCAAAAGAAACGCCACAGTGTTTTTGTAATATTCTTCTATTACTATAAAGTAGACAAAAATCAGTATCATTTAGCCTCATGTTACTGCCTTATTCGCGAACTACAGCTTTGCGAAGTAGACTTTGACGATGTATAAACCTATTTGTGACTTCTGGTTTGTACATTGACTTCTTGTAGAGCACCGCGTACGCGTATAACAGAATAAAGGTTTTCACAACGACTGGTATAGCAACTGAAATCATGACCACGCCAGATATACCACATAGACATCCGATCAGTCGACCATACAGCGAGCGTGGAACAACATCACCGTAGCCTACTGTAGTCAAGGTACTTATAGCCCACCACCATCCAACCGGAACGCTCTCTATGTCATCGGCGCTCTCCACAAAGAAGATAAAGTTGGCGAATATGAGAACAGCCAGAGTTAGATAGAGCAGAAGGACGGACAAATCTTTAAGTGTAACTCTCATTGAAAATGAAAGAACTTTGAAACCAATGACGTCACGTACTATACGAATTAGACGCACTACCCTCATGACTTGAAATATTTCAAGTAGATCGAAGTTGGATACTACATACTTTTCGTTCTTTCTGAGGACATTTACCGCCATCAGAGCATACGCTGATAACACAACTAGGCCATCGATTATGTTAATGACTGACAGAAAATATTTTCTTAAACTTGGGCAACATAGAACACGCAACAAGACATCGACTGTGAAGAAAGCAAGGACAATATTATCGATGTAAACCAGTACTTGTATTCGCACTGTTTTCTTGCCTATGCCAACCTTTGGTCTAAGTGCTTCCATAAGATTCTCTGCAAGATGGCTGTTAGACACATGGAATGTTTGATCGTTCCACGAAGAGGGGAATTCTCTTTTAGTGGCCTTCAATGACGTTAAGTTATCTAGCCCGAATTCATCATCTATGTCATCGGGTAATGTCTCATTTAGCACTACGTCGTTCGCAGTCAGGTCAGATTTGTTCACACGCACCAGCTCGTAGTCGACATATATTGTATTCAACGTACCATCATCAATTGGGTCAATGCAGGAGTCATTGGATAGGGTCGCATTCTTGGTAGATTTAAGCGGTTTACCGAGGAAGTCTTCGAGTTCACATTTGGTGAGATTTCGACGAAAATTGGGTAAACTACTCAGAGCCAGTGTAAGCACGGACAGAACCACCATTAACGTACACAACCAGAAATAGAGCTGAAAAAATGTTTTCACATTTTAAGTCAATATTTGATTCTGCGTGTATATGTTCAATAGATCATTAGATGCACAAAATAAATAATTATTATAACACGCCGTTTGCCAACATTTCCCGCAAATAAAGAAGCGGATCAGTTGTCTCAAACAACTTTACTGGAATTAGTTATCTACTAGCACTCAACCTGTCTTCCAGAAACAACGAACATGTCATTCTCGACACATTCAATAGCATAAACTGTTCAACACAAAACTGTGCCTTTTTGGTGTCATACATGTATATAATGAGCATCTAGCATTCCCCAAATGATATGGTTCCGAATGCTTAAACCGTTATAAATAATCAATAATATACATGCAGTTGCTGGCAGTCATTGAAAAGCATGATTGTACTAGTACATTATAATTAATTACAACTTATAAATGTTTATAGTAACCTTACACCTGTCAAAATTGATTTATCGTGAAAATCAAGTACTGTCCAAAATCTCTGACGAATAGTCTCCATACATCTTAAGTCCCTTTTCTCCTCACCAACTTCTGGGAAAAGATGTTCGTGAAATTTGTCAAGAGTTTCTTGGTCATCATGGAAAGACAAATACCTTAAACCAAAAAAAAAATTAAAAAAACATTCTTATTAAAGTAACTAAACTATTTAAAGAAAGTTAAGGTTTGTTGCATATACTTCAGAACTGACATAGTGCTGTCTACGAGGGTCATTCAATATATTCGTAGACAATCGTTCTCATTTGATTATTATTGCATTTTAACAATAATTTCTTACAGCATTACAAACAGTAACTTATTACCAACGGTCAATACAAATTTATCTTCAATAATGCTAACCAGTAGCATGTTATCAGCCACTCTTTTACCATAGTAACGCGCTACCACCACCGACCGACGTAACGTCCCTTTTTCATTAGTTCAACTAGTTATAAATTCCGATTAGGTTGATGTACATTCCCATGTTTCTGCCAGATTATTACAAACTATTATCATGGGATTTCATGAAGTAATGAAGTTATTTTGACGTAAGAGTTTGAATTAAAAATTATTTTATCAAGGCGAGTCGCGGTTTCAATAACGTCAAAACGTTTAATTCTTTACGCAAGGAAATTCATACGGCTATTTAATTGTGCATAGGGCTTGGAAAAACACAGCACACACACACGAGCTGCTATAAAATGCGAAAGGAGAACATACAGCATGCAGTGGTCTTGTGTTTAAGCGGCAAAAACAAATTTCTGAAACGCAGCATGGTATTTAAAACGATACAGGGAAGTGCAAATAGGCAAACGTAGTGACGTTTCACGCAACGTCCGTCGAAAGGTGCGAGATGTTTTCATATTGATGTACAACCATTATGTCAAGCCTTAATCCTTAACTTAACACTATATAAGATATTGTGGAAGATATGTTAAATCATATACACTTTGAATGTTTATTTCTCTGTAAGTAACATCATTTCATTTTGGGTTAACATTTCAGAATCAGCAAAACGTCAATAACGTCGCTGACGTCAGATCATAAATTGCGGGGTGTGGTACCGGCACGGTGATATTTATATTTTAGCGATATGTTCTTTAAAAATGCGTTGTTTCACGTAATATTTTCAGCACTTGTATCCGAAAGGCTGAAGTTAAACGTGATGTAGTTTGTTTTTGGGAGGCGAAGCCTCTCTATACTACAATTGCATATTTCTTAATGCAACCTGAACCGCCTATAGGCTGCTATGTGTATCCGCATTCGAGTAGGTCCAGAAACTGTCAACATTCCCAATACTGCTACATATGTTTCTCCAAATTTTTAAACTGATTTAATTTAATCAGCCACATTTGTTTATTCTAAGATCAACAATTATTGTTAAACTGTTCGTTAAATCGATATTTTTGCAAATAATCACTACGCCGGGGCGATACCGAACTTGTTTCATACTATGAAAATGACGTTTTCATCAAATCCCGGCTGTAAAGCTATTTTTAGAAACTTCAGACCAGGGTCACATGATGGTTTTATCAATGAATCGTATACCGTCTGCAAAGTATTGTTATGCAATCATATGGTGTCGCTATACTAGCCGCTGTCTCACGATGTGAGGGAAGTGATTACAATACGGTACTGTAGAATCTGATAAATAGGCGCGTAGTATTATTTTAAAGCCACTTTTGATATACAAATTCAATACACGTTATACATATAATTTAATATGCCCCTTTTTACAATTATTTAGATACCTAACATGCCTATATATTCACATAAGCCTATTTTGACATTCAAGACAAGATCGGCAGTACGAAAACGAACAGTAAACGTGTAAAGTCGGTTTAAGCTTCAGTAGCCGCAACCAGATCGCCTCCCATCAGCACTCTCAGTGCTTTGATTCTCTGTGTCATCGGATAATAAAATGATTAATACAGTCTGCGAATTTATTGAATGACCCTCGTATGCCTGTTAAATAGAAAATATAATAACAATCGGACAGCCAGACAGCACACGAAAAAACAGCACGGAAATCATATATATATCAAACACCAAAAGAATATGACATATTAGTACCCTGAGAGTTAGTCATAGTATTGTATAACGATAAGCATACGAGTATGATGTGTCGTACAATACAAGTACACTTACAACCCAAAAGCAGTTCACATACGTGTATGGTCGAAATATTTCGGTTTGGTGTTTTAGTTTGCTCATTATCCGGTGAGTGTATGGAACATACTACATGTAACGGATAAGCCTCCGGAATAATTGGTCCAAATTGATTCGTTACTTTTAGTTTGATCATGATGCATTCAGTGGTTAAGCAAGCAAATAGATAATGTACTACGAATGATTCATGACTCGCCCTAAAGAACACCAACGACCACTCCGTGCATAGGTGAGATAACAAAGGCCAGTCAAGTAAGGTATACTTAACTCCAGACTAATTCAATCCATTTTGACACTTCTAATCAAGCACATTCTTGTAATGATTTGATCTTGCACTCGATAGCAAATATAATGCTCAAGCTTTGATAACGGTCAGGAAATAAATATTCATGTTCGTTTTACATTAACTTAACCACGCCGATTAAGACAAAGTAAACTATCATCTGATCAGCTGCTAAATTTCGAAAAAATGAATGTGTTGCATTTGACATGCATTGAAACAATTTCGTCTATTTCCTGATGACTGTTAAGCCCTACTGAAAGAGAATAACTTTTTTGAATTTTGTCCCTTTCTATTCTCATATTGTTTAAGACCGAAATGTCAAAGACGGTTCGCATTCAACAGAGGCTTGAATGTAGCACCATGTTTTAGAGAGGTTTGGCATACCAGCAGTTAGACATCAAAAACTGAAGCAATTTCTACTCGTTGACAATATTTCAGATGAAACATTATATTTCTGAAAATTTCATCAATCCATCGTATTCAATTCGCAAAATCATTCGCAAGAAAAGATTATTGACCTGATCAAATTTCGAGTAGTATATTCACAGCCTTTAAAAACAGTGTTTACCAGCCTATCATATTATTCAATTTATTATCAAAACTGGAAGTTAGAATATGATCATACATTATAATAAAAAATCGAAGAGTGGAATTATTGTATAAAAACGTTTACTTGTTACAGACACCGTATCACATTATTCATGGTGCTTTACCTTTAACAAAATGAGTCCATGACAACGCTACCTATAATGATCGGGTTACCCTGCGAATGGCTCAACAATAAGGTCTCATTACGAGCAGTTATTTATTACGCATGAAGGCAAACCAACCTATAGTAGCAACATTTCATCATGATTTGAGGATCTAAACCCCAGAACTGAAGCTCTGTCTTGAACGCCCCTGGACATACGGATGTTGGCATGTGTAACTCTCCTGTCTGGTAGTAGGCCAAAATTGCTTCAAAGCTTTGAACTGGACGTTTGAACACCAATGGCCGTTTACCTAAAATAAGATCAAAGCATGTCGTGCACATACACGAGTAAAACTATGTGTTTAATAGGGAGTGCGCATGCGTATAGTAACCAATGAGGCACATGCTTCTGCACAGCATGCTAACCCTTGCGTATACAAGTCAGAAATGTAGAAAGCAAGTGTCTTCAAATTGGTGAAGATGCAAGAGCGGGGCTATAATGTGTATTGATTATTAGAGTTAATAATTCATAGTTAATGATAGTATATAAACAAGAAATTTTGTAAAAAGTTTATATTAAGTCAAAACGCGTTTGCCCCATGGCAGTCCAGTAGTGTGAAGTGTTAAAGGTCACAGTGACCTTGATATTTGACAATATACCTTAAAGTCATCTACTGTTGATGCCAAACTCCCTGTTATTGAACAGAAACCAGGTTTATATTATAGGCCACAGTTACCTAAACCATAAACATAAACCTCAAAATAAATAAGGAACATTTTCGATTGATGACCAACCACCATGTCAAGTTTGAGGATCATAGGTTAAAGCGTTTAATGGTTATTGAACGGAAACCGTTTGGTCGATACCTAATCAAAGATCGGGAGGGGGTAATTTAATTTTATAGTTTATGTTGGAGTGAATAGGATGCATGCTTGGTGTTAAACATTGTCTTGTCATTGCGTATATACCTCAACGGATATAGAAAAAATTGTATTTATTTTGGAGTGTTATTTACAAACCCTGATAGATACATAAAATTAAAGTTTAGTCTGATTTTCCGGTTAGTATTAATGACATAAATCACCACATTAAATTGAGACCCGTCTGACTTGAACGAGCATAGACTTGGAAGCGTAGTTTAATGTGGTCAGACCATACCTGTGAACACATAGCTGTATAATCTTGAGGATGGAGCTCGCCTTATATCGTCCACGTCTAGATCATACATCATACCAGTCACATTCACTGTAACAACATCCTCTGAGATCTGATTATTCTCTGATGGAGAATTAGATACAGTGTCACCTTCATCCATGCCAATAGCTTTCTCCCTCTTGTCGTTACCATTGTCATCTATCGTGTGTTCTGCTTCTGATTTCTTACCTGAAGTTGTTCCTTTATTATCTTCTTTGTTAGTCATTTTGGGTGTTACGCTGCAACATTGTATATAAAACAAATAAGCCGGTACATAAACTTTTGTATTAGCACAGGAATTTAAAATTGTATCCATAAATTATCGTAGCAGTCCATCCATTCAAAATCGCTCAATACATTTACTTGTATGTATTATACCGAAAGGATACCAACGCATTCCTCCTCCACAATGGAATCCTGTGGTATTAGGCTGAAGCTTAGTCAATAAGGTCTTAGTTTTTACTGCCTTTTTCTCAAACTAGGATATATAAAACAAAAAATACAATGTTATGATATTGCGATGATTGTGTACAAGTGACAGATCTGACTAAACATGCTGTAATTCCCGGCATCTTTTTATTATAATATATTCTGTTTTTATCTTTTTCCCTAAAAATATATCTTGAATAAGGAAATCAGCAGCTATCTCATACAGGGAACTATTCGTTTATTCAAAATCAAATTTCAAGTTTGTTGCTGTGACAACCGTCAGTAAAGCAATCTGTTTCATTCTCTTAATAAATCCGAACCTTTTTGTTTTCATATCAACAGCGACTTATACTTAGATGTTGTTACCATGTAAATCGAGCGTGATAGCGATGTTAGTCTAATTACCTGAGCCACAATCGATGTGATACTTCAACACCTGATAACTGTTTTATCAAAGCACTTACGGAAATCGTAATCTTACGATCAAATTTATATACTTTAATATTTGTTTACAATTATAAAACTAGGTCACTAGGTCGTCAATAAATAACCTTGTTAACACTCTAGATGTCACATTTTATATAATCTTAATAAAACTTGGTTACAATGTGTATCGCTATGAACTCAAGGTCAAGTTCGTAACTGGGTCATTTTATGTCAAAACTAGGTCACCAGGTCACATAGAAGAAAACCCTTGTTAACACTCTAGAGGTCACATTTCTTAGTACCTACTATTAATGACACTTAGTCACAATGTTTGTGTCTATAAAATCTACGTCAATCAAATAACAGGGTCGTCTGGGGTAAAAATTAGGTCACTTCAAAAAAAAATATTGTTCAACCTCCAATGGTCACGCTTTTGGTCTAATATTTATGAAACTTGGTCACAATGTCATTCTCTATGAACTCTAGGCCATGTTCGTAACTGAGTCATCTGGGGTCAAAAACTAGGTCACCAGATCACATCAAAGAAAAACCTTGTTTACACTCCAGAGGTCACATTTTTTACCTCATCTTTATAAAACCTGCCCACAAAGTGTGTATTTGTAAAATCTAATTCAATTATTAAGGTCATATCATAACAAATACTGATTCTGCCTTAACTGCAAATCAACAGGCGAGCGCTCCTCTTGTTTCTTCAAACTGAACCATGAAACACAAACATGTAAAATGTACGAGCAATTGACGCGTAGGTACAAATCATGTTTACGTGTGGTAAACTGGAATATTAGGTAATGTTACCATGATATAAAGTAACACAAAAATATTAATCAACAATATAGTGGCTGTTAACTGTTTTAAAACTTTGATTATTATGTTCATTTTATGGTCAAGTGGAGCTTAACCGTTGTAAATTGCAAACGTATGGCATAAAGTATTTAATTCTAAACCTAGATTGGGCTTTATTCTTATCATTGCTTTCTTTATTTCTGTCTCCATGATAAGGACATACACTTGAAAGAAAACTTTATCAACAAAACCCGCACAAAAGTGCATGTTCAACCTGACAAACGCCCGATGAACACACGTAAAAAATGTGCGACATCATCATGTCATCATTTGTTTATTCTGTTTGTGAAAATTGTTATCAGGTTGTAATAAAATCAATGGAATGTCATGCCACATATATCAGCTACATTTGTTGAAAGTTTTAGCAGGATCAAACCATATTGACCGAGCTAGGGGTAAATATATACATGCATACTTATAACATTTGTAAAGTTTACATAACAATTATACACATTCGTACTGAAATAATTCGTAGACAATTGGTGAAAACCGCTTTTAAAGAATAATGTCCGGAAAATCGTGATTCCTACTTGCTTGATAACTTTGACCAACGGCTAGCACAATAACCTCGAGTAGTTGTTGGAGGTTTTGGGTACGAAACGGACAATGGCGGCAACAAATACTACATTAGTCAACTAAAGAAATAATAAATGTAACAATAAATGGTCGTTATTATTAAGCTGTACTATTTATGATTTTCTAAGTAATTAACTAGCCAAACCAGAACTCGAAAAGCTCATAACTAATATTTAGTTCAAAATGTATAATTATGATTTTGGTTAGACCGTCGTTACATAGAGGTAAGTAGCAACTCTGATAAATAAGTACTGTGATATTGCACAACTAGGCTGAGCACAGATGGTCATGTCGTTAAAAGACAATAACAATTCGGAAAGAGGCGACAAAGTTCATCAGAAAGAGCGAAGCACGAAAGTAGTTAACATACTACTTAAAAATAAGTTATTAAACATACTACAAGTCAAATCGCAATGACAAATTACTTGAAAGTTATAAAGTAACAGAAACATGATACCCTACTCCGACGGCCTGTCGCCTTAATCAATCAAACAAAACCGGGGTAAGATTCAGTAGACATTAATGACCATATATCGATTTTAGGGACAACTCCTAAGAAACACCCAATATAAACCACCCAACAGGGCACATGACATTTTAAAACAAAATAGCAGTACACAAATTGCTAGCTCACGACTAATGTCAAATAGTATCGGCTGGGTTAATGTTATGGGAATTAGTGAAATCTCGGCGTGGATTGCCCGTAAACGAGCCTATCCTAAACTATTGTTGACATTATACCGGTGATTACCGAAAACAAAGCGCGAACAGTGTTTGATGGACAGACAAGCAACCAACTGACTGACCAACCGAGCATGAATCTATTATAGCCATCAAATGCTTCGGGGTCATAACAAAAGAATAAGTCTATAATATGTATTTACGTTGTATGAATTTTTTATGTGGATATAACAACCTCATGCTTGCTGCTGTTGATGAGAACAATGTACATGACTATGTAAAATGTTCTTATTATATAATTATCTATGTAATATTCGAAAAAATCGTTTACCTCAATAAAGTCACAAAAACAACTAAAATACAACAACAGGTATAGTAACAGGTAATCTGTTAGGTTGAAATAATCATCCAGCTATTCCTTTCAATAAGACTATATTAAATAAATCATATCATAAATCACAAAATGGACAACAACACGTGGTGGCTAACCTATCAAAGAAGATACAGTGCCTTAGAAGAAAGGCGTTTACGTTTACATATACTTAATGGATTTCATTTATCGTTTGCGCATGCGCCATTAATTTATGATATATTATACTTCATATCGTTCGATACCGATGGTTACCAGTGTGTGTATTAAAAGAACCATACCGTATGTATTTATTATTAACTTGCAAAACAACAGCTATTTACATATCAGTATGTGACTCACAGAAACGGCGATTAACTATACTAATAAGGACTGCACGGTAAACAAGCGCCACCAATTAGTTTATATTAGATACATTACTACAACGGTCAATTTTGCGGAATCATAATTAATTCAATTTTCGCATATTTTTATAATGTTACTGTAGTGTATTAACTTTAATTGAGACAGTATGAAACAAAATCTGCCCGAAGGAAATAGCGTAAATTAAAACTATACTCTAAAACCTGATAATTTATGAAATCTGTAGCATCAGTTGTAGTTCATGCAAGGACACTATTTCGACGTCATTTGCGCTTTGTTTTGCAGTTTTGTAGAATAAAAGGGGGACGTTGGAGCCACAGGTAACTGTATCATTGATAAAGAGTAAAACAAAATTATTTTATAAAATACAAAAATGTACATTTGTATATGTTATCTTAGAAAGGTGCATATGTACTAAAGTGGTCAGAGTTTCATGGTATCAAAAACAAGGATTGGTTTTCGATATCATCATAAAATAATTACGATTTCAGAGCATTTTTCCGCGTATTTGTTGATCACCCCTCGTACATTCATAAACAACATCGTTAGAACTACCTCCATGCAAAATCCTATCGAAATTGATCAACTTGTTATACCATGAAATATATACCACGATGTCCAGTCTATCACTGAGGTGCATTCAATAGAAACGTCATCGTTATTCTAAACATGACAAAAGAAAGTGATTTCACGCCCTATAGGTTTATTTTCTTTTATATGGATGGTAGTTTTCAATATTGATATCAAATTAAAGAATGATGAAGCTCACAAGTTTTTGATTATGTAATAATATGTTTATTAAAAACAAACTGCACCTCAGTGACTGTGTGGTCAATTTCCCATGTTTCTAAAAAAAATACTTTTTTGTTTCTCTTTATTAATGATACAGTTGCCTGTGGTTAAACATCGAAAGTGAAAAAAATATGTGACATTTGGACATGATATATGGGCAAAATAAATCTTACCTGTGTACGTATGTTTTTTAAATGTGTTAACAACAAAGTTTACGATCATATATTCTCTAAAGAACTGATGAAGTCAGTCAAGTTGTTAATGTTATCATACATTAATGTCACTCAGAACGACAGAGTGGTAATCATAAGTCGCTTTAACAGATAGATATAATTTCACAATATGACCAGTTATAACTGTGCCTGGTATTGGTTCGTAAATGACATTATAAATGGCTTACCTAATACGTGTGAGGTACTGTGTTATATACCCGTACCCAAATGAGAATTGCTACCCTAAACGGCCACGAATGGCTGTACCTTGTGGTACGTTCTCCACAGGATCAAGAATAAATTTGACAGGAGTTTTGTGGGTATCGAGTTAGACTAGTTATAACTCTACCAGGTAGTAGGGAGTACGCAATAGGACTGAATTTGATGGTACGGCATTAACGACACTGTGCAGTGTTTGCCAGCAACTGTGACTAAAAAGTTCCCTGAATGTTCATTGACTTCTCTGACTCAATCACACTTTCAACTCCACCTTAATTACAGCCATCCAATCAACCATTTCATACTGTTCAGGCTTTGTTGCATTACCTTTACTGAGCCAAAAACTAGGACTATTCCAGAAAAAGACAATAGTGCCGTTTTTTACATAAATCAACTTCAAACGTGTTTAACGACTTTCTTACAAGCACTGCTAGTTCTAGTTTACTACAACACGTCACTGTTCATTATCACTCAATGAAATATAACTGTTTCATAAAAATGTATGTGCCATAGGAATTTACTCACATTTGTATGTTATTACTTATGCAGTTTCCAAGCTATGTTTATGAAACGTTTTTATGTAGGTAGGTACCAATAAGGAGACTATGCCCAACTTGAATGTTGAGTCTTACCACAATAGCAACCACAGGAACATTGACAATAATTTAAAGGTCATTGCTTCAAATCGGTCGGTGACTTCTGTATTGATTGCAATTCTTAGGGACTTGTTTGATAAGTTATTGATTTTTCAATACCTTATCAAACAGGATATTGAGTGACATGCCTTAATAAACGAACTGAACTTTTGTAACGATGCACATTTAATCCGTATTAAATTCATGCCCCGGGTAAAGCCGTTTCGTAATAGAACTGGTGCATATAAATTCCATCTAATTGAAATGCAAAAGATGCAGTTAGCTGATTAATTAAAGTGTACTTGAATGACAGTACAAATTGAAAGTTGAACAATTTAATTAGTGACTTGTCAAACTTTGATGACTTGAACCTAGTACATTACCAAATAAATTGAATACCGCTTTAATTTAGAAGATGAGCCCGTGCGACGACAATCATGAGAAAACTACGATGCACACTTACACTTGACGAATGTTCTAAGTACACACTTTTAGAACTATAATAAATCAGGAACATAATCATCTCAACTCAATAAAACTGTTAAGATAGCATATGTTGGTGATTGTCTTTAATACAGAAGAAGAAAAACCAAGATCTACGTGACAATCATTGATGCGTGACGAAAATGACAAAATCACATTTTTCTCGTGCTCACACCTCAAATATATGTAAATGTGTTTAAATCATTTCGTACACAATTAACATTCGACCCCCAAACATAAAGCCATAAAAATAGTTCGTATCATTTGACGCAAATGACGCTTGAGGAATGCGCAAGTGCGATATGAATGCTTGAAATGGGCATGCCAATAAGACTGGTAAGGTTTAATTCATTAATTGGCTGTTTTGTGGTTCTTAACACATACACAAACTTTTTATTATGGTTGTTGCTTTGAATTCTCGAAAAAGCTGCATGTTTCTATTGACTCGATTTAAAATTGAGACGTCACATGGCGTCATTTACATTTAGTCCCTAAATTCGTCAAAACACGTTTATGACAACATCTGACTGATGGTTGTATCACTTAAAGATTGTGAAATAATGTGGAATCGTTGAATTCAACAGAATAAGTCCATTTATTTGTATGGAGCAATTTAAAGTTGAGCATGAAAGTAACTTTCAATAGGCATTTGTCATCCAATGGTATATTCGATTCACTGATAGGTCTAATACTTTTCCTGTTAAATGTAAACTACAAAGTGTGTACTTAGAACATTCGACTAGTGTAGAGTATTAAATCTTGGCCAGGCAGTCGTAAAATGATTCCGCATTGGCGCTGCGTTATAGATATCCACAAGTTGTAATTCCAGAGCACACTGTGTAACGAACTTAAAGTAAGGGACTTGAGGTATAAACCAGAGAATAGAAGTTTCATGCCAGAAATGTATTGATTTCAACCTTTTCAGTTTTTGTCGTATTCGCTCACTAGGAATGATCCAAAGAATCCGTATACTAGAAAATAGTGATTCAAATTGAGACAAGTCAAATAGTTTTCCTCGGCCAGACCAGTAACAACAGTAACTTTATTTAAGAAATAATGAATGTGTACATGTGCTTTATCGTAGAATAAAGCACAGTCACTAGTTTGGATGCGCACCTGAACAAGCTTTATTTTAGATAAAACACAGGTACATGTTTAATAATTCGATTCTAATATAGCCAATATTCCGCATTAGATATTACAAATAGACGTAGTAACAATAGCACTACGTTCTTCATCGAACGGCTTATTTGCAGTTGTCAGTCGTAGCTGTATTGTATCGATAATTCGTGCACACCATGATTTCCTCTATGTGTATATGGCTGAAACTGCTTGTTGGTTAGAGTACCGGTTAATCCTACCTAATCAACGTGGAAACACTCCATAAATTATTTTGGCCTAACAATTTTCAAACATTCTACATCAATAGTAACAAAGCAGACCCCCAGTCGTGATTCAAACATTGAGACCATTTACCGCAGATGTGTCTAGACGGTACATCTCCAGAAACTGTGTGGTAGAAGTATACTACATGTAACTACACAGTACATTTTTAAACCAAAATGTACCGTCTAGACTCACCTTAAGTCAGACTGACACATTAGTCAATCAGGCATTGACATGTGGTCACGTGCTCCTCCATGGTCAATTTTCTTTTGGCATTCCAATATACCCTCGGCCTCTAGGCCGAGGATAATAAAACATTTCCTGTGTGATATTACATACATGATTGTTTAAGGTAATCAACCTACGAATGTTATCAAACCAATCTACACATACATCTTTTTCCAAATACAGTGTCTAGACAGTTTATAAGTACACATCATATTAACAGTGTATCTAACATAAGATTATATACCAGTGAAAGGTGATACATGTATTAATAGACAACCAGTTGAATTTAAATATTATCAATTAGAGCTAGATTACAAAGGAAATATCTTAACAGATGACTGACCTAAATAAACAAAGTTCTATGTGATTTATTGTGAAAATGTTACAGAAATTGTATAACTAACCATGTTTCTAAGATGCTGTAAACGAACGACGAACTATTATCACAGGATCTTAATATCTCTGTTTTCATGTCAGTGCCCTCGTACGAACCAACAGCGCAGACCGTGCGGGAACCAATTGTAGAATATTAGTATCAGAATTACCAATATATGCACAGCTATAGGTAGTCTAGGTCTTGTAATTACTTCAAGATATTAGAGGAAGCTTTCAACGATACATCAATTTACAAGACGATTTTTCCAAAATGTTTGTTAATATCGTTGCTGATTTGTTTATTCTATAGTAGCGTTCCCTTGAATATTAGTAATTCGTTTATCACATGTTTTCTAATAGAATAGTGTTTTCAATTATTTCAATTTATTCAGATCATAAATTGAATTACACTTCATGAATTGATTTGTATTCCACTCAAAGCCCACAGATGATTTCATGCTGTTACGTCCTTCGTAACATAAGAAGTGATGCACATACATATGTATCATAAAGGGGGTGTATCATAGTTTAACAGTTTGACATTTACTATTCGTTGCAATTCCATTATTTCAATTTCTGTCATGGCAAATTTCCCAACACACTAAGTCGTTGCACTTTGTTTCCTTAGATGTTCTATAAAACGAAATAGTTCAATGTTGATTCATCGATCCATCTAACAAATATAGTTTAACCATTATTTCAATCATTAAATAAAGTTAATTTATCGATACTAAAGTTAATCTATCGATACTAATTTGTTTTCATGAATTGGAAATACGACCATGATGCTATAAATTGTCGTGTCAATAGAAGTATCATTCTGCGAGCCCGATGTCCGTCTTCGTAGTATACGAGTAAACACATAACATATCACGTCAGGGCAACATACACCAGTCATGTAAATATACCCCTTTTGCGGTTGATACGTTCTGTGTCTATCTCTTGTGTGGATGACTAGACGCTGTCGCCGTTTCTGTATGTCTTCGAATTGCCTGTGTATTAATACTACAATGTGTTAGTGCCGTGTGGCGGCTGTAAAGTACCTCAGTAGTTAATTCATTTTAGTGTAGTGATCATTTAAAATAACATACCTCCCTTTATTATCCCCAAGGGATAGAGTAATAGTATGCGTCCGTCCGTCCTTCCGTCCGTCCGTCCCATATCTTGTGGTAATAGCTACTTTAAAAAAACATGCATTGTGTCATTTATTGTAAGAAGCAGTATATACAAGGCTTACTTGAATTATCCTTTTTAATTTTTAGTCGGGAGTCCATACGGAGAAAATATGACGAGCCATGGCATCGGAGAGTAGAATGTGGCATCCATGCTATATGTTATCTTTGATATGTGTGTAATCTGAAACGGCCGGATGCCATCCGTGATTTTGCCTCGTTTTCTCAGAATTAGGTCAAAGGTCAAATGAGTGCATTTTTTATATATCTCACTCGAAATATCATTATATCTCTGTCAGTTTTCGGTCAATATTTTTACAAATGGTATCAAAACGAAGCTAATGCACTGGGCTATTAATAAACATAACTTTTTATAAATTCATGCATTTGTGTACTCATGAATATTGATGAGAACACCTAAAATTAGCAATATTTTTCATAAAAATTTGACGTGTATGAACCATGTATTTATTATTATGTCGTCATTTATGCAATTTGAAAGCCTAAATGATTCTTATTTAAAGGTGAGATACTAAGCTATTGATATGTTAACTTGTAACTTACCTTGTCATTGATTTAAGGGCACACGTTTGCTTAAAGTGGGTGGGGGTAAAATGACACATGAACCCAAACTTACATAATAGCGTCAAAAGTATTATAAATAAGTAATATTATATTTGCATTGATTTAAATGGGATGACAAGTAACAACTATTATATTGGTTTTGAAATGTACCAATTCATTTAAAATATGTCAACATTCGTTTAAGGAGGTATGCGCTACCTACACTTAGGCATACACATGAGCTGCAAGTAGTAATTTCAAGTTTAGTATGATAAATGAGAACAAACATAAAATTAGGTTCAAATTATGCTATAGGAATAAAAAAGATGATGATAATCAAAATGATTTTGCAAATTGTTCATACACTTTTACTTGTTCCTTTGTAAAAGCTCAAAATTGGTGGGGAATGGTTCATTTTAAAGCATGAATACTGTTACATAATAATATATTTCCATACAGCACCAGATTGATATTTTAATTCATGTCTTGTTTAAATTAGAATGAATATAGAGTTAAAGCATGCTTTTCATGTTATAACATCTACAGAGTACCGAGAAACAGCAGGTACCAATGCCCGTCCATGGGAGCTTTGATCATTAAACACAAGGTGCATATACCCCCTTAAGTGCTTAAGACAATAACGTTCTTGTCGATTTTAAACTATGAATCTATACAGAAATCGCCACAAATCATTCATGAAATTATAGCGTATATATGTACAAATAAGAAAAGCTACAATGTCGCTGTTTAGTTTGAGATTGATTGTGAACATTTGCTGTGGATATATTTGCACGTGAATTTACAAACACCTTCTCAGTTCGATGCAAGCAGTATGAAGAATTAGTAGATCACGTCTTGATTTCTGTATTCATTATGGATGCATCGGCTTGTATCCGTATACAAGTGCCTGGCTGGTAGTTTGCTCTTGTGATGTGCAGTTCGAGCGCACTTCACATCACTGGGGGAGCAGTGACCTAGAGGTAGGGAGGCGCACTTCGGTCGAAAGGTTCCTGGTTCAATCCCCGTCTCGACCACTGCTCAAATTTCTCTGAGCAAGAATAACCCACATGCTCCACTCAACCAATGTGTGAGTTGGTGCCTGTTAGGGCGATGTTTGTTCACGTTCGATAATTCTTGGCGCCGCCGATAGATGTTGGCTGCACACTCACTAGGAACCTCGAACGCAGGGTTCCTTATGTAGCCCAATGACCAGGGAAGTTAAAATGTCAAAGGGTGGCTGAACAGCTGAACTGCTGAAAGCAGCCCTCGAATATTAGTTCTTTTTTAACTTCTTGACGGAAGTATTTCAAGCCTTGTTTTATAGAGCTTTAACAAACAGGAGTCATTAACCAGTTTGTACAACTCTCTGTCTCATCTGAATGTATGTCTCTTCTAATATCCAACAGAAGGTCATATCTTTTCAAGCAGAAGAATAGTTTCACATCCTGTCAAAGAGAGAAACCCAACAATGATACGGTAGTCGTTTGGGGACATGTTCTGATAACTATCTGTACTGTATACAGTTTGATTTTCTTTGATGGCGCAACTTTTATATAGACTTGAATATTTGAATGTCCCAGATGGTGATTCTATATACATCTATATCATGCCATCCGATAATTATTTTGATACCCGTCATACTCTTCTTTAGCAAGTATGCAAACTAGGCTTGACTACAAATCAACACCAGAGAGACACAAGTCATACTTCAGACCTTTGCTGAAGTCTTAGATATTGATCAGGTTGTCAACATTATTACATTTAATAGACAAACATAGCGAACCTTTTTTGATCAGCATTATATAGATTACGTCAAATTTGGAAAATCTAAATAGTACAACCAAACAACTACTAGTAAGTTGCGAATCTGCGAATCTATCAAGCAACTTTAAGCTCACATAAAGATACTCATGAGCTGTCAAGTTTCCACAACGGCTACCTACGACAAATCTGAAAAATATTTTGGCCCAAATATTTTTAACATATTATATCTTGACAAATTCTACCTGTCTCATTCAACTAATATCAGACGTAGGCTTCCGGTAACTGGGAGAATTCCCCCAGAACATATGTCGGGACTATGTCAAGGTAAACGATGCGAACTTATCAGCGATAAGAAATTACACATTTGTTTATGTCTCTCGATACTACCGATCTTCTTGCAGAACTTGATCCCAACACCTCCCGAAGTCCCTAATTTTCATCGGGAGTAAATCACTGAGTGGGACAGACGTATAACTTCAGGACCATATCGGGAGTCATCCGATGTCTACCGATACCCCCACCCCGATTACTCAAGATGACCCAAAATGTATCATGCCTTACCCGAAGTTTCCCATCAGAATTGCAATCCCGAGACCGCGAATGTGTCCCCAAAGTATCACTGGGATGCCTAGCGCATAAGTTTACATGGTAACTGGTATTCCCGAGTCTCTGTTGCGCTTCTGAGATGCCTTCCCGGGTAATTCCCGACATGACAGCGCGAATACATCGGGTAAAAATATGCATGCATTGAATTTCCCTGACGTATGTACATGTACTCGCGTTTTCACAAGATGTCTCAAGATTCCCCAAAACGTTCACGAAGCTTACCCGAGACACCGGATAAGCCTTCTCTGAGATAAATGGGATCATAGACGCCTGCTAAGCTCTTAAATCCACCGGAAGTACATCCCCGAGGAAGAGGAATTGACGCATAACGTCTGGAGCACATCGAGAGTTTTTGCAATGCATTCCGATACTCCTTGATCATCATGATTCCTTCTGATGTCACAACTTGTCTGATGACTTCCCCAATACTTCCCCTAGACCACGAGCAACCTGTTTACGATGCCTCCCGAATCTCTATTGGGGTTTCATCCCCTAGACAAAGACATATGCAATGGGAAATGTGTATGCTTCAAGTATCTCAATAGATACCTCGCGGCATTAAGAGACCATTACACGACTGAAAACCTCATGGCGAATAGCAGTAAAGGCCAAACCTGAGGAAAAACGGAATCAATGAAGATAACTGAATGATAAATAAGTAAGGCATCCTTCGCTTGAAGCACCCAAAGCATAAAAATGACCCTCGCTTCTTTTAATGACATTTGGCATACTTTGCGTCTTTTCGTTGTCTTCTGTGCATTGTGGTAGCTTTCTCTTACAACAAGCTCGTTCATTCTTAGTAACGTCTCTGACCGTGTTTGCAAACTAAAGACAAGTAACTTAGAGAGTATCGACGTTGGTTTTACTCAATAGCAAGATATAATCGTCTGATTGTGGCATGGGCATTCTAGTATCAGGACCAGATATAATTCGACGCATCGGTCGACTTTTTCTACCTCGTTTGAATCCAAGTTGTGTAGTCTTTATTGATCAGCTTATGATTTGTAAAGTCACAATAGAAACGTTCAAAAAGAAAATTACTCATATGTGCATTCAATACCGTCCTAATCACCATTACTTACTTCACATTGCTACTTATTAAAATTGCAACAAACTGTATCAACTAAGGCTTAATAAACATTATGAAAGTACGGACAAGTCAGGGTACGAAAGAAATGAACTGCAATTGGCTAAGAATAACGTTTTCGTGTTCTTCAATACGACTCTATACATGCAACTAAAAGAACATACGTATACCCGGTAGTTTGTTAACAAATACCAACTTATTAATTAAGAGGTTAATATACCAGGCGACATTTTACGATGACGGCACTACATGTTTTCTTTGATTGGAATTGGTGTAATTGTATAATAACGGTAGAAACTACTGTGGTTTGCCGATGATTATAAGAATAAATAATACAGTTCTAAACGTCATGTACAAACATATATTGTGTAATGAGACATATTTATTGCATTTTTTTGAATTATTAAAAGGCACTGCTTGTTTATCACTCAGATATAGATCCTTATTTGGACGCTATTTGTCATACATGTTAAATACATTATCAATATTTATAAATATGCAAATTAGTTAATTAGCATAATATTTAAGTAAGTCAAAATCAATTTCCACGAATAAATCATATTTGGATATAAGGAATATGTTTAATGAGTGTTTAATGTTGATTCTGACTGTATTGAGATTTTTACGTTCTGGTTTAAATTTACCCCACCCACCTTTGGCGGTCATTCTCGGTGGAAATAAATTATATTTATCTATAAAAATATACATTTAACGAAAGCCCTATGTCTTCTCATGATTTTGGTACAATTTGGATCTTTAAATAATAGAAATAAGGAAAATATGGCATACATTTGTCAACTATACTAGTAGATTTTTAACGAAAATTTACCAATTTTTGACTTCCTCATTAATATTCATGAGTATGCAAATGCGATAATTTACATAAAATCATTGCAAATGAAGAATCAATTCATTAGCTTCATTTTGATACCATATTGACCATTCTACCTGTAGAATTAGCCAAGGTATGGTGCAATGTCAAGTTGGTGTATGCTATATGCACTTTATTGACCTTTGACCTCATTTATGACCTTCACAGGGGGTTTTGCGCGTGGCATCCACCCAAACCATATACAACTGGTATTGGGCAATTCAAATATGGTATTGAAACACTTCTACTAAAAAATGCCATGGGTAATGAAAAATAAGCGACTTTTGTGCCGATGGACTCCCAACTATTTGATACATATGGTTAGGTCCGGTCTATGCTTGTCTCTTGTGTAGTTGGCTAGGCACTGCCGCCGTTTCTGTATGGCTTCGAGTTTTCTGTGCATGTACAGTATTATTTATACTTGTGTACCATGAAGAGATTAACTGTCTTAGAATATTTTCTTTGATAAGTTTGCAATATTATTTGTGTATTTCTTACTTTAGTTCTGCTCTGAGCGTTAGTGATAAAGGATTTTATATACAAATACATTTGATATACATTTTTATATACATACAGCGCCTTCTTCACAATGTGATGTGGATGTAATTCGTGACTTCAATTGTAATGTTACGGCATTGTTTTGAAAGGTCCTTTTATTCTCATTTCATTTGCCTTCTACTAGTAAGGATATGTCTCCGGGTGTAATTTGTCCAGTGTGTTATAATTGATTGTACATGATTTGTATGCATAGTCCTTTAGTTGTCTGATGTTTATATTATTTGACCAATGCCCCGACCATCTTAATGGCAACCTTGCTTGCTTACTCACTTACTTATGGCCTCCGCACTTTAAACCTTAGTGTAAATTACAAACGTATCTATAAAATATGTCTATAGGGCACGGATGCCCCCACGTCCGTTTGACCATGTCAAGGCTCATAACTCAAACGTACATGCTGAATATAGTATTCTCTTAACGTTTTCTCAAGGTGACATCAGTTATAAGCAACCAAAGCAAAATTCCATCATTTCAAGGGCCAAAACTAAATGTTTTAGGGAAGGAGGCAGTCACATACGGATACATATTGAGTTTCCTACAAATTTGGAAGAATGTAGCTCAAATATTTCTCCAGTTATGAGTGACGTAAGCTCAATTTAATAATTTTAATGACCACCACTCTGCTAATACTGATAGGATGTGCACAACCACACATACTGACCAATATTTCTACGAAGTTTGGATACTTGAACAGAAATTCTAAAGTTATAGACGAAATTACATTTTGGGTCGGACAGACGGACAAGGGCAAATCTGCATTCCCCAAATTATTTAATATGGGCATAGAACAACAAAATACAACATGTACGGTTTATCTATATTGTAAGTACATCCAAAACAAACTATATATTTAATATTAGGTACATTAAACACGAAATCATATATTCCAAAAGGTGAATACATATAGCACTATAGTTCGTCGACCTCTTCGCAAGGCGGCACTGAAATAGTATACATTGTACAGTCAAGTGAATAAATAATGATGTAGTATATATGAGGCCATTGATATTTATAAAATTAATAAAATATTTACTGTCCATTATAAAAGTCGACTGAGAAGTGCTGCTTAGACTGAACAGTAATTGTGTTCATTATAAAACTACATCGATAAAAGTAGTATTTCGTATTTCTGAACCATGCCGTTTACATCGCTTCGATCGCTCGATCGCAGAGGTCTCCGGTTTGAACACAGTCCGCAACATACCAAAGCTGTTTTATATGTCATTTGGTTGACGCTTAGCCTAGTTCGCCCAAGGTAACTGCTGGTTCACAGTTTATGGAACTCGCACATTGCTGATATTTAACAATAAATTATTTGGACGGATTTAATACAATGTAGTATGATTAAAAATGAAGATAATATTCTATAATTAAGGTTAACGTTATAATGCTCAATTCGTTGCATGAAAAGCTAATCAAAACCTCACTTACCTATTCCAAAACAAGCCTCTTTCCACCGTGACAATCTACGCATGTGCAACGTAGATTCAGGTAGAGAATATCGCAATATCCAGCACGGCAATGAATACTTGTACAATGACTATGACATTTGCTATCGTCAGGGCAACCGAATCCAGCATTTACCGCACCAAGCACTGAAAAAATCCGCTAAATTATTGTAATTGAGAGCCTACGAACAGAAATTAGGATCGTAAGTGTAATATTGCATAATATTATTTTTTACTATAAGTATTTGCCAATAAGTAGTAATTTCACTGTAGGTTATATCGCATGTAATTATTTTCTGGTAATGTATCGTAAATTATGTTCTTGTTTAAGGTAAAAAGCAACAGTATTGTTTGTTTTTTTATACTTTTGTGATTTTGAACACAGACGCCACTTCTTATGAAGTATATTATCAAATGAAACCTCATGAAAAAAATGATAAGAATAAATCGAACAAGTAATACTTAAGATAAAGATTTTGCTGAAATCAGTGCTCAGTTCAAGATACCGGTACATCCAAAAATGGAGCTCATGGAATTTAACTGTAATGGACTTCACACAACTGAAGTTCTGAATAGAAAAAACCTTGACGATATGTGACAATACCTTAGATCATTATATATATATTATAATATATAATAAGTTAGTATGAGTTAGTCATACGTATTAATTGCTTAAATTCATATTGCCATTGTTTCCCTAGAATTCGGTTGTCATTGGCAAGTTGGACAGGGATAAAACCGAATAGTCACGCACGACGACTGTCTCAATCGAACGCAATTCAATGTTGGCATGTTATTGGGCTGAGGTATTTGGCTAAAACAGCAGTCATACCATAGAGTCGATTAGTTTTAAATATTAATATCACTCCATCTTCTGTATAATCATTAATACACTATTTACTATTATTTCTATAGCTCCAAATGTTAACCTCAATGTGCGTTAGAAATTGTATCCGTTCTTACAAGGTCCTTGTCATTAAGCCTAACACAGGGATATATGGTGAAAGCAACAAACGACAACTCTGTTATATATTCACCAGGCTTCGTCCAAAGTATTGACATAACTCTATCAGCAACGCGTTTACTGTTTCATAGTATAGTTTTTTTTCAAGAAAGTATTGCACATTTATTTCAATGGTGGTAAATGCAGTTACTTATCGTTTTGCCTTCTACATGTCAATTACAATAGAAACATTCTTAGACATAGACATCAATTGTTGCAGACAAACTAAACATTAACACAAATCATTGTACTTACAAGTTACTCCTAGCAACAGAAGAATAAACGCTGAACTGATCTTCATTGTGGTGTTGTACAAGTTTCAGCTGTTTGCAAATTTGATGTTTACACTAACATACCATCCTATATATAGTATTCAAGATTTACCTTATCATAGCAGCTGACGCATGTACACGGAAATACACGCAGAAATACTCCGTGATCGAGATGATTATAATACAATAATTTTAAAAGTACGTTTCCTGGTAGTGTGCATGATAATAATTTAAAAAGTACGTTTCCGGTTAGTGTGCATGATAATAAATTTAAAAGTACGTTTCCTGGTAGTGAGCAGAGCCGTAATAGAACCTAAAGGAGCTAAGACTAGGGTCACATCACAACGATATTGATGTTCTGTTTTACCTTACGAATATTTGGTACCGTATGTTTGTTTGTTTGTTTGTTTATATTACTGTTGCTATATTTTATATCTGGATCACAAATCACCCGGACTTGGGATGATGAGTGCGTATCGAATGTGTACCCGACATTTAGGTGGACGCCGGGTCAAGAATCACTATTTATGTCAACCTAACGTAAACTGAACAAAACAGATTAAAAACATAGTGCAAATATTAAAATATCATCTTATCTGGTGTTAAATTTCAAACAAAATCATTTGTTGCATTTGATTTGCATTGACATTATGCTGTATTTATTCAGTTTACTGATATTATATAATAAGTTCTTTTGGCAGGGAACAAGCTGGTAAGAATAACATGGAATTGTTAAGACCCAACATGCGAATAACCGAACCGCATTCTGTTATCACAGAGATTTGAATGCTTATTACATGTATCACTTTGATATCAAATTTTAAGCATTGCCAAGATTTAATCGTTTACAATATTGCAGATGTGCCATTATGGTTATGAGACTTTGATATGTTCATGTTATTCAATTTTAAAATATTCATAAGGCTAATTTGATGACGCTTATCAAATTTTGAGTGGTACATTACCACCTATTTATTATCTTATGTATTGTCTAAATGTTTAAGTGGTTTATGTCATTGAACTAATAAGCTGTGAATACCTACATCGGATTCTATTTTTGACTTTTATGGCGAAGAAATTGATAAAAACGATTCAGTAAATTTATATACGACAAGTGTTGTATATGTTCAGATAAGAATGCTTTGGGACGCTACCGCAAAGGAAGTAACAACATCGTCCTCGTTCCAAACAATAAATTGTGTACACTCATGCCATATATTTCAAGAAGTTTTTCAAAGATTTGTTTTCATTTAAGATATATGCTTCGACGCATTCATATTTGAACACACGTCGTAGAATATTACTGATCGGATGACAGTTTGTCTGAAAACATAACGTACATAATGATATGAATTCAAATGCTATGGATAGGCGATGTGTAACGTTAATATTCAAAGTTGTCTGTTTCTATTTCGGAATGTACAATACTTGTATACTTATTATATCCCCTTGAGCTGTAATGGGTGCCAATCCAAGAGTAATGTTTCCAGAAGCGTGAGGAAAGAAACACGCTACTGAATAATAAGTATAAAGATACCGCCATATTCATTTAACTCTGACAATATGCCATAAAGATTTACGCCTTGTTTAACATCTGAATATCAATAGCAATTCGTTTACATATATTGCGTACAATCGCTGCGGGTGTTTACAAGAAAATTCATTTAATGTTCTCTAAAAATACTTGGTTAAGGTATTTGCAGAATCTATACATTATTTAAATTATTTTATGTGCAGGCTTTTCGCTTAGATGATAATTGTTTGTTACTATCACATGATTTCGGTTGTTCAAGTTCTCACATAAATCGGTCGTGTAAAAGTACATATTTTCGAGGGGTGATGCATTTCCTAAAATGTTCATAAACATGGAAATAAAGGAGGAGTTGAATTTAATAGGTGTACATGTAACCATGTATTCTTACTTACCGATCACAAATGTCACAATCACGAAATACTAATAATGACATCTGAAAAGGTTAGTGTTGCATATAGCTTGTGCCGTTTGTTCATCGGGCATTTGCCGGATTGTTAATACAGCTATATACAGCGTTAGTGATCCAGTTCATTTTCAAGTGTCTGTGCTTATCACGGAGACAGAAATATAATAGAAAACAATGACAATGATAAAGCCAAACTCAGGTTTTGAAACGACGATGTTTGTCCACCTAAAGTCAATTTCCAGCGGATTACCTCCCCTTGACCATAAAATGAATATAATTATCAACAAGTGTAAAGTCTGTAAAGTTCCAATCGTTTGGTAGTCAAAATCGTATATTTTATGCAGAAATATTATTAATAAAGATGTTATACAGTAGCAGCACGTGTACTTGTTAAGTGTATATTTGTGGATTATCAATCTAAAGTGGCTATTGTGGGGGTTATTTGAGATGTAAATTTCATCTCCACAGCATTGCTAGGTATTTCGAGAATACGCCTATTTGTATACTAGTGTCGTTTCAAAAATAATGCATCTGCCCCTGACATGCGCATTGAGTGCTATTTTAGAGAGAATTATTAATTACACGCGAAAATGTAAGACAAATCATGAAGTTGTACAGTTCTGCATATAGAAATTAGAATGAGGCAACCAACTGATTTATTAATTGAAGTGTACAAGACTGACAGCGTACGTTTACAATACTTGAGCGATATCATCAACAACTTGTCATATTTGAGGTGCACATTATTCACAAGTGCATCATCAACTTTAACGTGAAACCATTCGATAGGAATATTGCAAATATTTGAAGTACTTGAAGATGATCGACGTAATGGAATAAATATAAGACATGACTATCATTCATATCGCCTTGTCCGTAATCTAAAACATTCGAGCGGAGATCTTGATTGACAAAAATGTTGCTCAAAAGCGGGCGTACTAGATATTTCTCTATTAAATTGGAATCTCAAAGAGAGCAATGTATGCATGTACTAACTTATTTATTTGAATAATTTAACCCATGAAAGAAAGTTTTAAAATAGTCTTAGCTAAGCAATGATTCAAGCATTTTCGTGTGATCGGGACCTGTCATGATCTGCATTTTAACAAGACGTTTTCAGCAAATAGAAAGACACCGATCACAAAACCCACGATGTCACCCATTAAATCAGTGTGTTAGAATTGTGTAGATTTATTTGATATGTTGGACAGGAAATCAGAGGGAAATGCGTCCCAGTTGGCTACCTAACACCAGTGAGTGAAGACAGTTTTAACACTAGAAGTCCCTGTTAATTCTTAATATATGAATGGACGTCAGTAGATTGCCTCAGATGGCATCTATATGCTCTGGGTTTCCTATCTTAAACCCCATAGAGATTCCGCTGAAGATAATTTCGACACACGCTAAATAAATAAGCTACAACGTCACTGCGAGGTATGTGGGTGTATCTGCGTGTAAAACAGCATTTGTTTTATGATACTTGTTCAATTTTCGTCTTGTTCTAAGAATAACATTTCCGTATATCTGTCGCTCTTTGTCTTCGACAAATTGCAGGTTTGCACGTACGGTTATTTGGAATAGCAAAATCGCTGTCCTGATGAAGGATCGGAACAATGGTAAACATTATCGGAAAATATTTTAACGAATACACTTTGCATTACTTCGATCAGTCTCAAATAACTGCATGACACTGTATGGGTGTTTATTTTGATAAGTCAATTATGCTCCCAAGTGTCCGTTTAAAACGGTCAGTATTTGTTCTGATACAAATCCATACAAGGAAAAAGCATTTTGTGCAGTTTAATAAATTGTCGGGAATGGGCGTAATTTATCCTTATTAATACTCGTTTTGAATACACGCTCACTGGATAATGTCGATTTAGAATGAATATGGGATTCACTATCAAAGCTATTCATGCATATTTGGCACCCTTCATTTATTTAATAGACAAAACCAATGATTTAACTGCCGCCTGTCATGAGTCAAAGTTACTCTTTGACGGATTGATGGCATTAAAATAAATGAGATAATTCATCTTAGTTTAATCGAATAATGAAAGCAAGTAATTGCAATTAGTTTGTCTAAGACAAATGTTCTCAGAAATGATGAATGTGAGCTACGTATATACAATTATATTGGATTGAACGTCGCAGTAGTATAGATAATTCAGGACTGTCACTTTTGTACCAGCATTGCAATATCACAACCTTGTATTTTTTATTGTTGAAAAAGGCAATGAAAACCAAACAGTATTTACTAAGCTACATACTTACACATGTAACAGCTATTAAAGTAAGATAAGTTTGATGTACACAATGATATGTAAACAAGTGACTGATCTGATTAACCGATTTATACGTACAAGCAGGATAAATATCGCACCTGTGAATGTATATGAAGTAGATGGACCAATCATATACGATTGCTTATTTCGGTGAAACATCTAGAATTATTACTGTCGTGAGCAGAGCCCCGCGGTAGCATGCCAGAAGAGGGGGGAGGGATAGGAACAGTAATGAAGTATAGTAGTGAAATCAGTCAAACATTTAAAGGTAGAGTTGTCGCCCTCCGCTACAAATGTGTGTATTGTTTTTTGCTTCACATACATTTACTTATAGTTGTACATTTGTATTCAATACCAGTAAGTACAGCAAGTTTCATTTGAATATCTTGAACCGTTTTTAAACTATGGGAAACGTTCAAGTTTTTGAAGCTGAAAAAGGGGCATAAGTAAAAATTTATCAAAGCTAGGGTTGTTGCCCTTGCTACACACATACGTATTACCTCCGGGAGGAATAAGTATAGCAAGTTTCATTTGAATATCTGTCATAGTTTTGAAGTTATGAAGAAAAAAGATGAAAAATGAGGAAAATTAGAATCTAACAAAGGGCCATAATTCTTCCACTAAAATAGCGTTCTGTTGTTGTGAACTTATTTTAAATTTGAAGTTGATATCTTATATGGGTTTTCAGTTATTTTGAAAAAACCCTGAAAAATGAGGAAAATTGGAATTTTACAAAGGGGTATAACTCTTCCAATATTGTAGCGAGAGTAATGTAACTTGCCATAAAATAACAGTACTGTTGTTGTGAGCTTCAATATAAAGTCGATACGTATAATGGTTTCCAGGTTACTTAGAAAAAAAAACATGAACAATGTGGACGGACAGACGGTCGACCTCACTGACTTGACACTGTGGGGTTTTCTTTTGTTCATCCTTTTGTTTGTAAAACACCGTAAGCAATATTTTGCACCCGCAAGCAACGGAATGAATATAATCTAAATATAGACTATTGTACCACGACGGACGGACGGACGGACGGACGGACGGACGCGGACGGACGGACGGGCGGACGGACAGACAGACAGACAGACGGGCGTTCTCACTGACTTGACAATGTGGAGTTTTCTTTTGTTCATACGGACGGGCGGACTCACTGACTTGACGTTGTGGGGTTTTCGTTTATTCTTTCTTTTGTTTGTGAAACCCCATAAGCAACATTTTGCACCCTGTAAGCAACGGAATGAATAGAATCTAAATATTGGCTATTGTTCCACACCCCGCAATGTCAAGTGGGTGCGTACGGACAGACAGACGGACAGACAAGGTGATTACTATAGGGCACCGCAAATTTCATAATCTACATGTACTGTATTAAGTACTCACATGACCAATATTGAACATTCATATACGTACATTGCATGGTCCACTGAATTATTATTAAACCAACAACCATCGACAAATAAATTTAATTAGGTAGGGTGATCTTATCACTGACCCAATGTCAAATGAGTAAATTGTATCATCAGACGTAATTTCTAGCCGTGCACATAACTGACATTTAATTTAAAACTGAATTCTCTAATCAATAGCCTGTCGTATTTGACAAGCACCCTAAATACACAAGAGCAATTTTCAATTACCAAGTGCATAGTTTCATGGAAATAATGCAAATGTCTGCAGCAATTAACGAGATATAGAAGTGTTCAATAACAAAACCACCGAGCAAAAAAGAAGAGCAACTTTATATTATAAGAATGTATTATGAAAACATATCGCGTGTTGCTTAATTTCATTTTAGCATGTGAAAATGGCAACACTGTGTGATATAACAGTAATTGTAAAAGCCTTTATTATCTTGGCAAAATAGCATCAGGGAACATTGAACTTCAGCATCTATCGGTCTTTGAAATATATTTTGCACTATGAACGGAAGAGAAAAAAGCTTACGATGACATTTCGTGGTTAGATATTTAAAATCAGTGAAGCAATACCACGTGATTTTTGGCTACAGGTCCAAGACGAAATTTGTCAACACTGAAAAACAAAATAGCCATTAGATTTTATTTCTTCATATATTTCTATGAAATATACGCCACGCTAAGGGGAAAGTTACTTGCTTTCCATGAAATATAAGATCTTTTTCAGTAGATTGGCCGTTTTTCCAGCATCCTGTGAAACCTACATTTTCCACGGTTTCAACAAGGTTAATACATATTTAAGTAGAATAATTATAGACTTGCATTAGTTTTTTCTTAAAAGAACGGTAGACAAACTAAAGACATTAAGGATTATACGCCGCACGCCTGAAGGATTGTAAAGTTTATTAGCTCGAGAATAAACCGTTTGTCTTACCCCAGTGATTGGTTAAATCCAGAAGATAATGAGTTAGAGTTTTATAATGATGCGTCGGGGAATAGGAATTTGGGATGTGGCTGTTATTTAAAGGCCATTGGAGTGTTTTCAGTTGGCCAGGTATTTGGGATGATACAGTTTTTAAGGACATTACATATTTAGAGCTCGTGCCTATATGTTTAGCTTTTTGTATTTGAGGCAATGAACTGTCTAATAAAAAGATAGTTCTGAGGTCAGATAACCAATCTTTGGTAGAAATAATAAACCAAAAATCTTCTAGGAACAAAAGAGTAATGCAATTGATAAGATTCTTTGTGTTAATGACTAATTGACTTTGATAAATAATACACAAGTTAAAGCAGTGCATATTTGGGGTAAGCGAAACACAATATGTGATGCCATTAGTCGTTTCAGGGGACACGTCTTTTCCAGTCACTTCCGGTACAATTCCAGTCCCACAACAGTTCTTGCAACTTTTAAACCTGAGATAGATAGATTATTGCAGTCGTCACTAGCGGAAAGTACAATGAAAAAGTATAATCATGGAATTTCTGCATTCGAACAATTTTGTAGGGGAAATGGACTGGGGGTAGAATGGCCGCCGTCAACAGCTATGATTTCGGATTATATTGCCTTTATGTCACTTAATAAATACTCGTACTCATCTGTAAGTGGTCATGTAGCAGCCATAAGTTATAGATGTAAAGTAAATGGTCTTAGAGATAATACTAAGCAGGATTTAATCAAATCGCTGCTGGAAGGGGTGCGCAGAACAAGACGCACCGGTGATTCTAGACGCCCTATTACTTGGGATATTCTGTTGACATTACTGCGAGCACTCCCCAAAGTGTGTCGTTCGCAATTTGAAACAATGCTGTTTTCAGCGGCATTTTCCCTTGACCATGTAGCTTTGTTAAGGTTGTCTGAATTCACAGTAGGAAAAGCGAGCTCAACCAAGTCAGTACTTTCGTATGAAAACATAATAGTTGGTAATGATGTTATTCGTCTGTATTTTGGTTCTTCAAAGACTGATCAGAAGTGTCGGGGTATGCATGTTGATATAGTTATTGACAGTCATAACAGATTATGTTATGAATTTCGTCGGTAGTCCTTTGACGAGTTATCAATTTAACGCAGTTCTAAAACAAGCTTTGAATTTTGTTGGTTTGAAAGAAAGACTGTTACTTTAAATCGCATTCATTTAGGATTGGCGGTGCAACAGGCATGTATAAACATGGTTGTACAATTGAGGCTAGTGTGATAAAAATGGTGGCCGTGTCATCAAATACCCAGACATATGCCCGGACCCAAGGTTTATCCAGGCAGATGGGGTCCACCTATCTGCCCTGGGATGTGACTTAATGTTAAATACGTTGTCGGGGGCTGCATTGATTTTCTTGTAAAGTGGAAATGTTATGTTTCCTTATTAGTAAATTAGTACTGTGTTAGGAGATTAATTTTACATGCCTTTTAATATTTTAGGTTTATTGCAGTTATAAAAGTATGAAAATATACTCAGTTCATTTAGAAACGCACGCTCTGGTTTTATTGGGGTTTGTAGATAGGCATAAGATACTTCATATGCATCTTAGCACACTTATGTTTAATTTGGCAGCAGTGTTCTATACTTTCATTGGATTTGACATTAACTTTCAGAACTGTTGTCATGATACATGTACAATGAAATAATACTTTACAAACGTTTGAGAATAACACATAGCGTTCGTTTGAGTGTACCGAGATACACTGGGTATAAATTTACAGTTGTGACCGATGACGGAACATACTGTACTTGACAATTTAAGTAATATGCTAATTGTTTATTTATACATGTATGATTATACAATTCCAGCCATGACAAATATATTGCCAAACCTTAAAATTAAAATAAATGCAACTTATTACAGTGTTGTAGTTTCTGTGGTAGGACAATGTAAAGTTTATTAGCTCGAGAATAAACCATTTGTCTTACCCCAGAAACGATATAAATCATAACGCTCAGCGATGGGTTAAATCCAGAGGGTATTTTTAGATGGGTATATAAGGAAAACATTGGAACTGGAACATTCTTTTAATTCCTGACTTCGACGAAAGCAGTCGTAAGTCGATTAATTTCCTCTCCCCCCACCCAACAGTTATATATACTATTTTTGCTGCCGAGTATTTTTGTATTTGCAGAACAATAGTCTTGGAAATAGATGAAAAGCGTCAATTGTGTGGGATTCATCATGGCTGGTCAAAGCGGCACGTTACCATGGTGTCGAGTACATTCATTTCAATGCTGGAAGACGTGTGTAGTTTTTATACAAAATGACTTATCAGCGACCGTTGTCGGAGCTGAATACAAAATTCGTCTTACCGCTTGGTGAAGTGAACTTTATAATAATAATGTGTGGTGGCATATTCTATCATAACAGTTGTGACCGATGACGGAACATACTGTACTTGACAATTTAAGTAATATGCTAATTGTTTATTTATACATGTATGATTATACAATTACAGCCATGACAAATATATTGCCAAACCTTAAAATTAAAATAAATGAATGAAACTTATTATGTACAGTGTAGTTTCTGTGGTAGGACAATCCATTTCCCGAGCTGATCTGGATGTAACTCGACGAGAATCTGATTGTTTAAAATGATTAAACCAAACCGTTTATCCCACGTGACTGGTATAAACAAAACTTAATAAGAGTACAACTCGATAATGCTTATTAAGTTAAACGAAGAAATGTGCATAATGTACATTTTAAGTAGTTAATAAAATTTATTTCCACCACTGTCCGAATTACTTTCTGTACATTTGAGTTTAGTTATCATCGCCTTCAGCAGTCCAGACGCGTTTATTAACCTAATGGCTGTACCTGGTAAAGAGCTACACAGTTTGCATGGTGCAGGCGTTGTTTAAGAGACTAAATGTGTTAGACTGTAATTACTCGTATCTGTTTAACTAAAACAGCATCCATGGGCTATGAAATTTACGGAGGACTTAGTTGTAAACATACAAATTTTGCATTTCAATTAAAAGTTTAGAGTCCGCCCCATACATTTTCAATTTATGCCGACAGTAAGATAATCTCCAAACTGCCCCGAACATTTTGGTACTTTTTTGGACCACCGTTAATGTTGAAAATGTTGCTTTGCTGCTATACTATTAATAAGACCAGTTTGTTACATCTAACCAATATGTGAAAGACAAAATATTGCAGCCATGAACATCGAAGATGTACACTGATATACGTTTTACTCTAGTTCACATATATCGCCATAATATCGATATTTGTTACATGGATTATTATTGTTATTTTACCGTATTTTATATAGCACTTTTATCGATGTAATTACACGTTTAAAAGTTTATGTGCTGTACAATCACATGGTTAAAAATATTTTGAAATAGATATACACATGCAAACATAACAACATTAATGTATATAATTATATATAGTTAAAGGATAATGTTTTTCAGCAACAAATATAAACATTGAATGCTTCCAATCCGGTTGACTTTGTAAGCTGCTAGGCCAGTCCATGTGCGCATTACTCCACCAGCCGGTATTATATATAACTCATTATGAAATGAAAATATCAGTACAGCTATTAGTTTTGAAATGTACCTTGGTTACCTTGCATGAATCGTCCTTGCTAAAACCCTTTGGCGACACAGCTAATGCTAAGTCATCAACACCAATGCCAAACGTAGACAATTATAAGAAACTATATCAGTTCAGATGAATGTGTGTGTCAACAAATTTAACAACCATAATCCCATTGATAACCATATCGATATGAAATGTGAAAATAAACGTTTATACATGTAGTACATGTATGAGGGATGCCATTAATCATAATACATGACCTGTAAATATCAAATGATATTCAATATCAAATGAAATATTAAATTAGTTGATCACCAGGAAGCTATTAAAGGTGAGATGCGCGATACCGATGAAACACCTGTGCTAATAAAATAAACTGATATAATGTATTTACGCATTAAGGTGAAACTCCACAGGTCAAATTGCATGCGAATATACTGTTTCGTGCAACTGTTTTCTAAAACCACATTAGGATTTCACGAATACGGATTCTGTTGGTATTATTTGAAGTTGCATAAAACTTCCCGAGCAGATCTTATTATCATTTATGTTGTTTTAAAACGAGGTATTACTGTAATTCACTGTAATTAAAGTACACATGTAGCGGCTGTAATACATTATGTTAAATAACTTTATAGTGATACATACAACAGTGAAGAAAAAGTAATAATAATAATGTATCCCACATTATATTGGGGGGGGGGGGGGGGGGGGCTATATGGTGGGGAGACATATTGATTATGTGCTTCACGCTGGTTTGTAACAAAGTTTGAAAACTCGGTTAAATTTCAATGTACTTTGGTCTACTTGTCAATAATATTTTGGCATTGTATATTCAAAAAAACTTATTATAAATCGGAAATAAATGTTCTTTCAGTTTTAGCTGACTAGCGCCAAATTAATACCAGATATAAATAAATCAAGCCAACAAACATACTAGTATGACAGTTCTGTCTGTGTGGCGCTAATTTAAACTACAATAATGTGAATTTCAGAACACAACGTTAATGTCAATGATAATCGTTTTACAATCTCAAAACTTGACAAATCAAGATTTCTCCATTCAGTATAGCGTACGAAACAAACTGCATATCAGCTCTTATCACATCAAGTCAGTCGTTCGGATTTTCCGCGTAAAATTGTTAAGCGTAATAAACGCGTTTTATGATTCCTTCTGCATGTAACTTGGCCAGTAAAACCAATCATGCATGTAATAAATACATCACATTCATTTAACAGTTGGCTTATAAAGTTGTATTTCATGTGTTTTCTTTATCAGCACAATCATGTGTATGCAGGGATATTGGTGGAAATCGACAAGTGAACGTATTAATTTAATGCATTAAAGAGGAAATAAGTATGTGATGTTTTTCTACAAGAATATTGTTTGTTGTTTATGTTCCGTGAACCAATTTGCGACTAGAGCTGTTTTCATTCGACAAACTTATATTCCTTGCCAACAAAGGGCAACACTTCCAACAAAACTCATCGGAGTGTAAAATTCTAAATATATACATATCAACATATACATGTACATGTCCAGTTGCCTAAGCAGTAGAAAGCGGTCTGGTGAATAAAGGCTATGCCCGGCATCTTTTTTAAAAAAGTTTGTTAATCTGCGAGTACTGTAGACTGACATAAAATAAAAAAGTCCAACAACTCCGTCAAATGAGTATCTTCGTTCTGCGATAGGATGGTCATGCATATTGTTGTACTTTAAACTATGGACTAATCCGATAAGAGGTATACTAAATGAGCATGTTCATTTTTACAGTTGTGATAGATACCCAGCATGAAACCATGCCTCCCCTTTTCAGAAGACGAGTCCGTGTTTGGATTACCAAAGTAAAAAATATACCTATAGTATACATAGCATTGTACACATAAAAATTGCATCTTCTCTACGTGTCGCTTACGTTTTATATAAGAAGAGAGAGACCTTCAAACAAAAGTATAATAATTGAAAACCAGTTAGTCGAGTGGATAAGCATGTCGCTATTTTACCAGTTATTTTGTTCAGGTTTTGTTCCATCTGGCCACTGGCTCGAAACCCATCCAAGTAACATCAATTTTAAAGTTTCTATCTTTTACAAAAAAACTTATTTTGTATGTGCAACTAATATATTAATAAGATACACGTAGTAAGTTATATATAGATTTATGTTTGTTATCAAGTTGTATCTTTTCAAATATTTTATTCTTATCTACAGTAGACAATACTCATACACTTACATCATATATGCACTGCAACATAAGATTTTTTTCATTTGAGGAATCGATTAATTAAAGCAGTAGAATAATATAACGTAATGTATGCATTTATATTACACTTACATTGTGAGGATCGAACCTACAACTCAAATTAAAATTGAAACTTGTAGGAAATGTGAGTTTATCCACGACACTACCGCGCCATTAAAGCATGGAATGCGCTTTGAACACAATTTGATCTCGAACCTATTTAAAGTTTACATGACATACAAGTATATGTTTACAAATGTTCTCGTTTGACTTTGAACGCACTGTTCTTGCGTCACGATGTACGTTTAATCCGTATTAAACCCATACTGCGAGTAAAGTCGTTTGTGCGTAAAATTCAATCTAACTGAAATGCAAAAGTGGCAGTTAGTTGATTAATTAAAGTGTACTTGAATGATAGAGAACAATTTGAAAGTTTAACAATTTAATTAGTGCATGTCAAAGTTTGATGACTTGAACCTAGTACATTACCAAAAAAAGTGAATACTGTTCTAAATTAGACGATGAGCTCGTGCGACGGCAATCATGAGACAACTACAATGCACACTTAAGAGTATTAAATCATGGTCGGGCAGTCGTAAAATGAATCCGCTTTGACGCCGCAGTACATAGTTTTGGTTATAAACTTCCATTAGTTGTAATTCAAGAGCACACTGTGTAACTGACTGGAGATAAAGGCACACAAAGTAAGGGGCTAGAGGTATAAACCAGAGAATAGAGGTTTCAAGTCAGACATTTTTTCAATCTTTTCAGTTTTGTCAAATTCGCTCACTAGGAATGATCCAAATAATCCGCATTAATAGTGATTCAAATTTAGACAAAACGTTTCCTGTGTGATTTTACATGCATCAAAATTGTGTTAATATAATCAACGAACGGAGTTTATCAAACCAATCTACACATTACGCCTATTTGCAAATAAAGTGTCTTGACAGTTTATAAGTACACATCATATTAACAGTCTATCTATCATATATATATATAGCCGTGAAAGGTGATCTTAATAGACACTCCTATCTGTTGATTTTAAACATTATCAATAAGAGCTAGATTACAAACTTTAAGGTAATATATCAACAGATGACTGACCTAAATAAACAAGTTCTAAGTGAATTATTGTGAAAATGTTACAGAAATTGTATAACTAACCATGTTTCCCAGATGCTGTAAACGAACGACGAACTATTATCACAGGATCTTAATATCTCTGTTTTCATGCAGTGTCCTCGTACGAACCAACAGCGCAGACCGTGCGGGAACCAATTGTAGAATATTAGTATCAGAATTACCAATATATGCACAGCGATAGGTAGTCTAGGTCTTGTAATTACTTCAAGATATTGGAGGAAGCTTTCAACGATACATCAATTTACAAGACGATTTTTCAAAATGTTTGTTAATATCTTTGCCGATTTGTTTATTCTTTAGTAGCGTTCCCTAGAATATTAGTAATTCGTTTATCACATGTTTTCTAATAGAATAGTGTTTTCAATTATTTCAATTTATTCAGATCATAAATTGGATTACACATCATGAATTGATTTGTCTTCCACTCAAAGCTCACAGATGATTTCATGCTGATACGTCCTTCGTATCATAAGAAGTGATGCACATACATATGTATCATAAAGGGGGTGTATCATAGTTTAACATTAACTATTTGTTGCAATTCCATTATTTCAATTTCTGACATGGCAAAGTTCCCAAACACAGTAAGTCGTTGCACTTTGTTTCCTGAGACGTTCTATTAAACGGAATAGTTCAATGTCGATCCATCTAATAAATGCAGTTTAACCATTATTTGAATCATTGAATAAAGTTAATATATCGATACAAAAGTTAATATATCGATACTAAACTTAATATATCAATACTAAACTTAATATATCGATACTAATTTGTTTTCACGAACTGGAAATACAATACAACCATGATGCTATACATTGTCGTGGCAATAGAAGTATTATTCAGCGAGCCCGATGTCCGTCTTCGTAGTATACGAGTAAACACATAACATGTCACGTCAGGGCAACATACACCAGTCATGTAAATATACCCCTTTTGCGGTTGATACGTTCTGTGTCTATCTCTTGTGTGGGTGAATAACCGCTGCAGCCGTTTCTGTTTGGCTTCGAATTGCCTGTGTATTAATACTACAATGTGTTAGTGCCGTGTGGCGGCTGAACAGTATCTTTACATCGTAAATTAGTAGATCATTCATTTAAGTGTAGTTATTATAATTAATTGATTGTTGATGATTTGTATGCATAGTCCTTTAGTTGTCTGATGTGTATATTATGACCAATGCCCCGACCATTTTAGTTGCAGCCTTGCTTGCCTACTTACTTACTTATGGACTCTCTTTACGCTCAAGTGTAATTTACAAGCGTATCTAGAAAATGTGTCAATAGGGTACACGGATGCCCCCACATGCGTTTGACCATGGCAAGGCTCATAACTCAAACGTACGTGCTGACTAATAATCTTTTAACGTTTCTTCAAGATGACTTCAGTTATAAGCAACAAAAACAAAATTCCATCATTTCAAGGGCCAAAACTAAATATTGTAGGGGAGGAGGCAGTCACATACGGATACATATTGAGATTCCTACAAATTTGGAAGAATGTAGCTCAAATATATCTCCAGCTATGAGTGACGTAAGCTCAATTTAATAATTTCAATGACCACAACTCTGCTTATACTGATAGGATGTGCACAACAACACATGCTGACCAATATTTCTACGAAGTTTGGATACTTGAACAGAAATTCTAAAGTTACAGACGAAACTACATTTTGGGTCTGACAGACGGACTAGGGCAAATCTGCATCCCCCAAATTATTTGGTGTGGGCATAGAACAACAAAATACAACATGTACGGTTTATCTATATTGTAAGTACATTCAAAACAAACTATATATCTAATATTAGGTACATGTACATTGAACACGAAATCATATATTCCAATAAGTGCATACAAAATGCACTATAATACCTCGACATCTTCGCAAGGCGACACTGAAATAGTATGCATTGTACAAGTGAATATTAAGTGATGATGTACTATATATATATTTGTATTTATAAAATTAATAAAATATTTACTGTCCATTATGAAAGTACCAGTCGACTGAGAAGAGCGGCTTAGACTTAACAGTAATTGTGTTCACTGTGACATAATTATAAAACTACATCGACAAAAGTAGTATTTCGTATTTCTGAACCATGCCGTTCTAAAAGCAAATGTGTCAGTGGTGGAGCGTTCGCTTCGATCGCAGAAGTCTAGGGTTTGTACACAGTCTGCGACATACCAAAGCTGTTGTGTATATGTCCTTTGGTTGACGCTTAGCCTAGTTCGCCCAAGGTAACTGCTGGTTCACAGTTTATGGAACTCGCACATTGTTGATATTTAACCATAGATTATTCCGATGGTTTCTAATACAATATAGTATGATTTAAAATGAAGATACTATTCTATAATTAAGGTTAACGTTATAATGCTCAATTCGTTGCATGAGCAGCCAGTCAAAACCCCACTTACCTATTCCAAAACAAGCCTCTTTCCACCGTGACAATCTACGCATGTGCAACGTAGATTCAGGTAGAGAATATCACAATATCCAGCACGGCAATGAATACTTGTACAATGGCTATGACATTTGCTATCGTCAGGACAGCCGAATCCAGCATTTACCGCACCAAGCACTGAAAAAATCCGCTAAATCATTATAATTGAGAGCCTACGGACAGGTATTAGGATCGTAAGTGTAATATTGTATATATTTTTTACAATAAGTATTTCAATAACAACATTAATTATTTTAAAGTTACTTGTAGACTCGGCTCAGAATTGCCAATAAGTAGCAATTTCCAAGAATGGTTCTACTGCATGTAATTATTTTCTGGAAATGTATCGTTAATTATGTTCTTGTTTCAGGTAAAAAGCAACAGTATTCTTTGTTTTGATAACTATAAGTGATTTTGGACCCAGACGCCACTTTTTATGAAGTATATTATCCAATGAAAGCTCAAGGAAAAAATATATCAGTAATGCGTTTGCTATTGCATAGTTTTAAGTTTTTCAAAAACGTATTGCACATTTATTTCAAGGGTGTCATATGCAGTTACTTATCGTTTTGTCTTCTACATGTCAATTACAATAGAAACATTCTCAGACATAGACATCAATTGTTGCAGACAAACTAAACCTTCACACAAATAATTGTACTTACAAGTTACTCCTAGCAACAGAAGAATAAACGCTGAACTGATTTTCATTGTGGTGTTGTACAAGTTCTAGCTGTTTGCAAGTTTGGTGTTAACACTAACATACCAGCCTATATATAGTAGTCAAGATTTACCTTATCATAGCAGCTGACGCATGTACACGGAAATACACGAGAAAATACTCCGAGGTCGAGATGAGTACACGACAACAATTTTAAAAGTACGTTTCCTGGTAGCGATTAGGACAATAATTTTAAATGAACGTATTCTGGTAGTGAGCAGAGCTGTAATGGAACCCTGAAAGCTAAGACGGCTTAAGTCTAGGGTCATATCACAACGATATTGATGTTCTGTTTTATCTTACGAATATTTAGTACCGTATGTTTGTTTATATTACTGTTGCTATATTTTATACCTGGACCACACATCACCCGAACGTGGGATGATGACTGTATATCGAATGTGTACCCGACATTTAGGAGGACGCCGGGTCAAGAATCACTATTTATTTCAACCTAACGTTTACTGAACAAAACCGATTAAAAAACATTGTGCAAATATTAAAATATCATCTTATCTGGTATTTATTCAGATTACTGATAAGTTCTATTGGCAGGGACCACGTTGGTAAAAATAACAGTGACTTTTTAAGACCCAACATGCGAATAACCGAACCGCATTCTGTATCACAGAGATTTGAATGCTTATTATCACTTTGATATCAAATGTTAAGCATGGCCAATATTTATTCATTTACAATATTGCACATATGCCATTATGTTTATGAGGCTTTGATAAGTTCATTTAATTCAATTTTAAAATATTAATAAGGCAAATTTGATGACGCTTATCAAATTTTGAGTGGTACATTACCACCTATTTATTATCTGATTTGTTGTCTAAATGTTTAAGTGGTTCTATGCCCTTGAACTAATAAGCTGTGAATACCTATATCAGATTCAATTTTTGACTTAAGATTGCTGATACGTTTATGACGAAGAAATTGATAAACACGATTCAGTAAATGTATATACGACATGTGTCGTATATGTTTAGATAAGATTGGTTTGGAAAGCTACCGTTACGGAAGCAACAACAACGTACTCGTTCCAAAAAATAAATTGTGCACAACCTATATACTCCAAAGGGTTCGATGATTGTTTTCATTTAAAATACAAAACGGATTAAAAACGCGACACTTGATTATGTTGTTTTATAGCAGACAATTCAAGTTTATGCTAGTATTGGAATAGTGCAGATTAAAGGTAAATGAATTGGCGTCATTTTTGTACCAAGATGATCAAAATCAGATAAGTATTAACAAATATATAATACAATCAATACGTTGATCCAGAAAACGAAAGTCGCATTCTGACCAATTGGCAATACACTAGGTAAATCTTAAAAGAGAGGATGTATATATTTGCCCATTGCTCGGTCAATACGTGTTTGATCTTGCTGAACATTTAAAAGTATGGTATATTACAATTTAATTGCTTTTATTACAACCCGATTACAATTGTTTACAAACAAAATAATCAACATATCCAAGTGTCGCGTTTTTAAATCTGTTAACCATATATCAAGCATACATTTTTAAATTCGATGCATTCATATTTGAACACCCGTCGTAGAATATTACTGATCGGATGACAGATTGTCTCAAAACCTAACGTGCATAATGGTATGTATTCAAATGCTATGGATAGGCGGCGTGTAACGTTAATATTCAAAGTTGTCTGTTTCTATTTAGGAATGTACAATACTTGAATACTAATTATATCCCCTTGAGCTGTAATGGGTGCCAATCCAAGAGTAATGTTTCCGGAAGCGTGAGGAAAGAAACAAGCTACTGAATAATAAGTATAAAGATACTGTAATATTCATTGAACTCTGACAATATGCCATAAAGATTTACGCCTTGTTTAAGATCTGCATATCAATAGCAATTCGTTTACATATATTGCCTACAACCGCTGCGGGTGTTTACAAGAAAAGTCATTAAATGTTCTCTAAAAATACTTGGTTAAGGTATTTTCAGAATCTATACATTATGTATAATGTTTTATGTGCAGGCTTTTCGCTTCGATGATAATTGTTTCCTACTATCACATGATTTCGGTTGTTCAAGTTCTCACATAAATCGGTCGTGTAAAAGGACATATTTTCGAGGGGTGATGCATTTCCTAAAATGTTCATAAAAATAGAAATAAAGGAGTTGAATCTTATAGGTGTACATGTAATCATGTATTCTTACTTACCTATAGCTCGGTCAATACGTTATTGATATTGCTAAATTTTCCAAAGTGCATGTATGTAGCTTGGATACGTAGAATGGCCAGTCAATTGATTTTTATTACACTCTGATCACAAATGTCACAATCAGGAAAAACTAATAATTACATCTGCAAAGGCTAGTGTTGCATATAGCTTGTGCCGTTTGTTCATCGGGCATTTGCCGGATTGTTAATACAGCTATATACAGCGTTAGTGATCCAGTTCATTTTCAAGTGTCTGTGCTTATCACGGAGACAGAATTATAATACAAAACAGTGACAATGATAAAGCCAAACTCAGGTTTTGGAACGACGATGTTTGTTCATCTAAAGTCAATTTTAAGCGGTTTACCTCCCCTTGACCATAAAATGAATATAATTACCAACAAGTGTAAAGTTCCAATCGTTTGGTAGTCAAAATCGTATATTTTGTGCAGAAATATTATTAATAAAGAAGTTATACAGTAGCATCACGTGTACTTGTTTAGTGTATATTTGTGGATTATCAATCTAAAGTGACGATTGTGGGGGTTATTTGAGATGTAAATTTCATCTCCACAAGCATTGCTAGGTATTTCCAGAATACGCCTATTTATATACGAGAGGCGTTTAAAAAATAATGCAACTGCCCCTGACATGCGCATTGAGTGCTATTTTAGAGAGAATTATTAATTACACGCGAAAATGTAAGACAAATCATGAAGTTGTACAGTTCTGCATATAGAAATTGGAATGAGGCAGCCAAATGATTTATTAATTGAAGTGTACAAGACTGACAGCGTACGTTTACAATAATTGAGCGATCTCATCAACAACTTGTCATATTTGAGATGCACATTATTCACAAGTGCATCATCAAGTATAACGTGAAACCATTCGATAGGAATATTGCAAATATTTGATGTACTTGAAGATGATGGACGTAATGGCGTAAATATAAGACACGAGTATCATTCATATCGTATGGAAGCCCTGGAGGGCACTTTTGACTTATGACTAATGACTTATGACTTGTGACTTGCGTAGGCCCCAGGGTGCACTTTTGACTTGTGACTTATAACTTGTGACTTGTGACTTAGGAGTTGTGACTAAACAAACAAATATATTTGCATGCTTTATTTTTCCCTTACGCCCAACAATAACGTGGATAAAAACGGATGATACGTGAATCGGATTTTAATATATATAGCAAGACAGGTAAGTCAGTTTTAGTTGATTAAATAACAATCGTTCACGGAATTACACTCATTCTACTACATAAGAGTTAGGTTTAAAATCTTCTTTATCGATATGTTATTGCAAACAAAGTTAGAGTTGACGTTGCTATAATATATTTCCAACTTTAGATTATAATTTTAGCGTCACAATCGTGACGAATATTAAGGTTAAGAGGAGTGAATAGAATGACCAGTGTAATTAAAATGTTTGTTTGTTTTTGCAGGTGGAGATAAATGAAATATCTGTCGTGGAATCCTGAAAATATCTCTTGTGGAATATTGCATAAAAGGCTGTGAACAACTCTTTTACTGTAATGGACAGAAATGCATATACTTACAATAAACCCACACAAGTTGAGCACAATAGTATTGTCTCGTTATGAACCTTCATATACTCAAATAGAAGTTATGGCTGATATAGTCGAGAGAGAAATACAAACCGATCTGGACTGACTGGCACAAAATAAGAATGTTTATGATATAGGATCTCTAAGACACTGTACCATGATAAAGTACAACACCAAAACCTTGATGATATACATGTACTCCAATTGATTTTGGGATGTTGGAAAGGCGTGTGTTTAATTCAGAAGTTCACCAATTTACAGCATATTCCATGATTTAAAATATTTGTATAACTAATTATGGCATGTTGTTAGTCGGTATTGTTATGCTGAGCCACTTGAGTATAATTTCATGTGTATGTTGCTCTATTAATTTTGACATGCATGTCTAATGCTTCATTTAATCGTAAAGTAAAGCATGGTTATAACGTCTGTTTTATTTCTGCATTTCAATTAAGATTTTGATTTGTGACTTATGACTTGTGACTTGTAACTTGTGACTTGTGACTTGTAACTTGTGACTTGTAACTTGTGACTTGTAACTTGTGACTTGTGACTTGTAACTTGTGACTTGTAACTTGTGACTTGTAACTTGTGACTTGTAACTTATGACTTGTGACTTGTGACTTATGACTTGTGACTTGAGACTTATGATGTGTAACATGTGACATACACACTACCTTTGATAAAATTATAAACAGCAAAATGTATCATTATAAGTGTTATTATTATAAATGTTGTAATTTAATATGAGTTTGTTATCCTTCGTTTGTTATCAGTATCCATTAAAGCCAAAATCTTGGAATGTTATTTAATCATGTAATTGACAGTGTTTTTGGTCTTTGCTTTATATTGTATACAAAGTTAACTGAAATGCAGTATTATGTTGTAAAAGATGAACGGTAGACAAAAACGCATTTGAAAATGACAACTTTGAGTCTGTTGCATTACAACCTTTCAAAGTTTATTCAAAATAAATTCCACATGAATCAATATAAGATTGTTTAGGTCACATGTATTTCAAAACATGACAAAATGGCGTATTATTTCTAAACATGTCTGACCGACATTACATCTATGAAATTAAACTTATGCGAATAATATAAAGCCATCTTGAAAAGCTTAGTTCGTAGGCGCCATAAATGTTAATGTATTGATATCCACAACTTGGAATTGTCGGCAAAACCTTATATGTTCTACTTCACAATTATGGTACATACATGTAACACAATCACATTCAAAATCTATTCTAGCCCATAGTGTCACACAATTGCCAAGTTTACATTTGAGCCGGTTGCTTTGTTGGGTTTTAAGACATACAGGTAATTAGGTTTGCACCGCCACATCATTTGTCGAACCAAACGCACCGAACACACACACACAACACGGACATTCCATTTTCTTCGCCTGGAAAAATGTAGATGAACATATAATTATTAATACATGTACATCAACAAAACTTAAAGTCTAATTAATTATACCATGTATGATCCGAACTATCCATCACGAATGAGACGCACAAATGATAACGAAAAGGAAGCAACCCCATAATAATTATGTATGCACATGTACTCGTATAAGACACAGCTATGCCAGGGGAAATTATGCTATTACATGAAGGGTATTCTAGTTAATTGTGTTAACAAAAAACAAAAAGCAGAATAACGGGTCGGGGCCTTCAACAATGATGATTTCAATCAAACAAAACTAATACCGACTTACCTGACTCACTATAGACTATTATCAGGTAATTCCGATGTAGGCATCATCCTTTACCATCCACGCTGTCCAAAGAAGTGCGCGCAGATTTATTTATAAAATGTAACTCACAAGTCGTAAGTCTCAAGTCATTAGTCACAAGTTCTAAGTCACAAGTCATAAGTTACAAGTCACAACACCTAAGTCAAAAGTGCCCTCCAGGGCTTCCATAATATCGCCTTGTCGGTAATCTAGAACATACGAGCGGAGATCTTGATTGACAAAAATGCTGTTCAAAAGCGGGCGTACTATATAGTGCTCTATTAATTGGAGTCTCACTAAGAAGATATATACATAGATCAACTAACTTATTCATTTTAATAATTTAACCCGCACATTCATTTAAAATAGCTGTCTTAGCTAAGCAATGATTGAAGATTTTTCGTGGAACTGGGGCCTGTCATGGTCTGAATTTTAACAAGACGTGTTCAGCAAATAGAAAGACACCAATCACAAAGCCCACTATGTCACACATGAAATCAGTATGTTAGAATTGTGTAGATTTATTGGATATGTTGGACAGGAAATCAGAGGGAAATGCGTCCCAGTGGGCTAACTAACACCAGTCAGTGATGAACAGGTTTAAAACCAAAAGTTCCTGTTAATTCTTAATCTATGAATCGACGTCAGTAGATTGCCTCAGACGGCATCTATTTGCTTTGGATTTCCTATCTTAAACCCCATAGAGATTCCGCTGAAGAGAATTTCGACACACGCTAAATAAATAAGCTACAACGTAACTGCGAGATATGTGGGTGTACCTTCGTGTAAAACAGCATTTGTTTTATGATACTTGTTCAAATTTCGTCTTGTTCTAAGAATACATTTCCGTATATCTGTCGCTCTTTGCCTTCGACAAATTGCAGGTTTGCACGTACGGTTATTTGGAATTGCAAAATCGCTGTCCTGATGAAGGATCGGACCAATGGTAAACATAATCGGCAAATATCTTAACGAATACAATACTTCGATCCGTCTCAAATAACTGCATGACACTGTATGTCTGTTTATTTTGATAGGTCAATTATGCTCCCAAGTGTCCGTTTAAAAAGGTCAGTATTTTTTCTGATACAAATCTATACAAGGAAAAAGCATTCTGTGCAGTTAAATAAATTGTCGGGAATGGGCGTTATTTATTATTAAGAATACTCGTTTTAAATACACGCTCACTGCCTAATGTTGATTTAGAATATATATACTCACAACATAATAGCGTATTTTTAGAAACAAAAGTACAATAGGGCCCAGTATTTGAAGATAAATTAGCTACATCATTTGATAAAGCAATATTAAATGCCATTCCATAGTCTTATGGAATACACTATCAAAGTTCTTAATGCATATTTGGCACACTTCATTTATTTAATAGACAACAATAATGTTGTAACTGCCGCCTGTCATGAGGCAAAGTTACTCTTTGACGGATTGATGGCATTTAAACAAATGAGATAATTCATCTTAGTTTAATTAAATAATGAAAGCAAGTAATTGCAATTAGTTTGTCTAAGACAAATCTTCTCAGAAATGATAGATGTGAGCTACGTACATACAATTATATTGGATTGAACGTCGCAGTAGTATAGATACTTCAGGACTGTCACATTTGTACACGCATTATAATATCACAAACTTGTATTTTATATTGTTTAAAACATTTTAATTGTTTAAGAAGGCAGTGAAAACCAAAAGTCCAAAACATTATTCTCTAAGCTACATACTAACACATGTAACAGATATTAAAGTAAGACAAGTGTGATGTACACAATGATATGTAAACAAGTGACTGATCTGATTTACCGATTTATACAAGCAGGATAAATATCGCACCTATGAATGTACATAAAGTAGATGGACCAATCATATACGTTTGCCTATTTTAGTGAAACAACTAGAATTATTACTGTCACGAGCAGAGCCAAAGGTAGCATGCCAGAAGAGGGGGGAGGGAAAAGAAAAGTAATGAAGTCTAGAATGAAGTAGAATCAGTCATAAATTTAAAGGTATAGTTGTCGCCCTTTGCTACAAATGTGTGTATTGTTATTTTACTTCACATACATGTACTTATAATTGTAGTCAATACCATTACTTATAGCAAGTTTCATTTGAATATCTTGAACCGTTTTTAAACTATGGCAACAGTTTAAGTTTTTGAAGCTGCAAAAGGGGCATAAGTCAAAATTTATCAAAGCTAGGGTTGTTTCCTTTGCTACAGACATACGTATTACCACTGGGAATAAGTATAGCAAGTTTCATTTGAATATATATCATGGTTTTGAAGTTATGAAGACAAAAAAGAACATGAGGAAAATTGCAATTGAAAGAAGGGTCCTAATTCTTCCACTAAACAAGCTGTTGTTGTGAGCTCATTTTTAAAATTTGAAGTTGATATCTTATATGGGTTTTCAGTAATTAAGAAAAAAAACCTGAACATGAGGACACTTTGAATTTTACAAACTTTAAGGGGTACAACTCTTCCAATATTGTAGCAAGAGTAATATAACTTGCCTTATAATAGAGTATTGCTGTTTAAAGTTTGAAGTCGATACATATAATGGTTTCTAGGTTATTTAGAAAAAAACATAAAAAATGTGGACGGACAGACGGACGTTCTCACTGACTTTACATTGTGGGGTTTTCTGTTGTTCATCCTTTTGTTTGTAAAACACCATAATCAACACTTTGAATCCTGCAAGCAATGGAATGAATATAATCTAAATATAGCCTATGGTTAAACACCCCAAAACTACATGTGGGTGAGTACGGACAGACAGGCAGACGGACATTCTCACTGACTTGACATTGTGGGGTTTTCATTTGTTCATACGGACGGAAAATGTGACTACTATAGGGCACCGCAAATTTCATAATCTACATGTATTGTATTAAGTACTCACATGACTAATATTGAACATTCATATACGTACATTGCATGGTCCACTGTATTATTATTAGGCCAACAACCACCGACAAATACATTTAATTAGGTAGGGCGATCTTATCACTGACCTAATGTCAAATGAGTTAAACAGTATCATTAGACGTAATTGCTAGCCGTGCACATGACTGACATTTTAATTTGAAACTGAATTATCTAATCAATAGCCTGTCGTATTTGACAAGCATTCTATACATGTACACATACGTGCAGTTTTCAATTACTAAGTGCACAGTTTTATGGAAATAATGCAGCACTTAAGGAGATATAGAAGTATTCAATAACAAAACCACAGAGCAAAAACGAAGAGCAACTTTATATTTTAAGAATGTATTATAAAACACATCGCATGTTGCTTAATTTCATTTCAGCATGTGATAATGGCAACACTGTGTGATATAACAGTACTATTTGATTTACAAGCCTTTATTACCTTGGCAAAATAACATCAGGGAACATTGAACTTCAGCATCTATCGGTCTTTGAAATATAGTATGCACTATGAACGGAAGAGGAAAAAGCTTACGATGACACTTAGATATTAATGTGTATACGTACAACCGAGAATACCGCACTACCGTGAATTAAATCAACTGCTACACCTTATTGTTTGACGGACATTTTCTAAACCATTTGATTATACATACGAGGTATATGTGCAATATTTCATGGGTTTTGCAGCCAATATTGTATCCCTTATTGGTCAACTGAGTGATCGACTTACATGTGTAAATTCATCGGCCGATTAAACGACATTTAAAACTAAAATATGAACTATTTTATCTTAAAGATTGTAAATCATCCTTACTAGATTTCCCGTCACTCGTCAAAACGTGTGTGGCTATCTGCCGACTCGTACCGTACTAGAACCGTACACCATCTCGTGCACTCAATTAAGAATTGTATAGACATTTTCTGCAGTTCATCGGTGTAGAAACTGTCGGGAAAATCACGCATAATTTAAATAAACGCCGTAGGCCTTTATGTAAAAATTAGGCGTGGTATTATATATTACGCATTATGTTAGTATGAAACGAAAAAATCAGTACAGCCAATAGTATTAAAAATTGACCAGATAAATGCACCAAGGTTATCTATAGAATAAATCGTCCTTGCTAAACCGCTTTGACGACACAGCTAATGCTAAGTCATACACCAATGCCAAACGTCGGCAATTATAAGAAACTATTATCAGTTCAGATGAATAAGAGTTTTATCAAATTCAACAACTATAATCCCATTGATGACGCTATTGATATGAAAATAAATGTATATAGTATGAGAGATGTCATTAATCAAAATACATGACCTATCAATATCAAATGAAATTCAATATCAAATGAAATATTAGATTAGTTGAGTACCAGGAAGCTATCAACGGTGTGATGTGTGATACCGATGAAACACCTATGCTAATATAATAAACTGATATAACGTATTTACGCATCAAGGTAAACTCCACAGGCCAAATTGCATGCGAATGTACTGTTTCGTGCAACTGTTTTCTAAAACCACATTAAGATTTCACGAATAAGGATTATGTTGATATTATTTGAGGTTGCATAGAACTTGAAATTGTTGTTCCCGAGGTGATCTTATTACATTGTATCACGTTGGTGTTTTAAAATGAGGTATTACTGTAATTAACTGTAATTAAAGTAAACATGTAGGACTGTATGTTAAAAAACATTATACAAATGTAGTGACAAATACAACAGCGAAGAAAAAAATATTACATATCCCATAATATATTTAGGGGGCTATATTTGTGGCGAGACATATTGATTAAGTGCTTGACGCAGGTTCCTAACAAAGTTAAATTTCAATGTACTTTGGAAAACTTGTCAATAAAATTTTGGTATTGTATGATCGATAAAACTATAATTTAGATTGGAAATAGAAGTATCTTGCCAGTTTTTATAGCTAACTGGCGCCAAATTAATACCAGATATAAATTATTCAAGCCAACAAGCATACTTGTATGACAGTTGTTTCTGTGTGGCGCTAAACTACAATAATGTGAATTTCAGAAAACAACGTTAATGTTAATGATAATCGTTTTACAATCTCAAAACTTGACAAATCAAGATTTCTCCAATCAGTATAGCGTACGAAACAAACTGCATATCAGCTCTTATCACATCATGTCAGTCGTTCAGATTTTACGCGCAAATTGTAGAGCGTAATAAACGCGTTTTATGATTCCTTCTATATGTAACTAGGCCAGTAAAATCCATCATGCATGAAATAAATACATCACATTCATTTAACAGTTGGCTTATAAAATTTATTAGATGTGTTTTCTTCATCAGCACAATCATGTGTATGCAGGCATCTTGATGGAAATCGACAAGTGATCGTATTAATTTAATGCATTTAAGTGGAATTAAGTATGCGAAGTTCTTCTACAAGAATACCGTTTGTTATTTATGTTACGTGAACCGATTTGCGACTAGATATTATGTCATTCGACTGACTAATATTCCTCACCAACAAGGGGCAACACAACTCATCTGAGCGTAATTTCCTAAATGTATGCATATCAACGTTGTTAATCTGCGAAGACCTTAGACTGTCAGGTACCTTTTTATTATTATTATTTAGATAGCTGCATTAGAAATGTGGAAATGTATGCATTTCTAATGCATACACGTCTTGCCTTGAGGAATCCTTGACGTTTGAATATACTAGGAAACATTAGTAATCTTACACTGAACTCCACCTTCCCGACGACCGTTTGTTTAAAAGCATTATGTATAACAGTTTTTATTTGCAATCAACAAGCCGTAACTTTTTTTAAATTGCGTGTGGAAAATGTAATGGAAGTCGTTCCAAAGTTGTGTTGGCGGATACGTGATATGATGAAATAAACTACCGGTAATTTTTACTGAATATGCTACATGCACATTGACATTTCTCGGTGTACCTCCTATAGTAGTCTCTGAAGACAGCATTAGTATGACAATGTCTCTAGACCACGGGTACAACGCCAGGCAAATACATTTCTTTGGCCGAGGAGAATTTCTCATCTTTTGTGGTGGATACTTAAGGACCATTATTAACGCAAAATTTTGTTGACTAATGAGTTATTGATACATTGTTGAAAATACTTTATTAAATCATTACCAATAAGATAATGAAAAATCGGACATTATGCAATTCAAAAGAGCCAGCCAAAATATGGCTAAACTGTTTTACTTTGTTAAGTACTCGTAGGCTGCATTGCATATAGTTAACAAAAGCAAATGGCAAACCGATGTAACGCTCTGACGGAACTCAGGATACATGACAGTTTGGTTCCGTCAGAGCGATACATCGGTTTTCAGTTTCGTCAGAGCTGTATGAAAACAGAACAATTATCTGACGGACCTGAGAAGCGGTGTATCGGGATTCCTACCGTGTTTAAACAATATCCCGGACTGTACGGTATCGACTATATACTTATTATTAAATTCTAACACATGCTATCAAATAGATGCTTAATGTATACCGTACGCATTACGTAACACAACGAAGGATTCTGAAGTACGTCTGACAGAGGGATGGCCAATCCAAAGACAGGCAATTATGAATCAGCTTAGATAAACTAGAAAAAACTACAATTTCATTAATAATATATTACAAGAAAACCTAAACAAAAAAAATTATATTGATTAAGCTATTAATCATAATTTTAGGTCTAGTAATATCGAATGAAATATTAAATCAAAATTTACATTAGCCAAGTATCAAGAAATCATTACGGTGCAGTGTTTCATATAACGATGCTATTTTCATGATAAGGTAACAAATTGATGGGCTCATGCGATAAACTGAAATAATATAGTGCACATTTGAATCAAATCAACTACACAACGATCGCATCAGCATGTATGACTTCCAGCGGAAACCACAATCAAATCGAAAACAATGGAACACAGCGTGACCCTCATAAAAAGACTACCACACTCACTTATGAGAACAGTTTGTATGTTGATGGTGGTGTTCCAGATATTGATACCTTCTAACATAATATACCAGGCAAATAAGAAAGGCCTACACAAAACAAAGCTGTATGCAATTACTTTGCGTGACTTTGGCGACTACAATAGCAGTAACTACGCATTATTTTTCTATCTTTTTTTGCTGAAAAGGAGCATCCTTTGTTTCAGAGAATGATTTTAACAATAAAAAGTTCTGATAATTGAAGCCAAGAGTTGCTATCAAGACTTAGTGCATACATGTTTCCCGTGTTTTTTTCTGAACCGGCCAACTCAAGTGGAAATGATGTCCGTTGGCCATGTAAGGAAATTTTGGACCAGGAATTTCATTAACGTCTTTGTAGTTCCTAGGAAGTTTTATATCTGTAATCTACACCAAATTATCTCAATGACGCTCATAATTGTATTGAAACTCCCTACCAATTTGCAGACTGCTAGACCCTCACAGAGATTGAACAAAGATGACAGTACTAAAATTAAAATAGTTTGTAGAAGATGGAGCTGAAAGCGTTCCAGAGGTCAGGAGAGCATTACAAAGGCACGTACAGGACACAATGGATGACGTTGCTATGAATAGCCGTACGTTTTGTATATGCAATGTAAAATTACCAATTTCCAGACATATATAAAAATTGTGGACCCACCTTTAATAGAATTTCTTGGACTCTGCAGGCCATTTAGGGCATACAGATATGAAATTGAGTTTGAGTTTTGTATAAACCTTAAATTAAACACTTATTTCATGTTGGTTGCTCTTTAAAGTGACTACCCTACATATTTATACACAAGAACCAATGTTTGATACAGAAATAAGGTCAAAATGGATATGAAAATGTCATTAATTACATTCAGATATCGTCATTTTGTAGCATTTTTCACCCTAAATCTCATATTTTTCAGATTTTGAGGCAAATTTCATTGAAAAAGATGCTTAAAACAACTGAGAAATGCATTACCAAACATTTAAAAACAAATCATTGACAATATGCCTTTAATAAATTTTGACCATTCTTAAGCCATGTCGCTCACTGTCATATAAAAATGGACACACTTTGAACGACCGAAATCATGGCAAAATGACCTAGAAAACATGGTACTGAATACTTCTTAAGTATAAAAAACAACTTAAGCACGTACATTTTTCCAAATTAAGAATTGTGGTCAGATATTATACAGGGTTGCCAATAGAGGCAAATAAAATATCCTGAAAAAACAAAGAGGCATTGAAACCTTATTGTTTTCATATTTAACTAGAGAAAATATGCAAGAAATCAGAAACTAGTCCCAAGACAACATAATTTACCTTACCTTTGCTTTTTCTTGACTGTAACGAAACTTCCTCAATATTTGTGAATACGTGATGAAAGACACTGAGAAGATCTATGGTGCGTAGTTGTACATATTTATTAACTATTGTGATTGATCGTATTAACGGTGAGGGATTTCTTCGCAGACAAAGCTTGATAAAGGTTCATGACCTGTAATGAACGCAAAACCAAAACCCGCACTGGGGTTTTCATTTCTGACATCAGAACCGTCTCGCCGAAGATGTTTTCCACCCATGGATGTAGGAATCCGGTTGATTTTTACAAAACGTATGCATCAAAACGACCTAGTGATTTCTGCCGGGATGAAGATCCATTTTACTTGGCCACCAGGACATCACCAATAAGACAGGATGACCCTTCATGCTCCTGGCCCCAGGATCACGAACGAACTTAGGTTTGTGCTCAATTTAAAACTTAAGTCAACCTTTGAGTTCGATTTTGAACTCACTTGAGCTTAGAACTGAAGTCTGGGTTCACAAACGAACTTAAGTCCGATTCCAACTGAGTTCAAATTTACGACTCAACTACTAATATTTACCAACAACGTAAGCGACGTATTCTTCAATTGGAGTTAAAAATAAATAAAAGTACGGGAAAAACTGTCACCAGTCGTCTTCAGTCGTCTGCGGTCTGACAGTTGTATTACTATTGCATTATGGATTCATGAATTAAATCGGCGAAGAGATCTGTCAATTGGTCGGATGGTGAAAAGTTTGAAGCTATTTCACTGATATGCAACAAGTATGAGGAGCTTTTTGGACAATTCAAGGGCGCAGGGGCTGGCGCTGGCCAATCAGCCGTACAAAAAGGAAAGAATTGGCAACTCATCGCGGACGAGTTGAATTCGTAAGTCACGGTTTCAAATTGTCTTCATTTCGTTTTAAATGTGTCGAAAAAATACAATAAGACTTTTCATGTCCTCAGATAAAATCGTACCCAAGTAACCCATCATTAGCCATGAATATGCCTTACTGACCATCCTCAATGGGCCTCTTTCATACAAATGAAGTAATTTGGAAGATCATTACACTATCAATAACATGTTGATATAAGATTCATGGTAGTTTTTTTCCAGTGACACATGAATAGTCATATATCACTTAGCCATACCTATAGACCCTATGCAATATATAATATCAAATGCAATATTAGATTAGTTGAAAACCAGGAAACTATCAACGGTGTAATGTGCGATACCGATGAAACACCTGTGCTAATATAATAGACTGATATAACGTATTTACGCATTAAGGCAATCTCCATTGGCCAAACTGCATGCGAATGTACCGTTTCGTGCAACTGTTTTCTAAAACCACATTAGGATTTCACGAAAACGGATTCTGTTGATATTATTCGAGTTTGCATACAACTTGAAAGTGTTGTTCCCGAGGTGATCTTATTACATTGTATCACGTTGGTGTTTTAAAATGAGGTATTACTTTAATTAATTGTAATTAAAGTAAACATGTAGGACTGTATGTTAAAAAACATTATACAAATGTAGTGACAAATACAACAGCGAAGAAAAAAGTATTACTAGTATATATCCCTTAATATATTTAGGGGGCTATACTGTGGGGAGACATGTTGATTATGTGCTTGACGCCGGTTCGTAACAAAGTTTGAACATTCGGTTAAATTTCAATGTACATTGGAAAACTAGTCAATAAAATTTTGGTATGTATGATGGATAAAACTGTATTTTATTTTTGGAAATAGAAGTATCTTGCCAGTTTTTATAGCTAACTGGCGCCAAATTAATACCAGATATAAATTATTCAAGCCAACAAAAGTACTTGTATGACAGTTGTTTCTGTGTGGCGCTAAACAACTCCAATAATGTGAATTTCAGAAAACAACGTTAATGTCAATGATAATCGTTTTACAATCTCAAAACTTGACAAATCAAGATTTCTCCAATCAGTATAGCGTACGAAACAAACTGCATATCAGCTCTTATCACTTCAAGTCAGTCGTTCAGATTTTCCGCGCAAATTGTTAAGCGTAATAAACGCGTTTTATGATTCCTTCAACATGTAACTAGGCCAGTAAAATCTATCATGCATGTAATAAATACATCCCATTCATTTAACAGTTGGCTTATAAAATTTATTAGATGTGTTTTCTTCATCAGCACAATCATGTGTATGCAGGCATTTTGATGGAAATCGACAAGTGATCGTATTAATTAAATGCATTTAAGTATGGAAGCCCTGGAGGGCACTTTTGACTTAGGTGTTGTGACTTGTAACTTATGACTTGTGACTTAGAACTTGTGACTAATGACTTGAGACTTACGACTTGTGACTTTTTTTATAAATAAATCTGCGCGCACTTCTTGGGACAGCGTGGATGGTAAAGGATGATGTCTAAATCGGAATTACCTGATAAAAGTCTATAGAGAGCCAGGTAAGTCGGTATTAGTTTTGTTTGATTGAAATCATCATTGTTGAAGGCCCCGATCCGTTATTCTGAATTGTTAACAGAATTAACTAGAATACCCTTCATGTAATAGCATAATTTCCCCTGGCATAGCTGTGTCTTATACGAGTACATGTGCATACATAAGTATTATGGTTTGCTTCCTTTTCGTTATCATTTGTGATGGATAGTTCGGATCATACATGGTATAATGAATTAGACTTTAAGTTTTGTTGATGTATATGTATTAATAATTATATGTTCATCTACATTTTTCCAGGTGAAGAAAATGGAATGTCCGTGTTATGTGTGTGTGTTCGGTGCGTTTGGTTCGACAAATGATGTGGCGGTGCAAACCTAATTACCTGTATGTCTTAAAACCCAGCAAAGCAACCGGCTCAAATGTAAACTTGGCAATTGTGTGACACTATGGGCTAGAATAGATTTTGAATGTGATTGTGTTACATGTATGTACCATAATTTAGAAGTAGAACATTGTAAGGTTTTGCGGACAATTCCAAGTTGTGGATATCAATACATTAACATTTATGGCGCCTACGAACTAAGCTTTTCAAGATGGCTTTATATTATTCGCATAAGTTTAATTTCATAGATGTAATGTCGGTCAGACATGTTTAGAAATAATACGCCATTTTGTCATGTTTTGAAATACATGTGACCTAAACAATCTTATATTGATTTATGTGGAATTTATTTTGAATAAACTTTGTAATGCAACAGACTCAAAGTTGTCATTTGCAAATGTGTTTTGTCTACCGTTCATCTTTTACAACATAATACTGCATTTCAGTTAACTTTGTATACAATATAAAGCAAAGACCAAAAACACTGTCAATTACATGATTAAATATCATTCCAAGATTTTGGCTTTAATGGATACTGATAACAAACGAAGGATAACAAACTCATATTAAATTACAACATTTATAATAATAACACTTATAATGATACATTTTGCAGGCTATAATTTTATCAAAGGTAGTGTGTATGTCACATTTTACACATCATAAGTCTCAAGTCACAAGTCACAAGTCACAAGTCACAAGTTACAAGTCACAAGTCACAAGTTACAAGTCACAAGTTACAAGTTACAAGTCATAAGTCATAAGTCACAAATCAAAATCTTAATTGAAATGCAGAAATAAAACAGACGTTATAACCATGCTTTACTTTACGATTAAATGAAGCATTAGACATGCATGTCAAAATTAATAGAGCAACATACACATGAAATTATACTCAAGTGGCTCAGCATAACAATACCGACTTACAACATGCCATAATTAGTTATACAAATATTTTAAATCATTGAATATGCTGTAAATTGGTGAACTTCTGAATTAAAAACACGCCTTTCCAACATCCCAAAATCAATTGGAGTACATGTATATCATCAAGGTTTTGGTGTTGTACTATATCATGGTACAGGGTCTTAGAGATCCTATATCATAAACATTCTTATTTTGTGCCAGTCAGTCTAGATCGGTTTGTATTTCTCTCTCGACTATATCAACCATAACTTCTATTTGAGTATATGAAGGTTCATAACGAGACAATAATATTGTGCTCAACTTGTGTGGGTTTATTGTAAGTATATGCAGTTCTGTCCATTACAGTAAGAGAGTTGTTCACAGCCTTTTATGCAATATTCCACAAGAGATATTTTCAGGCTTAGACTGTCAGAAAATAAAAAAGTGCAATAATACTGTCAAATTAGTATTTACTTCAGTCTGCGATAGGATGGTTAAATATAACAGGCGTTGCACACAATTCGAATGACAACAAGAGGGCCCAAAGGTCGCTCACCTGTCGTAGTAGTGCATGAACACCCCTATGGTGACCTAGGTAATAATTTACATTTTCTGAATACGATTTAAGGAAATTCAGCCTCTATTGCACGTTTCTTTATGATTTGACAAAGTGACTTAGTTTAAAACCCCCGATGACTTAAATAATATGAAACTTAACCTAGATTGCGTTTACATGATCTTTGTGACCAAGGTTCATCAAGACAAGATTAAATCGAATTGTAACCTCTGGTGACTACACAAGGTGTTACTATGATTTGACCTGTAACTCGCCATATAACTGTACAAATACATGCTTTAAAGACAAAACATTACCTACACACTTAATCGAAGTGGACCTAGATTTTGTTGACCTTATCATTGTGACCAACATTTATAAAGATTAAGTCGAACCTCTGGTGACTACACAAGGTTTTTCTATGATTTGACCTATAATTTAAACAACATTTTCCTCCATATAACTTAAGATTATGCTCCCAGTGGGATTTGAACCCACGACCCTCAGAAATATGTCAATTGACATTGTGACCTTGTTTTTTACCCCAGAGGAACTCAAATCGAAGTGGACCTAGATTTTGTTGACCTTATTTGTCATTGTGACCAAGTTTCATAAAGATTCAGTCAAAATTATGACATCTAGTGACTACACAAGGTTTTTCTATGATTTGCCTCAGAGGACCCAATATCGAACTTGACCAAAATGTTGTTGAGATGATCATTGTGACCCAGTTTCATATAGATTAGGCCAAAATTGTGACCTCTGGAGAGGACACAAGCCAATTGTTGACGGACGGACATCGAGTGATTACAAAAGCTCACTCTTGTCACTTGGTGACAGGTGAGCTAAAATACATATCATACGCATTCGGCGGGGGCTAAAGAAGACAAAATCATTCAATTTTGTGGAATGTTGGAATTAATAAACCGACGTTTTTATTGTTTTATGCCAAAGGCCAAGTAAATAAATCCTGATTACATCAAATATTTAAAGGTACCTTTTTATTATTATTATTTAGTTAGCTGCATTAGAAATGTGGAAATGTATGCATTTCTAATGCATACTCGTCTTGCCTTGAGGAGTTCTTGACGTTTGAATATACTAGGAAACATTAGTAATCTTACACTGAACTCCACCTTCCCGACGACCGTTTGTTTAAAAGCATTATGTATAACAGTTTTTATTTGCAATCAACAAGCCGTAACTTTTTTAAATTGCGTGTGGAAAATGTAATGGAAGTCGTTCCAAAGTTGTGTTGGCGGAAACGTGATATGATGAAATAAACTACCGGTACTTTTTACTGAATATGATTCATGCACATTGACATTTCTCGGTGTACCTCCTATAGTAGTATCTGAAGACAGCATTAGTATGACAATGTCTCTAGACCACGAGTACAACACCAGGCAAATACATTTCTTCGGCTGAGGAGAATTTCTCATCTTTTGAGGTGTATACTTAAAGGTGCTGCCTCACAGATTGGGCTTCAATTTTTGAATATCGTGATTTTCCAACCTAACCAAGTATTGGTGTAATAGAAAGCTACTGACGGTTGCTTTATGAAAGATTTGCTGCAAAAAAGCAATTTTATCCACTCTCGGTGTCGCCCACTGAGTATTTTTTTCTTGAAAAAAACCCGCTAATTTTCCTTCCAACATCGCCTTATGAATTAAGTAATTCACTCATGATCGAACTGTTCCATCAAGAAACTACAGCGTAAACACCAGTGATGTATTTGGTTTGTTTTTCAATTCGTTTTCATCAAATGCGAGCAAATTTCAGGCAATTTAAGTAATAGTAGTGTTCATTCTATAGGGTATTAATACCCTATAGAATTTATGATGTAAAAATACTAGATAACTACAAAATGCTGAAGTTTCTCAAGTTATTTTAGATGTCAGCGTGGTTGTTTATGAGATATACAGGCAACTGTACCAAAATTACGCGAATATTTGACAATTGTATTTTATTTTTGAAATATACCAATATGTGAGGCAGTCCCTTTAAGGACGATTATTAACGCGAAATTATGTTGACTAATCGGTAATTGATACATTGTTGAAAATACTTAATTAAATTATTCCCAATAAGATAATGCAAAATCGGACATTATGCAATTCAACAGAACCAGAAAAATATGGCTAAAATGTTTTACTTTGTTAAGTACTCGTAGGCTGCATTGCATATTGTTTACAAACGCAAATGGCAAACCGATGTAACGCTCTGACGGAACTCAGGATACATGACAGCTTACTTCCGTCAGGTCTATACATCGGTTTTCAGTTTCATCAGAGGTGAATGAAAACAGAACAATTATCTGACGGACCTGAGAAGCGGTGTATCGGGATTCCTACCGTGTTTAAACAATATCCCGGACTGTATGTATTAAATAGATGCTTAATGTATACCGTACGCATTGCGTAACACAACGAAGGATTCTGAAGTACGTCTGACAGAGGGATGGCCAATCCAAAGACAGGCAATTATGAATCAGCTTAGATAACTAGAAAAAACTACAATTTCATGAATAATATATTACAAGAAAACCTGAATCCATAATTATATTGATTAAGCTATTAATCATAATTTTAGGTCTGGTAATATCGAATGAAATATTAAATCAAAATTTACATTAGCAAAGTATCATAAAATCATTAACGGTGCAGTGTTTCATATAACGATGCTATTTTCATGATTAGATAACAAATTTATGGGCTCATGCGATAAACTGAAATAATATAATGCACATTTGAATCAAATCAACTACACAACGATCGCATCAGCATGTACGACTTCCTGTGGAAACCACAATCAAATCGAAAACAATGGAACACAGCGTGACCCTCATAAAAAGGCTACCACACTCACTTATGAGAACAGTTTGTATGTTGATTGTGATGTTCCAGATATTGATACCTTCTAACATTATATATCAGGCAAATAAGAAAGGCCTACACAAAACATAGCTGTTTGCAATATATAACGTTACTTTGGCGACTACAATAACGCAGTAACTACGCATTATTTTTCTATATTTTTTGCTGAAAAGGAGCATCCTTTGTTTCAGAGAATGATTTTAACAATAAAAAGTTCTGATAATGGAAGCCAAAAGTTGCTATCAAGACTTAGTGCATACATGTTTCGCGTGTTTTTTTCTGAACCGGCCAACTCAAGTGGAAATGATGTCCGTTTGCCATGTAAGGACATTTTGGACCAGTAAGCTCATTAACGTCTTTGAAGTTCCTAGGAAGTATTCTAAATGCAACATCGCGCCAACCTTCCTTTGCTGTTGTCTCTGTTGACAAACATGATGTTAAACCGTTTAAAAGTGTTACGGTAATCTACACCAAATTCTCTCAAGGACGCTCAGAATTGTAATGAAACTCATTACAACTTTGCAGACTGCTGGACCCTCCCATAGATTGAACAAATATGACAGTACTAAAATAGCTTGTAGAAGATGGAGCTGAAAGCGTTCCAGAAGTCAGGAGAGCATTACAAAGGCACGTACAGGACACAATAGATGACGTTGCTATGAATAGCCGTACGTTTTGTATATGCAATGTAAAATTACCAATTTCCAGACATATATAAAAATTGTGAACCCACCTTTAATAGAATTTCTTGGACTCTGCAGGCCATTTGGGGCATACTGATATGACATTGAGTTTTGTATAAACCTTAAATTAAACACTTATTTAATGTTGGTTGCTTTATAAAGTGACTACCCTACATATTTATACACAAGAACCTATGTTTGATACAGAAATAAGGTCAAAATGGATATGAAAATGTCATTTATTATATTCAGAAATCCTCATTCTGTAGCATTTTTCACTTCTTAAGTATAAAAAACAACTAAGCACGTACAATTTTCCAAATTTAGGATTGTGGTCAGACATTATACAGGGTTGTCAAAAGAGGCAAATAAAATATCCTGAAAAAACAAAGAGACATTGAAACCTTATTGTTTTCATATTTAACTAGAGAAAATATCAAAGAAATAAGAAACTAGTCCCAAGACAACATAATTTACCTTACCTTTGCTTTTACTTGACTGTAACGAAACTTCCTCAATATTTGTGAATACGTGATGAAAGACACTGAGAAGATCTATGGTGCGTAGTTGTACATATTTATTAACTATTGTGATTGATCGTATTAACGGTGAGGGATTTCTTCGCAGACAAAGCTTGATAAAGGTTCATGACCTGTAATGAGCGCAAAACCAAAACTCGCACTGGGGTTTTCATTTCTGACATCAGAACCGTCTCGCCGAAGATGTTTTCCACCCATGGATGTAGGAATCCGGTTGATTTTTACAAAACGTATGCATCAAAACGACCTTGTGATTTCTGCCGGGATGAAGATCCATTTTACTTGGCCACCAGGACATCACCAATAAGACAAGATGACCCTTCATGCTCCTGGCCCCAGGATGACGAACGAACTTAAGTTCGTGTTCAATTTAAAACTTAAGTCAACCTTTGAGTTCGATTTTGAACTCACTTGAACTTAGAACTGAAGTCTGGGTTCACAACGAACTAAAGTCCGATTCCAACTGAGTTCAAATTTACGACTCAACTACTAATATTTACCAACAACGTAAGCGACGTATTCTTCAATTGGAGTTAAAAATAAATAAAAGTACGGGAAAAACTGTCATCAGTCGTCTTGAGTCGTCTTACTATTGCATTATCGATTCATGAATTAAATCGGCGAAGAGATCTGTCAATTGGTCGGATGGTGAAAAGTTTGAAGCTATTTCACTGATATGCAACAAGTATGAGGAGCTTTTTGGAAAATTCAAGGGCGCAGGGGCTGGCGCTGGCCAATCAGCCGTACAAAAAGGAAAGAATTTGCAACTCATCGGGGACGAGTTGAATTCGTAAGTCACGGTTTCAAATCATCTTCATTTCGTTTTAAATGTGTCGAAAAAAATACAATAAGACTGTTCATGTCCTCAGATAAAATCGTACCCAAGTAACCCATCATTAGCCATGAATATGCCTTACTGACCATCCTCAATGGGTCTCTTTCATACAATTGAAGTAATTTGGAAGATCATTACAATATCAATAACATGTTGATATAAGATTCATGGTAGTTTTTAACCAGTGACACATGAATAGTCATATATCACTTAGCCATACCTATAGACCCTATGCAATATATAATATCAAATGAAATATTAGATTAGTTGAAAACCAGGAAACTATCAACGGTGTAATGTGCGATACCGATGAAACAACTGTGCTAATAGAATAAACTGATATAATGTATTTACGCATTAAGGTAAACTCCATAGGCCAAACTGCATGCGAATGTACTGTTTCGTGCAACTGTTTTCTAAAACCACATTAGGATTTCACGAAAACGGATTATGTTGATATTATTCGAGTTTGCATAAAACTTGAAAGTGTTGTTCCCGAGGTGATCTTATTACATTGTATCAAGTTGGTGTTTTAAAATGAGGTATTACTGTAAATGTAGTGACAAATACAACAGCGAAGATAAAAGTATTACATATCCCATAATATATTTAGGGGGCTATACTGTGGCGAGACATATTGATTATGTGCTTGACGCCGGTTCGTAACAAAGTTTGAAAATTCGGTTAAATTTCAATGTACTTTGGAAAACTAGTCAATAAACTTTTGGTATTGTATGATCAATAACACTGTATTTTAAATTGGAAAAAGATTGAAGTATCCTGCCAGTTTTAGCTAACTGGCGCCAAATTAATACCAGCTATAAATTATTCAAGCCAACAAACATACTAGTATGACAGTTCTGTCTGTGTGGCGCATAACTACAATAATGTGAATTTCAGAAAACAACGTTAATGTCAATGATAATCGTTTTACAATCTCAAAACTTGACTAATCAAGATTTCTCCAATCAGTATATAGCGTACGAAACAAACTGCATATCAGTTCTTATCACATCAAGTCAGTCGTTCAAATTTTCCGCGCAAATTGTTGAACGTAATAAACCCGTTTTATGATTCCTTCAACATGTAACTAAGCCAGCAAAATCAATCATGCATTCAATAAATACATCCCATTCATTTAACAGATGGCTTATAAAGTTTTATTAGATGTGTTTTCTTCATCAGCACATGGTATATAGGCATCTTGATGGAAATCGAAAAGTGAACGTATTTATTAAATGCATTAAAGAGGAAATAACTATGCGATGTCCTTCTCAAAGAATATCCTTAATTTTGTTGTTTGTGTTCCATAAACCGATTTGCGACTAGAGCTTATGACAATCGACTGACTAATATTCCTCATCAGCAAGGGGCAACACAACTCATCGGAGCGTGACTTCCTAAATGTATGCATATCAACGTGGTTAATCTGAGAAGACCTTAGACTGTCAGAAAATAAAAAAGTGCAATAATTCTGTCAAATTAGTATTTACTTCAGTCTGCGATAGGATGGTTAAATATAACAAGAGTTGCAAACAATTCGAATGGCAACAAGAGGACCCAAAGGTCGCTCAACTGTCGTAGTAGTGCATGCACGCCCCTACGATGACCTTGGTAATAATTTACAGTTTCTGAATACGATTTAAGGAAATTCAGCGTCTATTGCACGTTTCTTTATGGTTTGACCAAGTGACCTAGTTTTGGACCCCAGCACCCAAACATTGGTTAAATTTTAACCGTGGCTAGTAAACGGATAAAAATCTGGTTAGGTAACCAGACTGAAAAACAGATTGTATAAACGAATTTAACCGTGGTTTAAACTTACCATTTCCCACAATTCAATGCGGACGTGACGTCATTCCCCCGCTAAGTGTCAGACGACACTGAAAAAAAAGATGGCTTAGAACGGTAGCGTGAAGAGGTCGAAAACGTTTGAGGGAGGTTGAGGCCATAAATGAATACATGAAATATTATATTATGAATATTAACGCTAAACATAGCAGTGGTGGGGAGGCATAACCAAAAAGACACAGGATCGTTTATGGATTAATCTGACTGCCCAGGTCAATGCCATTGGGATCAGTCTTCGGACTGTGTCCCAAGTGAAGGAAAAATGGAGGAACATGGCGAGTATAATTCTTAAAATTGTTTGTGAATACTCGACAAAGTATAAGTGATCGTTCTTTAGTTAGTTTATGAAGTCAGAAAACGCCCCGTGTCAAAGCGAAAGCGGTAGTGAAAGCGCCTTTCCTGACAATGTGAAAGGTATGAAAGCCACCTCATATTCCTGTCCTATGAACCTGAGGGCCGTTTACATGCTTATTGATTATCTTTGAATTATAAAACAATGTCCTTTAAAACTATGTATGAAATTGTTAATCGACACACGCAAAAAAAATGTTGCTAACATTTAAATTCCTACGCCGTTGAGAGCAACATTTTGACATTACCAAAGTGTGCTAAATAAAAAATAAAAGCACCGCGAGTCGCATGTGTCGCCTGACGAAATGCACATTTGTCATGGAAAACTATCCAGTATAGGGCTACATATCAGACTCACAAGAGTTCTCTAGTCATCTGAACTAAAAACGACAAAGCGATGCTCTGGACAAAAAAATGTCCTAATAAAATCAATCTGAAGGGAATCATTCAAACACTACACAAGCTCGAGTTATGATTCTTGCGCACTGCACTTCATGTCACAGCAAAGAAACATGCATTCCTATTTTTGAGTCATTAATAGTTATGGTGACAAAGTTATGCCACGGACAAGAAATGCTTATAAAATCAATCAAAGGGAAAAAATTGAAAAATGGCACAAGGTAGAGTTACGGTTCTTGTGTACTGCACTTGGACTTTTGGTAAGAAACATGCATACCAAGTTTAAAAGTCATTCAACCTCATGGTGACAAAGTTATCCTCCGGACAAGAAATGCTCAAATTAAATCAATCTTAGGGAAACAATTCAAAAACTATGACAGGTAGAGTTATGGTTCTTGCGCACTGCACTCCGGCTTATTGCAAGAAACATGCCTATCAATTCTTGAGTCATTTGAACGTAAGGTGACAAAGTTATGCTCCGGACAAGAAATGCTCTAATAAAATCAATCAAAGGGAAATAATTCAAAAACTATGACAGGTAGAGTTATGGTTCTTGCGCACTGCACTCCGGCTTGTTGCAAGAAACATGCATACCAAATCATTTGAACTTAAGGTGACAAAGTTATGCTCCGGACAAGCAATTTGTGACGCCGCAGCAGCCGCAGCCAAAGTAACACGGCGACACAAAAACTGTCTTACTAGTATAATATATCCGCCGATATTCGTTCGTACCACTAAACTACTGCAGTAGGACCAACATACATGGACATAATTATGAAATTGTAGCTAGGATCGAGTACACGATTTCCTTGCATCACACTTCTTGTATAAATTATATGTGTTGATTTTTTAAAGTTTACCCTTGTTACCTTACAATACTCAAACATTGGTGTGACTGTTATACAGTATTAATAAAAAGACAGGCAGACGGAGACAGACAGAACTGATAGGCGTAAGACAAACCCAAATACACCAAATTATTCCGAAATATACTGATGCAGTTTGTCAGTGATTCTGGCGCTAGCTAGTAAAATAGATAGCGTGCATAGGTCTATTTCTGCTAAGCGCCCGGTCATGAGAGAAGTGCTTCGCACAAAGAAAGATGTCTCTTGCCCTTTAAAAGGTGTGATACTGTGATAAACAAGGTCTTCATGAAGTGGTGGTGACGAATGTCGTCACTTGTATATTTAAAAGGTGTGATACTGTGATAAACAAGGTCTTCATGAAGTGGTGGTGACGAATGTCGTCACTTGTATATTTAATAGTACACACTGTGCATTATGCATTGAATGACACTGAAGAACAGTGCATGGGTGTTTGATTACATGGTTATTTTGTTTGTTGAAGTTGATATGTAATAGCCTCAAATTGATATTCATGATTTTTAACCAGGTTTTTTAAAAAAAATCCTGGTTATTAGATTGGCGATTTCGTCGGGCGGACGGGCGTCAACAATTGGTTTCCGTTAAATAACTTTAGTTAGGAATGAGATATCATAATGAAACTTGCTGTGTAGGTAGCTTGGGTGAAGACCCCGCTTGGGATTGAAAGTTGGGCTGGTGGGGTCAAGGTCACTGTTACTAAAAATAGAAAAACGGTTTCCGCTCAATAACTTAAGTTAGGAATGAGATATCATAATGACATTTGCTGTGTAGGTAGCTTGTGTGAAGACCCCGCTTGGGATTGAAAGTGCGGCTGGTGGGGTCAAGGTCACGTGACCGTTACTAAAAGTAGAAAAATGGTTTCCCTTAAAAACTTAAGTTAGGTAGGGATGAGATATCATATTGAAACTTGCTGTATAGGTAGCTTGTATGGAGACCCCTGCTTGGGATTGATAGTGGGGGGCCAAGGTCACCATTCCTACAGTTATTTTCTGCTCAATAACTTAGGTTAGGAATGAGATATCTTAATGAAACTGGCTGTGTAGGTAGCTTTTGTGAAGATGCAGCTTGGGTTTGAAAGTGGGACCAGTCAGTGGGGTCAAGGTCACATGGGACCAGTCAGTGAGGTCAAGGTCACTGATACTAAAAATAGAAAACAGTTATTTTCACCTTAACAAAACTTGCTTTATAGGTAGCTTTTGTGAAAATGAAGCTTGGGAGATTGAAAGTGGGGCCAGTCAGTGGGGTCAAGGTCACTTTTACTAAAATAGGAAAAACAGTTTCAGCTAAATAACTTCCACAGCCATTTCTCAGTACCTACCTGTTAGAACTTCATGAAATTTTAAACGAACATCAACAAAGAGACTGCGATGATCAAGATTATTTTGATTGGTCAATTCACTTTAGAGTCATTGCCCCTGATTTAACAGCACCATTTCAAACTTCTGCACATTCACCTAACCTTTGAAAACCTGGTCTTCGTCGCCATGCGGCGTTCTTGTTCTTTCTTAGGTAAAGAAAGCAAAGACCGACTTTACCGTAGAGAAAATAAGTTAAAAAAATACAGGTGGTTGGCCTGCTCTCCCGATGTGTCAGGCGTCGTTGAGTATTGTTTCCCTCTTAAAAGATAATGCCTCCTTTAGTGGTGTCAAGGGTGGGGGTCGAAACAACCATTGAAATGCCGCAAGGTATATATCTTCTATAATTTACATTTTAATCAAAATATATTGCAATAAAACTAGAAGAAATATTTGATAATGCAGCTCATTGCTTTTCACATTTCTAGCAGTTACTTTTTGTATTTGCACAGCTGATAATACTAGTCATGTATGCATGTATTTATGTTGTCATTTACTCAATCAGTTCAAAACTAAATATCTACCAGATATTTCATGCTGCCAGTTTTACAGTGACATAGTTTATAAATCTATTATGACCCAAAATTATATTTCTTTCATCTATTGGTATGCCTGTTGGTCATAGATCTACCATGATTGTAGATTTCATCATAGGCCACGCCTAACTGAAATAGTAAAAAATGGCTCATGTTTTGCTCTTACGTTAACGGGCCAAGCGCATGCATTGATTATTAATAATACTATACATGTATGGCTTTTACACGTAACGTTATCGTGACGTCATAATTGTCCTCTTCTGCTCCAATGTCAGATGCCAATAAATTTATTTGAGATTCACTAATCTTTTATACAGATGACATGGATTCAAATGATACATGTACTAAAAATCCTAATGATGCTGTTGCTGATGCCATTGGTGTGTTTGATGAAGGTATGAGGGGAAAGAAACAATATTTTATTGCTTGCCCCGTCATCGGTATGCAAACATTTTATCATGACTAAAGATTTTGCCTATATGACAAAGAACAAATCATACCGTTGTATAACGTTCGATATACCAATTGATTTCACAGCTTTCAATATGATTTCCTATGCACATGAAATCTAAACCGTGGTTTATTCATCGGTATATAACACAAGACTGCAATCTATTTTCTAATTCTAACACTGTCTGTATTTTGTTCCGTGTAAATGTATAGAGCTGTAGCGTTATCTAATAAACGGTATATATCACGATAGACTTACTGTGACCCAGGGATAGTTCATTGAACAGCATACGCACGTGTCGTTGGTGTATGTTGTCGTTGAACTTCTATTGCAGAATTGGCAAAGTCGGGCGCCATTTTTAGTTCCGTCAGTTTATTCATTATTTAGTTATTATTAGGTCTTACCAGTAAACATAGCACTAGTTTAAGTAGTTAACACACAGTACAGTACTCGCAACTAAGTATAAGTGCACTATTTATTTTACAATATTAAATGAATAAACATCAACTTACATTGTCGTGTCTTTTGTGCTGGAATCCTGTATAGAGTAGGCCAAGTTCAAGGACGTCTTCTTATTCCAATGTCGTCATTGATGAAAGTTAGGCAAAAATGGGAACACATACAGGGACACAATTCGTGTAAATACAGACTAAGTAATAGTCGGGTCGTGGGGGTAAACTCGACAACCGTTTCAGCGTCGATGGCAAGCCAAATGTCCAATAATTTCGTAAACCCATGTTCACGGTCGTAAAACTAGGTTTTACGGTCGGAAAACCAGGTTTTACGAATGTTAACCCATATTTTCGAGCGAAAACATAGGATAACGTCGTAAACCATAGTTCACGCTCGTAAACATAGGTTCATGATCGTAAACCTATGGTCGAAAACATGGGTTGTATTTCGTAAACTATGGTTTACGAGCGTGAACCAGGGTTTACCAGCATAAACATAGGTCAATGGTCGTAAACATAGAATAACGACCGAAATCAGTAGTTAAATCGAGAAACCTAGTTTATCAAACTTAAAACTAAGATTTTCAAATAAACTATGAATGTTGGGCGTAATTTTTTAAACATGGGTTTACGGACGTGCAAATTAAGCTGTTTTTTCAATCGAAATCATAGGATAACGCCGTAAACTATAGTTCACGCTCGTAAACATAGGTTCACGTTCGTAAACCTAAATTTACGGTCGAAAACATGGGTTGCAGTTCGTGAACATAGGTTCTCGCTCGTAAACATAAGATAACTACCGTAAACCATAATTTACGGACGTGAACCGATGTTTACGAGCTTAAAACCAGGTTTATCGAATTGTATCTATGATTTACGAGCAAAGCTTATCAAAGCATCGTATTTCCCAAATGGGAATCAAGAAACTTTAAATATTTCTCAGAAGACCAAAATGGTGGACTATTTTTGTTTTCTCCTTGCTATTTTGGCATTGTTTGGACCTAGTCAATCTCCGCTCCCGAACAGAGTTGAGCGTTCTACGGTACCAACACTAAATGACTTCTTCGAGGAAGTTTCCAAATTACTGCATGATCTGCATCGTTTTATATGTGGAAATGACCTCGAAATCGGATCATTGGATGGTCATGTTGTGACAGTGTTTGAAAACGCCCTTGACAGGTTGCAAATAGTCATGAGACATGTCAACCGAATCAGACATAGGATTCCATCAGGACTGTATGTAAAAAAAGGTACTGCAAACAGTAAACAGAGATCTCTGCAAAAGATTAGATTTAAGTGATAACTGTGTTATAATATTTATAATTGACATGTTAGTATTTGCATGTAATTGAAATTGGGACATGTTCAAAGACATTGATTCGATTGAACAATTTAGATCAATGGGTTTAAGTTCTGGTGTTATCAAATTTATCTATTTTTGAATCAACTTTAGTCAACCAGTTAAAAGTACGTATGTGACCATCACAGAGATTATCTTATTTTAATGAATTTGGAAAAAAGAAAATGAGAAAATACTGCGGTGTATCGGAGATTTTTTCCGCGCACCTAAGTACAAGGCCTCCAGATGGTGACAGACGTGGTCACAATGTAATTTTACGATAGACTTGTAGAAATATCAGGAGTGTTTATTCCTCTTAGAACAAGTAAGTATATTTAAATTGCCATTGTATTTGACAGTTTAATTTGTTTTCATCAATGGTTGAGTCTGTTTGTTGCAATAAGTTGAATAAAGTAAACAAACATGTAGCCCATTTTCGGTATTTTTCCTAGGAATTTTCATATAAGAGTTCCAGGACCCTCAGAATTTGCATTTTGGGGGTCCTTCGTATAGGGATATTCATTTTAGCTGCTGAAATTTACACGACCTACGTACTATGATGTCAAACATGGTTTGTCATATCATTATTTTCATATGTTTATTTCTGAATACTTGTTTGAAACATATGGTATTACATTTCATTTTAAATATTTTCGTTGTTTGTCTTTATTATTAGTGACTAATATAAGAGCCTCAAGTGAGTATTCTGTTAGTGAATACTTTGTTGAATAAGTTGAATGAAAAATATGAAGCAGAAAGCAATCTTGTGACTTCAGAATATTTATTTTTTCAACTAATTCATTAAATTGGATGCTTCTAAAACAAGAACTGCTTTAATGAACATTCTCCAAACAAAGTTGTACAACCATAGGACTAGTGTTCATAAGTTGTTGCCAAGAAAATGACATATTGCAGTCTATGGACCCTGTATGATAACCGGCTGGTCATGACCAAGTTTCCTACCTAATAAAAAATCACCAATGACAATATGCAGTATTTTGCCATATATACTACAATGTTTTCGAGCAGATTTGACAGCTCAAAGCGAATAAACAAACATTATTTAGTGGCCAGCGATTTTATTTCATTATATGATAAACAAAGGTGACATTTCAGAAAATCCACTACTGTGTCTAGTTTTGCTGCATTAAAAATTATATTACCTAAAAAATTGCCATTTTTAACATTTTTCAAAAAAATTGAAATTCAGCGAAAGTGCCTACTTTTGTAACAACCATTAATCAGTATTTAGTCAACGTAAAATGTTGACTCTACTTTATTATGTTTACCTAATAATATATTTATTCAACAATGCAGACTACATTTTACTGTATATATAGAGTTCTCCAGCAGGGTTAGTACAAAACTTGTGTTTTACAGAAAATGTTCTTCCTCAATTTACCCAATTTTGACCAAAAACTTCAATATCCGTTACCATGGTAATCGGAGGTGTTAGGAATAAAATGAACCTCAATACTTCGTATGTGCATGGATACGACCAAGTCCTGAAAGTTTCATAAACAATCGGTGATTATGCGTGCCGCAGCCCTTCTTACGGTTTTCTCAGAGAATGCTACAATGAATAACCAGTACTTGTCATTCAAGTTCACTGTTTTAGCAACGTCAATGCTACACTGTGTTCCGAAATGTTTTGGTGACGGGATTTAGCCTTGACATGGCAGAATAACTTCCCTTATGTATCCCCCCTCCATTTAAATTGAAAATTTATTGGAAGCTGTTTAATAAGTCTTTTAAGACGAATATTGCTGTACTGTAGTGATTGCAATTCACTAGACAGGCTTGCCGGCAAGTCTCCTAGTGGCTGTTTATTAATTTCTGACTTTCCAGCCGGTGATACAGTAAGCGTTGAGTTGGGCTTCACTAGTAATTCACCTATTGACTTTTTAGGATTAACAGCGTGGGTGGAAATGGACGGTCGATCACTGAGATGATCAAGAAGTGGACGGAGCTGAAGGTAATTTATGAACTTGCATCTTGAAACTAAACCATTTGTTAGGTTTGATGAAATGGTACTAGCCAACTAATTTAAGTTTAGATGGATGGGAAATTTTATGAGACATATATTGCAAGTATGTAGATGGTAAGACGCTGTATTTATAGTTGATTCTAACAATACCAACGCTTTTGACTGACTTAATACAATCTTTTTGCCTATACAAAAACAAGAATTGTATCAAGTTTGCTAAACACAAGTTACATCATGTCATGAAGGTTAACAAGTACAGTAAATGTTAAATGACAAGTGATGGATTTTTATCACATTACTATAGTTACAGGTCGAAACAACGTCAGAATTAACGAATATAAGTTGGCAATATTAACTTGTCGCCAAAAAAGCTTTTGACATCATACATTTGTTATCACACGTGTTGGATAACGTTGTTTTGCCATTTGTTCTCACATGGAAACTCACGGAAAGCCAATTATTTAATAACTACACGTAGTTATCAAGTCAGTGTCCACACTACTAATAAATATGCTTTATTGATTGCATTGTAGAAAAGAGGTGCATTAATGTGCGATAAATTATATATGTTGTAATATAAAATTATGTTTAATTATATGGTGTTTTTTTTTTAACTGTGATAGGCTTTATTACAGAGCAATACCAAGAAGAAAGAGAGGCGAAGGAAGGCAGAGGCCTCAAATACTGGAGGGGGGAGTAATACCATATCATTAATTGATTGGGAGGAGCAGAATTATGTTTAATTATATGTTTTTTAACTGTGATAGGCTTTATTACATAGAGGATATTTGTTGATTTTGGTGTAAGATGGAATTTTATTTCATCGAGTGATCACAGAAAATCAATATTTTCACAAGTAGCGTAGCAACGCGTGAAAATATAATTTTATGTGATCACGAGTGAGAAAATCAATATTTTCACAAGAAGCGTAGCCACACGTGAAAATATAATTTTTTTGTGATCACGAGTGAAATAAAATTGATCTTTCACCAAAAATCAACAAATTTTCTGTTTATTATATGCTTTAATTTCTCTTAAAAGGGTACCATAATTGGCTTGATTGGAAAAATCACGTCGAAATTTGAACGTCACGAGTTGTGACAATTGTGACGTCATGTGCATTTTAAAGCCCGGCGCCGTTGACGTTACGTTTCTTTTTCTGAACGATACTGGAACCAGCTTAAAAACAGTGAAAATAACAGAGTGGTAATTTCACTGAAAAATCTCCGTACTCCATTGAAAGAGCAATACCAATAAGAAAGAGAGGCGAAGGAAGGCAGAGGCCTCAAATACTGGAGGGGGGAGTAATACCATATCATTAATTGATTGGGAGGAGCAGAATTACGTTTAATTATATGTTTTTTAACTGTGATAGGCTTTATTACATAGAGGACATTTGTTGATTTTGGTGTAAGATGGAATTTTATTTCATCGAGTGATCACAGAAAATCAATATTTTTACAAGTAGGGTAGCCACACGTGAAAATATGATTTTATGTGATCACGAGTGAGAAAATCAAAAGAAGCGTAGCCACACGTGAAATTTATGTCCCTAAAATTGATAATAATTGCATATCGTCGCCTGTCTTCACAAAGGACGTATCTTCATTTTGGCGCCAATTTTTTTATTTACTTATCGGAAAATACAGTCATTGATAAATACGTCGTTTGCGAAGACTCCTGTACTTGTAGCCAATCAAATTAAAGTATGAAGTCATGTTATGATATGTCGTGTATTTCATTGGTCCATTTTTTTTAGAATTCGCAAACGTCGTATAAATCAATTCGCAGAGTTTCAAACGTATTTTTTGGTGGAATCGAGATTTTTTGCTGAATTTGCATGACGGGGTATTAATATGCTTTATTACATACAGAGCAATACCAAGAAGACAGAGAGGCGAAGGAAAGCAGAGGCATCAAAGACTGGAGGTTAGGAGTAATAATACAATAAGAACTAGAGCTACAGACATATTTACGATTCTGATGTATGGGATTGGTGCATTGAATTGTGGAAAATTAACGCTTCTTTTAACAAAATAGTTCGACGTCCGCGAGTATTTCGCGATCATTCGCAGGTGTTGGTTGGACACACTTAGCGACCTTGAAATAATTGCTAGGTATCGGTTTGACTGACGCATTATCTGAGAAATAATTAGCACTGTTACAGTTGATATACAAAACCCAACAGAACGAGGGGAATGTAATCCTAGCTAGATTAATGTAACTTGGTATGTTGGTAGATTCAATAAGGAGATAAAGCGCATTAACATATATTTTGATGTGGTTGCTACTGCAACAGAAACATTGGTCATGATTTAAAGACCATGGCTGCACATCTAGCATTTAGATAGAAGTTCATTGCCGATCTAATCCATTTAGGATAAAATTCCTGGAAATGACTGGTGGTATGGGTTTATCAATAGACATTTTGAAAAGCTCTTAGAAAGGAAAAGGGCCTTCATCACGCCTGCAATGGTTCAGAAATATTGTAAAGACTATAAGGAGTACATTCTGACCGAGGTAAAGGATCCCAATCTGCTCCTCGATCCCAGCCGTCTATACAACGCTGATGGAACATGACTCAGCCTAACACATGAAATAATTTGGCCAAATAGTTCTATTGTATGCAGTTTTTAGTAATCCAACAACTCGCAAATAACATACTTGCTTGTATGCGTGCAGCATGACATTACTTGACAATTGTCTTTCCGAGACAGCGGTTTTCATATAATCCGCTAGATGAATTTGAAGATGCCGTGCTTGGACATAGATATAATGGCGGGATGTATTTGTTTATGACAAACAAATTATTTCTTCCAGCAAGTTAATAAACCACGTGGTGCGACCAAGCCTGTTCGTCGACGGACATTCCAAACGTTTAGCTATCGAGAAAATCGCAACTATCAGTTTACTGTGTGTTCAATCACGTATCCCATGATATCCAGGCGCGTAGCTTGAGCTTAGAAATGTGTAGGACAAATTATTTTAAACAGTTAAGCACATAATAAATACGTGATGATATATAACTCAAAATTATGATAAGGGTCAGTAAATTTGCCTCGTGAATATTTTGAATATTGAATAAAATGGACTGATGAAATTCGCAGAAATATAATGATACACATGCAACATTGTAAAATAAATATTGCTTGGAAATTTCATGACGGAAGTGAGGATTTCATGACGGAAGTGAGGATAAACCCCACACCACTCAAATGTGTGTCCTGCATTCAAAAAGGTAATATTAAGTCTGACAGCACTCAACTTGACCAGCGGAGCACAGAACACAAAATCATACAAGGCACAATGCCCAACTAACAAACAAAGGTGAAAACTTAATACCAAGCTAAATGACATAGTTTTAATTTCTGGCGTCTGAAGTCCTGGAAAATTAAAGAATAACAAGAGATGTTTGTAAAACATATATGCCCCACCATGGCAGCCAAATACTAGTAGTCAGAAATGGTGAAGGTCACTCAAAATCAATAGGGGTCATTTACTGTTGCTGACCAACCTCCATATAAAGTTCGAAGATCCTAGGTTAAAGCGTTCTCGAGTTATTTAACGGAAACCATTTAAATAGTCAGAAATAGTAAAGGTCACAGTGACCTACTGACCTCAAAAGCAATAGGGTCCATCTACTGTTGCTGGCAAACCTCCATGTAAAGTTAGAAGATCCTAGGTCAAAGTGTTCTTGGGTTATTGAACGGAAACCGTTTTATACGACCGACCGACAGACCGACAAACATGCGCAAAGCAATATACCCCCTCATCAATGATGGGGGGCATAACAATACTGAAAGCTGAATGCCATGGTTTTAGCAGAATGACCAAATTTCAGCAATAAAAAGCTGAAATCCAAAGCCGGATGACCTAATTTCAACAAGTTTAATGCCTTAGCTGAATGACCCAGTCGTAAGAAACGGAGCGCAACAAACGAGCTAGCTAAATGCCACTGCCGAATGACCCACTTACAATTAGTATGCAAAAGTTGAATAATAGGGATGAGCCGATGCATCGAAAAATCGATGCATTGCGATCTCGAGTGTCCCGATAGTATAGATAGATAGTAAAAGTCTAGATCCAATAACTATCTCGTGTAGGAGCGAGTGGTTCTCCTGGTACCCCGCCACCAGACCGGAGAGGACCAGCCTGACCAAGTGCTCGTGGTTTTTCTTAGGACCCCGCCACCAGACCGGAGAGGACTTGCCTGAACATCGAATGATCGTGTAGGTGTGAGTGGTGCTCCTGGTACTCCACCACTACACACGACGAGAGGACATTTCAGACCATCGAGTGCTCGTGCAAATATTTCAGCTGTTGAAACCAGGTCATTATGCTTTTGAATGTAACGGTGTTAAATATGACGTCATTTGAACGAATTACTAGATGACGTCAGAGGACATGTTTTCTCATTGCGGAAGAAAAGTGATGAAGCAAAGATATTAGCATTAATTGATAAATCTACGGGTTGCAAACCTTGACACCGAGCGTTTTCTTCTTTTGTCTACTTTTTTAAAAAGGACTTCTGACAGCTTTTACTGGGTATTTTAGCCATTTTACTGTTGGAACTAGGTCATTTAGCTCGAGTATTCAGCTATTTGCTTGCTGAAACTGGTTAATTTAGAACTTCGACAGCTTGGACATGTGAGGATTATAATTTGTTTAGTTGGGCATTGTGCCTTTTATGTTTTCTGTGCTCGACTGGTTCAGGTGGGCATTGTACCTTGTGTGTTTTTAATGTTTTCTGTGCTCAAGCTGAGTGCTGCCTTCCCTGTCCGACTTAATATTATAACTTTGCATGTATTGTCCACTTTAAAAGGACAATTACAAAAAAACAGTTGGACACTTGTCCTTGTGGTGGCTGTTTGTCGTTTTCTTGTCGCCTGACTCTTACTCCAGAGTAGTTTGAATGACTTGAGTGTGAGATGTCGTGTTATTTACGTTGGGCATTGCCTTTAAGTTATAAAGTTGTGTTCTTGTGCTGGTTGTTAGTTAGTTCATCTGCCACAAAGGTGGGGTTTTGTAATCGCTCTCCGTACGTCGTCCGTTCACACTTTGTTATGAACACACTAGAGGCCACAGCTAAGACACAATCTTCATGAAAATTGGTCATAATGTTGGTCTATATAAAATATTTTGACAAGAAAGATATCTTTTATTGAGTTAGACCAACGTTTCGACTACTCAATAATCTTCATCAGGGTAAATATATAGATCTAATAAAAATAATTTCATCGAAGTAAGATTGTGTGGATCGTTTTTAACCATGTGATTTGTTTTATTTTTAGAACAGACGGAAGAAAGTGTTTTGTGATGCTATTAGAAGATACCAATGTAAACATGTAATTTTTGTGTCGCCTGAAAAGGCGACATATAGGTGTTACTTTGGCGTGCGGCGGCTGCGGCGTCACAAATTGCTTGTCCGGAGCATAACTTTGTCACCTTAAGTTCAAATGACTCAAGAATTGGTATGCATGTTTCTTGCAATTAGCCAAAATTGCAGTGCGCAAGAACCGTAACTCTACCTGTCATAGTTTTTGTGTCGCCTGAAAAGGCGACATATAGGTGTTACTTTGGCGGCGGCGGCTGTGGCGTCACAAATTGCTTGTCCGGAGCATAACTTTGTCACCTTAGGTTCAAATGACTCAAGATTTGGTATGCATGTTTCTTACAATAAGCCGAAGTGCAGTGCGCAAGAACCATAACTCTACCTGTCATAGTTTTTTAATTATTTCCCTTTGATTGATTTTATTAGAGCATTTCTTGTCCGGAGCATAACTTTGTCACCTTAAGTTCAAATGACTCAAGATTTGGTATGCATGTTTCTTACAATAAGCCGAAGTGCAGTGCGCAAGAACCATAACTCTACCTGTCATAGTTTTTGAATTATTTTCCTTTGATTGATTTTATTAGAGCATTTCTTGTCCGGAGCATAACTTTGTCACCTTAAGTTCAAATGACTCAAGATTTGGTATGCATGTTTCTTACAATAAGCCGAAGTGCAGTGCGCAAGAACCATAACTCTACCTTTCATAGTTTTTAAATTATTTTCCTTTGATTGATTTTATTAGAGCATTTCTTGTCCGGAGCATAACTTTGTCACCTTAAGTTCAAATGACTCAAGATTTGGTATGCATGTTTCTTACAATAAGTCGAAATGCAGTGCACAAGAACCATAACTCTATCTGTCATAGTTTTTGAATTATTTCCCTTTGATTGATTTTATTAGAGCATTTCTTGACCGAAGCATAACTTTGTCACCTTACGTTCAAATGACTCAAGATTTGGTATGCATGTTTCTTGCAATAAGCCGAAGTGCAGTGCGCAAGAACCATAACTCTTGCATCGTTTTTTAATTATTTCCCTTAGATTGATTTAATTTGAGCATTCCTTGTCCGGCGGATAACTTTGTCACCAAGAGGTTGAATGACTAGAAATTTGGTATGCATGTTTCTTACCAAAAGTCCAAGTGCAGTACACAAGAACCGTAACTCTACCTTGTGCCATTTTTTATTTTTGTCCCTTTGATTGATTTAATAAGCAGTTCTTGTCCGTGGCATAACTTTGTCACCATAAGTATTAATGACTCCAAGATAGGTATGCATCTTTCTTGCTGTGACATTTTTTTGTCCAGAGCGTCACTTTGTCGTTTTTAGTTCAGATGACTAGAGAACTCTTGTGAGTCATTATGTAGCCCAATAGTGGATAGTTTTCCATGACAAATGTGCATGTCGTCAGTCGACACATGCGACTCGCGGAGCTTTTATTTTAATTATTTCCCTTTGATTGATTTTATTAGGGCATTTCTTGTCCGGAGCATAACTTTGTCACCTTAGGTTCAAATGACTCAAGATTTGGTAAGCATATTTCTTGAAATAAGCCAAAGTGCAGTGCGCAAGAACCATAACTCTACCTGTCATAATTTTTTAATTATTTCCCTTTGATTTTATTAAGAGCATTTCTTGTCCGAAGCATAACTTTGTCACCTTAAGTTCAAATGACTCAAGATTTGGTATGCATGTTTCTTGCAGTTAGCCGAAGTGCAGTGTCTAAGAACCATAACTCTGCCTTGCATCGTTTTTGAATTATTTCCCTTAGATTGATTTAATAGAGCATTTCTTGTCCGGAGGATAACTTTGTCACCATTAGGTTGAATGACTTGAAACATGGTCTTACCAAAAGTCCAAGTGCAGTGCACAAGAACTTTAACTCTACTATGCATCGTTTTCTAATTATTTCCCTTTGATTGATTTAATTAGAGCATTTTTTGTTCGGAGCATAACTTTGTCACCTTCAGTTCAAATGACTCAAGATTTGGTATGCATGTTTCTTACCAAAAGTCCAAGTGCAGTACACAAGAACCGTGACTCTAATTTGTGCCATTTTTGAATTTTTTCCCTTTGATTTTATAAGCATTTCTTGTCCGTGGCATAACTTTGTCACCATAAGTATTAATAACTCCAAAATAGGTATGCATGTCTCTTGCTGTGACATGAAGTGCAGTGCACAAGAATCATAACTCTAGCTTGTGTAGTGTTTGCATGATTTCTTTCAGATTGATTTTATCAGGACATTTTTTTGTCCAGAGCATCACTTTGTCGTTTTTAGTTCAGATGACTAGAGAACTCTTGTGAGTCGGATATGTAGCTGAATACTGGACAGTTTCCATGACAAATGTGCATGTCGTCAGTCGACACATGCGACTCGCGGAGCTTTTATAACAAATAAATATCGAATTGAAACAGTGTCCGTAGTTTCATATGCTGAGGAGATAAATATTTCATCCCTGGTGTGGATGAAGTCTTCTTTTTCGTTAAGGCATATCGTTGTGTTAAGAAGTACCGTCAGATTCTGTCGGAGATTTTCTTGTAGGTGTTATCGGTAGGAGAGATATCGGTTCTGGTATTTTAATTTCTTCTATCATGTTGTGGGTAGTCGTAGCTTGCAATTTGCTGTCAAGACACTTCTTTTGGCTTTCAATGATTCGGAATTTTGGTAAGATATTTGGTTTGGTGTCTATCAAGCTTTCAAAGTGAGGTTTCCAAGTAATTACGGGCTTTCCTTCATCCGTTTTAGCGGCTCTATGAAATAAAGGTAAAATTCGAAACTGGTCCCTGCGGGGTCAAAAAACTAGGTCACTAGGTCAAATCATGGAGACAAACATTCTGACCAAGTTAATGAAGTCCTCTTATTTAAGAATAAGCTTTTTCTAAGATTTGACATAGTGACTTAAGTTTTTGACATAAAAACTTTGAATGACATAAAAACTTTGAATTGTGTATTGCTGACAAAATTTAATGTTGTCTTGATATACATGGTTGTTACCTATGTAACTTGAATCACACTGTTTGAAGTAATGTCTTTACTTTCACTTACCTATTGGGACGTTTTACGGCTAATTGATAGAACATCTTCATTGGTGAATTCACTTTACGCATTTCAGAATAGTGTACTGGTCGTTGCTGTGGGTGTACTGTCTTACTGGCACGCTAATGGTGTTTTGTTTGTCTGTAATAAAGATCAATGATTGAGTGTTTAACAATAATGCGAATACATACACGCATTACAAAAAAACAAAATGATCCCCAAAATGAAAATAAATGACTATAACAAGAGGGACAGTGCGGAGCTTTTGTGGTCACTATTTGTTCACAATTTGCTTATGTAGACACTAAGAGGTCACTTTGTTCGCCTACTATCTATGTAACTTGTTTGCAATAATCATCTCAACAAAATATACGCGAAGTTCAATATTGGATCATCTTGGGTAAAAAACTAGGTCAAGTAATAGAAAAAGAGTGTGTAACCGATAGAGGTCCCAATCTTGGCATAATCATCATGGTACTTAGTCACAATGACAGGAATAGGTTAAGAAGACAAAATATCATCGGAAAGGGACGGCAGCACTCAACTTAAACAGCCCAGCACAGAAAAATAATAAACATTACAAAACACAGTACTCAACACATAGTTAAACAAGAACATGAATTTCGCCACGCACAGCCCAAGTCCCAGCTGGCTGAAATACCTAGTTTCGGTTACCTCAGGCCACACTCCCTCCACGCATTACCCCACTCTTTCCCGATTCGGGAAGAATTGAATGCTACACCCTCCTTTGTTAAAAAGGGGTGGCTAGCATTCGGATGTGTGCATTGTATTCCCTGACACTCAAGGGAAGTGACACTGGCCCTTGGTAGGATGTCTTATGGTCATTGATTGATATGACACAAATCTCCATTTTTGCCCAGTTGTTGCTCTGACCGGTATACCTCCTCAATCAATAAACCGGACAGAACACCAGTCCTGACACCTGAATTTATCAGCATAGAGCTAAGTATGTATTTGATAAGATGGCGTTTGGTGTCATTGAACCCAACCCCCAGACTGTCGATAGCTGACATCATTGTGGGGGTGGTCTGCGAATTCTTTAATGTTAACCGTTCAACAGTTTCGCCCTTTTCACAGTTTGGTTTTTGCCTATGTTTTGTCAGGGCCTTGCCAATAGATTGACTAAGTTGAGTGCTGCCTTCCCTGTCTGACTTAATATAATCTATTTGCACCTCTCACTGTGCATGGTGTGCGTACCTTCAGGGACAATTTTTCGCACCTGAAGATACAGCACAAACTTGCTCAGTGAGAGGAGCAAAGCCTTGTCCCAGTAGGGAGATTTGTTCTGTCCCTGATGTATGCAAGTATTGTTTCAGGGTCACTCGTTGACTACGCATGAAGCGTCATTGAGACATTCCGTATATCTAAGGTAGCGTCTTAAGACTGAACACGTTTCCTTTGCACGTGCGTGGGGAATACTCCACCCCCCGCCCAACACTGACTGTATGTGTTCCATCCATTCCCCCACCACTTTGTTTGTGTTAATAATTTTTCGGGGGTTTCGATCGAAATGTTCAGATACATCGCTACCAGATGATTAGGGAGTGGATGTAACCTCCTCGTCAGTATTGATGGGAGGAATCCCCCGATCCATATCAATTACTTTTGTTGCGGTTTTTCCCAAACGTCTAGATTGTTCCCTGTGACAACAGTGTCTACCGCTCCTTAGGTGTATGGGTACGTTGGCAATGATAGCCGGACAGTCCTCTACAGGGCATACCTTATAATTTCGGCCAAGGTAGGCAGTTTCCCCTCGGAACATTGCAGGATTAGCGTACAGTTTCCATCTCTTGAAGGATTCATCCCACGATCCTCCGTCTGGTGAGTACAATAATGCATCCATCTCCCCTTCATCCCTCGAACCTCCGTCTGGTGAATACAATAATGCATCCATCTCCCCTTCATCCCTCGAACCTCCGTCTGGTGAATACAATAATGCATCCATCTCCCCTTCATCCCTCGATCCTTCGTCTGGTGAATACAATAATGTATCCATCTCTTGAATGATTCATCCCTCGATCCTCCGTCTGGTGAATAAAATAATGTATCCATTTATTAAAGGATTCATCAGCCGATCCTCCGTCTTGTGAATACAATAATATATCCATATCTTGAAGGATTCATCCCCCGATCCTCCGTCTGGTGAATACAATAATGTATCCATATCTTCAAGGACTCGTTCAACTCGTCATTATTTCGCCCTGTCAATACATACCAGATGTATGACGTTCTGTGACGTCACTGTCCTGTTTGTCTTTCATTGGACCCCTTTATGTGAACACAATGCACGTGTCCAACTGGTGGTTTTAAATATGTTCGACGTAACAATGACATGTATACGTGTTGGACACATATGCTCATGTGATGAGTCTGTCGTTTCCACCTTTTTAGGATGCTGCGCTGAATTTGCTAATATTTTAGAAGTACTGTGTTCCAACGCCCCCAAATCATAGTGTACCAGTCAACTGAAACCATGGCCCCCAACCCCGGGGGATAGCAGTCTCGTGTTTTACCTGTACGTTGCCGTCGCACTGCCGGGTGAGAACGGAAAATTATTTTCGCGGGGATTTACCATCTGTATGGCCCTGGGGTCACGGATTTTACACGGAGTTTAAAAAATATAAAGTAAAATTCCCGCTACTCCCCGGGATGGGTGTCGTGGTTTCAAGACGTGTACATAGACATTTCAAAGATAATGTTTTGCCTACCGGAAAACAATTTCCTTTTAGGACTTGCTTCTGTTGACAAATTCAGTCATGTCATCTAAGTGCAACGTCTATCCTTACGATAAATACCATCAAACTCTTTCTTCGCTTCAGTTTTTTAGCTCACCTGTCACAAAGTGACAGAGTGAGCTTTTGTGATCACTCTTCGTCCGTCGTCAGTCTGTCGGACGGACCGACGGACGAAGAGTGATCACAAAAGCTCACTCTGTCACTTGTGTAGACACTAGAGGTCACGATTTTAGCCTAATCTTTATGAAACTTAGTCACAATGATCATCTCAACAAAATCTAGGCCAAGTTCGATATTGGGTCATCTGGGGTCAAAAACTAGGTCACTAGTTCAAATCATAGAAAAACCTTGTGTAGTCACTAGAGGTCACAGTTTTAGCATAATCTTTACGAAACTTGGTCACAATGATCAACACAACAAAATCTAGGTCAATTTCGATATTGGGTCATCCAGGGTAAAAAACTAGATCACAAGGTCAAATCATAGAAAAACCTTGTGAAGTCACTAGAGGTCACAGTTTTAGCCAACTTAGTTACAATGATCATAACAACAAAATCTAGGTCAAGTTCGATATTGGGTCAAAAACTAGGTCACAAGGTCAAATCATAGAAACACCTTGCGTAGTCACTAGAGGTCACAATTTGGACCTAATATGTACAAAATTGGTCACAATGATCATCTCAACAAAATCTAGGTCAAGTTGACAGGTGAGCGACCTAGGGCCCAAAGGGCCCTCTTGTATACCATTTAGAGCATTAAGACCCACATATTAAAGATGAAGTCACTTGACTTTTTAAATTGCGATGCGGAGCATACTGTAAGTTTCCCTGTAATCACAATCGCACATTATACTCTGCAAAAAGATATTAAAATATGTGCAGTTTTTACTTTGATCAGTCAAAAACTAAACAAATAACATATATTCGAAAATGACATTTGACAAAAACGTCTTCTGTAATAGGAACCCATCGTTCATAAGCGGTGTGTCATGCATTATCGAAGATTACGATTCGTATTTTAATTACTTTACTAATTGATATATATTATGCAGTATAATGTTGCTGTATTTAATTACGTAAGATTGCATTTTGCAAGTTAAGACTATTTACTTTTCCAATATGCAATACATCATCAACTTAAATGCCTGGAACGATGTCTTCAAGAAACAATTTACACAAGACTTCGATCGATTTTATTAGGACATGAAGTATTGAAATTCTTGACTCCCGGGCAATAGTTTTCAGCAAATATTGTAAGATTTAGACGCGAGTGTCTAATTGAATTACCTTTCAAGATATTGCAGAAAGTTGATTGGATACTTAAAATTACAAACACGTAGTATTAAATGACATTCTCAATTGCATAATATGAATGCGTTCATAAAGGTATACTATGCCTATCTGAACAAGAACAGCAAAACGATAATATTAAGTCAGACAGGGAAGGCAGCACTCAACCAGCCGAGCACAGAACACGTTATAAGAGTACCCAAAGGGGCCTAGGCCTCTTACCTGTCTTTAAGTGTTCACACATGCCCCTATGGTGACCTAAGAAATTGCTTTACAACTTCTAAGGTTTTCTATGATTTGCCCTCTTTTTCCCCCGGATGACTCAATGTTAATTTTTACCTAAATTTTGTTGGTTAAATCATTGTGTCCACATTTCATATAGATTATGCAAAACTACGCATTTTTATGATTTGACCTAATGACCTAGTTTTGACACTTGATAAACCAAAAAGTTTGTTAAGAGGAAAATGTAAATTCAAGTTTCATAAAGACTGGCTTCTATTGTTTGACCTAGTGACAAGTTTTTACGCCGGATGGCCGAATATTAATTTTCATATGTTCTGGCCAAAACTGTGACATCGACTGAATACACACGAGGTTTTTCTATTATGTGACATGTGGCCTAGTTTAATAATTTCTCAGACTGACCAGTAACAAGTCTAGTTGTGCATATCGATGATATTTCCGTGGAACCACATCATCAGCAATTTGTTGATCTTCATGTATTTCAGAGGGCATATTATTACAGTCTGGTAAAATATTGTCAAATGAAGGAGAGGATTGTACTCGCAAACACTACTTTAATGATATTATTGCATTTCTCCGTTCTTCAGGCATTCACATTTATCGAGTTATGAGCTCAACCTTTTTTTCTCTAGTCAAATAATCTAACATCTGTCTAGTTTTAACCATCTGGGAAACAGAAATATTTCCTTCACGAATATTTAAAAAAAACATCTTTTTATTCTACGATGACGCGTTATATGTATATAATATGTATCTATAAAAAATAGAATAGTAAAAATCTCAATAAGTATCGGTAGGCCTATATACAAAGATCTAAATATACATATTTAGGTCGTTGGTCTGAATAATTCAGTTCATTTCTACTTTCACTTTCGATAACATCTTGCAACACAGGTAATCAACAGGTGCATGTTGTCGGGTGAATTTAAATTAGCATTGTCCTATAAACGCGTCAGTTCTTAGAACAAGGAGTGAATTGGAAAGTTGAAACCTGCCCGACCAGGTAGGCATAATGCACTAGTGGGTTAGTTTACGACCCGGGGTAGACATTGAAAAAATATTATACCCCCAGATACAAAGTATAATATGGGGCTATATTGGAATGACGTCATGCTTGGGGTTTAGTGGGTTGTTGGTCCGTCAAAATTTTGTCCGGGCTATTTCTCTGTAACCATCTGTCGGATTCAACCAAACATAGCATGACTCATCAGTATCGTGCAAAGTTGTGCATATCGTCGGTCGAATTCATTTTAAGGGAATTGCGGCCCTTTGTGTCCAGACTATTTCTCTGTAACATTTGGTCATATTTCACCGAACTTTGCATGACTCTTCAGTACCAAGTCTAGTTGTGCATATCGTCGGCGGAAGTCGGTCGGGTTAATTTTGAGGGAGTTACGCCCTATGTTGTTTTACACCAAGTCTTGTAAATTTTGTTCGGGCTATTTCTCTGCAACCATTGGTCGTATTTCATCGAAACTGTGCATGACTCTTCAGTACCAGGTCTAGTTGTGCATATAAGCTAGACTAGACATATATGCATATCATCATAATTTAGACGTCTCATACTACGTCATAAAATATGTGAAATATAATAACAACCATAATTTATTATATATACCTGTCCAAAATACCTTTCCATGCCTTATCCTTGTGGGCATTCGACAATAATGAAGACAGCTTGCCTTCAATCACGTCGTGCAGCTAAAGATAGCCCTGCCGGAGCGCCAATGACTCCTCGGCAGTCCAATTGCTCTTTCTTTTCTTCAGCGGCGGTTCCGACATTGTTGACATTAATTTGCAGACGACAAATTGTTTACTATTTTGACAGGTGCGTGCGCAGTATCGGTTTATTAATCTCCAATTGAAGAGTTACGGACTAATTCTGAAAAAAATGCGCACGTTGCTTTAGTGAAACGCACGTACGTTTTTCGTAAGATATGCGTAAGTTTGAATTGTACGTAAAATCTTAGGCAATTGTCAGTATCTGGTATAGTTGGGCAATGACAAGTACACCACGAATATGACATCGCAAAACTAAATTTGTGTTTTCTAGATCTATTCAACCCATAACACTAATTCTTTTGATTATGAATCCATGCAACTTCTACTAAATATATATACGTCATTATCATAATTAATGATCTTGATATATTCAGTCGTGTTATGACAATCATTTTCTTACTTACACAATGTACTTCTCCGTCAATTCTGACCAAACCCAATCTTAGGTTTTCGATTTAAGGCCTTCTGCGAACTTGCCAATCCATAATTTGTGGTAACACCCTCAACAAGAACAACAAGTTCGGCCGCCGACCAGTTGGCCGTCGAGCATGTTTATTCTGCGACGCCATCTTTGTTTACGGCTGTGACTACAGACGAATTTTGACAAGTGCGCCACTATGACGTAGCGGAATTTGCGTTTCTATACTGTGTTTTCGATTTTACCGACTAACGACAAAAGTCTGTCTTAGTTGCGACACAGAGTTACGACAACGTTGATAAAACAGCTTTGTCGCATCTTATACGAGTTGCTGAGTTTAGATAAGGCACGCTACGTCATCTTGATAAAAGCCTACCCCTACTTTTGTCCCATTACAATGCAACCTTTTAGGCTCAAACCCACACACATTACATGGCTTCCTGCCAATTTTCATATTTGCTGCCAAACTAAACCCAACAACTGCGAGAAACTGTTGCACCTATTAATTTTGCTCTACGATTTTCTCTGTCTTGAACATCCTTGTAAATAAAATTATTAATAGGAAATCCACCGTCGGCAATTTCAGAGCATACATACTGACTTAAAACATAACAGTGCATACAAGTAACAATGTTTTCTCCTGCAGAACCTAAAACAAGAAATTCATTATTACTCCGGGAGTCATTTATATTTAATAGAGCGGAAATGTACGTCAGCTACAATATAGTAGTTTCAATCTTCTTGTCACATATAAGTAAAATCAATTTGTGTCCCGAAATGAACCACCAGTCTGGCTGAAATCATTCGTGGCGCGAACAACATATCCAGATTGAATATATTGAATTTACAAGGCTGTAAAAAGCTTTAAAGTATAAACATTCAAATAAAGTTATTTGGTCTGTTTTTGCGGTTGATGATTTGTCTCCATTTAGGTCAGTTCTTGGCTGTTAACATAAACACTTTCAACACCAGGCTGTTAACATAAACACTTTCAACACCAGCAGGTCTCTTGACTTCTTTACACAATCATGGCCCCCTTCACAGTCACTGGTGTTTCTTGATTTCTGTTACATGGCCATTACGTTCTTGAAAATATCTACTGAGAACCGAGCATACATTAGTATAATATGGTTTCTACGAGATGAGGTAGGTCTACGGCAAGGATTCTTAATAGAATATTCCTGTGCGTTGTAGTAAATGTTTACCCTGCTCCCCTTTATGTTGTTGGACAAACAATTGAGGAATATCAACTGCTGGGGTAAAGAATGATTGTTATTAGGAAGTTCTTCCTCAAAAATACCACTAGATCCCGCTCTCTGCAAATGAAGGCTATTAATACTAAAATTTATAAAATTATTTTTAACTTGATGAAGGCGTAATGGTATACTGACTTCGAGGTATGGGGTCTCTGGATGTTCAACTGATGTTGCTTGTTTGTAAAGCCAACTATTCGCTAAATACGACTCCCAAGTTGACATCCAAGGATTTCTCTCTTGTTGAAATTATATTCTGCAATTTGTTAACATTTAATGGCAAAGTACTAGAAATAGCACTTTAACGAATTTTATGAGGTCTAATCATATTCACATATATTTGCTACCAGCTACCAGTTCCATCTTTTCTTAATCGTCTGAAGTATAAACACAATGGACAGAACAGCTCTTGTCTCTGAAATCATGTTTTTGGCTTTGATGCAAATAACCGGAAAAACAACGATACTCTTAGTCTAAATACCTAACATTACAAATATCCTCTGGGTTAATGACACTTGCAAATGCAAAAACACAAGTTTTAGCAGTGCAGTTTGCATTGTTGATATTAACAGCTTCCTGCTCAGTGGATTAACAGGTTCAATTATGACATGTCAAATATTTTGAACAGTATTTCCTGCTGAATAAAAATAGCCCTGTTACAAACGTACAATTAGATACTAGTACATTTGATATTAAACTTTAGAACCATGGACTAATGTTTAGATACAATTTAATTGTTGGTCTTGATTTGTGTTTTCTTTTTAAAACTTTCTGTGGATCCTGAGCAGTATCTACTGGAAAGTTCTGGTCGAGGGTTTGTACAATATCGCATTTGGTTTGTGGTAACAGAATAGAAACGTCTTCGTGGTTTCACGTTCAAATCCGACGACTGTGTGCCTCAAATAGACGCAGTAGGTTCACCTGAGCTAGCAAAGGAATTGGTGGTTCGAATCCGCAGAGCTCGTGTCTGAAGTAGAGGCAGTAGGTTTACCGAGCCATGTGACACTACTCTCCTCTCTTGTAAAAAAATAGTTTCTTGTATACGCTTCCAAGCCATTTTGTAGTTGACGAGGTAATGGTCCTCATCAAATCCTTCGTCTTCTAGGAAGGGGCGGCAAATTCCAAGTATGAGCATCACGAAGCTCCTCTTATTAACTATATCCTCCATTAACACGCTTAGCAACATGATACATACATGAAGACCTCTTTTGCCCTCAGTCCGTCCGCCAAACAATCTGGATCCTGACATAACAGTTTCCAAGCTAGGTTTATGAAACTTGATGTGTGGATAGGGGGCAATAAGGGGATTATGCACGTCTAACAATATTTGATTCTGGCACAAATTGTGGTTGCTATGTCAACAGAAACATAAATGGCCTCAAACCGGTAGGGCACTTCTGTATTGCTTGCAATTCTTAATTACTTGGTTCTTTGGGTTTACTCTCAAATTATAAGTCCTTTTGCATTTGTTGTCGGCAAAATCTGTGCACTTCTCTTATTTTTTACCTTTATATTTCATCTAATTTGGAATGGCTTACATTATACAATATCAAACATTAGTCTTAATAAAGGCCACTAGTACATCAAAGATTAAGTTTGTAACCCTCCGACTTGTGACTTGTAACCCCATTGTACAAGGTAAACGATCACCTTGGTCCAAAATAGAATCAATGTAAGATGCTGCCAAATTTGTAGGGGGATTTCTCATGGCGTGTACATTTGACATTAAACTGATGGCAACACATTGACGGCCAGCACCGCTGAATTTTTATTGCCTTTATGACATGTTGCTTGAATGGACCGCACTGTGTACAGCTCCGGTTGAATAAATGTGTTGTAATATTCTTTGTGGATATTTATACCACGTTTATCAGGGGAAACATTTCGAGTAACCTTTATTTCTGAACTTCATGCTTCCCAATCAACCCAATTCAGTCGGGTGTCTACTGATAGTTTTCACCTAAGTTTCTTTGTGATAGCGATTATTGAACTACTAAAAAAAATCATTTAAAAATCCCAGCTTGAATACTGAAATAAATAGAAAGTACCTTGATTCTGCCCAATGTTGTAGGCACAGATACATTTCGCGGCTCGACCAGTAAAATGAATCCAGCTGAAACTTGAAGATGAGATAGCCATCTTGTTGTTGCAGCCCTGGTTATGGTTCGTGGGTTCTTCCCTTAAACAGTCTGGTGTGCTTCAATACTGACAGCTTCTGCACAAGGGATAATTCACTTTACTCAATGTCTTCTACAAGGGGAAACATTTAACTGAATTATACTGATCTCACACTTGACAAAGGTTCGAGAGCTCATAAAACGACGAGACTCTTCTCTTCCCACTCATCTACATACATGTCAATAACTCGACGTGCCCTCTCTTTCACAGATTAATGCCTGCAAGCTATGCCTAATCTTCAATGCGAATGAAGGGCTGAAAAAAGTGCTGTTCGGAATTGAATCCTTAGACTACAACTTTCCATTTGATAGGGTTATTACAATACATATATGTTAAAGTTGTTGCGTTCTTGTTTATTTCTTAAACAAAAACAAATCTTGCCAACTCCCTCATATGTTGCAAGATATGTCGAGTGTTGTCTAAATTTAAATGTAACCCCTCAACCCCTACTGCGAATGGGTGTTTGGTTGGTTTGCCCCCTTAAAAATGGCCTAAAAGAATTAACAAATGTAATATGACTTTCCTTACAAAAGTTTTTGAGATAAAAATGTAAAATGCTTAAAATAAATAGCTTTGCTTCACTCCGATGTCTGATAAAAGTAATAATATTATTAAATTCACTGATTATTTCAGCTACACTCAATCAGTTTATATCATTTGGTCCTCTATGTAAAATGATAATGTCTGTATTCAGAATGTTCTGTTGTCTCCATAATTTACCTCCGAACCTTGCAATATTGGCCCTGAGAAATGGGTAAGCTGTGGTTCTCCTTATGTCCCTAACGTATTTTGCAATTGAATCTGACATGATCACCACTTTCACACGTTGAATTAGAATTTCATTTATTATTTATTAAATTGTCCCTTGAAGTTGTCGATCACATTCTCCAAATCCTCATCAGTGAGGTATTTGTTGAGATGACATTTCATTGTTGCATCTTTAGATGACGCTGTGTCAGTCTCTTCTTGGAGTGGATGTTGGCTTTAAAGAAGAAACTACTCTTTATCAATCAGTGAAACACGTTCTTGTATTTTGGACCAAATATCAAAACAAGTCGAAATGATTAATAAAGTTGTAATCAATAATAGTCGTGGTCGTCATTGAATCCCGATCTTTTCTTTACTGCTGCAATTACAAATTTCCATTTTATATGCTGATACACTATGTTATTAAAGTTGGAATGGATGGCTTCAATTAACTCATCGGAATTACTCTGGCATTGTCAGCATATACGTGGGATGTTCATAAAAAACGTAGACTTTTACTCTAGAGTTCGCATTTTTATAGTACGAAAATAATAAATACACCCTCATAATTCGGAATCTTTCTGCGACAGTACGCAAAATTAGGTATATCTGTAACATGTCTGGTCATAAATTATAGCTCATAAGAACCAGTCGCTGCATGGTGGTTTTTGATACATCGTTCTTTACAATTTTCTCATCTGTAATTGAGTAAATTTCAAAATGTTGTAATTAGTCCCCTACTGGTTTCAGACGTCGCGAAAACAATGATACATTGCCAAAACGTTTTGTCATACGTGTTTTTGTTATGAGCGTCGACTTCTGGAACCGTCAAATACCAATAGAATATGAATAAAGCCGGGTTTCCATGGAGCGTATTTTTTCGGCGCGTAATTACGCGCCGATTATATTTACGCGCTGATTATTTACGCGCCGATAAAGCGCTGAAAAACTGTTTCCATGAAGCTGAAAACAGACGCGTTTTTTTAGCTCACCTGCCACAAAGTGGCACTGTGAGCTTTTGTGATTTTTTTTTGTTCGTCTGTACGTCCGTCCGTTAGCTTTTTCACCGTTAACACTCTAGCACTCTTAACTGTAGTTGTATCTCAATGAAATATAGGTAAAGTTCGAATTTGGGTCATGTGGGGTCAAAACCTAGGTCAATAGGTCGAATAATAGGAAAACCTTGTTAACACTCTGGAGGCCACATTTTTGCTTTGATCTTCATCAAACTTGGTTAGTAGTTGTATCTCAATGAAATCTATGTCAAGTTTGAAGTTGGGTCATGTGGGGTTAAAAAATATGTCAAATAATAGGAAAACAACACGCTGTAGGTCACATTTTTGCTTTGATCTTTATCAATCTTGGTTAATAGTTGTATCTCAATGAAATTTAGGTCAAGTTAGTGTGGTGTCAAAAACTAGGTCAATATGCCAAATAGTAGCAAAACATTTTTAACACTCCGGAGGCCTCAGTTTTGCTTTAACCTTCATCAAGTTAAAGTCAATATGTTTATCTTGATGACCTTAAGGTCAAGTTCAAAGTTAGGCCATGTTTAGCAGGTGAGCGCCCCTTGGATAAAAACGCGTATCTTTCATCAATATTTTAAAGAAAATGAGATTTTAGGCCATAACAAAAGATGCAAATGCTTGTTTTCTGGCCCATTCGAAATAATATGAGGTGGAGAAGATGGTGGTTGCTTTTTTGGTAAAAAAACGCGTCTGTTTTCAGCTTCATGGAAATACGGCTAGCGAAACCGCCCGCGAGTGACTATTCTTACGACTGTATTATTTAAATGTACCTCGGATAATATTATCGTGTTACATTTGTACACGCACTGCTCATTCCACTAATTCGTTTTTTTTTCTACTGGACGACCAGTTGGTCTTTCTTGTTTTGGCGGCCATGTTAAAATCGTCTGCTATGGCAGGTACGCGATGAGTGTCTATAATTTAGACTGCGTCGCTGTTTTTCCACAACTTACGACAACATTTATCGCAGCTAAGATAACAACATTTATCGCAGCAAAGATAATTGAGTTACAACAGCGTCTTTGAAACGCTCTTACTTAATGTTAAATTATCGTATCTCCAAAACTTACCATAATATCGCATCTTAGCTACATGTTTATGAAACGGGCATCGGTATATTATAAAACTAATTGTTCTTGTCATTTTACTTCGTGTATGTAATGATAACTTGTTCAGTATAATTGTTACCAAATAACGGATTTGGGGAAATAATTATCTTGTTTTCAACATCTCTAAATGCGTAGTAAGAGAAAAGCTCGACATTCTCACATAAATTGTACAACACATTACTTAATATGCTCTCTAATTGTATAATTCGAAAATCACATATAGTCAATGCAGAACATTTTGATGTATTATATCGTGTCTAATGCAAAACATACAGGAATAGACTCACTTATTCCTCGCTCAAAAAGCTCCCCCAAGGCGACAGCGAGTTTAGCATTTCTAAAACACAAAACTAGAGTCATCTAAGACTGGTTATGTCATTTAATACTATCCTAGAGATGTTTATAAGAGCATTCAAACAACATAATGTAACCCTGAATAGACGACAAAACTACTATATGGACAAGATTCGTAATATAATTATTGAGGGCATCGGGTCGCTTTTGTCTACAATTTCAATAAAATGACCATCTTCCTTCCACGGGAAGGGTTTCGAGGATTACAATGTAAAGATGTTGATAATGTATAAGGTGGTTCAATCGTCGCTGCCTCAGGAGATGACACTGGTGTTGCAGTGGAGTTTTTCATTTTTAAATAATCAATAGTATGTCATAATTTCTCAGTATTTAATTTTTTGACCGGGGCGAAAAGTTATATGGAGCTATGAGTTATTTATTCGTATTTGCTGGTTGTCCTCTTACTATTTCGTCCCCGCGATTCGCATCCTACTTGGTTCGTTCATGAGTTGATGTACAGCTGTGGAGTTATGGATGTAGTGTTTTGTCCCCTGAGGCCATTTAACGTATTTGTAAGTTCCCTGCCGGTTTTTGACCGGAGGGGACTATTGGTTTGCCATCAGTCCGTTAGGTTTGGTTCTGACGGGAATTGTAATTGCTATGGCAACAGACACATTGAAAATGGCAATTCTTAATGACTTGTTTATTACGCCATATCTCGATTTGTTCAATTACGTCATTTTGCCAATTGAAAGTAGGTCATCCGACTATACGGGCCTTTTGACGTTTTAATACTGTTATTTAACTTTTGAGACTAAAGGCTGCTAAAACTATGTAGTTCAGCAGTTTTACTGTTGTAACTAGGTCATTCAGCGTAGGCATTCCGCCTTTTGTTTGCTGAATATTTTTATGCCCCCGTATCGATAGATCGGGAGGCATATAGTGATTCACCTGTCCGTCCGTCCGTCCGTCCTGGTTAACCCAAATTGACCGTTTTTTCTAGCATCATTATGGCTTGCTACAAAGCTTCCAAACTTGCATGGATGTTGTATATGAACACTCTCCACACACCTGTATCACCTGACCCCTTTTTGACCTTCGCCTTGACCTAATTTTGGACTTAGACTTATTTATGGACAAGGCTTCCACAGGGGGCATAAGCGTTTATTGAACGCAGTCTTGTTTATTTAGCTTTTAAACGGCTTTCTTACTGCTAAAACTAGGCAGTACAGTCATTTTGCTGTGGAAACTGGGTCATTCAGCTAGTTATAATTTGTTATACTTTTCGACAGCTTGGACTTGGCGGATCTGCGCTTGTTTAGTTGGGCATTGTGCTTGTGTGGTTTGAGTGTTTTCTGTGCTCGGCTGGTTAGGTTGAGTGCTGCCTTCCCTGTCTGACTTAATATAATATTTTTTATGTGCTTTATGTCTCCTGTGCTCGGTTGGTTCAGTTGGGCATTGTGCTTTGTGTATTTATTGTACACTTTCATCATAGGTGGATGGTTGAAATGGACGATCAGTTGGTTCACTTGGTTCCAATCCTGCTGGTGGAATTACTTCACCGTTAAATGGATAAATCCCGCACACACGAATCACACCTTGGACATTTGTTGGGAGTTCTTGCAGCTTTCCAAGAAGTGGTAAACAACGCAGAAAAGGACCATAGTAAATTAAGTGTAATGGATTGTCCTGAAGATTTTTTTATATATTTGTATAGTCTTTGTTCAGTTGGCCAAACACCGATCTGTTCACCATTGCAATTGGTTTATGGTGTGAGATGGTAAAGCCAGTAAGTGTACATTTTCTTCATGGCACACATAAGAGATGGCCAAGCTCTCATGGGACGAGTGTCCATCATCCAGAAGCTGTGGATGACCAGGTCCATAATGCTTAAAAAAGACTTGCCTGAACCATGTTTCACCAATCTGCTCGTCCATCCAATCGTTTTTCTGGTAAAACCATGTTTAATGATGTGGCGGTGCCTCAGTATTAAATAGGGGTGACTATTGCGTCCAGTTTTGACTATTGCAATACTATTGCTATTGCTGAAAGTACTATTGCGATAATATTGTATTGCTGGAAACTATTGCGATACTATTGCAATAGTTATTGCCAATATTTGAAAACCAGAGATTAACTTGTAAATGCAATTATGCACTGTGTAAGATATCATTTTTATACAGCATACAAATCTACTATTTTTGGAAATGATTTAAAATGAATTTGACAGAAATAGATTATTAAAATTAATGCGATATTGATCCATTGTGGTTGTTTTGATGCGAAAACGGATGTTTTTTAAAATTAATAATAACCTTTATTTATAAAAAGGAAACTATCGATAGTTGAGCTAACAATCGGCGATAGTTATTGGATCGAGACTTTTACTATCGATCCATACTATCGGGACACTCTGAATCACAATGCATCGATATTTCGATGCATTGGTCCACCCCTAGTATTAAACCCATATAAAGACCTTGAAGTGTTTTTTCCCCTTTTTTCAATGAACATAGGAGGCATTCGTTGCCCACGGACACCAAAACAAGCCGTTGCAGCGATATTTGTTTTAGCTTGTTCGACTTAAATAACTGGTTCCTCTCTCCGCCGCTACACTGAGGTTTGTTCAAATCAATTAGTCAATTTCTACTTACCAGCTCCCCACTATTACGCCTGCCTCTTAAGTCATCCGTAAATCTTAACCGGGTATTCTACTTGACCACGCCCGAAGTATCCGATGAAGACGAACTGGAACTTGATTATGACTTCGAAAATATATTTTCTACCTCTTCAGTTGTGGTAGTTAAGGACTCTTGGGTTGGTCGTCCTTGACCTGCTCTTTGAGTGATTCTACCTCTTCATCATAGAAATATAATACCCAAGGGTCTTCCTCCAAAACAAACTCGGTCGGCTTCTTTACTGTCTTCAATTCAAGAGGTGCATTCAGCAGCTGCACCGGTACCGCTACCAGCATCTCATCCCCATTAACACTATCAATCTGACTCACGTCCTCGTTTGATTCACTCTGTCCGTTGATTAGTCTCGGATCCAACGCTGCTTTGCATAAGTACCTCGTCCACTTGCCCTTCTGTCTTCTCACCTCCGACTAATTATTCATCCAACGCCCTTCCAACAATGCACGCCGTTTCCAACAGTAGCAACTTTGTCGTCCGCCATGTACAACTATCCTCCTTTGACGACACTGGCATCACATGGAATGGATTTGCACTCGTTACTTGTAAAGGGGCATACTTTGTAACCTTCAACTCCTACATGGCCTTGAGATGCCTCGTGTAATGGTAACATGGTGTTCCAGGCTCTTCATCGAACGACAATGAAAACAAGCACAGTCTGCACTAAAACAGCTCTGTGTCGTTTGGCACATGCCGATTCGAAACATGATCTTCTATTCTCTTCTTGGCATTGATAACTTCGTTCTATACCCAAGTGAATCAAGTAGATATATATTGAGGCTCAAGAAGGGTGAATTGTTACTTTTTTTTATTGGCCAGTCAGAGCCGTTGGTGTCAAGCCGAGTTTTGTTTTGGCTGAAATCGATGTTGATTTCGTGATTGCACGTATGTTAAAGGGACTGCCTCACATATTGGTGTATTGCAAAAATAAAATTGTCAAATATTCGCGCGTAATTCTGGTATATGACATAAACAACCACATTGACATAAAAAATAACTTGGGAAACATCGGCATTTTGTAGTAATTTAGCATTTTTACACCCAAAATTCTATAGGGTATTAATACCCTATAGAATTAGCACTACTATCATTTAAATAGTGAAAACGAATTGCGAAACGAACCGAATAAACCTCACAGATGTTTCGGCTTTAGTTTGTTGAAGTTACAGTTTGATCATGTGTTAATTACATAATTCACAAAACATTTTAGAAGGAAACTGCGATATTTTCAAACAGAAAAATACTGAGTGCTAAATATCAAGAGTGATTTAAATTGCTTATATGCCATAAATCTTTCATAAAGCAACCACCAGTGGCTTTCTATTAAATAAATACTTGGTAAGGTAGGAAAATGACGTCATACAAAAATTTTAGCCCGATCTGTGATGCAGCACCTTTAAGGACAATAAACAAAACTCTGTACAGTTGTTATGCCTTGCACCATTTTAACAGACCTTTAAAGACGATTTTTGTTTGTCACAAAACAGAAACATATGTAAATGCTTAGCAACAAGTACATATATGCGCAAAAACTTTATAATACCGTACATAAAGCCTGCCCATTATCCAGTTCGATTAATCAAGTCAAGAGCATGTATTCCACTGCTACATGCAATACGGCGAGTGGAAAAATATAACACAAATAATGAAAGCTATATTTTTTACTCCATTTTTATGCACCGTTGGAATAACACTACACTACGGTTGTTCACGTTCAAATTTTGAAGAATAATTCTCCCAAAGAGCCCGTATGTATTGAAGGGCAAGCTCGGTAAGTCTTATCTTGATGACTTTCATGCTATGTTTTTATCATTGATGTGTTCTGGGAATGCCATGTAGAACAGCCATTTTGGGACTAATTCGTAACTGTATGCAAATAACATACGTTTTACATAATATCCATTAATAATATTTAGTATGATAGTGACATTTCCTTCTACAAGGCACAACAAAGTAAAGATAAACATAATGGAATATTAGTAAATTGCATAATAATTGTTACATTGCATTAGTCGTATCAGAAAGGTCTTAATAAAATCAAGTTACATTTTGTATTACGAATTTCTGTCATACTTTATATAAAGGTCGACGACACCTGACAATGGCATGTGCATACTTTTACTTGTTACAAAAAACATGTTATTTACTAGATAAGGATAATTTATTTATTTTTAACTACAACGGAAAAAATGTTCACTCTGATAGACGTCCAAATTCTAACCGATTTCGGTCAATATTTTATATTTTACATCAGCTAGGAGAAATATTGTGCAAATTTGTGAAGCTCGCCAGAACTAATAAACACGTTCAACTTGTTCAATCGTATATGTAACGTAATTTGAAGTCAACAAACCAGCAGAAAAAAATTCACACAGGCATCTTCTTGTGCGTATGCAAATTATGGACCCGTATTCAAAATGATTCGAGTTCCTGCAATTCTTGTTGACAAGCGCTTCACACCATGTGATAAACTACTCCTTATTTTTACTCGGTATATTGAACCTATAACTTAACAGATACAAATAAGGATGAGATGTAAATAGCTTTGTCTCTCTACATTTAACGTTGGCGTGTACCAGGAAATCTTAAGTAGGTGACATGCGCGATAGCGAACACTCCTTGATGAATGTAAAGCATCAAAACAACATTATGTACATCACCAGTAATTATATTTAACGAAAAAGAACACTTGACATCAAATCGGTTAAGGAGACATTAGACATACAGAATTAATTGCTGTGCATGTTATCGACATTTGTGGTAATCATGCAAATGCCTTATAAACGATCTGTCTTTGATATAATTGATGTCGTTAACTACACGATTCTTGGAAATTTTTGAAGAATATTAAAACACGGCCTGGGGCGGTATTCACAAAGAATCTTAAGGTTTTCCTTAAGGTTTTCCTTATCCTTAAATTATTTTCCACAGATAAGGATAAGGAATTTCTTAACCTTAATGAATTCCTTATCTTCATTTAAGGAAATACTTACCTAAGGAATTCCTTATATATATGCAAATTATTATTTTCCCTTAAGGGTATCCTTAAACTCGTTGGCAGGCAAACTAGGTATTTCCCGTTCTTAAAATAGTAACGGAAGTTGAAATTGACGCGCACTTTCGTTAATTGTCAAATAGTCTGTTGTTATTACGGACGTTTTTTAACCTTTTTGTCGCTACGGACAGCTATTTTTAGGTGATCAATGCTATAAAGATTATCATGTGATTAATTGTGAATACATACGGCAGTTTTCACACTCATATTGTGAAGTTTTCACGTAGAATTACGTGCGCAGAGTAACTTGACCAATGTTCGGATAGCGCTGTGTTTGGTTAATCTGTAGGACTAAAGTACGGTAGATTTCTACCCTGTGAATGTTATTAAATTTACAGTAAATTACCACTAGATCTATTTGAAAACTTCTTTTTTTCATACTAAATTCCGATCTATTGAATAAAAGACTTTTGTTCTATGTATCATGACAGCTAGAATTCTAGTAGGCCTACATGTAGATCCAATCTCTGTCCATTTTAAACAAGCCAATGCACTTATCAATGTTTCCCCTAGAAGGGGGGGGGGGTTGCACGGGGAATTAGACATAGAGACTTTCCCGATGCACGGGAATTTGATAAACCCTGTCGTCACATGTAGCGGGAATTAGACTTGGCCCGTATTTTATGGACGGGGACATGTACTCCAAGGAATTCCCCTATATAACCCCCCCCCCCCCCCCCCCCCTCTGGGAGAAAACGTTGACAAGTGCATAATTCAATGCCAATGGTGCCAATGTTAAGTATTGTTATGGATCGATCAACACACCAATAAAAAGTAATAAGTAGATGTGAAGATATTTGTGCTGAAAACACGCATTTGTCAGTTGTTGAGCAAGCTGCAGGATAATTCAACTTTTCCAAGGCTAATATGTTTACCAGTCACACATGTACAATCAAAATCTGTCTGCACACAATGAAATGGTCCTCCCATCAGAACAGTACCGATGATATTATTTAAATAAAACTTAAAGTATCATCAGATGTGGGTGTCGCTAATTCAGACACCTACGTGAATACATGCCACAAGGGCTATTTTCCATTCGCTCAATGCAATACCCGTATATAATGAACACACAAAGCATCATAATTTTATCGGACTACATGCGCTCCAACAGTCAGGGGCATAGCCAGCGATACGGACGTGCGCACATGCGTAACATTAATTTGAAAAGTAAAATATGGCCAAATTTCCATGAGGGCCCTAAACCATGCGTAGCATCAACTCAAGCCTGGTTATACGCCCCTGACAGGTTCAAATATCATAATGCATTCAAGTGCGTATACAGTCACGATATACATGTATGTGCATGTATAGATCTATATTCTTCGTACATACACATATTGTGCCATTTGTGGGTCGACTGAACTGGTTATAATACACAAGTTCGACGGGAGGGGCTAAGTGTATGTTCATAGGGACCAAGAAAAAACCATTAGTCAGACCCCCTTGAGAAAAATTTCAGAATGTGCGCATGTTACAAATCGTTTAGATGGTGATGTTCGTTTAGGTTCCAAGTATATGGTTGTATATTTTGTGATCCTTGCCTTTTTATTGACATTGGTGAGTGGTGTAATCCTTGCCTTTTTATTGACATAGCCATGATAGGCACGTGGTGTAATCCTTACCTTTTATAGTCATGATAGGCGATTGGTGTAATCCTTGCCTTTTTATTGACAAAGGCGAGTGGTTTAATCCTTGTATTCAGCAGCTTGGCAGCTTGCAGCATAGGTTCGAATTCCACAATATATGCAAGCTATGATTATCATTACATGTATTGCAGTCTGAGTATATAGTCATAACCCTGCTAAAGTCATGTCTATTTTAAAAATACATGTAGATTTTTGTTCAAATCATGACTTTGTTCAACGAGGTTAAATATAATGAATATATGTGCTTCAGTTATCCAAGTGGGCCATTTTAATGCAAATGCTAAAGTTAAAATGTCATCATTGAAATTTGGATGGATTAACTTGGATGGATTTTCAAAACACTTGAAATCAACCATTATTCAATTAAATGTTTCTTGGATCATATTTATTTCTTTTGCCTCACTACTTTCTGACATACATGTACCAATATTACAATAGTACAAGTATGTCAATCTGCAACTGGAAAACAATAAATGAAAATGTATATGAGGTTTGTCTTTATTTTCTATACCACAAAAACATGTGTTACACTTAATAGTGTATTATAAACAATGACATGAACTGAATTTTAATCATTTATTATATGAGAGACATAATAACAAGAGCTTACAAAAAAGCAAATTCAAATTAGAAACAGGACATGACATGATGTGTTTCCAAAAAGTGATTTTTCACAAAGCCCTAACTTCTTTGTTACATGGGGAAAAAGTAACCCAGACAACCAGCAAACATTGTGGAAATATTGTAACTTTGTTCAACCTTAACTAATGCACAACCTTTTTGATTTAGGGGCCATAATGTAATTCACTGAATCTGGTAATATTTTTATCCACAACTGCATGCTTGTGTACTAAGTTCTTGCACAGATAGCTGATTTTATATAATCAAAGGGTCATAACTCTGCTAGATTACTGGTCACATCTAAACATTAAATCCATCATGCACAATGTGACTGTTATCACATGACTTTTTGATGAATTAAGTAAGACCATGTTAAGACTTTCACACAACACGCATCTAAAATAGCAATTATCTTAATCAAGAGCAAACAGTCTGTTGTTAAACAGCAATCTTGACAGTGAAACTTGACAAGTGGACATTTCTGAGAATCATCTAAGGTGTATGTCTCAAGATGGACAAAAGCAAATCTATAACACCAATCGCCATGAATGGACACACAATGGATATTTAATAATTAATACATTTTGTGCGAAAACTGAAATAACATTAAAAAAAGACATAAACTAACATAATTGTTTTTCTTATAAATTACTACCTGCAGCTAGATAATAAAAATTCTAGCCTTTATCTAAAATGGAGAAAACTGTGTTAGAGAAGTTATATAAAATGCTGATCAAACCTGTCATCACTGCTATAACTTTAAATATTGCACAGATTTTAAAATAAAACTGTATACAAACCAAGTTAAATAAGACAAAAGCAAATAATAAGTCAAAATTTAACAAGAGCTATCACAGTATACAGCATTCTAGACAATTTGCAGCCGTTTATCTATAAGTGAAGTTTACAACAGATAAGTGTCTGTATATCTGTGTTAAGTGTCTGTATATCTGTGTTAAAGACTATTGCTCAACAATATTTCAGCTATATACAGTGGCAGATTCACTTTTAATACCAGTTTTCCTGGACTGTCTCTCAGCCAGTACAAACAAGGAAACAGCAATTTCTCCACATGTGGAGGAAAATCAACACTGTTGTCAAATTTTCCACCACCACTGGACCATAAATGCGGCTACACTTTGTATGCAATTGAAATAATTAATACAACTACATCTTAACATAACAAGAACAAACAATTTTTCTCTTATGACTTTCCTTGTATCCGGGTTAGTATATGTGGATAATAGAGATGCATAAATTTTATAATAAGTGAAAAAAAGCCGATTATTCATGGTTTCAAAATAGCATGTGTATTTTCACTGTTTTACTTACACAGTTTTAGATCATGTTCCATATTTTTCACATTTAATATAACTTTTTAATTTCAATGTGATTCATTTAATTAAAATTTTAACCAATCACAGTACCATTTTAAGAGAATTGGAAGAATAAATTAACAGAAAAACAGTTTGGTTCATGATCACATGCAATTAAAATATGCATTTGTTGCTGTGACACTCATGAATGAAAATCTTGATTTCTGTGATAACTTTGAGAAATAAAATTCCCATCTTACACCAAAACCAACAAATATGCACTACTAAATAGAGTTAATGACACTTTTATATTAATTACTATTTTATTGTTTAATTATAGTAAGATCTGAATCAATTACAAAATAAATGGTGAAGAATAATTTGTCTCCCTTTTGTAACTGTTTATGAGTTCTCTGACTGCTTTCAGTTTGAATTTCACACAAGAAGTTCCAAGAAATGTTCACATCTTCTGAATGATTTCTTCTGTCTTGATGAAACCATTTCTTGCCTTTTGGGCCACTTATCCACTTAGAATATGTGAAGTGGAACTCCTCTGACATTTGTGAATTGGTAGAAGTCATTTTACATGACCGAGATTGACCAGTTGATCGTATGTTTTCGGCAATCTGTGGTTGTTTTCGTCATACCGCTGTCAAGTCCACAAGGCACAACACGTTAAACAATGATGGAATTTCCAGTAAAGCTAGCTGCCTGTTTAAGTTATTACAAAAGTTCCACACTAATCATTGCATACACAAATCCAGTAAGCATGTGACCATTGTGTTTCGTTTCTGGACGGTTTTAGTGTCACTGAATCTATACAGTACAGGAAACATTCACTGATTCAGGAAAGTAACTTGGAACTTCAAAACACAATATGCTAAACTATCCCCGAGTGACCAGATAACTGCTGCGGTTTCTATGTAGGCCATGATCATAGTTTATCTTCACATACCTGTCCAAAGTAAAGTAGTCGTCAAACCAGTTGATTCAGCCACAGTAAACAACCTGCATCGCTTGTAAAGTGTTTTGTGATTTCAACTTTGACGAGGTTCGCGAAAATACATGACACTTTGGCTACGGTCCCTTCAAGCTGTCCAAACGCTCAATCTTGTCGTCCGGTGTGTGTTTATGCTGACAAAGCATTGATCTACATCGTCCAAACTCTTCATTTAACAATTAATATGCTCATAGACACTAGAATAATCAAGTTTCTGCCGACGCGTTAATTTCAGTGTCATCTGTTTACCAACAGTCAACGGCAGTTATTCCCCTTTTGGTCGGTTAACCACTGTATTAAACATTTATATTGGACGAAAAAATGCGTACCGCTAATCGTTGAATTTACTTTTTACGCACAATTTCCGTATTTTCATGGTTATTGGGGTGTTTATTCGTCAAAATCGCTCAAATCCACACGTAGGTCGCCATTTTATGTTTTCCTTATCTAGTTTAAGGAAGCTCGAAGCTTCCTTAACTTTTATGACCAAAATCGGCCGAGATAAGGAAAACCTTAAGGTAAGATGTTTCGTGAATACCACTTAAGGTTTTCCTTGGGGGTTGAGGAAAAAACTGGCTGATTTAAGGAAAAACTTGCTACTTAAGGGTAACCTTATCCTTAAGATTCTTTGTGAATACCGCCCCTGGTATTTACTTATGCTTATGACGGAATGTTTAAAACTTGGTTACAATGTTTTTCTCTATGAAATCTAGGTCAAGTTCCTAATTAGATCATATGGGATCAGAAACTAGGTCACATCAAAGAAAAACCCTGTTAACACTCTATAGGTCACATTTTTTACATAATCTTAATGAATCTTGGTCACAATGTATGTCTTAATAAAATCTAGGTCCGGTTCGTTATTGGGTCATCTGGGGTCAAAAACTAGGTCACCAGAGACATCAACGAAAAACCTTGTTAACACTCTAGAGGTCACATGTTTAACATAATCTTAATGAAACTTATCACAATGTATGTCTCTATGAAATTAAGGTCAAGTTCGTAATTGGGTCATCTGGGGTCAAAAACTAGGTCACATCAAAGAAAAACCTTGTTAACACTCTAGATGTCACATTTTTACCTAATCTATATGAAACTTGGTCACAATGTTTGTCGCTATGAAATCTAGGTCTAGTTCGTAACTGGGTCATCTGCGGTCAAAAAGGTCACAATGCCATATCCAAGAAAAACCTTGTTAACACTCTGGAGGGCATACTTTTTTGATGCAATCAGAATGAAACATGGTCACAATATGTGTTTTTATGAAATCTAGGTAAAGTTCGCAACTGGGTCATCTGGAGTAAAAAATTAGGTCACAAGGTCACATTGAAGAAAAACCTTGTTAACACTCTAGATGTCACCTGCTTTACCTAATCTATATGAGACTTGGTCACAATGTTTGTCTGTATAAAATCTAGGTCAAGTCATCTGTGGTAAAAAACTAGGTCACAAGTTCACATCGAAGAAAAAGTTTGTTTACACTCTAGAGGTCACATGTTTATGTCATATTAATGACACTTGGCCACAATGTGTGGCTTTATGAAATCTAGGTCCAGTTCGCAACTGGGTCATCTGGGGTCAAAAACTGGGTCATCAGATGAGCGCTATAGGGTCAAAGACCCTCTTGTTTTAACATCGATCGAACATGGTTTGTATTGTAACACGATGATCATTAAAATGAAATCAACTACGTTTTAGTCTTACAATTTGATATGCATTCCGTTTAACATTAACTACCTTGTAAAAATATTAAATTACTGAATATAGAATATAAAATGTGTTGGTTCACACTCGGTAACGAGGATACACAAATTTTGAATGATATAAGCGATCAAAACGATTTACTACACTGATAAACATTTGTTAGTCTCCTACCAGTTTTTGACCGGAGGGGACTATAGATTTGTCGTCCGTCAATAACTCAAACAGTTTCCAAGCTAGGTTTATGAAAAACTTGGTATATTAATAGAGGGCAATAAGGGGATTATGTGCGTCTAAAAATATTTTGATTCCGACAAAAGTCATAAACATTGAAAATGGCTTCAAACTGGTAGGGGACTTCAGTATTGATTGCTTGCAATTCTTAATGACTTGTTTTACATGTACTGTGTATGTGCTGTGTCAAATCAATGTTAAACATTATTACATTTTAGCAATATGCAGACCTGTAACAATCATGGGTTCTGAAAGTTGCTCAGTTTATCTCTGACAAGAAGTTTGTACACTTTAATCGTTACCAGACAATACAATATCCGAACCAGCAGATTGTATATTGACATTGCAGATAGCTGTACAAATAAGAACATGTGATGCTCACAAAAATATCCTGTATTTTCGAAGATGCGTTAGTATGCATGTACTCAAGGTAAGCTCCTCCCTCATACATGTATGTACTCTATAAATTTCGATTCGACTCGATTAGTTGCATTTTATATACACGATCGAGCAACATGATTGCACACTTAGACATAAGCATTTACATATGGTACTTTAGTATAGAAGTGTTGCTCATTCAACATCAATGTCACATTGCTAAAGCTGTTGACTACTGGATGAATTTATACGATACAAGATACTGTAATGAATGATTTGTTTATGAACACTATTTTACAGAGATGTGTGAAAAGATATAAACATGTTATGGACATAATCTGACATAGTACACATTGCCTTAGGAGTAGTGCGACACCATTTGAGATACATGTACTATTAATAATAATAAAATTTAAAACAAAATGGACATGATGGCCCTAGATCGCTCACCTAGGTACCATGTCTACATGTACCTGTGTTTACACAAACATGTTCAAGCCCCACTCATTATTTTTTAACAAATCAACAAACAAATTATAAATTTGGTTTAGGGTCACTCAAGGAACATTCAGGACTATGAAATTAAATTGAAGTCAGGCCAGCAGTTTCTAAGATTTTAAAAGTTTTCTATATATACATATATTTATAAAGCAATCAACTTTAGAATTACATTTGTAGGTAGAAGGTCAGCTAAGGAACATTCATGTGAAATTATATTCAAATATGTCAAATTATATTGAAATTTGGCCAGCAGTTTCTGAGTAAAGGATTTTTGAAGTTTTCTGTAAGACATATAGTGGAAATTAGCCCCGCCCCCCTTGCGGTCATGTTTTTAGGGAATCAGCATAACATCAACATGAAAGCTAGGAATGTGGGAGAGGGTCACCCAATAAACATATCAGGGTAATTATTTTGAAATCGGGCCAGTAATTTCTGAGAAGATTTTCAAAATTATTTTTGATAAAACAAGCCCCGCCCCCTGGCGGCCATGTTTTTGATCGAATCATTATAAAAATTAGGAATCCTTCTTGAAGGAGGACCATCCTAGCATCATTCTAATGAAGTTTATGGGAAGATGTTTGAATGAATTGTTGACGACGGTCGACGATCACAGATTGCTCAGGTGAGCTTAATACTTAGCGTCACACCCACGCGCAATAACTGCAAATGTAATTGCAAATCAATAGACAATTACTAAGTAAATACAAACAATATTCTAATGTGAAGCTACAGACTTAAGAATATAGACTACACCAGTTATGTAAAATGCTATTTATTTAACCAATTAGTTGGGTCGGTGACATTTGTTTATGAAAAGACTCGTCCTTGCAGAATATAATCTCCAGACAGAACAAATTAACATTTTGCAAATGAAGCTTAAATACAGGTTCCAAGAAATGAATGACAACGTCAAGCAATCTTAAACACAAAATAAAATGAAGCACAGTATAATCTGATTCCAGATCTTACAATATACGTAGTAAATGTCCAAGGTTCGCACAGGCCTTGAAAAGTCCTTGAATTTGGTTCAAACCTTGAAAAGTACTTGAATTTATTGCTACCTTGAAAAAATGCCTAAACGGTACTTGAATTTAGCTGATAAACCTTAAATTCAGGCAAACAGCCTTGAATATCCATAAAAGTTTATGGATGCTGTCAAAATAGCACATCATCGGTGCAAAAAATGAAACACAAGCACTCTTTTTTCTCAAAAATTGAAAGTACAGAAATGCATCAGTGCAAATGTCACTGGAAATTAATTGTAATAAATTGAGCACTATCAGATATTCTTGTGTATGACATCACTAGAAATAGTGTATAAAATGGCAGTACATAATGACATTTTTGTACAATTGAACCTTGGTAAATGTTTGGGAATAAGCCTTGAAAATACAGATTCCATCTTGAAAAGTCCTTGAATTTGGGTGAGAGCATTTTGTATGAACCATGAATTGTCTAACATCATGTAAATACAATTGCTGCGACCTGTGTTGAATTCGCGATTGGAGAATTATTATAGTTATGTACGAGACTTTACACCACCTGATCTTCCACCCGCCCGTCACACTCAGGTGTTCATATAACACAACCCGTTACCAGTAAAGAGGCATGCCCTGGAACTGAAGTGTCTCGAATAGCAATCAAATTGGTATCATTTTAATACCTTAATATATTTTCAAGAATGACTAAATATCGTTGTCGTCAATAAAAGGCTGATAGCATTTTATTTAAATCGATATACAAAAATATCTTAGCGCGCGTAATAGAGTAAAAACTATATTTTTAAATCAAATTCTTCTTTGACTTTTCGGTAGTAGTTGGGGTTTACATGTGATAAACGCAATTATGTTGTATGCAAACCAAGGTGCTCCAGTTTCTGGGCATGCCCCTTTCAATAATTGTTATCATTAGCCACATTGATAAAAGCACACTCGTACATGTATGTGAACGCTGAATTGTACCAACTGTCTTTTTCCCGGGCTTAACAATCTTAAACACAACAATATGTACGTGTGAAAAAATACTTGTACTTATTATATGTTGTAAGTACTGTTATGCAAATAATTTCATTTGATCGTCTTCACACTTGATGACAACTGCTATGGGCCTACAATCTAGAGATTCAGAGCCAAATCAGAGTATGCCTTTGATTATGGCCCTTTAATTGCCACAAAAATAAGCCTTGTCTGTACTAAAATTCAAATTGTATATCAACATCTTTAAACATCGTGATAATGTTGATGGGCATACCGTCTAGGCCAAGTTTGATTATGAGCACAATCGGCACAGGCCTTAATGGATGTTTATGACCTTTGAATACCCCAAAAAATGTGAAAGCTAAGGTAGCCAAGAAGTAGAAATCTACTTGTCTAGCTGTAATTCAAATATTTTTCATCTTATCGTCTTCAAACTTAATAACAAAGTTTATGGCATTATAGCTAGGCCAAGTTAGGAACAGTGTTTCATTTTCATTTGCCATGCCCCATACGGGCGTACCGGTGTTTTGTGAGATTTAGGCCTTTGTTTGTATTTTCTATATCATTTCGCCTAATAAGCAGGATGCATTTCCGTTGTAAATGTATAATCCTTGAAGAACGTCATTGTTTTTTTAAAACACCAATGTTGTTCACTTAGAGGTTAACGCAATAAGGATTTCGTACACGCTTGTGGTTCTGATCATGAAATCATAACGGGGTAGATCTGTAGGCAAAACAATTCATAATACAAGTATTCGCATAGTATTGTGGGACGTACCGTCTAGTTTGTTCCAGTTTATGAAATAATGTCTACATGGATGTCATAAGTGGACGACTTCTGGAGCGCAGCAACTTAATACATTACATTAAATGTAGTATATGTCCAATAACCAGCCTTGAGGGGTCGCTAAATTTGAAATTTTATCTTACAAAATTGTAATGCAGCACAATGAACGCAGGTCTCAACATGTCCATAGTTTTTTTATTTGCTGATAATAGCATCATCCCTCATTCGCAATACATTACATACTCCTAGTTTTGAACACAACTCCTAGAACATTTTAAGGGAACACAACAAACACGTTAGAGTTTCTGATATATCCATCACCAAAACAGCACATGTCAGCGTCAACTAAGTGCTTGTCCGTATTTGAATGAATCAAATGTTTCCTGGGAAAGTTGTCGACAGGCGTTTCGGAACATGACATGAAATACTCATGGCTCTAACTATAAATTGACTAAGGATGGGATGCACGTAACATGACATGAAATACTCATGGTTCTAACTATAAATTGACTAAGGATGGAATGCACGTAAATGAAACTGTCTCGATTCATTTATCATTGGATTGTACAAGGAGGACACATCAGTCGGCGGAAAACACGATAACGTACACTCCTTGGTAAATGTCGCTTACATTAATGATTCAAAACCACTTCACTGCAGGTTTATAAGATTTATCTCATGCATTGCATGAACATTTTCTTTGTAATCAGCGATGAAATAAAAATACCCCATGCATTAGTTGAAAGTTTTGTCAACCAATTGACATATTGTGGTATCATTTTGCTTCTAATCGTTTGTCATTAACATGCTACAGGAATAATCTGTGGGTGACATGCACGACATAGTACACTCCTTGTTGAATAGTACATGCTAAACACCACACGTAGCTCTTGATCTTTAACGGACAACAATATAGCCTCCTCGATAGCCAAGTGACTGAGCATCCGCTTCGATTGGGGGGGGGTCGTGGGTTCGATCCGAGATCGCGTCTTTTAAAGGAAATAAAAATGGTACAATCATGTAGTTTCCTTGCTGGACGCTCAACAAAATGGGAAACTGACTTCTTCTCTCATACCCTCGTTGCGATTGATAACATTGTGAATGATGTGTAATAAATTAGTATAGAATGAACCTTCATTCTGAACAAATGAAAACGCCGATCTGCGCTGTTTGAATGACGTCATGTCTTGGCGCTATATATTTCATCGGCCAATCAAAATGATGGATGTTACATTCTTTGTTAGTTAGAACATTTTAATGACTAAAAAGGACTCGGTTCGATTCGCTGCGCCCTTTTTAATCAATAAGAATGTACTTAATATGTTCCAACTATTACATAAACTAACAATTAGAGAAATTAGTTTCAGAAATGACGATATTTGAAATAGTATTCCATTATCCACATGATGTTTGTAACTTTACTACAGTAACTATACAAGTATATTAAACACCTTCGTTTAAAAATATTATCATGCTTTGCCTTTTCCAAATCCTTCTGTTCAGCAATACTGGTACTATAATATTATGTGACTGGCCATGAGATTTTGGGTCCAAATGAGGAATTTTTCGAAAAAGATTTTTTTACTGCAAAATGATGTTCACACATTCCTTATTATTTATACAATTATGAAATTTCATTGTTGTATCTGGTTTTCTTACGTTGATATGACGTTACAAACATGTGCAATATCTTCATTCCAACTGGTACTATAATTATGTAAATATTTGTTCCACATGTACATATACACTACATTCTCAGTTGTGTTAGTATAGATGAAAGTGAGACACGAGTAGGCAGTCACCAGAAGACGTGGAAATTATAATATGAACTAAGGCATGGCCTTTAACGGAGATTTTTTCTTTCTTAATTAATAAATTAATGTAGATTGTATGTATCTATGTATGTACAGTTTACATAAAGAATCATGTATACATCTTAATTAATAAATTAATGTAGATTGTATGTATCTATGTATGTACAGTTTACATAAAGAAACATGTATGCATTTTAACTACAGTCATGTACGTAAGGGTAAACAGGAATCAAAGAGCTGAAAGACCTGAGGTTGTTCAAATGTATGTAATTCTGATCACCCCAGCTTTATGCATTGCAATATTTATTAGACAAACTGAGATGGCCGTACTTTCACGATTAGAATTAATGCATGCAGGGAAAGAACAAATCAAATTATGCCACATTATTATTATTGCATTGGCAATAAACATTTTATATGTTTACATCAAATAAAATATTGAAGTTGAATAGTTTTCTGCAGCCAGAAAATTTACTGGTATTTCTTAGGATGTGTTTTTTTGCAGTTAGGATGCTGAGCAAAAAGATAACATTAAGTCGGACAGGGATGGCTACACTCTACTTAACCAGTCGAGCACCGAAATCATAAAAATATACAAGGCACAATGCCCAACACCCAGCCGAACGAGAAAAATGATCCGCCCAAATCCCAGCTGTCAAAAATCTGAAGGAAACAGTTTCAGCAAACAAAGGCTGAATGCCCACTCAGAACGACCTAGTTTCAAATGTAAAACGGCGGAAAGATACAATAATAAATAAACACCGAAAGCCCCGGCCGGATGACTTAGTTTCAACAAGCAACAAGCCTTAGTCGAGTGTCACCAAGAATGACCTAGCTCCAATAAGCTTAACAGCCCAAGCTGAATGACCCAATTTAAACAACCCAATTTAACCAATTAGTATGCCAAAATGAGCAACAACGCTACATGACCATTCCGGTGTATGTTTAAATTTATTAGTCAGAATAATAAGCCAAATAATCAGAAATGTGTAATATCGAATACTACGACAGGGGCGTAGCCAGACTTGAATTGACTCATAAGCCTTGAAGTTGGTGGTTATGGTTGGGGGTCCTCACGATTCGTGAAAATTTGAGACTTATATTTATATTTAATGTTACGCACGTGCGTACATCAGTAACATAACCGACTATATATAACAGTTTATACAGAATAGTACATGGTATCATCTACGGGAACGTTAATAATGAAACACGGTTAAAAAAGTATGTAGTCGGACCAGGGCTCAAACCTGGAACCATTTGCTATATATTAAGAAGGTTCAATGCTCTACTGAGTGAGCTAAGTGGATTACTACAAAGTTCTCTTCCTTATCAGTAATTAAATCCTATACTAGCTCCAGGCATCCTACAGACAGACACTTTTAGCATATTTTTCAGGGAAATTCTTAACTCTCATTTAAATGAAGCTTGTAACAAATAAATTTTTCCAAACATTTTAAAATCAAAGTTAAACCCCTTTCACAATTGTCATACGACGAGTCTTAGATGTAAATTTGAGGAATATCCTATGTCCGTCGTACAACAAACTTAAGAAATTTTGTCGCGTTTGACACCATCGGACCACAAAATGCATTTTTATAATTAAATTGATCATGCATACATGTATTTCAGTTTAATACTAGCATTTAGCAAGTTCCTATTTGCATATATTTATTATTATTTGAAAATAAAGAGTTTGGTTGGACGTTTTGATTAATTATACCCAGCTGCTAAAACTTATTTTTTAAACCAGCTAATAGTTTGACAATGCTTTTATCGTACGACGGACGTGCTACAACTGTTCATCTTAAGGCTTTCGCGCGTCAATTGTTATGACCTGCGACCATCGCATGACCATCATACGTCTGTCTGTCGTGTGGCGGACGCACGATAGTTCCCAAAAATGCATCGTTGAGCTGTCGCACCCTTTCCAGGCGCAAATTTGTACATTTCCATGTAGACCCATAAGCCTCGTGCAACGAAAACATTCCTACGACAATTGTGAAAGGGGTTTTAGTCATGGCTCCTATATATTTTGAAATTATGCATGTTTATCCGGTAATGTCGATAAGGTGAATAGGAATTGGAATAAGTAGATCATAACTTTGCCGATGCAGTCTTCAAATTTCACTTTTCATGGCAGACATTTTGGTGGAACAGTTGTCGAGTGATAAGCGCTCTCAACTTAGTACCGATCCAGAGGTCCCTGGTTTGAATCTCTGCCGGGGCACGGGAAATTCCTACCAAACTAAATCGGCACTGATGACGAAGCCCGACTCACCAACCTCCACTTCTGAAAACCATGCACAAAACAATTGTGGTTTTTAACAATGTTATTGTGAAGGCATACACACATCATGTTGGTTAGACTATAGGCAAGATGCTAACAGAGCGAACACTTTACCAACTGAGCTATCCAGGCATTAGTCAAACGTATTGGACGCGTACAGTATACACTGTAGCGGCTCAGTTGAAAAATTGAAAACTGGTCAAGCTGGCCAAATACATTTACTTACTTACTTTTGGTGTGCTGAGTCTGGAAGTTTTCTCCCCTATCAGTAATTTAATCCTGTACACAGTACTACAATTATCTCATAAACATTGCTATCCAAAGCACAATACACATGATACAGACGGAACATTGTCAAAGAGTCATTTTACATTTTGGTTTGGTACAAACTAATGAAACTTGGACGAATAATTTCGGTCGTAGGTACGAATAGGAACGGGTACGACAGGAATTTGTAGAAAGTTGTACTTACCAAACCTTTAATAACAACATACGTCATCGGATGTTGATTTTATTGTATAAGTATGCTAATTGCGAGTATTAAAGACGATTTTCCTTGCTTAACAAGTACTTACATCGTGTAATCGATGGTCGGCGTCTCAGACGAATGCAATCACGTAGAATGTTGAGTTACTTCCCCTGTTACCATGCTATCGCTCCGGACCAGGGATTATTTATTTATTTTGTATAGCGTAATTTGAAATCTGCAGATGTTCAGAAAACCTAAAAAATATAGAAGTTCAGCTACGAATTGTCAGTTTTCAACTAATTTGAGATTACAATAATGGTTGAATCCTCGTACCAATCATAACTACTCTCGTACGTCACTGTGGATCTTCGATGAGACCGGAAATCCATACCTTTTCAGCTATTAGTGGGGCGAAACTTCGGCCGATGACGGAAAGACCCGAGTAGTTACGATTGCCGGGAAGACAATTGGTACGGCCTCTACGACATTTATAGGCTGCTGATTTAGGAAAAAAGCCAAACTCAGACGTCTCGGAGATGTTTTTTCAAAACCTTCGGTTTTGAAAAAAATCTCCTATAACTCTCGTTTAACCATGTAATATATTCTTAATAAAATAGATGCACATTTAATAACACCTCATGATGTCTTAAAGTGCACTTCGAATGTTCAGACAGATTACTTTATGTATAGATTCCTGTAAATAGGTAATATACATCTTGAGATATATTACAGTTGCATGCATTATTCCTTTTTTGGTTCCATTACATGTATGAACATGCACATATGCATATATCTTTAACACACTAATTTGCACTGTATAATTGAATAATAGTCCCATTTTATTTTTTCATTCGAAAGATATCAAATTTGGAAGCTGCGTGAGACTTACGACATTTAAATTGTGATCCAACACAAGCTGCGTCATTGTCAGAAATTGAGGATTCTCCTTTTCGTCGGGAAATCTCCATTTCGTATTTTAGTCATACCCATGATTTATAAATTTGTCCATAGTTGCATAATTTATGTAAATTGGTTTAACCATTTCATAATCGTGATTGTACAGCACTTTTGAACGTGTATACACACGAAAAAGGGCTATATAAATATGGCATAATAATAATTCCACGTACAATACTGGAATACCGTCTACCATAGTTCCATTGCATTCGTACGTACAATACTGGAATACCGTCTACTATAGTTCCATTGCATTCGTACGTGCAATACTGGAAGACAGCCTACCATAGTTTCATTGCATTCGTACGTACAATACTGGAATACCGTCTACCATAGTTCCATTGCATTCGTACTTACAATACTGGAATACCGTCTACCATAGTTCCATTGCATTCGTACTTACAATACTGGAATACCGTCTACTATAGTTTCATTGCTTGCTGGAAGACCGTTAACCATAGTTTCATTGCTTTCGTACGTACAATACTGGAAGACCGTCTACCATAGTTTCATTGCTTTCGTACGTACAATACTAACAGTACTAGTATAATGATGCTAACGCGACAATACAATAAGAAATTTAAAAAAAAAATACAACGTTATTTGTTTTAACAAATACAGTATTTCGCAATAATAGTTGTGCCACTCAATAATACGACACGCAGAGAGCTGCATTGTCATCACAATGGTTTCAATTTTGGTAAAATAAAATTCCTGAAAGTTAAGTGTTCCCTTTTTGGTGTTAAACCGTACTCTACAATAATATTGTCCTCCACAATAACCTCGTAAAGACTTGTTATACTATATCACACTGTTTATGTCCCTAGGTTATCAATATTCCAGGGGAAAGAAATTTGAATTTGTCCCAAGAAACCCACAATCGTTATACAATCACAGCATGTGTAGGAAGAGCAAAAATAGTAACCACACATTGAATTGTCTATAGGATATGGCCTATACTATTTATGGAGCTCTAGTGTAGATCAGAAAACTTGACGCCGCTGATAGACGATACAACTTCCAGCCAGAAGTCTCGCTTAACGGTATGCCTGAAAATCAGGATAAAAATATATCGTTGAAATAAAACGACTATCTGAACGATTTTAACGGCATCGCTCAAGCATCAATTTAAAATTCCGAGATGAAAGGTTTTATGGGGTATTAAATTTAAAATAAAAAAAATCCACAAACAAAACAAATCTGACAAATGTTATAGGATTGTTATAAAAAGTGACAATCTACAGAGAATATTGAGTTCCAAAAGCACAACATATGTAAATAAAGTGAGCACCACACAGTTATGTAAATGAAGAATTAAGTGATAATAAAGAAATCCAGAATCATAAGATAACGCCTCTGCACAAATGCCACCTGCTTCCAAAATAAACATCACACAACGGAAAATGCGGAGGTATTGGTAAACCACATTAAACTTAAACTTGTAAGACTTGAACGTCTCATTTCAATGTGGTCAGATAATATTTAGTACAACTCATTTATTTAGGTCAGTTATTGTTTACAGTTCACAGTTGTATATTACAGTTGTATATTACACAATTGCATTTTCACTTATCTTGTATTTATTTTTAAATTTGGCAGACGGTGTATGTCTAGTGAATTAGGTTTTTATTATTCCTGGCTTTTAAAATGATTTTAAAAACGTTGAAAACAATAATAATAATAAAGACTTGATTTATAGAGGCAACACAGTAAGGCATGCCCAGTATTCCCAGTGATCCTCTTTCAAATTATACATATAGTAGTATACTACTAGTAGTACATATATAGAAGAATTTACAGCACAAAATATACATGGGTGAAAGAACAAAGAACAGTATCTGTTAAGTATCACCAAACGAAAATAAGTCTCACCACGTTATATACAAGTACGTAAAACATAGTGTGTATTACATGTCTTTTACTCGTGAGGGTACAATTCAGATTTACGATAAAGATGTAATTAATGGTTCAGTAACATACTAGTTGTTTAATTTATAAGTACCAACGCACACGCAATGTCGTGCAAGCGCGACATTTGTTGTTAAAATCCGTGAAATATTAGACACATTTCAATTCAAAGTTAATGATGACTGAAACCATGAATAGAAGACTAAAATTTATTACTTAATATTTACAACTAATACAACACAGTTCAGTTTAGGTTCAATTAGGTAGTCTGCATTATTAACTACAATAATTACAGTATAGGCTCTCGGAAGTCGCATTTCTACTTATTTTTGTAGTTGGAAGTTCTGATAGAATTCTTTTGTAATAACTTTATGGATATATACACTCGGCGAAACTTATAAGTACACGTTGTTTATTTGCCCATAGCTCGGTCAATACGCGTTTGATCTTGCTGAAAATGTCAACGTATGTACATTGGATGTGTGGGATTACAATACAATCGATGTTGTTAACATCTGATTAAAATTGTCACAAACAGAATATACTAATGATGACAGCAGAATATATAATCACACAATAATGCCGTGTGTTCATCGGGCGATTGTCAGGTCGCTGATGCGCATATGGCTCTGATGCGCTGATGCAGTTCGGTTTCAAGTCTATGTTTGTATCACGGACACAGTAGTAAAGAAAACAATGATAGGAACAAGCCTAATTTAGGTTTAGAAATATCGACTTTGGATAAAAAATGCATTTTCGAACATGGTTAACTCCCCTTGACCATAACAAAAATATTTAAAAAGTAAAAATACACCATGTTGTGTGAAACATCGAATTTTTTTGTGTTTTTAATCTTACGATAAATCTAAATTCAAATTTACCATACATAAAATAATTTGCACTTACGCGTCAATTTCTCGGCCATTTTACTGTTTTTGATGTTGCATGGTTCAATGTACCGCTCTATTTAATTTTGAAGAAAAACATTTATTTATCCAGTTCTGTGATAGTTAATACCATGTACACAAAATTTCATGCAAAAATAATAAAAATTGAAAAAGTTATAACGGTAAAACCACGTGTGTACTTATAAGTTGTGCAGAGTGTATGTTGAGTAATCAACAAACGCACCAGAAGCAATTATAGTCTAAGGTCAATGGTGTTAATTGTTAATCTGATATAGTAAATAAAGTTATATATATACTTATGATCTGTGAACTGTTTTTGTGTGCTTCTCTTTTACCTTTTATTAGCTGCTGTGTGTGTTGGATGCTATTATGCATGTCCGATTTATCATTAACTTATCATAATTTTATCTCGCCGTACAAGAAGTATCGAATGCGTGGCTCAGAAAAACAGCGAATATTATGATAAGAATTGAACGTCTGTTTTGCTAGGCTATATTTGCAGCTGAAAGTATTCGTCTGTGACGCATTTTACGCTACAAAACTTCATAAAATGCGACATAGATATTTTCAACTGCAGTTATTTCATAGTAGCTGTAATTAAGGAATAAGTAACCGATTTTTTAAGGGCTGCGTTCGTGTCTCCATGAGGATACTATTTTTTCCTGGTTGGTTGAAGCCAGCATCGAGATACGGCGCCCAGTGATACTGACCATGTTCAGACACTGCCCTCACAGGTACTTATTCACACCTTGGTCGAGTGAAGCATTGAGGGTTATTCTTTCTCAGAGAAATTAAGCAGTGCATATAGAATTTTACCATGATACATGAACGCAATTTCAGGAAAAAAGTCGACGTTTTTATGTCCGAATAATTAAGTTAATAAAATATACAGTGTATGGCAGTGAAACCCTTTTGATCGTTTGCACGATATGTTTTCGATATAAAGATCTATATTTCCCAAGCCGTTCCAACATTATAGACGTTTACGAAAGACTTGTAATATTAACTGGCAGACGTTTCTGGCCTTTTTTCTCATTATAAACACACCATCTAGAGAAATGTTAATCATGTTTTTATATCAATTATATAATGTTCTCGCTGGTTCAACGTCTTGTATGGATTTGAAACGCTTCTTTTTTATATTATTTTCATTATACAATTCTGTATATTTTATTCCATCCGTAGTGTCTGGTCAGCATCAATGTAGCGATAAAAAATTGCTGTAATACTAGTATAATATTTATAGCACGACTCTTGTAACGTTATACTTGATCAATCATTCGAAGAATTCATCTCGCGATAATATACTCGACACACGATAAGGCAGTGATACAATAGATGATGACTTATCGGACAGGGAAGGCATGATGGAGCACTCAGCAGAAACAACAGAACACAAAAGCACAAAAAGAACAGTCTCGTGCCTTTAAGTACCGAGTTTGTTCACCGCTTTTTTTCTACAGGCTGTATTATTCTATTTCGTCATCGTGGCGAACTGTGGGTGTTACATCGTCGCATATTTCTATGTCTTCCAATTACGTCGAACGTGGCCATCCTAGACGAAACCATGTAAATGGAAATAGCAAATTGCGTCTTCGTATACGACAACAATAATATTGACTTCATATTCAACTAAGCATTTTGTAAATAGACGAATTCGTCAATAATTGTATCAAATACGGCGGCAACTAGTTAAGGATGTTTACCATTCTCATGTCCACAAAAAGAGTATCTTTGAATAGTTTATGTCGTTGGTTTTATAAATGAAGACCCAGTGCAATTCAACCGATGAAATTGTTTTGATATACAAGATATGTGTAAGAATGGGATTAACTCAAAAGTCAGACAGTAGCTTTTGTTTAGACAACTTAGTAAAGTGGCAGTATTTTTATACCCCCGCACAACGAGTTGTAAGGGTGTATACTGGATTCAGCTTGTCCGTCCGTCTGTCTGTCTGTCTGTCCGTAGACGCATTCTTGTAGACGCAACTCCTCCTACAGGTTTGGCAGGATTTCGCTCAAACTTTCAAAGATGAACAACCTCAACATATAGATGTGCATGAAGAAAGACATTTGCGCTGCGATGAAATGTTGGCAGAATTATGGCCCTTTGCCAGCGGGGGTATATTAGTCTGTCGAATGGCGACAACGCTAGTTTCTTTTGATCTTGGATTGGACAAAGGGGAATGCAATAACTTCAGTGCGTGATCATGTACAATAGTTATTACATTCATTCCTTTGAAAACTACAACACACACCTTCATGTATCATTGCATTTAGTCACAACTCGATTTAAATTGATGTGACTATGCTACAATACGTACAGGGTCCGTTTGATGAAAGATATTGGTCGACGTACCATAGTATAATATAAAAAGTCACTCGTATTTAATTCAAAAATAAACGTTATACATTGTATAATGTGTATGATCAGATAAATTTATATTCAATACGGTATTTATAGGCATCATGACCGTTAGATTATACCCATTACTTCACAAACAAGTAGGAAAAAAATCGCGTCATATTATATTTTAGGAAACACTTCTTTAATAATGGACTATTTCATTTCATACTTTATACTGGTCAATATTAATCTGGTAATAAATTTATTCATACAATCAGAATATACCTTATAATAGCTCAGTTGCTTTAGTGAAATAATTTTATCGGCTTTATACATCTCGCAAAACGTTAGAAACGATCTATAAAACAGTGATAAAACCATAAAAACTATTATGTACCAATGTGTCTTGCGCGCTGTGCTATTACATAAGAAGATTAGGCGTCGCTAATGTTGCCGTTTTCTATTTAGTAGTTGCGTTATTCTTACATGACTGGTTATGTATCGTCAATAAAGTGTTTTAGATTATATCCATACAATAATACACATGTGTTGTATCCTAATGAGTTTACTTCTTTCCTTCACAAAACGAAGTTTAACATCCGGATGTCATTCCTGTACTAGTAGTTGTTCAGTGCTATTATTGTTTTTGTTTCGGTAACACTTGTTGACAGAAAGAGTGCGGCCATGATAAGCAGGCACAATAACATTTATGCACGCTTTTTAGCCGACGTGTTAATTTTCAACTGAAATCGGTGCTTGTTTACAGTCATGGTCAATAAACGCTTGTTTCGTATTACGTTTTTGCAATAGGAGCAAATATACGAGACATTTTTTCATGTTTCTCGCTAGCTCAGTTGGTAAAGCTTTCGAAATACAATAAATGTATGGATGTAGGTTACTGGTTTCAGTCTTACTTTTGTGTATTTGTTTGGTTAATGATTTGTATTCTACAGTTCTAGTAAACTTTTTTTCTTAGTATATCCCGTTATACGTTGATTGTTTTGTTACATTATTTTATTAGTATGCTTTCTCTATTCTGTATATTTATTATAATATATTTTCTTATATTTATCTAGAACAATCGATTACAAACTAATATTCTGTACGTACACATGTATATTTAAATTATATGAATTAACATTGTTCATCAGCAGTGTATGTGACAGAATCATTTAAGAAATCTGCAAAATCATCATCATTATCACCACATAAAACAAATCCGAAAAAATAGAAAAATATTCTGATTGGATTGGAACCCGGACCTTCTGCGTTGAGATCATAGACGTTACCACTAGACTACATGTATATAATATACATAACGATCTTCATCCTTAAGTAGTTTAGAATAACTGAACAAGCGCTTAGATGATCATAATTTAGTTACTTTCCCGCGTTTTGATATGGACTAATCCAACCAGCGACGTTTACACAATGTTATTGTGCCATCATAGCTTGGCCGCACTATATTAGAACATCCCGTCCAAAACATCATGTTAAGACACGAATGCTATTTACGAATTTAGAGGGCCAATGCCTATTTATGAGTCACAATTTAGTACTTTTCGATACCAGATTTAAGACGCATTGTCCACGAATGATTTAAGTGGTTATAATCCACTCTGGAGGAAAGTGGTTTTTGGAAACCAATGTTTCATAAAAGGAACTGTCATTTGAAAGTCGAAAAGGTGTTTAATTCGACATTCAACTAAGTTGTTTGAATATCGAATTTGATGTCCAATATCGTGAAAACTTCTCTCATCTTGTAAAATAACGATATCGGCGGTAAAATTCACCAACAGCAAATGTTTAATAGAATGCTACCTCAACCCAGTAAATGCTTATAATAACATGTAATTTCTAACAATTTTTGAATTGTCCGTTAAGGGGAAAATGTTGAGCAAGTAAACTTACTAACAGTCATGAACTTGACGTATACCATGTAATAAATAAAGGCACTATCAAATAGAATGGGGTTTAGTTCAGTGTGATCTGAAACCATTCTGAGTTCGATCGTTGAGCAACATTTAATGAAAATATCAAAAGTCGAAATATGAAAAGACTTGTAGATTATGATGATGCTGTATTCGGAATTATACAACTTTTTTGTAAATCTACAGACATCTCAAACCGATATGTATGTATGCCCAGTGCATCGTCTTCCATTAAGATGCCACACAGTAAACAACTTGTACAAAATAATAATTAACAACACCCCTCCTTTCAATTCTAAGTTGTACAAAATTAATAGACTCATAATCGTCGAATCATACACGGAACCAATATACGGCGAACATTAATACCATAGGCAGTCAGCACGTACCCAAATACTACCCCGGTCAAATCAGATGTTACCACTGTTTACTATGTAAGACAAGGTTACTTACAATATTTCCGATTATAAAAGTGCCTGTCACATTTGTAGCCGTGTAGGTTTATTATTCATTAAAATGGTATATTACGGGTATCAGCGTGTAGCTACTATATTTTACTTTCAGGATAAATCAACACTTTAGTTCTTAAATACACACCCTTTACACACCGAACGTCAGAATCAAGAATACAATTCCTTATTTAGGTCGCTAACTTAGACGTACAGCAAAACCCAGATTTTCACGCTTGTAAACGTGAATTTTGCCTTTAAACAGAATGTATGCTTCACAAACGGGCCTAGCTAGTCATCCTTTCAGTTAGTGTTACTAAATAATTTACCTCACATGCCAACTAAACATCGCAATATTTCAGTAGATCGATAATTAAAATAAAATGTACGAAATTCGCCACTGTCAATTTCCAATTCTATTTAGTATTCCGATAACCTTTCGACCTCAACAGATTTCGAAGCGATCGTTTGATTGGCTAGACTGTGTGCCGCGTCATTCATAGTTGTTCAATCGTGAGAGCTCGGCCATTTCCGTTTGTTTCCGGTGTATGTACTGAACTTCTAAAGTGGTGACCAAACCAAATTCGCGATTCTGACTTATATTGTGTTAAGGGTGTGTATTTAAGGACTGAATTGTTTATATATCCGAAAAGTAAAATATATTCGCTACACGATGATACCCGTAAGATAGCATTTGAGTGAATAAATAAAAAAATACGACAAGTTATGTGACACGCAATCCATTAACCGATATTCACCTTTCTTAATATAGGTAAACAATGAGAAGATTGACTGGGGAAATAGTAGGGTACGTGTTGGCTGCCTATGATTAATACCATGACGTTGTATGTTTACACATAATGTACTCGTCATTTGCGAAGACTGTTGAACTATTGAATTAAAAAAAGACCATGCTCACATGACCAAGAACATTATAAATGTAGGTTCGATATGTCAGATATACCACACACATTTAGTAAATTCTTGGAACCTCATTCCAAGCTTTCATTTTGTTACTAATTGATTTACATTACGCTTAGGGGTTAATGTCTTAGAGTAACGATCATCACAGTTGTGGCTATCGTAATAAGTGTTTTCAAGACATCATTTGCGCTTAGACCCTTGGGCGCATTTTGTTAATTTGTTTCTAACAAATTTACGGTCATAATTACACCTTCGTATAACTTTGTAGATTGCGTTAGGTTGTACTTGATTTGGTGAAGACATTTATGTAAATGTTATGGAAAGTAATAGATGCACTATTGAATAATGAACGAATACGTACATTTTATAATTGTATTTGGTATACTATTAGGTGTATTGGGAAACGATTCAGTTAAAAACAATCCCACACATATTGCAACACCAGAATACAAAACATCAGAACATGATGATGTGCAAGATAGTTCTAAGGATCAAGTAATTGATGAGAAACGTTTGGCCAACTAATGATACAAATTTATTTTTAGTGTTATACATAATATGAACAAATGCACTGCATCCACCGGGGATTTCCCATCAGGTTTTTGGATAATCTGATCGTGGAAAAAAATAACTAAGGAATTTGTAAATGCTCCAAAGAGACTATAGATCTAGCCTCTGGCTGCCAGGCAACATCACATAGGAGACCAGGCGAACAAATACTTAGAAAAGAGTGTTTTCCGATCTTGGAGACGGGTTGCACAGATATGCCCTATAAATAGTTATAATAGTTTTACACTCGTCTTTTATTTATTCAACACATTTACAAGTTGGCCCGCTATGCTGTGCGACGACGTCGCGTTAACGTGCGATGACGTCGCGTTAAATGATGTGACGTAATTTCCAACGTCGCCGTTTTTTTCTTTACGTTGGATTGATTAAGATATGTATTTTTTCAATAATTTTCATGGTTTGATTCAGGCTTATATGCCGAAACTTTATTAAAAGAGTGGAGCTGTATTTATATTTCATATTGGAAAAAATAAATTAAACAAGATTGGTTCTCATATCTTGAGCAACAACTTGCCTCTACCGGAAGTGGGACGTGAAATTCGGTCTACCGAATCATTATTCTGCATCCGGTCTGTCAAAATAAAATAGACCATAGCCAATGCAACCACACCAACAACAATCACGTGTTTTTCGCATGTAATCGGTAATGGGAATTTTCCCGGCCGCTGCAGTCTCTTAAGGAGGTACGCGCACCTTTTATCTAACGATCGAATTTTCCTTGAAACATCTTAAAATGACAGAACAGTCTTCTAGAACAACATTGAAATCATAAAAATGATATGTCACCAGGCTCGTTTTCGACATACATGGCTTTCTAATGACCTACCATTGTATTTTGGTCATTTTATCTATTTCCTGCATTTATGGCACCATTATGTTCTTTTTAAGATTATTACTGTATGAAACCACTTTTAAGCAATGCATGATATTTTGTGTGTTCAATGGTCATTCCTATTGACATTAGTCACAGTTCCAGCTGCCTGGTGAACAAATTCAGTATTTGAACATGATAAATAGTTACCCCACCCACTTGCAAAAAAGTGTGATTTTCAAACGATTTCAAATGAACGTCAAAAAATACCTAACGATCGAAAATGATTTAGAATTGGCCCTAAGTTTAGTATCAAATAGAACACCAGTTTAGTCAAATAAAAAATAGGGGTCACCAGCCTTTTTTGGGAGCTGTGCATAAAAAAGCACTAATTATGAATAAATTAGCATAAAATTAACCTAATTTGCATATTGTAATGAAATAATTTTTTCTTAAAAATATTTCAAAGTGTGGCTACCTCTTATAACTAAACCATGCACTACATATTATATATAAGCATATGTATTTGAACAATTGTAGGGACTTATTGTGAACCCATATTATTGACAATTTTGCCGTTCCCCACCCACTTTTTCATACAGGCAAAAAATAAAAAGTTAAAAATATCTAATTTTTGCGATAATATTTTGTTTACTTTCATTAATCAACATTCATATGCAATCATTGAAACTAAAATTCATGTTTGTTCTTATCTAATACGATTTTGAAATTTCGCGCATGCGCACAAGGCAGCTCGTACCTCCTTAACAGGAAAGTAATTGTGTAAATTATATAATTTAGGTGTATACTACAGGGAGATGTTTTACATTCACATAATGTTCTGGTAATGAAGGGCAGAGGCGGGAAAGGGAATAATGTATAACGGTAGGATGGGGTTTATATAATGCGATAATGTATAAACATACGTAGCATGCTAGCGCTGACAGTAACTGTTGTCAATAAATAAAGCTAAACTATACTCTAAACATATCTGATTGTATTTAAACACTATTTTATTGATATATCATTGTATAAATATATGTACGAGTGCTTGTCTAGCATGCACCGAACAGCTAACTGATGTATTGGTGAAAGAAATTTATCGAAGCAATGCCAGACAGTGTGTTATTCTACGCATACATTTACAGCTTCAAATAGTGTATGTCTACCAATTTGACAGCAGTACAACGTGCAATATAACAAATTTGAAAGCATGCATGGCGTAATAAGAACTTAGACGCTCTAGTATTTCCTGGAATCTATTGCCCTCACCACAATAAACTATGGATGAGTCGTCAAGTGCATACGTTGTTATTGTGGAAATTTCGTATAGATGCAATATGTATATATAATATGTATGTTTGCATTGGTCACGGGACTACCTTATGCGCTATGATGCGCTATGATGTCATTATTGTCCCCCATATCGTAAACACTTTATAGAAAATATTCTAATACCAAAAGAATACTTATATTTGCATATGATATACATGAAAGTATAGTTCATATCAAATTAGAAGACACAGAAATTGACGTGTTACAAGAATTATTTTAGGTGCAGTTACTTCGTAATTGTGTCTCTTTGCAATGAAAATTGCGGTAAAATGGCGCATAAAGGCCAAATTAGTACATTTTGCATATATGTTTCTCACATAATTTCTAGTCTCGTCATAATTTATTTTTGGCCAAGGATGTTGATTAAAGTGTACTTTATAAATATAATAAAACATACTAGGTTATCACGCTACACTTTGTGCTATTATGACTAAATGTTCCCCCACAATTGGCAGTGTCGTAGCATTCCATGAAGCAAGGGGGCACATATGGGCCATGAGTCGCTCATTTGAATAATCTTCACAATTTTAGTCAAAAGATCATTAATTTATCCCCTATACATCAGTAAAAGAGGATCTGTGTAGTCCCAGGCAATAAAAACACTATAAATGGGTACAAGTAGCCCAAGTAATAATTTCTTATTTCACAAAATATGAAAGAAAATGTAACCGCTAGTGTGTTTACATATTATTTGCTCAGTGAAATTATTTTTTACCCCCAAAGTACCCATATTTTACTAACCCTAGATAGTATCACGACAAACATTTTGCCCAATTTTCATGAAGATCCAGTGGAAAACGCGGCCTCTATCCCCGTTTAAGGTATATGCGCAGAAATGATGCTCATACACAACTCTATCAAACGCCCTTAAGCTTGTTGAAGTATTAATCGCAGATTATTCGTCAATGTGTTATTATAGTGTTGTGCTAGTGTAGCATGAAGCATGTGGCTCTGTGTTGCTGTTTCTTTATATATTAATAATTATTAATGATTAATAATTATACAGATTTTCTATCAAATTCCATGTTTACTCCTATATGTATCCTATGAGTATAAAGACCATACCTCATATCGGTATTGAGAAATTAACCTAAAGCTAAAAGCTAAAAAAGAACTGTTATCACGTATGTTAAGTTTCAATTCAATACCTTGACAGAAAGTTTTGCCTCAGATATGTCCTTCGAGACCACGCTGTCGGGAGATGCCATCAACCTACTGAATACTGCGCAGTTCATCACCACAGTCAAACTGAAGATATACTAGTAAACGACCGTACAAGATCATACATACACTTAACCGATTTAAAAACGTAACAATCGGTTTTTTATACATTTAAGCAAGTTACGATGAATCAATTTTTTTGAAATTTAGCACGTAATTAATGCAATATATGAAGTAAAATATGTGCAAATTTATTGTAATCAATGTTTAAATGGTCACAAAACCAAATCAAAATAATGTATTGATCGACGATGTCAAATTCACAAAATTATCACACATCTATAAGGAAACGTGTATCTCTCTAAACGCTCTGAAGTGTCTGGTTGATGATGCACTTCTTGACGGTCATCTGTGTATGCCTTCAAATTTAGTTCACCAGTAAAAATGCAACGACCCACCACAGTCGTTACATGGGCTGTCAGTAAGTGTTTGCTCATCTAGCACACGCTACATTGTGTCCGATGGTTTAAGAGTACACCTTTTCTATGTCGAGGGCATCTTAAACCTTAACCGGAAGTCGATAATTGAATACGTCAGGGTAAATAATAAGACAGAAAAAATGAAACAATTTTCAACATTGATCAAAATAAACATTGATCAAATTGTTATAGAATGTAAATTTTAACGAAACTACTAAATCGGACACACCATTGCCTTCAAACTGTAAGTATGTCAGTAAAAATATTTGATCGGAAATGGGGTCATAAAACACATTCTTGTAGTGCCATCATGTTTACGTGATTTTATCGTAAGCCTACCAGACGCAGGTACGCGTAGGTGTAAGCAGCTTCTTGAAAACCCTTTACAAAAAAAATAATCTAAATATCTTCGACATATGACAGTTTTCCAACAACTTTGCCATGACAAAACGTCAAATACCTGCTTAAACACATGTACACGTATATGAGAAAGTTGTCCAATCAGGACATTGTTGACATCCATCTTACCACAAAGTGGAATACGTGTTTACTTTAATTATCTATATCACTTCGACATTTATTCAATGTGCGTACTGTGTCTCCTAATACACGATACGTGTCTCAGTCTGGGTGATCCTTAATAATATACTTTTTGTGCCTTGTTTGCCTATTTATGAGTGTGTTTGTATTATATAACTGCCCATAAAACAAGAGATTCTGAAGGTTGGTATTTCAATTATGTCACTGTTTGTATGAGATATGAGCCATTACACAATTGTGAAGTGCAGTATCGTGCAGCTTGTGTAATGTCCCAGACAACGGTTAACAACCGCGAACGTTAATATTTTGTCTGTGACATTTCCTTGATTATATGTTGCATGCAATTACGCGACGGACGTGTTTTTGGACAAAGAAACCATCAGTTCACCACTGAAGAAAGTCATGCGATGGATACACAGTTTCCATCTTTTTGGAATAAATGGTAATCATTACTGATATATAGACTGAAAAAGTATCTCGCCGTTTCCCCTTACACGCCACATTGCTTTGATGTAATGTTCTGCATTTCCCACTTTCCATCCATGAGACGAATTGATATATGTCATGATAGTAGTTCCCTTATGAATTGGGACCTACTCTTAATATGTGTCATTATCCGTTCATTGCACGAGGTCAACGAAACAAAAGTTAATGACTTCACGCAATGAATTACAACATAGCGTAATATACATACTTAGTTAAACAAACGTGTTATTGCGACTATAAACAGATAAGAAAATCACTACTCAAATGGGCATTATAAGGGTTTCGTATAACTGGTGTTTTGACAATCCAACGATGACATAAGATATTCTGTTCATTAAATATCTTATTTGTGTTACTTTGGCATTGGATACTTGTTATTGTTATTTGCACCGTTGTTGCTACATGATTGTGTTGATCGTTGTTGTTTGTGTTTTTATTTTATTATTACCAACACTGTTCTTTGGTTTCATGTTGTTATATAGTGTTGTTTGGCTTCATTGTCGTACATTTTTGTGGATACATTGGCGCCATTGATACCAAACCTAATATGATTTTTCATCTTAGAGTTGTCGTTTGGTTTCCCATCCATAAATGTTTTAGCACCAAATTGAATATTGATCTAAGTTTTAGTAACAGAATACGTATAATGGCAAAGTCAACAAAGATACACGGTTTTGTCATTTGTTAAACAACTGTGAACTTGTGTTTTTACTTTTTATTCAGTTTTCAGATACATATAGATACATAAAAAAAAACAGTACAATGCACACAACAACAACAACAATTAACACAAAACAACGGTGAACTTCATAACTTTGTACATAAAGCATTTCATGCGCAGTTTTAATAAATGTGATTATGGCGTGTTAGACATCGTGAGCATGATATTCAATTATTAAGACCTCTGGAATCTCTATATTATAAGGAAGGTGGAACATCTAATTGAGTACGAACACTTCAATTAACTTAAAATGAAACGATATGAGTGCATACGAGAGGTGCCCCACTTATATTTGAACACCGTTGAATAACCAATATTTTTATGCTAACCTGATATAAATGAAATAACTCTTTTGAACCACGTCAAATATTGTGTCAGGTAAAATATGCACTCACTGTTTGGAATATGATAGCAATTCTCTCGAGGGTGTTTAAATATAGGTGGGCCACCTCTCGTATGAGACATACAATGTCAAAACATACTTAGATTAAAAGCATGACCACACCTTGACAAAGGTGAAAGCATTAAAGTCTGCAATGGCTAGATATGTTAAAGTGATGTAGCGGAAATTCCAAACGTTCGAACCTGCATATAATATACTTAGTCAAGCAGATAACAAATATCAAACCAACAAGACAAAATTAAGTGAAGCTATATGCAGCGTTTGTAACTGCTAAAGACATCAGATAATTTTGGTGTCAGATCGAGCTTCTGTAAGTTATCACGACATACTATAGTTTAGTAAATGAAACAGTATGCTCAAAGGATGGGATCTATTTAAATAAGGCGTTGACTAACAATGCTATTGAACAATACTATAATAGTACCTGTATTTAAAATGATACAAGGAATAGTTGAAACAATGCACACTCCAGGTAGGCTACTTCTCAACGTTTCGACTTGATTAAGTCTTCACCAGGAATTTACTATAATAAATGAATAAACAACGTCATGAGTTATGACGTCATAAAACTATATTGATTTGGTTTGTCTCGTGTTGAGTTCATTTTGTCACACAGGAATCGTAGTACATTAAGCAAATACGATAGATGTTGAAACAAAGCACACGGGTACTACAATTATGTAGGGCGGTTGCACTCTAGCTTAAATGATAAAAGTAATTGAAACACTAACAAAGTGTGTTTCCCGCTACTAGTCTAATTTACAAGCGCTTATCTTATCCAGCTCTTTACGTACATTGTCATTCCTGAGATAATTTGACATACTTAGCACTTTGGGTGTCCAGTATAGTGGATGAATAGCTTAGATTCACGATGTAAAGTTAACATTTCGTATAACTTGTTTGAATGGACCAATGTTTACTATCACAAGGACAACTTCGACTTGTTGTATATGAATACAGTGCGTAAAGTACAAATTATGTAGGACGATCGCACATCAACACCAAATAATGAAGTTATCCAACAGTCTAATGCATTTAGCTTTCCATCATATCCCAAAAATGTCGAATGTGTTTACTGCATGACGATTTGACAAAATTAACACATTGTAACTTCTATATATTTGTTAGAACCGTGTCGATAAAGAATCAAACTTATGGTAATTACAAATCATTCGAACACATGTGCGCAACGTATAAGTAGATGTAGAGTTCTCATTAATTTGGTAAAATGGAACTCCCTGGCACTCATTCATACAAAGCAAACGATGTGAACACTCTATTATTTGAAGAAGTGCATTGTAACTTTAATGTAGGTAGCATCTGTTAAACATAGACCGTTTGACAGTAATTGACACATGTGACGTACTGCGTTCAGTTTTCTATTCCCATAACGATACATTACAGTATGTATTTCTGTTCTTATCTATGCCCTATCTTCCATCTTTATGTTCACGAAAATCTAATATGTACAGTGAGATTCAGTTATGTTCTCTGTTTCACATGTACATGATTAGACCTAAATATCGTAACATGTTTCACATTTATGCATTTCGAAAAATATGGCAAACAAAATCAGCTTAAATAATGAAGATAGCCGTGCATAGTATAATAGTTTATACTCAAACGAATGAACTTTCCTTCTGCAAGGACTCAAATATTTAATCCTGTTCGATAATCATTAGGTTTGTTTGTCTTATGACCCTTGTGTCATACATTCAGTGAAACATTTGTGTTTCTAGTGATCGTGTTTTTACCACTTCTGACATGATCATGACATACAGTTATTAGAATAAACACGGTATATTGCAAACCATAGTGGAGCCTAGCTACAAATGTATGTACATCTTAAAAGATTGAGTCGTTTCCGTAACTTTGTTGAATGCAGTTACGCCGGCATTATAATGTCTTTGGGAAATCCATCTACGCTTAAGAAAAACATAATTCCATCTGATGTATTTCGCGTTTGAAATTAAATTTGTTCGAAATCAGGGAATGTAATTTTAATACTGACAGATATATGAGTCTTTGGATAAATGTTAATACCCCGTGTCTCCCTATAGACAATATTGGTAAGGTGTATGTATAAAATTTGATGCTGCTGTGCATTTTCCAATATCCGTGTTCAATTTATTAGTTCCGTCTCAAAAACGTAGTGTAGTGATTTCCATTTAAACTTTAAATGTTATGGAACATTAATTTTGTTCATTATCAAACGTGCAATAACACAAAACAAATGATGCATAGTTCCAGAGTTTGCCCGTGATTTGAAAACATTTTGTTGTAAAATATATATATATCTATCGATAATCGTTTGTCAACATTTTATGTGCATGTACATTAGGTAAAAACATGTTCAATATCTATACGATAATCATCTGTTTTAGAAACGCAACGGTTTTGGGAGTTGGTATTTTTTGTATAAATTATGATTTAAATTTTATTGGGAGTATAAATCAATATATGGGACGATAGTGGTATGCCTGGTATGATTTTCCACGAAATATTATTTCAACTTAACCCATTACTCCATATTGACGTCATATTCATGATTTACGCATGGTGCGCGAACAAAACCACTGGGCGACAAGATTTTACCAACAAATTGGAGGCAAACGATACCCCGACTGTCGAAGATATTTAGATTAATTTTGTGTTTTCAAGAAGCTGCTTACACCTATGCTTACCTGCGTCGGGTAAGCTTACGATAAAATCACGTAAATATGATGGCACCAAACGAATGTTTTTTTATTACGCCATTTCCGGTCAAACATATTTACTGAAACTATCCTTATTAAACCAAGCTGACACCATTTCCATTATAACGATCAGTCTTACCTCCGTACGTTAAAGAAGAATATGGGTTTAAAGTAGCGGAAAACGCAGTAACTGTCGTCTTAATTAATATTTTTGTTTGTATTCCACCTCATGCCTAATTACGATACTCCGCTTATGAATATATATAACCTGAGATATAAATACATGTATAAGCGATGAAATAAATCAGCTGTTAAAATATTAATTGAAGGTCGAGGGTCGCGTCAATTTCTCCTCGCTATAATAGGCGATTATTACGCCGTTAAACAGAGTTATGGTCACTGGTTGAACACTAGTGTCATGCATCTTGCTGAGTCATCTGTATACAAGTGTACTTTATGAACGCATCATTGTAGGTGTCCTGTCTTTTCCTTGACGAAATCGAATAGCAACAACTTCACAACATTTATATTGACCTAATCAACACCAATATTAACATTACGTTTACTAACACTTCTGGTAATCGGTTCACGACAACAACCCCATCACTAGGAAGCATGTTTTTAAGAATCACCTTGTACTGCAGATTTCTTATGAGTGGATTCGATGGAGCTTGGATACTGTCTGACGCCGATGTTATCGTCTGTTTACCATATCGAACCAATGATGCGTATTCAATTCCCGATACATCAATCAATGTGACCATATTTCTGTTGTGACCCGCATACATGTGGTAGTGTACGTGACGCAAATAACATCAAACTGGAAAAATAACAACTGAACGGCAGAACAATGACTCAAATATAATGAGTATAGTAATTAATATATATATAGTTTTTTAATAATGTTAAATCTAATCTAACGGCTCTAGGCCGAATATGATATATTAGAATATAAACCATGAGAAACAACGAATGGTTGATATTGTTGAAAGGGTGTGGTAGGGTGGGTGCAACTTTCACCGTTGCTGTCGGACAAACAAGTGGTCATATACGTGGCAGAACTTGTGATATTCACGCTCGGTGAATATCGGAGTCACGCGAGAGTTACCATGACAACCACATAGCGTCGACTTGTAGCAATTGACGGACCGTGTGTATACACCCGGCAACCGCGTGAATTTTCCCGTAATAAATTAGATTAATTCATAGGTGAATTAATCGTCATTATTCCAAGATAAAATTTCAAAAAACAACTGTAGACAGTAATCTCTATTTAATTATATAATTGCCTTTTAGAAAATGACAAACGAATATTACCCAAACACTATAGTAATGCATATTATTGTACATGTAGTAGATATAGACTTGCCTGATAAGCATATGTTAATAGATTTAATTAAAGTGGCATATAATGGCCATGCTGACTTGAACTCTAACGGGTCACGCTGTTAGAGTTAAACACGCTTTAAGGAAGGAAACCAACCGAGGGCATGGATTCACGATTTATTTAATAAACCGTATATCAATTTACTGTAACAAACTACCGAGATAAATATGTCGTACACCGTCATAAGATCTAGTACGCTCTAGGTACTCGAGTTGAAACATAGCGGGACGACGTACGCTCCAAGTACCCCGTAATAAGACCAAGTACGCTCTAGGTACTCGAGTTGAAACATATCGGGACGTACGCTCCATGTACCCCGCACTAAGACCGAGTACGCTCCAGGTACTCGAGTTGAAACATATCGGGACGTACGCTCCAAGTACCCCGTAATAAGATCGAGTACGCTCCAGGTACTCGATATGAAAACTATATCGGGACGTACACTCCAGGTACCCCGTAATAAGACCAGGTACGCTCGATGTACCGTATAAAAATCATGTCTACAGTAAATATGTATTTTAACCGAATGTGACTTATCTAAACAAATGAGACCTTTTAAGATATGCCAGTTTTTTATTTGAGACAACGCTCGGACAAGTCTTAAATGCGCATAAAAAACTACAGTCAGATGACTGAATTTTGTAACCACAGGGACCTCAGCCACCACTGGTAACTCAGTAGAGACCGAGAGAAACCCCATGGAAATGCAAAATATATTTTGTATTGAGTCAGTGTTAATAAACACATAGATATGCCCTCGGTTGCCTCCAAGCGACAGAATTTTCCGCCACGGAATGAAGAATAATATAATTTTGACATCTTTATTTTATTATTTTCATTTTCCCCAAAATTCTTATATAAAGATTTAAATTGCCTTCGCGAATGACAGCAATTTAGAAATCCAGACCAGCGGTGGACAAGTGAATGTCGTCATCGCGAAACAACCACACTGTCTAAATGTCGATATTAACCGTTGAATGATAGCTACATTGCGTTTGACCAATCTTGTTTAATCGTTACGTTTTTAAACAGGCGTGTTCGCCCCGGTAACTCTAGGACGTACACCAACCCATATTAATTTTAAACCACGGAAGGCTTTGCGAACGTACTTAACTGCCTGTAAGTAACGTGAAAATGCAATGGGAGACGTTAATTAGCTCTCTCCCCTTAGTACTCTCGAAAACAAAAGTTGTCCTATCTGCGGATTACTCTGCTTTTATCCCCGCTTTGTAAGTTATGCGTGGTAGTAGTTAGGCTGAAATATAGGCGAACATTGGCACACGTGTCGTCTCATTCCATACGACTGATAAGCCCTATGCAGCATAGTGGTAAGACTAATATAAAGGCGTTTCCTTTCAATTCTATTCTTATATTGTGTGAAACTAAGATTGCCAATAAGGTACTGAATGCAACACAAAAATTTGATTGAGGTCAAGATTATAAACGCTTTAAGAAGGTACGCGCGCCTTTTATCTAAAGATCAAACATTTCTCATCATCCAAAAATGACAGAAAATCATCCCACGTCACGAGTCCCGTTTTCGAGACACAGCTTTCAAACGACCTATCGTTGTAATACATTAATACTATCTAATTCTTACATTTAGGACACCAACATATTCTTTCTTCTTTTTTCTTTTTTTAAAGTGTTAGGTATTCTATTCCTGTCTAATCAAAGAATTATGTCTTATATGGTAATTTGCATGAATAAATTTGGTTTGCATTTTGGAATGTAATGCAACATGTATAATAATTTTGAAAAATTCAAGTAAAACCATTGTTTAGGCAACGCCCGGTCATTTAGCGCTATGTATGTCTATTTCTCAATTATCCTTGTGAAAACCTAATTTATCTTTTTTCACAGTAAGACATTGTCGCGCCAACCGAAAGAAACGTTCGGGCACCGTACTGTTCACGGTTCGGATTCATTTGGTTTTAATGCAGACGATGAAAAATGTTCCAATAAACCCGTGGAAAATACTAGAAAGCTGTATCGACGGAAACATTCTCAACTCCCATATTAGAAAATATGAATCAAACAAATAGGCTGATGGCAGACGAAACTTGCTTAAAACTAAAGATCCAGAATGATATAAGTTGCTGTGAGCCAAATTTGATCGATGCTCCCATCGATTAAAAATTGATGCATCGGTCTAAACTACCCGAGCGTTTTGTTAACATCGCAGCTAACGGAGAATCTGCGATCCGTGATGATGTCTTTGTATAGTACCTAACATCAGCCCTACGTTCAAGGAAAGTAATCTGCAAACATGTTTAACAATCACGGGTTTTTGTCGATATAATCCTATATCAATATATATAAATCCTCGCGAGTTCTCGTTAGTAAAGGAGATACTATGTTTGGTATACAAAACTTTCGTGCCACCAGCTGGCTATTGGTGATTGTCCATTCATGAATGAATACGGTTGATCTCCCCTATAAATCGATTATTTAGGTCGGTCACTTGTTCACATAACGCTGTGTACAAAAACATTGTAATTGCTCTGATTTATGTCTTATTTAATATATATTATGTTTATTAGCGGTATACCTTAGTGAATAATGTATTCGTTTTTACTGCCCTTTTCTCAAATTAAAATGTTTGAAACAGTAAAAATACAATGCTATTATACTGCAATGCATGCATACAAGTGACATATCTGATCAAACGGACTATACGATGAGAATGTTTTGATAAGTTAAATAACAACTCTGATATGACAATGTATCCGCACGGACATTTAAGGATTCCGTGTTAAATTATCTAAGTCAGTGTAGCAATACCACGTGACTTAATACTACAGTCCAAAGAAGAAAATTGTAAACAAAACCTCCACTTCGCGAAGGAAAATAGGCATAAGTATTTTATTTCTTCACCAATTTCTACGAAATATAGACCACGCTAAGGGAAAAAATATAAGGGTTCCGCCATATATAGTATATTTCTCCGTAGCTTGACCGTTTTTTCAATTACCCTGAGAAACCTTGGAAAAAATTTGTGTGAGAGCGGACTACAGAATCAAGCCTTTTCGTTTTCCTGGTATTATCTACTCCAGGCGTGATTGAAGAGTCATGTTTACACCTTCCGGGAACACCGGAGGCAATTTCGCAACAAATAAAATACATATTATAACAATACATGGCACTTATATGACATTTTCTTTCAATTTGCAATTATGGCTACACTTCCAAGAAAAAATATTCAGACTACAGTTCAAAGCTGTTTTCAGAATTTACCATAATATCAAGCTACGTTTTCCCCCCAATGCTATTTTTGTCAACATTACACACACTAAAGTATTCTTTATTTGTCAGGTTTTATTTTTTACGACACATTTTACATCATTTAAGAACATAAACACGCACATGGGTAACAGAAGTATAAAGTACATACATATAGTAATTGATAATAAGTTTGCGTACGGGTAATTTTTAGTAATTTCCATAAGTGCATTTGATGTTTGATCTAAATTATATATTGGACGACCGTGCCATCGATATTCACCAATGGTAGACACCATACGGCGGATATAGCCCCCTATACTTCGCACGAGAACGAAAGTTAAAGTGAATGTCGATTTCACACGACTCTAAGTTTTTAATCACATTTTTGTAAATATTCATGTGATTCACTTGAAGTGAACAAATTTAAGCGGCGGAATGTTTATTTTAAAACACCAATGTTGTAATTTGCTCTGACGTTTCGTATACTATACTTTCCTTTTATTTCAGCTCAAGTATGCACTTCACAGGACTCTGTTCCGATTTAAACTTATATCTTCCATGGTCTTAACCTATGTTGGAACTCTCGCAAGCAAACACCAACTAACAAGCAATCGACTGAAGGAAAACATTGCATTGTGTACGGGATCTAATCATTATGAAACTTTCCATGAACAGGATCTAGTTTTCTGTTGTACCGAGGATAGCAATCCTGTACTGGTGTTGGATTCCTCATTTTGACTCCGTAGTAGGCGGTTTGAATCTTAAACAAGAGGGCCCTATGGCACTAGGTCGCTCACCTGTCGTAGCAGTACACCCAAGCCATGTGATTTGACCTTGTGACCTAGTTCTTAGCCCCAGATGACCCGATATAACACTTTAACTAGATTGTGTTGGGATGATCATTGTGATCAAGTTTCATAAGGATTAGGCTAAAATGGTGACCCCTCGTGACTTAACACAAGGGTTTTCTATTATTTGACCTAGTGACCTGGTTTTTGATTCCAGATGACCCAATCATAAATTGACTTCGATTTTATTAAGATGATCATTGCGACAAAGTTTCAAAATGATTAGGTCAAAATTGTGATCTCAAGTGACTATACAAGGTTTTTCTATGATTTGATATTGTGACCTAGTTTTTGATCCCGGATGACCAAATAACACGTTGTATTCAAAAAACAGCATTTATCCAGAGTGCTCAATTTTATAAAGCAAATTAGCGAAATTCGCAGTTTAAAATGCAATATAAAAGAGAAATTGAACACGATATTTTTATAACTAAATTTATTTTCAATATATTTTGCAAAATATAACATGAAATGACAAGCAAAAATAGTATAACATGCATGAATCTTAGAACGTTCTAAGATAATTTAACAAAATTTGTCTAGAGTATAAACCGTATTAAGAGAAATTCAACAAATCTCTTAGAACGTTCTAAGAGAAAAGTGACCAATACATTTTTAACATTCTCATAGAAAATGGGCGAATCTCTTAGAACGTTCTAAGAAAATATTGAACAAGATTCTACTACATTACCAAACTTTTAACAGAAATTTAACAAATCTCTTAGAACATTCTAAGAGAAATTGACCAATGCATTTATACATTCTCCGCCAAATCTCTTAGAACGTTCTAACAGAAAATTAAAACAAATTGTCTCGAGTATAGACCGTTTTAAGAGAAATTCAACGAATCTCTTAGAACGTTCTTAGAGAAAATTCACCCATACATTTATATTTTATAACATTCTCAAAGAATTGACCAATGCATTTTTTATCCTAAAAGAACGTTCTAAGAGAAACCTATACAATTTTTTTTATTATGAAACGTTTAAAGACGCAGTCAGCAAATCTGTTAGAACATTCTAAGAGAAAATGAAACGAAAGTGGTCTTATTTATAAAACGTTTTAAGCGAAATTAAACAAATCTCTTAGAACGTTCTAAGAGAAATTGACGTATGCAATTTTACATTATTATAGAAGATGGCCGAATCTCTTAGAACGTTCTAAGAGAATATTGAACAAAATTCGCCTTCATTACGAAACGTTTTAACAGAAATCTAGCAAATCTCTTAGAACGTTCTAAGAGAAATGGATGAATCAATGTGTTACATTCTCACAGTAAATGGGTGAATCTCTTAGAACGTTCTAAGAGAATATTGAACAAAATTCTACTTCATTACAAAACATGTAACAGAAATTTGACAATTCTCTTAGAACGTTCTAAGAGAAATTGACCTACGCAATTTTACATTCTTAAAGAAAATGGCCGAATCTCTTAGAACGTTCTAAGAGAATATTAAACAAAATTCTACTTCATTACGAAACGTTTTAACAGAAATTTAGCAAATTTTGTTAAATATTCTCTTAGAACGTTCTAAGAGATTCGGCCATTTTCTTTAAGAATGTAAAATTGCATAGGTCAATTTCTCTTAGAACGTTCTAAGAGAATTGTCAAATTTCTGTTACATGTTTTGTGATGAAGTAGATTTTTGTTCAATATTCTCTTAGAACGTTCTAAGAGATGCACTCATTTACTTTGAGAATGTAAACATTGATTCATCAATTTCTCTTAGAACGTTCTAAGAGAAATTGATGAATCAATTTTTTACATTCTCAAAGTGAATGGGTGAATCTCTTAGAACGTTCTAAGAGAAATTGACCTATGCAATTTTACATTCTTAAAGAAAATGGCCGAATCTCTTAGAACGTTCTAAGAGAATATTTAACAAAATTCTACTTCATTACGAAACGTTTTAACAGAAATTTAGCAAATCTCTTAGAACGTTCTAAGAGAAATTGATGAATAATTTTTTTACATTCTCAAAGTAAATGGGTGAATCTCTTAGAACGTTCTAAGAGAATATTGAACACAATTCTACTTCATTACAAAACATGTAACATAAATTTGACAATTCTCTTAGAACGTTCTAAGAGAATTTGATCTATGCATTTTTTACATTCTCAAAGGAAATGGTCGAATCTCTTAGAACGTTCTAAGAGAATATTGATCAAAATTCTACTTCATTACAAAACTTGTAAAAAAATGACTAATACATTGATTACCTCATAGAAAAATTGACCAAAATTAAACGAAACTGGTCCTAATTATAAAACGTTTTAAGCGAAATTAAACACATCTCTTAGAACGTTCTAAGAGAAAATTTACCAATACATCAATTACATTTTAACTTAGTTCACAATTCATAAAGTAAGGCTCATCACAATAATATACGATCCGCACATTGTTTCATGTAAATATACCATTAGCCACATGATAGTTTGCTCCGTTGATCAGGATTTCGCCGACTCATTCCACTTCATGATGAGGCGTGTTTTAACATCACGTTCTGCAACTGAAAATTATAATGTCAACTACATGTACTAAATTACAGTAAAGCACTAGTACGCGGAAAAAAATAAGTGTTAATACATTTAATAATGTTACGACGATGTATGTCGACCTCAATCAACATACAAGTGTACACAATATCGTTCACGTGATATGTTATTACATGTACCAATGCTTAGTATAGCGTATGGTGGGGACATGGGAAATACTTTATTTATCAGGTACACGTGATACGTTCGAACGTGACAGTTTACCTAACCACGTGTGTACATGATAACTAACACGTGCGCACTTTGTTGTTGATACTAGCATATGAACACGTGATAAATAAGCATTGTATATGTTTCGTCTATTCCACTGGTCATGCATTTGTGGAATAATCCAATACAATAATGGATCAAAATTGATAACGCGTTTGTATAGGCTATATTGAAAACATAGATATATATGACGTTACGCTCGATGTTGGCGTACATTAGCGTAACCAATTCCGACGTTGTTGACGTTTTTAACGATTATTGACGTTACAAGACTTATTTGGGTGTTTCGAATACAATTTTTCTTAAATTATGCCGTAAACCCCATATTTTTATTCGTCACATATTTCGCGATTGGTTTAAAAAATATTGTTGTAAAATTAAAATGGTTTTGAGCAACCCGCTTGATTGATAAGTGCATTTTTACGCAATATGTATGACAGTTTTTAGATCGGCCATATGGTGAGGCGGAGGGGTAATTAAGGCGTTGCAGTCGTACATTTTAATTAAACATACAATAGAATATACCAATAATACGCTGCGTATCGTTCCATACAAGTAGATAATTTACATTTTGCCAAGACATTAAAATACATGTACAAAAATGAGAAAGTAAGTTAGAAAATACTATACGAAAACCACGTCCCGACAAGTGGCGCTTTTAATACCGCTAAACTTACTATTTCAGACTAAAACACCATAATTACATAAACTCCACAGCACATACTTCATTCATACAAAATTTCATTTAAATCTGCAGTACATCGACTCTTTTATTAAAACGGGTACGATTCTACCGATCACGTAGACGTTGACGTTACGTTAATTTCAAGGGTGTGACATTATGGCTAGATTTGCCAAAATTCATGAATAAAATTAAAGCTATGTTGAATGTAAGACTTATTTATATCAAAATACAGACAATTATATGTACTTTTTGGTTGTAGTCGCTGTCGTTTAAATAAATGCATACTTCTTTAAATATTTAGAGGCATAGCAACATCACAATTTTAATTTGTGCACTTTTTGATGCGTGTGACATCGTGGCTAGAAAAAAGTATACTTATATTAAAAGCATAATTCAAAGTCATAATCGTACGAATTATACCCAATTCAAAAGTAGGATGCATGTACTTTTTGTCAAAATAAAGATTATAGAAAGTCGACATAAGTTATAGAAAATACTGAAGTTTTAACAAATCTTGTCGCGGAAAGAAATTAAATCTTACGTTTTCAGTTGAATATGTTTTTCGCTCACGGTTTGTTACTGGAAGTTTTGAACGGCACATAAATGAAACGACGCGAAATAGAGTTGCCAACACGTCGCCGCATCTACTTTTTGGGCGGATAAAGATACTTATATGAATTTGCCGAGCTGCTAAACACTGCGCATTGGTCAATTATGTTACAACTTACATGACGTTTTTGTGACGTTCTCCGTCATTCTATGTTTAATTTAATATATACTAATAACTAAACGTACATGCGGATCACATTACTAGCATGGCGATTCTTGTATCTTCCTTGTGATATCAAAATATAAACAACCGTATTTCTGAAACGATTTTTATGCAATATTGAAGTGTAAAAATGTTATAAATTGCCAATGTACGCCAACAATGAGCGTAACGTCTTATGTATTGACGTACAGTCACAAAGTCATCGCGTATATGGAGCATATTGTGACATCGGGTAGTCACAACTGAATAAATCAGCTCTAGCTAATAGATATATCCATCTAATGGCACACTGGCACAATGCTCCTTCCATCAAACACGGGGATATATTATTTAGTATGTCATTTGTTTTTTCGGACACCGGCTGATATGTGATACGATATGTGAGAATGTCGCCAAGTAGTTAATCATAGATAACATAAATACTAGTAGTACGTATTAGGTATTAGGAAGTTCGCGAAGCAGTACGTGTAACATGTACTCCACGTCCAAACCCATCGGTGCAATGCCAGAACATCTCTTCGTAATTAATTACTACATTTATTGTGTTGCTGGAGCTATTAGTTTTGAAATTGTTTAGAAACTGAGTTAACCCCGATTAAACCAAGTTCAAATATCCGAAATATGCAGTGAACGGGCTTTAAGCCGATGTGCCCGCATTTCTAAAGTTAACATTCCGTGTCTGTTATAAACAGTTAGGGTAAGAGGTGCAAGTAAGAATTTTCATCCATTTTTGGCCAAAAGTATCGAGAATATTGTACCATTCTGCAATATGACAATACCTGTTTCAATTCAGAATATCTCGAACAATTAATCCGGAAATTCCGAAAAACTAACGGGTTTTATCCTAGTACATGTTATGATGTATACTGCCGACAAAGCGAACAATCAAATTATGTAAGATTGCATTTCATCAAAATGTGGGGTCATTGTTTTCATATTTACAAAATGTATAATTTACATCATATAACAAGACTACACAGACACCCGCTGCGTAAATTACGCTACAACTATGGCGTTATCAGTCGTAATAATCAGGCTTGAGTGTCACCTAAGATTTCAAAATAGCCTGACTTTTGGAAACTAAATATATACAATAAATATTTATTTATTACAGTTATTGGGTTTTATGAGCTACACTCTATGTCTGTGTAAATCGGAAGTCGTAAACATACTTTAACATTTTTTATTTATGAGAATAAATGACATTTACTCGACGCTGGTAAACCCATGCTATATTAAATAAAAAATATTCAGTTTAAACAACCTCGCGGTAAGTATGATACATACTGATTTGCGGAGTTTTTCTAAGTTCTCAGAAACTCAGATTTCATTCACACAGCCCTGTGAATTTTTAAAATGACCATCCAGCGCATCACCCATTGTATGCCATCTCTGAAAGTATATGAATAAAATGCATAATGTGCATGTACAACGTAACCTGAAATAAAACTTCCAAGCAAGTATTTACATGTAGTTTAATAACCAGTTGCAGGCTCAGATCCACCGGCACAGGGGATGTACTTTCCATATTGGTCTCGGAGTTAGTTATACATCCTTAAATATTACTTAAAATATTGGGCTATTGATCTATAATTTGTGATATTGGTCTCGGTTTATTACATATTGCGAAAGCGAGTACAATAAAGTGTAGCTTTAGGCTCTGATTACAGTTTGATCTAAATCAGTCGGACGCTTGAACACCTGTAATTTCGAAAGCGTCTGTTGATCATGATTTAGGTGACCACTAGTGTTTGTCCCTGATCTTTATCACTATACATGTAATATGTAGAAATCAACAGTTTACTGAAACACGTGACATGACATTGTATGAAAGAAAACTTCTCGAGAATGAATTTTCTTGCAGGCGCGTCGCGCGCTCCCGAACATTGGGGAGGCGGGGGAGGGTTTGAAGATTCCCCTCCCTTTATGTACGATTTTTTTTTATAAACTAAAGCATAAATGGGGCCATTTCCGTGACTTTCCATGACTTTCATCGTGTATTCTGAATGATGAAAACTTCGGATTGTTGTGTGTAGACTATTGTTCTGAAGAAATATTTGAATATACCTCGGTTATAAACCATAACTGCTGTTTTCTGTCGTCTAAACTTTTATGATACTACATACATGTATATGTTACATAAATTAATGCTTTATGAATACGATAACCAAATAAACAAATGAGTGGTTGTCAGTTAAATGCACCAAAATATGGACATATTAGAAGAGTAACAACCTCTAAACAACGATCTATACTTGCATCTCCCAAATGGCGTTGCTCTTTAGTAGTTGTGCAGTATATGCATTTAATCGTTGACACAAAAGAGATATAGATATAAATATTCCATGTAGACTCAAACTTCGAAGACATAGTACATATCTCATCGTTATGAAGCCAAGAGTGGCCCGTAAACCAGCCAGCATTGAATAACGAGTTCAGGCGACTTTTTGCCAAAATAACGCCTAGGAAAATTGAAGCTATAAGGCTGATTAGCTTTAGTCATGTTGACATTTACAAGTTATTTCGCGGAATTAATTAAATTTTCATTATTTTCTTTTTTTTTGCGATTTTGAGTAAATACAAATAAAGTTAAAGTTGTTTTAATGACTTGCGTTTGTCGGTAATCCTATTATCACCACGACGATTAACGGACTGTGACAGTTAGATACATGTAAATCTATAGCGTACATTTTCACACCTAATTGATACATAATTAACAAGATGTCATCATCGACATATGCTATGTTAGAAGGAAGGAAACCCCTAGCCCTTTTTTCGCCGTTTTGCCTCTCCAATGTTCAGCTAAAATTGAGATTTTGTATATTTGTATGAATTTTTTTCCGTTGCTCGCTGAAATATTGGGGCGGCGATCGCCTCTGTCTTGTGGATTTTATTTGCAGCTTTGAATTTCTATATTCTTGAATATTAAAATGCCGTAGTAAATCACGGAAAGGTGTGATTTTTTGCGCTAAAATCCCTTCGATATTGACCACACATCTCACTACTTTGACCACGTGATAACATTCAGATATGTAATGTATTTTAGTGTGCACTGATGGCTTAAATGTATCTTTATAACTACATGAACAATGTATAAATTCAGTATTAACCAAACTTTTGTATCCGATTTAACACTATATGTGTTGATTTTTTTGTACTATTTTAATGTGGTGATTTTTTTAGAAATTCTTAAATTTCCATTGAAATGTTCTGTGAAGGTTTCACAAAATACAATACTAACGTTATTCTATTTTACGTCGGGATATAAAATCATCTTTAACCTGTATAGTGTACCGAGAACCTCATAATATGCATATCAACATCACATGATACTGAAATTAAAACATGACAACTAGGCATTCAGGTCCATTTCGCGAAATTTGACTATCGTCGGTATATTTTAATATTCGATAGCACGAGACAACGCAGTTTATGTACCGTGTACCGGCAGTTATCGTTAAAAATCGGAAATTTTACGACCACTAACGGAAATTACCGACTGCCCATAAACTGCCAATCGATTCATCCGAGCAGCCAAAGTTTGTTGCTATATTTTAATATTAATTGTATGTTGTCTGAATTTCTTATCTGGTTTCAAAATTTTAGAAACTTCTATGAAATTGCTTCTTTTAAAAAGGACGCCCTTTTATCAGTAACGATCAGTCGAAATATATTCTTTTTAAACCCCGCGTCATAAGATTATTCTCAATGTGCATGTATGTGAGTATGTATATACTAGTATTAAAATTAGTTATGTCTGAATGCTGTTTTGTGTTATTTTACCAAATGCAATATGTATGCCGAGTTTGTAAAACTAAAATTATTTTGTATAATAACATAAAATATTATATATTGTACTATTGTAGCATGCAATTAAAACATGTACTGGTAACATCAATTTAACAATAATTATTCTTGTATTGATAATTTAAATCATCTCAATAAATATAATCTACTACAAAATAATTACATCAAATAATTACATAAAATATATACATATGTATTTTACAAATCTTGTTAAGAAGATAACTTACGTGTAAACGTGTATTATTAAACCAGCGTAAGATCTATATCCTATTTCCAATGAATTCATTACCTTGATAAATACATGTATATACTTCTCGTGAATTCAATGGAACCTGGTATGCAAATGACGCGTGCTTATCATTTGTTATAGATCTGCAGACATTATTTTTTAAGGCCATACTTAAAAAAATAGCACCATCATTGTCCGCGTCATACTTTCCTGCGTCTCAGGCCTGCTGCGTCTAATCATACATTTTGTTTTATTTGAAACCAGCGATGTACATAGAGAGTTAAACATGGTTTAAAAGTATCAATTCAAATTTAAATAACACGCATACAGGCTTATATCAATATTTGAAACAAACCCCCATTTAAGAAAGATGATAATCTAGTAGTGAATTGTAATGGCCTTAAATATACTTACAAATATGTTAGCCACTGTAAACGTGTTCTCATCACTGTCGGTGGTCTCGTTATCTCGCTGCATTGTCCGCTGTTGGTCACGTGACACATATCTGCACACTCGGAAACCTTTAGTTTATTACATTTTGGCGGGTATGTAGTTCAATGGAAAATAGCGGGCTGGACGATTGGACACATTTTTATAAAGAAAATATAATAACTAATTGTGACAGGAGTGCTGTTGAGAGTTGCAAGACATGTTATCATCTACAGCGGTCGCATGGTAAGTTCTATATTATTTCATAGACTTTGCGTGTAACGTCAAATACCTAAATACTTTACGCTACATGGATAGTTTATTAGTAGTTGAATGTTCTTGGAGTAGGAAGATTCTTATATATTACAGCGGTAACAGCTACATTGCATTATAATTATAATACGACATAACACAATTTACCGTCAGTTTTGTTGCTATGTATAATGTTATAAGGTTGTTAAAACCCCTAGCAACCGTAGGCGTAATTTTGCTGTCAAAATGTGATATTCTTCCAATTCTATTAATATGTAGCTGAATGGTAGTTATTCAAATATCGTACCTATTAAATAGATACCTATCAAAGTGATCAACGCTTAAGTCGGTTACTTTTGGAAGTACAAGCAATTAAAATACTTGTATACCCCCTCTGTCATTGTGTTCTCTTGAAAATACCAAACTAACTACGCCGACTAGCGATAACCACAGAGACCGCCTACTGATCTCGTTGATAAATCAGGATCGAAGTATTGCATATTGAAAAGTTAAAGTTGAAGAATACAGTGGATGATCTTTGTTAATTTACTGATGATTTGTGTAAACCTAATTGTATTCTTGACCCTGTCAATTAATTAAATTATTGAGGAAAGGTAAGAGCTTTCATCATGGGCATAAAGAGTATAGTCGCTGATATATGTTACATACGATTCAATACTAAGTCTTGCCAAAAACACGCACGGTGGGTTATGAATAAGAAATAAATCGCAATTTTAATAATTTAAGTAAATTCGTAAAACGCCGCTAAAATTAATGACGGCTACGTAAAATAAATAAAGTATGTTTATAGAAAATACTAGTAGTATATAGCACGGAGAATTTGACATGATCCTGACCTATATGCATGAATATATTACAGACTCCTTGCGTTGAATATATAAATTTCCGCGAGCAAATCGTGCAAAATCGGTCCTTTAGATTAGTGTTGATATTAATCGAGCGTCATCGTGATACTCCCCGCTTATGAAAACACACAACCGGGATTATAATATAGACACTAAATCAGCTGTGAAAGTATGCTAATAGAAGTTCGAGAGTCGTGTTAAATTCTCTGGACTATAATATACTCCAGTATATTCCAGTATAAATCCTCGATATCAACATTATAGAATAATATAAGCGGATTTAGCTATGTGGTAATGCACTGGGCTGTCAATTCAGATGTCGAGGGTTCAATTCTCGGCATCGGAGAATTTCTGAAATATTTATAATATTTCCCGCAGTACCGGGTGTAATGCAAAGTATCTTGGTAAAGGTACTACGAAGCTGTGTATCGGTGCTGTAAACGGGGCACATTAAAGAACCTGGCTGTCTATTCGAAATAAGAGCTAGGTGCATTTTTGCATCGCCCGACATGCATGTATCTAATGTCTCTCTATTCCTTCAGGGACTTGCTCTCAGTTTGTCCCTCTGGTCAGATCATGCTGTATCTGCACTGGAAGAGAATGCACATGCGCCCTTGTGGCTGCATCACAACGTAAAGTGCCTTTGAACGTGTGCATGAAAAAAGCGCTATATCAATAGTGTATATTTATTATAACTATGATTAGGTTGTAAGCCAATTATAAAAACTTTTGACAGTGACCCTTGCGTGAATAACTTCTTTTTTAAGCTAGGTTGGCCTCTTTTTATACCAAGATAAACACATTTGGGCGCTAACTGTTAATGTAATTCCACAGGGACTCGTACCGCATTAATTTCTGTTTTAGAAGACCTACGTTAGAATCCCTCTTTAAAGGGGACCATCGGAACCAAAAACCTGTGTGCGACATTGGACACGTGATATCCTTAAGTCTAGGATGCGTGTGTATCCATGACAGCACAATTCCCGAATTTGGGCATTTAGGCCGTGAACTATGGAAAGCCGAAATGGCCATCCCGGCCAGTCTGCATTAGAACGATATGGTAGCGGAAAGGATATAAATAATTGTATTACTGGTACAAGTATTACATTTTTACATTACATTAAGTATTTTATTATAAGAAAGTAAAGAATGTGCATGGATCGCATATAAATGTCCTACGACCAATGTCTTCTAAATAAACGTTTGACTTTGATAAAGTGAAAATTACATGTTATTATTATTATGTATTACCACGTCACTTTTTATATTGCAGACTATGACGAATCAGGGAGATAACCATCACAAAAGACTGGAATGGAATATAATCACTTGAAAGGACATTGTAATCAAACATACTATGACTTTGTTGAGAAAAATTTTATTAGCTCGACTCTTCATTTCTCAAAAACATAGAGATTTTGTCATTTTTTCGACTTCTCCTAGAACATTCTAAGAGATCCGGTCGTTTTTATTCGTCTTCTCTAAGAATATTCTCTAAGACATTTCGCCATTTTGTCTTAAAACACTTTAATATGAACTTATTGGCATTTTTACTTAGAACGTTTTAAGAGATTTGGTCAATTTCTATTACATCGTTGTTGCGTCCGACTCAGACAGTCGCAAGTGCGTGGTCATTCTTAATTACGAATGACCTCCGGCTTCAATGGAAGAAAACTTGAGAAAGAATGTTTGATACGTGAGAACCGCATACGATACAGTAACACTATCCGAACAGACACATTGGGTCTTAAATGTTCTTGTTGTATAGCGACGATACTCACCATACTACCTCTGTGTTACAGATAAAAAAAGTTCTGTCTTACTTTTTTAAATTTCTAATAGAACGTTCTACGACATCTCCTCTTTTTCTCTCAAGACATGATAAGAAATGTTTGTCATTTTCCCTTAAAACGTTCAGAGAGATAGGTTAATTTATATGATAACATTAGAATAGATGTTGGATACTTTCATCAGAAATATGTTCAATCAATTTGTGTCATAATCTCTTAGAACGTTCTAAGAGATTTGTGCATTTTATTGTTATAATATTCTACCAGATTTGGTCATTTTCTCTTAGAACGTTCTAAGATTTTTGCATATTTTGTCAAGTTCTCTAAGATTATTCAAAGAGATTCGATCAATTCTGTTAAAATGTTTCAAGCTATTAATATATAATTTTCTCTTAGAACGTTCTAAGAGATGTGTACATGTTTATATTATGACTGTCAACCAGATTTGGTCGTTTTCTCTTAGAACGTTCTAAGAGATTTGGTAATTTTCTGTAAAATATTTCAATCTACGTTTTTCACATTTCTAAGAGATTTTTAATATTATAACACATTGGGAAAATTAATCATTTTTCTTAGAACGTTCTAAAAGATTTCTTGAATTTCTGTTCAAACGTTTTGTAATTAAGTAGAATTTTGTTCAATATTCTCTTAGAACGTTCTAAGGGATTCACCCATTTGATTGAGAATGTAAAAAATGTATTGGTCAATTTTCTCTTAGAACGTTCTAAGGGATTTGCTAAATTTCTGTTAAAACGGTCTATGCTCGAGACATATTTTGTTCAATTTTCTCTTAGAACGTTCTAAGAGATTTGGTCATTTATGCGGAGAATGTAAATACTATTTGGTCATTTTTTCAGTCATATTCTTGAAGAATGTAATACATGTATTCATATTGAATTGGTCAATTTCTCTTAGAACGTTCTAAGATATTTGTTAAATTTCTGCTCAAACGTTTTGTAATTAAGTAGACTTCTCTTCAGTATTCTCTTAGAACGTTCTAGGGGATTCACCCATTTTCTTTGAGAATAATGTATTGGTAAATTTTCTCTTAGAACGTTCTAAGAGATTTGCTAAATTTCTGTTAAAACTGTCTATACTCAAGACAAATTTTGTTTAATTTTCTCTTAGAACGTTCTAAGAGATTTGGTCATTTATGCGGAGAATGTAAACACTTATTTGCTCACTTTTCTCTTAGAGTGTTCTAAGAGATTCGTTGATTTTGTTTTTTAACGTTTTAGAATTAAGACCAATTGTGTTCTTTTTTCTCTTAGAACGTTCTAAGAGATTCAGTCATATTCTTTAAGAATGTAATAAATGTATTGGTCAATTTCTCTTAGAACGTTCTAAGATATTTGTTTATTTTGTCTAAAACGCTGTATAGTTAAGATCAATTTTGTACAATTTTGTCTTAGAACGTTCTAAGAGGACTGGTCATTATTCATCAGAGTTTTTGATATGATATGGTCAATTTCTCTTAGAACGTTCTAAGAGTCATGCATGTTATATTATTTTTCATGTCATTTCACGTTATATTTTGCAAAATATATTGAAAATAAATTTAGTTATAAAAATATCGTGTTCATTATCTGTTTTATATTGCATTTTAACCTGCGAAAAATCGCTAATTTGCTTTATAAAATTGAGCAGTCTGGATAAATGCTGTTTTTTTAATACAACGTGTTAAATATATATATGGACCTAGATTTGGTTGAGATGATCATTATGACCAAGTTTCATAAAGATTAGGTCAACATTGTGACTTCTAGTGCCTACAAAAGGTTTTTCTATGATTTGACCTTGTGACCTAGTTTTTTATCCCGGATGACCCAATATCGAACTTGACCTAGATTTTGTTGAGATGATCAATGTGACCACGTTGGATAAAGATTAGGTCAAAAGTGTGACCTCTTGTGTCTACACAAGCAAATTGTTGACGGACGGACGAACGACGGACGGACGACGAGTCATCACAAAGCTCACTCTGTCACTTTGTGACATGTGAGCTAAAAATAGGAAGGCACGTGATTTAAGTACGTAGTATTGCCTTCGTAACCAAAATATTGTTATTGCTAAATTGTTCAATTCTATCTTATTTGGTACGAAATAACTGGGGACGTGTTATAAGCTATTTTACCCTCAGTCTACGGGCGCTTAAATTGCATGCTAAAACAAATTATGCACACCTTTGTATTCCTTTAATTATACCCCCGCACAACGAGTTGTAAGGGGGGTATACTAGATTCAGATTGTCCGACCGTCCGTCCCAGTTTTTGCAGCATTTGCTTCAAACTTTAACAGATGAACAACCTCAACATGTAGATGTGCATAAAGAAAAGAATTAGCTGCAATGATTTTTGCCACGCGGGGGGTATATAAGTCTGCCGAATGGCGACAGTTCTAGTTACCCCTACAATTACATATTTTTAACTTAAAATCGTGATCTTGATATTGACCGCTAAACATTCGTACCCGCGGGCGATCTTTGCCATTGAATATGTACAGTTGATTGTGGCTTATTGTGCATTTTTGGGCAACTGATGTTAATTGAATAATAAATGAATAAAGATTCCCGCTCATCTTTAGCCGTACTTACAAGTAATTTTACGTTTTCAGAATTTCTTATTAGTCCCGACTCCGAAATAAATAACGTGTTTTTTTCCATTTCAAGTCGTTTGATTTTTCAGTTACCTACATGTATATTTCCCTACGATGATAATGCTATCTGCAATTTTTTAAAAACGTTCAAAGCTTGTGGGAAATTGTTTGCTTTCTTTAAAATGTAAAAAAAACAACATATTTTAGATCTTTGGTTTTTGTAAACAGGTCAGCTGGCTTACATAAAGTAAGTTGAACTTTGTATTGCAATGTTGTTTTTTCTAATAAGTTGTTATTAGTGAAACAGATTCAACCAATAATTCATACATACCCGTCACAATTAGGCAATATGGTCAGATAAGTCTGATCCTGCAGCAAATGAGCCATTGGCGTATCCACGACCTTGATATGTAGGCACTTATAAATCATGAAAACCAAGACTTTAAAGCACAAACAAACTGACCTGACGCTCAACAATGATGTATTGTTATAAATACGGACTATATGTTATATCCGCTGTACGGTGTCTACCAGTGATGAAAATCGATGGCGCCGTGCAATATATAATTTAGATCAAACATCAAATGCGCGTATTGAAATTACTCAAAAATTACTAGATCTACATGCATATATTGTAAACTACTGTTACCAATGTGCGTGTTTGTGTTTTTAAATTTGGTATAATATGTTGTTACAAATAACACCTGACCAAATACAGAATATTGTAGTGTGTGTAATGTTGCCAAAAATAGCATCAGGGGCGACACGTTGCTTGATTTTATGGTAAATTCTGAAAACAGCTTTGAACTGTAGTCTGAATATTTTTTCTTGGAACTGTAGCCATAATTGCAAATTAAAAGAAAATTCATATTAGTGCCATGCATTGTTATAATGTATATTTTATTTGTTGCAAAATTGCCTCCGGTGTTACCGGAAGGTGTAAAAATGACTCTTTAATCACGCATGGAGTAGATAATACCAGGAAAACGAAAAGGCTTGATACTGTAGTCCGCTCTCACACAAACGTTTTCCAAAGTTTCTCAGGGTAATTGAAAAAACAGCCAAGCTACGGAGAAATATACTATATATGGCGGAACCCTTATATTTTTTCCCTTAGCGTGGTCTATATTTCATAGAAATTGGTGAAGAAATAAAATACTTATGCCTATTTTCCTTCGCGAAGTGGAGGTTTTGTTTACAATTTTCTTCTTTGGACTGTAGTATTTAGTCACGTGGTATTGCCACACTGTAAGTTGTAGGACAATAATATCGCGAGATTGTCTGGCCGACACTTAATTCTGAATAGCGTACCCCACGATGTTCAGTATAAATAAACCAAAAGCCGTGAGTAATATCTAATACTGTACAACGGATATTATTTGTGTTAATCTATGATACTGTTCGCTAATTGAGTTCCTCGGAACCACCTCCAGTCCTTACTAGCGCACTTGCACACTAAACTTAAAATAATGTCCGAACTGTACACTCACTTGACCACCTGGTATCAGCGCTGTCGGAAAGTAGTATGTGATCCTAGAAACCAGCGATACCCTACTCTCCGAATATTCTCTACTATGTGGATGTTAAACGTGCCTTCCAGTACCGAGACATATACATCTGGATTACCTACCAGTTTAACTCAAATGTTCGAAACACTAAATACCGGCCAATATCCACCCATCCGCCGTGCAGACAATTCATGAGCGCGCGTAAATAATACACTCGATGTTACTACCGAAATTTGAGAAATATAATTCACGCACATCTAATGTGATTTACGATAGTATTCGTGACAAGGATTAAATGTATATACGAACAACCACGCATTACCGCAAAGATGTTTTTGACTTCGTTAAAACAACACACCCAATTATACCCGACGTACTGTCGATTCAAAGTTATCTGTCAAAACCGCCGGAATGTTCCATTTTTATATAGGTGATAGCATAATCTAAGCATAAAACTAACACACCTTTCAGTACAAGCGTAAAATTAAATCCAATATACTATGTATGTATAATTAGTACAGTGGATAAAGCGATCGGCTTTTTATTTTGGCAACGAAACAGACGATGGTTCAAATCTCCCCGTTGCATTTTTTTTAAATTGTAGAATTATTTCAATATTTATTTTTATTGCTCTTATTTTTTGCTTATATTGTATGTTTAATATCTTCTGTTTTTATTTAGCATATAATATAAATATATCAACGAAAATACAAATATACAAAACATTTCAATCTTCACCTTCACTGGCAGTGTCGGTCTCTTCGTCGCTGGATGTGATGGTTATGACAAGCCGATCCATATCCGACTCTATAGCTATATCATTACTCCAGTACTTGTCTTCAACATCTCGAGTATGTCTACAACACGTGTGCCACTGCTGTGGTGTAATGCCGACGATGGAATCTTCAGTGAGTTGTCGAACATCTTTCAACTTGAATGTAAGATTGTTCCTGGATACGTTACCTTTCAATATTGCCCAAACTAGCTCGATGGCATTGAGATCGGCGTGATATGTTGGCAGACGTAGAGTTACATGACCATGTTCCTGTAATATCCTGTCCACTAAGTATGCTGGATCAGGTTTGAACCTGCGGCATAATTCCACCAACTCGGGCTTTAACATACTTTCCGTAAAGGTGATGTTTTTGCGCCGAAGCCACGCCTGTATGTCAGCCTTTCTAGTCGCTTGGCTCGGACACTTATCCTCTTGGACGCTATGGTAAGGTGCATTGTCCAACACAATGACTGAATTCTGTGGAAGTCCTGGAATAAGCTTTTCAGTCAGCCACTTCATGAAGTTCTTAGAGTTCATCTCACTATGGTAATCACCACTCGCATATTTCGCCTTAAAAATCAAGTCCGCTCCTGGTATGAACCCCGCTTCAGTCCCTGCATGAACAACGATAATTCGCTCACCACGAGAAATAGGAACTTTCACCGCCACGTCATCCGATTGCCAGCATCTTTGTGTCGAATGTGACGAATGTACGAAGGTTTCGTCTGTGTATACAATAGGCCTGCCTTCCTCTCGATACTTTCTCATCCGTCGCAGGAACCTAATCCTGGCAGCAATCACATCTGGTCGCTCCATTAACACAGTCCTGTTGGTTTGGCATCGCTTCAAGTGGAATCCGATCTCCTTCATGCTGGTTCGAAGAGATGACTCCCCTCCAGTGTATCCTGTCTTATCTTGAAACAGTTTGAGAATGTTCTGGGTCGTTGGAAGAGTCTTGTGTACCGTGATTATCTCTGCGATGGTCCTTCGCAATACACATTTATCAAAATCGTCTATCTCCACTCGTTCGGCCCCGGTTGTCTTGTACATGGACTGTTCTCTGCAGCATTTGACATTCTGTATATGGTTCTTGTTGATATACCAGTGTAGGCTGCAGCTCGCTGTACTGGGTTGCATGCCAGGTCTACAGTAAGCTGGCCAGTATCTTTCTCTGTTCGACATACCTGAAAATATAACATACATTAGTTAGACAATGCATGGCATTATATAACACATTTAGGGAATACATGTACTAATAAAATAATTACATAAGATAATATTATACGAACTTTTAAAACATTTTTGACAATGTGTCTAGTCTCATCGTTGTATCGATGTAATGACATAGGATGCCTTCTTCCTTCGTTTTCCTTATTTTCGCTATTATTCGCCATTATTGTAATTTTCAAGTTGTGTTGAAAATCTGTGTTCACACTCATTTATATACCCAGCAATGCACGGTATTTCCGTGATTAACTCGTGCATAAAGAGGGTAATTTAATTAATATGTGACACATACTGCATACTTTTTAGATTTACAAAAAATGTATAAAATAATTATAAAAATGTATAATTTTATAAATACTGCAAAACAAGTGATGATTTTTAAACAATCCTTGTCGGGAAAAACTTGAATTATAATCTGATAACAACTTAAAAAATATAAAAATAATTTTACCTTGAGTGCGATTTGAACCCGAAGTCGAAATTGCAGAAAAAAGACGACGCAGCAGAAAACATAACCGCACAGCCACGACGTGATACATTCCAACCCGTTAAAATAATATTTATAAAATAATGCCTTAGAGCTGACCTACCCGCATATAGGGATTAACTCGGTTGTTTGTTTACGCAGTGTCATGTTCCACATGATTTCTGCGTTTGTTTTGAAAAGAGACATAGAAGGCACCTGTGAACTAATACTCAAAAGCAACCCGTGACGGTTCACGACCTTCAGTCAACATCCTTCTACTATTCAAACCTGTTTAACATCTTTAATCATAGGCATACAATACACAATTGTATTTTAGATATATATACAATACTGCCTGGTTTCCACCTTTATTCATTTTATGAGAAGAACAGTATTGACGTATTCGCCCTGACGCATTTTCTGTTTAAAACAGACGGTACATGTAAAAACCGAGTATAAACCAAATCACTGTACTCATTATGATACCATACAACACAACGTGTACTCATTATTGTAATTGAAACATCCGGTGATTTTCCATCACTGTACTCATTATTGCCATACTATACAATTCAACGTGTACTCATTATTGCGAGAATCGGAAGTTGACTCGTTTATACACTGTGGTAAAGTTATGTCGTCTGAGCGACCCGTGTCAGCTCGTGCACGCCATGCACTATATAACAACATTTTGAGCTTCATTACATGTAAACATAAGCACTTGTTTGCCTTAAAGGTAGACATGTACCGCTATATGACAGCAACCTTTCGTCAACATTTTCAAGGGGCTGGGTCTGAGCAACGCCAGCGTAGACGACGTACTATTTAAATAATGAGCCTCAAAGGAACCAGTATTGGTGTACTGCTAACACCAAGTTTAACATGCTCTTGTCCAGCATGAAATGAAATTCCCAAATTATTTCATCAAATTCATTAATATTATTACCTCAACTAGGCTAGGTTCCGTCGTCTAACGCTGGACTCGTTCTCTGTGACCAACGCCATATGCCCCATTTCCTCATTTGACACTAACCGGCATACTACGGTTAATACAAGATATTTTAGTCAGCTCAAATAATAATGCAACTTTCACCGTTGCTGTCGGACAAACAAGTGGTCATATACGTAACAGAACTTGTGATATTCACTCTCGGTGAATATCGGAGTCACGCGAGAGTTACCATGACAACCACATAGCGTCGACTTGTAGCAATTGACGGGCCGTGTGTATACACCCGGCAACCACGTGAATTTTCCCGTAATAAATTAGATTAATTCATAGGTGAATTAATCGTCATTATATTGCAGTACACGTAAAACCTGTTAATGATCGTGTTGTCATGCTTTACATGAACCGGAAAGAATTTAGAACACATTTGTTTGTACTTGTAAACTTATTTCGCCTGGTACTGATACAACTAGACATTGACAGAGTTCTCATGCTCCAAACATGCGTTATTTGAGTGCAAAAGCTCTGCATGTAAATAAATGAACACTAGTCCAATAGCAAGAGCTACCGTATTTATAGAAAGTTCGCACTTGTCGCCATCACTCGCCCGCTTCTCGTAGTTTATCGGCAAAAACTCGTACTGGTGTCGTCATAAGTCGTACAAACTCGTCTACACTCGTATAATTCTCGCAGACATGTCTCCGAATGTCGAAAGGATGTCGTACTCATATCGTGTATAAATGGGCTTAACTCGTGTTAAATATGAAATACTCGTACCAATGTCGTGTCAATGTCGAAGAAATGTCGAACAAATGTCGCATTGAAAAAAATCGACTGCCGATTCGCCAAATAAAATTCGCCAGAGCTCGTACATAACTCGAAGCCCAACTCGCCACTGTGTGACAGGGTCTGTAACAAATAAGACAAGTCTGTCCAGGCTTCATTCGCCAATGCCATACAATGAATGCAATTACTACGACAAATGACAACGACTAACTCGACATGTTATATGTGAAGACAAATTAACGTCAATATTGTTGGAACTGATTGGAATGTATCGGATTTTTGTCCTTGAAATCAAAGATTGGAGTGGTTTCTAAAGTTATCAATAAAATGTTTCGGTTGACAAGGATATTCGGATTAACAAACAATATTGTTCTGGAAATGATACATCACTGAAATCACGGAAACTGGTTAATTCATTGTTTAAATTGTATTTCACGTTACATGTATTATGAAGCTTGCTGTTACTACAAAAGAAAATTAGGATAGTCAGATTGTTAAAAATGCAAGGCAAGACAATTAAAACAAATGTGTACAGTTCGTCACTATTTTAGCTTCAACATTCCGGCATTTTTTCAAAAACCTTCATCATTGTGGAAATATTGGCGTTGTTCTTCTAATATTTTTTTTGTAAATTTCATCAGGATGTATCAACATTCCTAGTGCTGTCAACTGCTTTATTCGTTTAATAGATGTGTATATGTTTTTGTTACCTTTATAAATACCCGTGCCGAGCGTCACCAGAGTCGAGCATTGAATGCCATCACAATGCGTAACTGACTATTTACATTTATTTGGAATGCTGTGTATTATGAGTCTGAATAATCTTGAGACGCATTTTTAGTGTATGTTTCCTCTTTATAGCTGACATAACTCACCATCCTTTCCAAAACATCACGAATCTCTATATTTCTCAGTTGTATTTCCATTACAGTGGCTTTAAGTTTGAACGCTTTAGCTGATGTGATCGTATTAAAGAATCAGATTGGTCTAGTTTCTCAATACTATAAAGACGTCTTTTACGAACAATTCAGTGTGTGACAAGATGACAAGTTTATTCTATGAAGACGACAGCCATACATAACAAGAGTATTGAATGTCGACATAAAATCTCAGCGTTTACGATTCATGGCAGAATAACAATAAATGAAAATGTGTAAGTCGAACGAACGTTCCACACAGATCTACGGAAGCCCTCAGATTGCTGGCCTACAGGCAAGATCAAGACGATATTTCTATGTATCCAGACGTTTTGTAGAAAGGAGTTTTACTTCTACAAACGATTAAATCCAGAGTTTTGTATGCGAGTCAAAGCAAAGAAAAAAGTTTGGTATATCTTTTATTTACCAACGGTTTAGCGTTTCTGTTACGCAGAAATTAACGACGAAAGCCGTACCTCCTTAAAACTACATTAATTTTTTTACAATATGTATTATGAGCAAATGATGCAACTTGTCTGTAAACTTAATATAAAATTGATATTTATTTTCGAAGTTTGGTTCTGAAATAGAATAAAGCTTCTTTGTAAAGTAAAATGATTGTTTTTTATCAAACAAAACTAATGTAATTAAAAATGAGAATTGTTTTATTTTATTATATGTCGCCGACTTGTAATACTACCAACGGATTATAATAAACGGGTATAGTTTGAAAACTTGCACATTGTTTTCGGAGAAAGACAGACTACTATTGGAAATTGTACACGTCACTGAAAAAACGCCTCTGTGTCAACAAATGTTATACTACAGGTCAATTAAATAGATAGAATCAAAGTATAGAAGTTAAGTACGAAGTCACGATCGGTATTGCAAATTTTAACCGTATTTATTTAGCATCTTGTGAATAATCAATATAGCTGTTTCCTTGTACTATCAATTAAAATTGAACATACGCTAAATGAGAAACCAGATTATTGCATTACTGTACCCTACATATTTGTTAATTGTTTACCAAGTCAACACGCGTACATGGAATTATGTAATTGTTGCAATGTTATTTTTCTGGCAATGCTTCAATCTGATAGTAGCATAGTGATGATGAAGTAATTATGACTGTAGTAGACCTAATTATGTGAACTACTACACTAAAAATCCGTAAATCATATCCTGTAAAACAAGCGTTGTCCATGACACTGTTACACGTATTGTGTTCGTGTGCCAATTGTGCTCTCTTTTAATGCTGCTTTCCCTGTTATATTTGTTATTATTTTATAGGTCACCTTAACAGATAACCAGTAATTAATGTTAAAGCAAATGAAGGAGAACAACTAATTCTCCGTCAGGCGGTATGACTGAAAATTAGCAACAGTTTGTTCAACTCGAGAATATCTTCTGTATTATCACTTCAGTGGCTTAGAAACTTGACGTACCCTTACTTCTACTCGTGTACCAAATTTAACAGCGATTTTGGGATATGTATGTTGGTTCCACCCCAATGGTAGGTTAAGTGCAATCAATATCCATCAAGTGTTAAAACTAATCGTTTAAGATGATATATATTTCAAATTTCTATCTTGCCATTGACTCGGTAGATTTCCATTTGCTTGTCTGTAAAAGTACCTATGAAATCAGTGTAATTTTGTAAAGGACTTGTTCGTTACATGTTATCGTTCTACATATTTTAAATTTAAGACTGTTGGTACCATCCTTAGAGTTATTACTAGATTTGCTTTGTAATGTCTTGATCATCATTCTGAAACGGTTACAAATAGTTTACCTGCATGTACTTACCAATATTAAATCGCTTGTTAGGGGAACAACACCATTTTAAGTTTGACCGTACCAATTGCATAATGTTTGTTCGACATTGGCGTGTCTTATATTATCACATATACATTCGTTAAATAATCAAACGCAAAGTCTACTGACATACATACTGTAGACACCAAGCTAACTATTGTCATAACCTGATACATACATTACTTTATGTTATATAACCAAGCATCAAGTTCAACCAAAGTATGCCATGGATTAACTTTGTTTATTACATCAACGACATACGAGGGAACTCTAACAAGGACCCATATCATAATCTCTTATAAAATGTGTGTCGTTTATATTGTAAAACTTGGTCAGTTATTTGTTCGTTTGCTTGTTCAGGTTAACGTCGTTTTTCATAATATACGATATATCATATACAGGTACTAGAATTATGAACAAATTAGTGCAAGGTAGCAAGCGACTGCAGCACTTAATTTGTTTATAATTCTTATATGTGATCTATAATCGGCTTATAGTTTACCCGTATACATTTTGGTAGCATTCCAGTGCTTTTGTTTGCAAACCGTAGCATGCCCTTTTATGGAGTAATGTGTGTACAAATGGTCAAGATTGCATGTACATTAGTTGATATGATAACAGTACAATTGAGAGGGTGGGTGTGTCTAGTTTTCCATATTTGAAAAAATGAAATTGCCCAACTTCTCAGATTTACTGAATGAACCACCTAATGCATGTAGATAGTGTGTCCTCTGTAAACATAAATGGATTAGAGGTCCACAAATTTAAAAGTTCCTGGCTTTTTATCCAACGGGCAAAATATAGGGTAAACTATAAATACAGTTATACACCGCTGCCAATCTACCTAACCTAAAGGATAATTAGAAAATCAGCAATAAGGACGGAGTGGTTTTAATTTAAAAACACACACGCTACAATGACTTAAAACTTATAACAAGCATGCAGTGACGCAATATGTTAACTCAATCACCAGGATGTAATATTACTATTCTAAAACTAGAGACTTAAACGAAGAATGTCCATTAACTTATTGGATACATAAGGGGTAATAATTTCAATCATAGCTTCACCAACTCCAACTTAATACATATTGCAATATACATTAATACGAAACAAAACTAAGGTAACTTAGCGCATAACAAATATCCTTAGTGTTATGTTTAACTTCTTTGTCTAACAATCGCTTAACTTTTAACACATTCGTATTAAATAATTATGTTAGTGATAAGAATATAGACAGTTTCCTCTCGAGAAACAATTTGTACTCAATACATTATACAAAGTACAATAACGTCCGTTTAAATCTGTTCAGTAATATGTACTTCCATACTTCAGACATAGGAATAGTAGCATCCTACTTAAATCAGTTAAGTTATAAATATGCACTTTAATTCAATAGGTCAGATATTCCAATCTTATTATCCTATTTCTTTCGGTTGAATAGCATACACTTTAATGCAAACTTTCAGCTATTGCAATGTTCTTGTCTATAGTAGAGCATCAATCACTCTGAGAACAGTTTCAGAGACGTAATAATGGTAACTCTGCAACACATTTATCATTGACGTATCCTTGAGACAATGGTTTTGCAACATCTGCGAAACACCAATTACTAGGAAGTGTGTATACGTGTTGCAATCAATCTTGCAATGATGAAATTACAATAAAATAAAATGAAATAAATCACAGATACAATGCTTGCAGACTAGAATATTAAATCAATGTACTTCATTCCATTCCAGACAATGTGACAGCAACAACTATCATAATATATGATCGAGTACATGAATGTTTTGTGAAATTCAAAGAAAATATTATCATTTTGCTTTTCTATTTTGCATTTACATAATGGACTATTGACTGGTTCAATTCTATATATTTCACATTGATATACTATTTAATATCGTTTAAATGAAAAACATATTTACCTTATTTTATAATGATCAGGCCCCGATCTCCCGAAACATCTCAATCTGAGTTAAATCTCATCTCAAATATTGCCATGCGTCTTTAAGATAATATCTATGGGAGGCTGGACTCGAAATTAGCATCACAAAACACAAAATCTAACTCAGTAGTTTATTACAGTAATATTTAAAGAGCCCGAACCATCAACTTTATCGTAAATTCTGACTCTGATTTGAGCAAAATCTCAATTTGAGATGAGATTTCTACTTGAGATGCTTCGGGAGATCGGGACCAGACTTCCAATGTTTGATACTCAATATTAGAACACAAACATGAGGTTTGGTGAAATTGTTTGGAAGTAAATGAATAAAGTTGTGTATAATTTACGGTCATTATTGTCAACATTGCCGGTTGTCATTCTAAGATAAAGTCGACGAAAGAAAGAATGGATTATAAATAAGTTAAAAATAATATCATAAGTTTGCATTATCATTAACAACCGTCTGCAAATGATCACTAATAAAAACACGGAATGTACACTGGCAGTATGTTAATTCCTACCAAAGACAGACAGAGGTATTATCTAAGTACTTCATGTCTAACACTCTAATACCGTTGAGTATTATGTTCGGTCTACTTCACGATTTGACTGTCTCCATCAGGGATAATGCATTGACAAGCAATCCCCATCAGGGCGCTGGACATTGATTAATATATTCATCGTGTCCGTTGTATCCATTACATTAATACACTTTCTACAATAATAAGATGCGGAATACTGTAAACCTACACGTTTCATAGTCCCTTGGGTGAGTAAGCCGAGAATCGGGATAGAACTGTAACGGACGTGATTGACAGAACAGACAATATAAAATGTATTTAGCGAAATCTCTTTTCTATCCGTGTGATTTGTTCTTTTAATATATTAATGTTGAAGTTAGGCCCATTCTTACCAGTTTGACAATGTTATTAAACAGTATACATGAACTGGTGAGCTACTTCGTACTATATTTAATAAAATTTAATATCTCAAGGGTTCTAGGTAAGCTAAGATGCAGACTCATATGTAGTTTTTAACACGTCAACCACTGCACTTTTGCTAGGCTGAAGCAAAAATGTAATAGACACGACGAGACAGCAAAACATATGTCATGGGTTCTAGGTAAGCTAAGGTGCAGACTCATGTGTAGTTTGTAACACGTCAACCACTCCACTTTTACCTAGGCTGAAGCAAAAATGTACTAGACACGACGAGACAGCAAAACATTTGGAGGATATGTAACTGATCTTATGTCATTGAAAACTGCACTTGAAATTTTTGCATGGAAGCTACCATGGCCTAAAACGATATTCCGTGCTTTTTCGTCGTACTATCTGGTATGTTGTTCGAATAATGTAATTAAAATATACTTACGAGACAATAAAGAAAACGTACACGTCCACATTACGACCATGCAATATTGTTTATCGTTTTGTCGAATACAGGATTATAGCTTTATAAATATACGTGTCAGCAACGAATAGTCGAACATACGTTACGTGATATGAAAACATTTTAAATGTTCAAATGAAATACATGTATGAAATGCTACATCGGTTTAATTGGTAGTCTAAACTCATCGTGCTATGCAGATGCAATTCTACTACACTTACTTCAATTATCTGACACAATTTAATTATATGACCTTTATACTTAATCCTCATTATGTACTTTCGTATTCCGATTAATATACTACTACGGGAAAGTATACAAACTAATTCTCTGGGAGAAAATGTATGTGATGAAAACCATCAGAAAAGTTGGTAAGTATACTCCTAAGTGTAATAATTACACTTTTAAGATTATGATTACCATTGATTCACATAGTACGTGTTATTTCAACATAATTATATTGCGCTGTGAGATTAATATAATAACACATAAAGTCATTGGTGTTTCAGAGAGTATTTAACGATACTCGCATCAATTACAATCCTTGATCTGACGAAATTTACTCGAACATCTTCCTCTATACCTGATGCAATTATTTAACGCAAGATAATCACATTTCCCTTTTATTATCCATCCCAATTAAGTTTTGCCGCTCTCATACAATGATCGGCTTAATCTTTTCTAAGCCAATTATAATAATATACAAAGAACTGAGTAGCACGATATATCCTAGCACATCGGTGATATACACTGAACGACTTTGAAAACGCAACACGAATTAAAATCAAGATAACTTGTTTATATATTTCGTAACGATATTTTGTGTTCGTAGTACAAAGTATCGACTACCCATGGATTGTAACTGGATGTTCTTTCCATTTAAATATACTACAGTGGTGCATTGAACCATAAAACGCAAAATGTACGAGGAACTAATTGGTTGGTGCTAATTATTTTAATGTACGGTCAATTGGAATAGTCAATCCATAGAAAAATTAAAAAATAGAAAACAAAAAATCACGATTTACCACTCAGCAACAAAATGATCTTTAAGTTTTAAAAAAATGTTTAGTTTCAATTTTACCGAAAATTGCTATTTTGGCAGTCAAGGGGAAGCAATTCTAGATAGAGAATTAGCAGATAAAGGTTGACTTTTCTAAATCTAAATTGAGCTTTATATTTATATTTGCTTTGCTTTATGTCTATCTCCATGATAAGCACGGACACTTGTCAACAAACGTCATCAGAAAAATAAGTACACATCTGCATTAACAATCTGAAAAACACAGAAGGATACACGGCATCAAATTTGCTTTTATTAATGTCATCATGTATTTATTGTTGTTTTGTAGGGTGTGATCAGATTGTGTTAAAATATATTTGATCGTCATTCCACGTAAAACCTGTTAATGATCGTGTTTACATGAACCGGAAAGAATTTAGAACACATGTGTTTGTACTTGTAAACTTATTTCGCCTGGTACTGATACAACTAGACATTGACAGAGTTCTCATGCTCCAAATATGCGTTATTTGAGTGCAAAAGCTCTGCATGTAAATAAATGAACACTGGTCCAATGGCAAGGGCTACCGTATTAATAGAAATTTCGCACTTGTCGCCATCACTCGCCCGTTTCTCGTAGTTTATCGGCATAAACTCGTAATGGTGCCGTCATAAGTCGTACAAACTCGTCTACACTCGTACAATTCTCGCAGACATGTCTCCGAATGTCGAAAAGATGTCGTACTCATATCGTGTATAAATCGGCTTAACTCGTGTTAAATATGAAATACTCGTACCAATGTCGTGTCAATGTCGAAGAAATGTTGAAGGAATGTCGCATTGAAAAAAATCGACTGCCGATTCGTGTTCTTTTTGGCGAGTTATAACTCGCCAAAGCTCGTACATAACTCGAAGCCCAACTCGCAACTGTGTGACAGGGTCTTTAACAAATAAGACAAGTCTGTCCAGGCTTTATTCGTCAATGCCATACAATGAATGCAATTACTACGACAAATGACAACGACTAACTCGACATGTTATATGTGAAGACAAATTAACGTCATATTGTTGGAATTGATTGGAATGTATCGGAGTTTTGTCCTTGAAATCAAGGATTGGAGTGGTTTCTAAAGTTATCAATAAAATGTTTCGGTTGACTAGGATATTCGGATTAACAAAAAATATTGTTGTAGAAATGATACATCACTGAAATCACGGAAACTGGTTATTTCATTGTTTAAATTGTAGTTCACGTTACGTGTATTATGAAGCTTGCTGTTACCACAAAGGGGTTTTGGATAGTCAGATTGTTAAAAATGCAAGGCAAGACAATTAAAACAAATGTGTACAGTTCGTCACTATTTTAGCTTCAACATTCCGGCATTCTTTTTAACACCTTCATCATTATGGAAATATTGGAGTTGTTCTTCTATTTGCTTTTTGTAAATTTCATCAGGATGTATCGAAATTCCTAGTGCTGTCGAGTTGCTTTATTATTTAGTTTAATAGATGTGTATATGTTTTAGTTACTTTTATAAATACCCGTGCCGAGCGTCACCAGAGTCGAGCATTGAATGCCATCACAATGCGTAACATATGTCCAATTTTAACTTACTATTTACATTCATTTTGAATGCTGTCTATTATGTATCTGAATAATCTGCAGACGCATTTTTAGTGTATGTTACCTCTTTATAGCTGACATAACTCACCATCCTTTCCAAAATATCACGAATCTCTATATTTCTCAGTTGTATTTCCATTACATTGGTGTCAAGTATGAACGCTTTAGCTGATATGATCGTATTAAAGAATCAGATTGGTCTAGTTTCTCAATACTATAAAGACGTGTTTTACGAACAATTCAGTGTGTGACATGATGACAAGTTTATTCTATGAAGACGACAGCCATACATTACAAGAGTATTGAATGTCGACATAAAATCTCAGCGTTTACGATTCAAGGCAAAATAACAATAAATGAAAATGTGTAAGTCGAACGAACGTTCCACACAGATCTACGGAAGCCCTCAGATTGCTGGCCTACAGGCAAGATCAAGACGATATTTCTATGTATCCAGAAGTTTTGTAGAAAGGAGTTTTACTTCTACAAACGATTAAACCAAGAGTTTTGTATGCGAGTCAAAGCAAAGAAAAAAGCTTGGTATATCTTTTATTTACCAACGGTTTAGCGTTTCTGTTACGCAGGAATTAACGACGAAAGTCGTATATCTTAAAAACAACATTAATTTTTTTACAATATGTATTATGAGCAAATAATGCGACGTGTCTGTAAACTTAATACAAAATTGATATTTATTTTCGAAGTTTGGTTCAGAAATAGAATAAAGCTTCTTTGTAAAGTAAAATGAATGTTTTTTTATCCAACAAAACTAGTAATTTAATTAAAAATGAGATTATTTTTGATTTTTTTCATATTTTGCCGACTTGTAATACTACGGAATATAATAAACGGGTATAGATTGAAAATTTGCACATTGTTTTCGGAGAAAGACAGAGTACTATTGGAAATTGTGCACGTCACTGAAAAAACGCCTCTGTGTCAACAAATGTTATCAATAGATAGAATCAAAGTATAGAAGTTAAGTACGAAGTCACGATTGATATTGCATATTTTAACCGTATTTATTTAGCATCTTGTGAATAATCAATATAGCTGTTTACATGTACTATAAATTAAAATTGAACATACGCTGAATGAGATATCAGATTATTGCATTACTGTACCCTACATATTTGTTAATTGTTTACCAAGTCAACACGCGTACATGGAATTATGTAATTGTTGCAATGTTATTTTTCAGGCAATGCTTCAATCTGATAGTAGCATAGTGATGATGAAGTAATTATGACTGTAGTAGACCTAATTATGTGAACTACGACACTAAAAATCCGTAAATCATATCCTGTAAAACAAGCGTTGGCCATGACACTGTTACACGTATTGTGTTCGTGTGCCAATTGTGCTCTGTTTTAATGCTGCCTTCCCTGTTATATTTGTTATTATTTTATAGGTCAACTTAACAGATAACCAGTAATAAATGTTAAAGCAAATGACAAATGAAGGAGAACAACTAATTCTCCGTCAGGCGGTATGACTGAAAATTAGCAACAGTTTGTTTAACTCGAGAATATCTTCTGTATTATCACTTCAGTGGCTTAGAAACTTGACGTACCCTTACTTCTACTCGTGTACCAAATTTAACAGCGATTTTGGGATATGTATGTTGGTTCCACCCCAATGGTAGGTTAAGTGCAATCAATATCCATCAAGTGTTAAAACTAGTCGTTTAAGATGATATATATTTCAAATTTCTAACTTGCCATTGACTCAGTAGATTTCCATTTGCTTGTCTGTAAAAGTACCTATGAAATCAGTGTAATTTTGTAAAGGACCTGTTCGTTACATGTTATCGTTCTACATATTTTAAATTTAAGACTGTTGGTACCATCCTTATAGTTATTACTAGATTTGCTTTGTAATGTCTTGATCATCATTCTGAAACGATTACAAATAGTTTACCTACATGTACTTACCAATATTAAATCGCTTGTTAGGGGAACAATACTATTTTAAGTTTGACCGTACCAATTGCATAATGTTTGTTCGACATTGGCGTGTCTTATATTATCACATATACATTCGTTAAATAACCAAACGCAAAGTCTACTGACATACATGTACATACTGTAGACACAAAGCTAACTATTGTCATAACCTGATACGTACATTACTTTATGTTATATAACCAATCATCAAGTTCAACCAAAGTATGCCATCGATTAACTTGGTTTATTACTTCAACGACATACGAGGGGACTCTAACAAAGACCCATATCACAATCTCTTATAAAATGTGTGTCGTTAATATTGTAAAACTGGGTCAGTTATTTGTTCGTTTGCTTGTTCAGGTTAACGTCGTTTTTCATAATATACGATATATCATATACAGGTACTAGAATTATGAACAAATTAGTGCAAGGTAGCAAGCGACTGCAGCACTTAATTTGTTTATAATTCTTATATGTGGTCTATAATCGGCTTATAGTTTACCCGTATACATTTTGGTAGCATTCCAGTGCTTTTGTTTGCAAACAGTAGCATGCCCTTTTATGGAGTAATGTGTACAAATGGTCAATATTGCATGTACATTAGTTGATAGGATAACAGTACAATTGAGAGGGTGGGTGTGTCTTGTTTTCCATATTTGAAAATAGGCAAATTGCCCACTTCTCAGATTTACTGAATGAACCACCTAATACATGTAGATAGTGTGTCCTCTGTAAACATAAATGGATTAGAGGTCCACAAATTTAAAAGTTCCTGGCTTTTTATCCAACGGGCAAAATATAGGGTAAACTATAAATAAAGTTATACACCGCTGCCAATCCACGTAACCTAAAGGATAATTAGAAAAACTGCAATAAGGACGGAGTGGTTTTAATTTAAAAACACCCACGCTACAATGACTTAAAACTTATAACAAGCATGCAGTCACGCAATATGTTAACTCAATCACCAGGATGTAAGATTAATATTCTAAAACAGGAGACCTAAACAAAGAATGTCCATTATCTTATTGGATACATAAGGGGTAATAATTTCAATCATAGCTTCACCAACTCCAACTTAATACATATTGCAATATACATTAATACGAAAAAAACTAAGGTAACTTAGCACATAACAAATATCCTTAGTGTTATGTTTAACTTCTTTGTCTAACAATCGCTTAACTTTTAACACATTCGTATTAAATAATTATGTTAGTGATAAGATTTTAAACAGTTTCCCCTCGAGAAACAATTTGTACTCAATACATTACACAAAGTACAATAACGTCCGTTTAAATCGGTTCAGTAATATGTACTCTCATACTTCAGACATAGGAATAATAGCAACCTACTTAAATCAGATAAGTTAATATGTATGCACTTTAATTCAATAGATCAGATATTCCAATCTTATTATCCTATTTATTTCGGTTGAATAGCATACACTTTAATGCAAACTTTCAGCTATTACAATGCTATTGTCTATAGTAGAGCATCAATCACTCTGAGAACAGTTTCAGAGACGTAATAATGGTAACTCTGCAACATATTTATCATTGGTGTATCCTTGAGACAATGGTATTGCAACATCTGCGAAACTCCAATTACTTGGAAGTATGCATACGTGTTGCAATTAATCTTGCAATGATGAAATTACAATAAAATTAAATGAAATAAATCACAGATACAATGCTTGCAGACTAGAATATTAAATCAATGTACTTCATTACATTCCAGACAATGTGACAGCAACAACTATCAGAATATATGATCGAGTCCACGAATGTTTTTCTGAAATTCAAAGGTAAAAATATCATTTTACTTTTCTGTTTTGCATTTGCGTAATGGAATATTGACTGGTTCTAGATCTATATATTTCACATTTCCATACTATTTAATATCGTTTAAATGAAAAACATATTTAACTCATTTTACAATAACCAGGCCCCGATCTCCAGAAACATCTCAATCTGAGATAAATCTCATCTCAAATATTGTCATGTGTCTTTAAGATAATATCAATGGGAGGCTGGGCTCAAAATTCGCATCACAAAACAGAAAATCTAACTCTTCGTTTATTACAGTAATATTTAAAGAGTTCGAACCATCAACTTTATGGTAAATTCTGACTCTGTTTTGTGCAAAATCTCAATTTGAGATGAGATTTCTACTTGAGATGCTTCGGAAGATCGGGACCAGACTTCTAATGTTTGATATTCAATATTAGAACACGAACATGAGGTTTGGAGAAATTGTTTGGAAGTAAATGAATAAAGTTGTGTATAATGTACGGATCATTATTGTCAACATGGCCAGTTGTCATTCTAAGATTAAGTCGACGAAAGAAATAAGGAATTATAAATAAGTTAACAATAATATCATAAGTTTGCATTATCCATGGAAACCATCTGCAAAGGTTCACTAATAAATACACGGTCTGTGCACTGGCAGTATGTTAATCCTACCAAAGACAGACATATGTATTATCTAAGTATTTCATGTCTAACAGTCTAATACCGTTGAGTATTATGTTCGATCTACTTCACGATTTGACTGTCTCCATCAGGGATAATGCATTGACTTGCAATCCCCATCAGGGCGCTGGACATTGATTAATATATTCATTGTGTCCGTTGTATCCATTACATTAATACACTTTCTACAATAATAAGACGCGGAGTACTGTAAAACTTTCATAGTTTCATAGTCCCTTGGGTGAGTAAGCCGAGAATCGGGAGAGAACTGTAACGGACGTGATTGTCAGAACAGACAATATAAAATGTATTCAGCAAAATCTCTTTTCTATCCGTGTGATTTGTTCTTTTAGTAGATTAACGTTGAAGTTTGGCCCATTCTTACCAGTTTGACAATGTTATTAAACAGTATACATGAACTGGTGAGCTACTTCGTACTATATTTAATAAAATTTAATATCTCAAGGGTTCTAGGTAAGCTAAGATGCAGACTCATATGTAGTTTTTAACACGTCAACCACTCCACTTTTGCTAGGCTGAAGCAAAAATGTAATAGACACGACGAGACAGCAAAACATTTGGAGGATATGTAACTGATCTTATGTCATTAACGAACTGCACTTGAAAGTTTGCATGGAAGCTACAATGGTTTAAAACGATATTCCGTGCTTTTCCGTCGTACTATCTGGTATGTTGTTCGAATAATGTAATTAAAATATACCCACGAGACAATAAAGAAAACGTATACGTCCACATTACGACCATGCAATATTGTTTATCGTTTTGTCGAATACAGGATTATAGCTTTATAGATATACGTGTCAGCAACGAATAGTCGAAAATACGTTACGTGATATGAAAACATTTTAAAAGTTCAAATGAAATATAGTATGAAATGCTACATCGGTTTATTTGGTAGTCTAAACTCATCGTGCTATGCAGATGCAAGCAAGCTGAACCTCATAAGTTAATGAGAAGATTGTTATTTTCTAAATTGAAATGATCTTCGCTCATACAACATTTTGTGAATATTTATATATTAATATATTGTTCATGTGGTGCCATTTTGCGCTATTGATTTCAGTACCCTACCTCTCTAAGATACCCATGCCTAAAAATAAAGAAGAAATAAATGTGATCGTAAATGGTTTCGTTTCCGTACCATATAAGATTGCACGAGGATCTGTTTACCGGGTACTTACTTAACCAATCGCCAAGGCAGACACAATAAGGAGCCTTTTATCAATAATATAATAAAACATGGTAGCTGTTTTCGCAAGATTGGGAAAAGCAATATCAATATAGACAAAACATTTGAAGCGCGGACAATGTTACATAACATGCAGTATGTCCGGCGATAATTATCAACAAAGGAATTATTTTATTTGATGAAATATGTTTCAGTTTTAAATGAGTTAAACGCACCGAGGAAAACGTTAATAATCATATTGAAATATTTATATATAAATATTGGCTCAGACGAAAATAGATTCTCTAGCAAGATTGAAATTATTTTAATTATGCAGTTCGTGTATCAATATGTAATTACTCATTGCTACCTACAATAAAATTAAGGCGTGCAAACATTATGTTCATGATTTCCATACGAATATCATCTGACAAGCTGTCGTATTCCGTGTTTTATAATTATAATTCACAGTACTCCTACAAAAATGTATACGAACGTAATCCTTACGCGAACTTTTATGTGATGAAAAACATCTGGGTTTCTGTTTGAAAGCGAAATAGTATTCCATCACATTTTAATACACTTAAATAAGATTAATTAACATTTTATGTTGCTCTGTGAGTTGGATATAACTACACACATTCCTATTTATTAATTATTTGGTGTCAAAAAGAGCAGTGTATGATGGTTCCATCAATTTTGAACCTATTCGGACCAATCATACAAAGTCCAATTCTACTACACTTACTTAAATTATCTGACACAATATAATTAGATGACCTTTATACTTAATCCTCATTAATCTTAGTTACTTTCGTATTCCGATTAATATACTTCTACGGGAATGTATACAAACGAAATCTCTGGGAGAAATTGTATGTGATGAAAACCATCAGAAGAGTTGGTAAGTATACTCCTAAGTGTAATAATTACACTTTAAGATTAAGATTAACATTGATTCACATAGTACGTGTTTTTTCAACGTAATTATATTGCGCTGTGAAATTAATATAATAACACATAAAGTCAGTGGTGTTTCAGAGAGTACTTTACGATACTCGCATCAATTACAATCCTTGATCTGACGAACTTCACTCTAACATCTTCCTCTATACTTAATTCTATTATTTAACGCTAGATAATCACATTTCCCTTTTATAATCCATCCCCATTAATATTTGCCGCTCTCATACAATGATCGGCTTAATCTTTTCTAAGCCAATTATAATAATATACAATTTGAAAGAACTGAGTAGCACGATGTATCCTAGCATATTGGCTATATACACTGAACGACTTTGAAAACGCAACACGAATGAAAATCGAGATAACTTGTTTATATATTTTGTAACGATATTTTGTGTTCGTAGTACCGACTACCCATGTATTGTAAATGGATGTTTTTATGCCCCCCTATCGATAGATGGGGAGGCATATAGTGATTCACCTGTCCGTTCGTTCGTTCGTTCGTCCGTCCTGGTTAACCCAAATTGACAGTTTCTTCTAGCATTATTATGGCTTGCTACAAAGCTTCCATACTTGCATGGATGTTGTATATGAACACACTCTACACGCCTGTACTTAATTTTGACCTTCACCTTGACCTATCTTTGGACTTTGACTTATTGAAGGGCCAAATTCTTTGTTAAGCCAAATTGACCGTTTCTTCTAGCATTAATATGGCCTGCTACAAAAGCTTTCATACTTGCATGGATGTTGTATATGAACACTCTCTACAGACCTGTATCACCTGACCCCATTTTGACCTTCACCTTGACCTAATTTTGGACTTAGACTTATAGAAGGGTCGAAATCCTGGTTAACCCAAATTGACCGTTTCTTCTAGCAATATTATGGCTTGCTACGAAGCTTCCATACTTGCATGGATGTTGTATATGAACACTCTCCACACACCTGTATCATTTGACGCCATTTCGACCTTCACCTTGACCTAATTTGGACTTAGACTTATTGGAGGGTCAAATTCATACGTGCATGGATGTTGTATACGAACACTCTCCCCACGCCCTTATCACCTGACCCCAATTGAACCTTTACCTTGACGTTAGTTTGGACTTAGACTTATTGAAGGGCCAAATTCTTGCTTAAACCAAATTGACCGTTTCTTCTAGCATTACTATGGCTTGCTACAAAGCTTTCATACTTGCATGGTTGGTGTATTTGAACATTCTCCACACGCCTATATCACCTAACCTCATCTTGATCTTCACCTTGACCTAATTTTTGACTTAGACTTAATAAGCGTCTAATTCTTGGTTAACCCAAATTGACAGTTTCGTTTTACATCATGTCCATCATGGCGTTGCCTTAAAACTTGGCATACTTGATAACCATCAAAAGCCCCTTACATTATCAAAGCCATGTAACACTATCCAACATTATTACAGAATTATGGCCCCTGATTGACTTAGCTTTTTATGGGCAAGGCTTTCATGGGGGCATAAGCGTTTATTGAACGCAGTCTTGTTTCCATTTAAATTTACTACAGTGGTGCATTGAACCAAAAAACGTAAATATACGAGGAATTAATTGGTTGGTGCTAATTTTTTTATGTACGGTCAATTGGAATAGTCAATCCATAGACAAATTAAAAAAAAGAAAATCACGATTTACAACTCAGCAACAAAGTGATCTTTAAGTTTTAAAAAATGCTTAGTAGCAATGTTTCAAGTTTACCGAGAATTAATATTTTGGCAGCCAAGGAGAAGCAATTCTGAATAGAGACTTTTCTAAATCTAAATTGAGATTTATATTTGCTTTGCTTTATCATCATGATAAGCACGGACACTTGTCCACAAACTTCATCAGAAAAATAAGTACACATCTGCATTAACAATCTGAAAAACAAAGAAGGATACACGGCATCAAATTTGCTTTTATTAATGTAATCATGTATGTATTGTTGTTTTGTAGGGTGTGATCAGATTGTGATAAAATATATTTGATTGTCAATCCACGTATCTTAGCTACATATGTTGAGCAATTTAGCAAAATTGAACGCGTATTGACCTAACTAAAAGTAAATACATACATGCACACATAGACGTTCGCGAAAAACTATAACTCTTCCCATTTGTTATGTAATATTAGCTGGCAGACGTTTCTGTCATTTCTTCCACAATATAAACACACCTTCTAGAGAAATATTTATGTTTTTATATCATTTTTATAATTTTCTCGCTGTCTTGTTTGTAATTGAACGCTTCTTTTTATATTATTTTTACGATACAATTCTATATATTGTATTCCATGCGTGGTGTCGGGTCAGCATCAATTTACTGATACAACCTTGCTGTAATATAGTATTTATAGCACGACTCTTGTAACTTTATACTTGATCAATCATTCGACAAATTCATCTCGCGATAATATACTCGACAAACGATCAGGCAGTGATACAAACGTTGATGAAATATCGCACAGGCAAGGCATGGTCGAGCACTCAACAGAAACAACAGGCAAGGCATGATCGAGCACTCAACAGAAACAACAGGCAAGGCATGATCGAGCACTCAACAGAAACAACAGGCAAGGCATGATCGAGCACTCAACAGAAACAACAGGCAAGGCATGATCGAGCACTCAACAGAAACAACAGGCAAGGCATGATCGAGCACTCAACAGAAACAACAGGCAAGGCATGATCGAGCACTCAACAGAAACAACAGGCAAGGCATGATCGAGCACTCAACAGAAACAACAGGCAAGGCATGATCGAGCACTCAACAGAAACAACAGGCAAGGCATGATCGAGCACTCAACAGAAACAACAGGCAAGGCATGATCGAGCACTCAACAGAAACAACAGGCAAGACATGATCGAGCACTCAACAGAAACATCTGGCAAGACATGATCGAGCACTCAACAGAAACAACATAAAACGAAAAGCATAAAAAGACCAGACGTCATTAAGTGCCGACTGTGTTCATCGTTAATTCGCTTATTGTATACAAGCTGCAATATTTATCCATTTCATGATTGTGACGATTTGTGAATGTTATTATACCGTCGCATATGTCTATGTCTTCCAAGTACGTCGAACGCGGCCATCCTAGACAAACCCTGTAAATTGAAAAAGCAAAATACTTCTTCGTATTCGACAACATTCCTATTAACTTTATATACAATTAAGCATTTTGCAAATAGACGCATTCGTCAATTATTGAATCAAATACGGCGGCAAACAGTTAATGACGTTTACCATTCTCATGTTTACAAAGTTAGAGTCTATGAATAGTTTATTACATTGGTTTACAAATATAGACCAAGCGCAATTCCAGCAATGAAATAAACGTAATATACATGTACAAGATATATGTTAGAATGGGATAGCATGGATATAATTTCATATATTAATTAAAAATTAAAATTTACGTAATTCAGTACTCAGACGGTAATTAATGTTTAGATATTTTAGTGACATGTCATTATATTTTATCATTTGATCATGTATTTGACAAGGGGGAGTGGAATAACGTGTGCGTGATAATGCACTATGGTTGTCGCACTCATATTTTTGAAAAGTAGGACACATCCCATCAAGTATGACTGTAATAAGTCACAACTGTTTAGTTAACATCAATGTAAATTGCTGTAACTATGCTACCTTTTGAAGAAAGATATGGGTCGACGTACATATAAAGTCACTCGTTTTTACTACAATTGTATAATGTGTATGATCAGATAAATGTATATTCAATACCGGCATTAATAGGCATCAGGCCCGTGATATTATATTAAGGAAACACTTGTTCAATAATGGGCTATTTCATTTCATCCTTTTTATTGGTCAATTGAAGACGCTTTGTCTCCGAACGATGTTCACAGTTGTAAGCCTTTATAGTCAATTATGGTGGAAAGTTGTTTTTAAAACCAGTGTTGCATTAAAAGAACAGTCATTTTGAAAGTCGAAGATATGTTGAATTCGATGTTCAACTTAGTTTTTTGAGTATCGAATTGGATGTCAACTATCGTGAAAACCTCACTCAGCTCATGAAATAACAATATCGATTCAACCAAGTAAATGCTTATAATATTGTTAGGCCACTCGTTTCGTCAGAACTTGAACTACTACACTCATTTATTCTCTTATCCATTGTAAATATTGTTGTCTAGAATTTCCGAGGTACCGCCATATTTGTATCGCCGATTTACCCATTATTTTCCCGTGTCATGTTTCAAACCCTCACTAGATCGAGAGATCGATCTTTTCTTCATCCATTTCCACCGATACTTCAAACAGATCCTTCCGTTATAACCCGTAATAGTCATTATTTTGACCAATTTGTACGCTTCTCCAAACTAGCTCCACGACGTTCATTTCACTTCCGGTCATAACGCTAAATGCCGTACGTCCGTACCGCGTCCCGTATTGTCCGTACGAAGAGCTCCATTGACGTCATAATTTTCGTGACGTCGGAGGATCATCTTCTGAGCCTATATCAAGCCCGAGATTTTTAGTTTACTTATCAATCGGCTCCACCAAAACTTATAGTACCATATTATCAAAATTCTACATACAGCTCCACCAGACTAATATCTATTCTACAGTATACCTTATATTTAATGTCTAACAGAAGGAAGACTGGAGAGGTAACTTATTCATAGCTCTATTTCCAAGATCTACTGGAGAGCTCCCAATTTCATCCCCTTATATTATACCTGACCACCTCAGCATTCTAGAAATGTATATATATACATGTTCATTTATGCTATATATATGTATGTGTGTAAATTCACTGACATGTACCACATTAAATCGTAGACTGAATACAGCATTATCTTTATTTACAAGTAAAGCCTGGTATTGTGATCACTCAGTGTTCGAATCCTAACTCTTTAACAACCGTTCCCGGACCTTGGCAGGTGCGCCGGCGGAACAATATTATGTAATTTCAAGCAATTTTGAATTAAGAGGAAATGTTGAGCAGGTCAACTTATTAACAGTCATGAACTTGTCGTATACGATGTAATAAATAAAGGTATATCAAATGGAAAGGGGTTTTGTTTAGTGTGATCTGTAACCATTCTGAATTCGATCGTTGAGCAACATTAAATGAAAATACGAAAGTCCAAACATAATAGACTTGTGTAGATTATGATAATGATCTAACCGAATTCTACAAATATTTTTTGTAAATCTACAGACATCTCAAACCGATATGTATGTATTCCTAGTGTATCGTCTTCCATTAAGATGCCATACAACAACGACGTTGTACAAAATAATAAATATCAAAACTCCGTCTTTCCATTCTCAGTTTTACAAAATTTAATAGACTCCTATTCGTCAAAACTTATTGATATACAAACCCATTATACGGCGAACATTAATACGATGACGTTGTATGTTTTCATATAATGTTCTCGTTTTGTGTGAAGACAGTAACTATTAAATTTAAAGTTTAGTAAATTCTTGGAACATCTTTCTCAGCTTTCATTTGTTATTTTATTGATTTACATTACAATTAGGGGTTAATGTCTTACAGTAACGATCATCACAGTCGTGGCTATCGTATTAAACGTTTTCCAGACATCATTTGCGCTGAGACCCTTGGGCGGATTTTGTTAATTTGTTTTCTAACACATTTACGATCATAATTGCACCTCCGTATAACTTTGTAGATTGCGTTAGGTTGTAATTGGTTTGGCGAGGACATTTATGTAAATGCTAAAATAGAAGCCATGTAATGGATTAACAATTCAATAATGAACGAATACGTACATTAATTGTATTGGTATACTATAAGGTGTAGTGGGGAACGATTCGGTAAAAGACAAACCCACGCACAAAGCAACACCAGATTACAGAACAACAGAACAGGATGATGTGCAAGATAATTCTAAGGATCAAGGCATTCATGAGAATCGTTTGGCCAACTATTGAACAAAATTTAATTTTAGTGTAATATATAATATTTATAATTTTTAGTCTTTCAACAAGGAAATACGTGTATATTTAATTCAGGTGTATACTACAAAGCGATGTTTTACATTTACATAATGTTCTGGTCATGAAGGGCAGATGCAGGAAAGGAAATAGTGCTCAATTCCCAGTGAAGGAATGCCATTATTATCAATACAGGGGGCAATGCACTTGGCGATTCACCGTTGGATGGGAGTATATATAATGCGATAATATATAAACCTACGTACATGTAGCATGCTAGCGTTAATAGTTGTCAATAAACAAAGCCAAAATGTTCTCTAAATAGATCTACTTGCATTTTAACGATACCTTTTTTACATAACATTGGATATATGTACGAGTGTCTGTCTAGTATTCACCCACCATCTAGTTGATATATTGGTGAAACAAATTTATCGAATCTATTCTAGACAGTGTAATATTCAAAGCATATATTTACAACTTGAAATAGTGTGTGTCTACCGATTTGACGTACTAAATGGAATATAACAAATTGCAACGCATGCATGATGTAATAAGAAATTGGACGCTTTATTATTTTGTAGATATAATGTGTTGGAATATATTGCCCTCTCCACAATATTTTATGTCTAAGTCATCAAGTACGTACTTTGTTATTATGAAAATGGTGTTTAGGTGTAATATGCACTTAAGCTTTTTGAAGTGTTAATCGCAGATTATTCATCAAGTTTATATGGTATTAAATAATGCTGTTCTAGTGTTACATGAAACATGTTGCTATCTGTTGCTGTTCTTTATATATTATTAATTAATAATGATACAGATTTGCTATCAAATTCCATTTTTACTCCTCTTGTATGCATGCTGAGTTTAAAGGTCATACCTCATATCGATATTGAGAAATTAAGCTAAAGCCAAAAGCAGAAAAAGAGCTGTGATCAAGTATGTTAAGTTTCAAGTCAATACATTGCTAGAAAATTTGCAACATATATGTCCCAGACCAAGCTGTCGGCTACAGAAGACCGTGCAGTTCATCACAAAATCCAAACTGAAGATATACTACTAAACAACCGTGAAAGATTGAACGTAGAAGAGCAAGTAGAATACCTTTTAGATATTGACAATGTTTTAACCCCATACAACATTTAAAATTATAGTAAAGGGCAAATAACTCGGTAAAAACAAGACCTAGAATTTCAAGATACTTTTGTTGACAGTCAAATATCAAGACATTTAAAGTTGACAACACAACGTTTCTCGAAACAAGGGCAAATAAAAATATACATCATATTTTTTGTATGATTTCCCGAATGATAATGAACACAATTAATGTTCCATAATATTCCATTGCAAGCTTTTGAGACATATTGTCTAATAAAAAGCTGAACCTGAAAACGGAAACGGAACTAATAAATTGGACACGGATAGATATTGAAAAATGCGCATTATTTCATGTAGTCAATGTTATCTATAGGGAGACACGGGGTATTAACATTTATCCAAAGACTCATACATCTGTCATTATTCAAATTCAATTCCCAGATTTTAAACAAACTTAATTCCAAACGCAAGATATATCAAATATAATTTGTTTTTCTTATTTTGCGTAATGTGGTTTCACATTATAATGTCGCGTAACTGCATTCGTTACGGAAAGAACTCAATGTTTTAAGATGTACATACGTTTGTAGATAGGCTCCATTATATACCTTTTTTTTTTAATAATCGTATGTCACGATCATCTCGGAAGTGGTGAAAACATGACCATTAGACACACAAAGTTTCACTGAATTGATGGCACGATGGTCATAAGACAGACAAACATAATGCTTATCGAACAGGATTAAATATTTGAGTCCTGACATAATGAATATTTATTCTTTTTAGTATAAAATATTATACCATGCACGGTAATGTTCATTTTTTCAGCTGTCTTTGTTTGTATCTTTGGAAATGCCTAAACGTGAAACATGTTACAATAGATTGACAGGACTAATCTGCGCACTATTTTACATGTAAAACAGAGAACATACTGAATCTCACTGTTAAAGTACAATTCAAATTAAATTTTCTTGAATATGAAGATGGAAGATAGATGGCATAATTATATAACAGCATATATATATACTGTAATGGATCGTAATGGGAATAGAAGACTATACGCAAAACGTTACATATGTCAATTACTGTCAAAAGTTCTATGTTTAACAAATGCTACCTACATTAAAGTTGCCATGCAATTTTTATAGAAGTTACAATGTGTTTATTATATCAAATGGCCATGCAGTAAACACATTAGTTTTTTTTGATACGATGTAAAGCCAAAATGTCTTATCAGACTGGTGAAATACTTCAATATTTGGTTTTAATTTACGACCGCCATAATTCGTACTTAGTACAATACATTGTATAGACACACAACCAGCTGAAGTTGTCCTTGTGTTTGTAAAGATTGGTCTAATCAAACAAGCCATACGAAATGTAAATTGCACATCGTGTATCTAAGCTATTCATTAGCTATTCTGGACACCCAAAGTGCTAAGTATGTCAAATCACTTCAGTGATGACAATAATTATGTATATAACTGGATTATCACTTGTAAATTAGACTTGTAGCGGAAAACAAACTTTGTTAGTGTTTCAGTTATTTTATCATTGAAGCTAGAGTACATCCGCCCTACATGATAATGTATGATTCGTGTACTTTGTTTCAACTACTACTCAACTATCGTATTGCTGGATGTACGTTTGTTGCGATTCCTGTTTGACAAAATATATTTTGCACGAGACAATCCAACCAATATATTTTTCATGAGGTCATAACTAATGACGTTGTTTATTCATTTCTTAAATTAAATGCCTGATGAAGACCTAATCAAGTCGAATCGTTGAAAAGCACCTGGAGTTTGCTTTGTTTCGTCTAATCCATGTATTATTTTAAATACATAATTATTATACAGTAGAACTTCGATGCCTCGAACTACCTTCGGACCGGGAAGATAGTTCGAGGCATCTAGGGTGTTCGAGGCATCTATGGTATCCAAGAATATGCATGGGTATGAGTTCGAACTGATGTCGGTACGTGTAAATTTACAAATCGTGTGTGTATGTTGCATAATGTATGTGTAAAACTAATAAAGGTCTATATTCATAACAAAAATCTGGGACGAGAATACACGTATGTATTTTTCCCAGCAATAATGAATCAATATAGTTTGACCAAATTGACATGCAATCAGACTTATCTCCTACAAGCTCTTCGAGTGTCCACGCCTGTAAGGTTTCTCGTTAAACAGCATATTTTTTAATCCGATTTATTTAAAAATTAATAATTTACAATTTCCTGGACGGCCTTCATTAACCAATTAATGGATGTAGAAAAATTAATGTTCAAAGACGTGTTATACAATGCAGTCGAACACAAACAATTGTTTGGTACAGTAATTATCACAACTTGTCGCCGACTACCCGCGGTCGAACAATGGATTTCAACAGTCAATGAAAGGTGCGAAAACTTGTATTGTTCGACTCATCTACGGGTAAATCAAAGCAAGGGACCGTCCAATCAGTTCGACTGTTCGACCTAGATACTGTTCGAGTCATCTACTGTTTACCATATGAATATTGAAGGAATTTTGACGGGACCGAAGAACTAGTTCGAGGCATCTAGGGTGTTCGAGGCAAGTACTGTTCGAGGCATCGAAGTTCTACTGTATTAAAGTATTTTTCAATAGCATCGTTAGTGAACGCCTAATTTACATAGATCTCAGTCGCTCTATTATGATCGTATTTGCTTGATGTACGTTTTCTACTAGATCTACTCCTGTCTGACAAAATGTAATTCGCACGATATATTTTATGACGTCATAACTCATGACGTTGTTAATTCATTTGTTAATAAAATTCCTGATGAAGACTTAATCAAGTCGAAACGTTGAAAAGCCCATGGGGACTAATTCATGTATTATTTAAATACAGATATTATGGTATTGTTCAATAGCATTGTGTCTTATTAAATAAATTTCAATCTTTGATCATTCTGATACAGTTACCAAACTATAGTATGTCGTGATATCTTATAAAAGCTCTGCATCCATTATTATCTGGTGTATTTTGCATTTACATAGGCTGCATATTGCTGCATTAAATTTCGACTTGGTAGTTTGATATTTGTTATCTGCTATACTAAGTATATTATATACCGGAACAAACTTTTTAAAAATTCCGCTACGTCACTGATAACAGCTCCAGCCACTGCAGACTAAAATGTATCAAAATGGTTTTGTCATGCTTTTAATGAAAATTGCTTTGACATTATATGTCTCAAATAATATAAACTCATATCGTTTCATTTAAAGTAATTTGAAGTGTTTGTAATCAAGCACCCTTGCGTTCAAGGAAATATTACGTGACGTACGTTTCGTACCTGGTACATGTACGGACATGTGATTGGTTGAACCGTATGTTTAAAAAACCTGTTTTTCCCGTGCGCCAAGTTTGGCTAACCATATCCGAAGGTGGTGTGCGTGTATTGGTGTAATTAAACAAAATGGCGGACATTGGCACACAAAAGCATGTGAATAGTACAACCCGCGCATACGTACATATTTCGAACTGAGAACGGAAAAACGGGGGTTTATACTTCCACTTTGCCGCAACCGAAGCGTACAACGAAGGATTATAGCGGCAAAAACCCGCGATTTGTTAACATGTTTGCTGGTAGCTTTCCTTGAACGTAGGGCAGGGGTTTCACCTTATGATATAGAGCTTCCTGATATCTCAATTATTTCCAATCATTTTCACGATGACTAACATGCCATAGTTACATTTATTAAAACTGTGCATTATATGCTTTATGTACATGAAGTTCACCGTTCTGTAACAAATGACAAAACCACATATCTTGGTTGATTTGTCTTGCGCAAAGTACATTTGTCATTATACGGATTATGTTACTAAAACTCAGATCTATATTCAATTTGGTGCTAAAACATTTATGGATGGGAAACCCAACGACAATTCTAAGATGAATTTTTTTTAATTTTCTTTGATCAATCGGTGATATAAAATTCGATCTTACACTAACGTTTATGATTATCCTCGGCAATGTAAAAATACACAGCTATCTCATCAAACAATACTTGTGTTACTTTTACGTTTTACCTTTAATCATAACTCATAATAGAGGGACTTGGTAAACATACATGAACAATGTATATTGAGGTCTGTCACTTGTATACAAATGTACAAACATTGCATTACCATAACATTGCATTATATTTTTTTAACATTTTAATTTGAAAAATGGCTGTGAAAAGCAAAACCTTATTTACAAAGCCATATAGTACATTTGTAATACACACAATAACTATTTTAAAGGCATTAATAAGAGATAGTGCAATGTTTATATGAACAATGCTATGTGAACATGTGACTGACCTGATTGAACAAGTTATACATTCACGTTACAAAGTATAGGAACCATCTGTCGCAGATCCCATTTTTCTAGCGTGACATGGATACGGTTTATACTACACTTGTGTAATTGTGCAGTTCTCTTTTGTGTAGTTCTTTATTTACACTTCAATTGGGGATTAACGTCATTACATCTGATACAATGTACCATCATTGAATTGTCAAGACATACAGTTTTACGAGACCCTATATAATGCATTTTTGAGTAGTAATGTTCTCATATATTTATCGTCGCAATAACACGTTTGCTTAACTAAGTACGCAGAGTGCGTTATGTTGTAAATCATTGCGTGAAGTAATGTACTGTGTGTGTTGGTGTTTCTATGACGTCATGGAATAAATATATAAAGACACATACTAAGAGTAGGTCCCAATTCACGAGGGAATTAATAGCATGACACGATGTAAATTGGTCACAGATGAAAATTGGTCACAGATGGAAAGTGGGAAATGAAGATCATTAAATCAAAGCAATGTGGTATATAAAGGGAAACGGTGAGATACCATTTCAGTTTCAGTAAACCCTATACATCAGTGATCATTACCATTTATTCCAAGAAGACGGAACATTTATAAACATCGCATGTCTTTCTTCGGAGTTGAAACAATACGAACGTCGTCGTAACTGCATGCAACATTTAATCAAGGAAATGTCACGGACAAAATAATAACGTTCGCGGTTGTTAACCGTTGTCCGGGAAATTACACCAGCTGCACGATACTGTACTTCACAATTGTGTAATGGCTCATATCTCATACGAACAGTGACATAATGGAAATACCAATTTTTATAAAGTCTTGTTTTATTAACAGTTATACAATAAAACACACTCATAAATAGGCAAAGAAGGCATAAAACAGTCTATTATGTAAGATCATACATACTAAGGGACGTATTGTATATTTGGAGACACAGTATGCACGTTCAAAAAATGTCGAAATGATATATTAGATAATTAAACTATCAAACTGTCACTCCATCTAGAAAAGAAACAATAAAAAAAACAGAAATAATAATCATAAATATCTCCTGAAGTACTTCCAGAACTAGCCACGTGAAATTAGTGACGCTCGTAGGAACTATGGCCAGAGCTCAAGGAGGCCTGTCGAACATAAAATTCAATTAATTACGGCTGTAGACTTTTCGAAAATAAGTTTCCGGCACGGTGATGTTGTCATTGGCATTGTTCACTATCTGATATGATACGCTTAGAAGTTCGCGCCATAGTTATGTTTAATGATGTGTTATGGAGGAGTTTTCACACACTGCCAATACAACGTTACCACAATACTAATAATTACGGTTTATGTGTTTCGGTGCATTAACATTCTCCAAACATTCAATGCATTACAAATGTAACATTCTCCAAACATTCAGTGCATTAACATTCTTCAAATACGTGTATAATTAAGTCCCATCAGCATCACAACATCAAAGCATGTTGTTTGCTTAACAAACAAGACAAGTCTGTTCAGGCTTCATTTGATCAATGTCATACAATGAATGCAAGTACTGCGACAAATGACAACGACTAACTCGACACGTTATATGTGAAGCCCAATTAACGTCAATAGTGTTTTAATTTTTTGGAATGTATCGTTTTTTTCCTTGGAATCAACGATTGAAGTGGTTTCTAAAGCTATCAATCAAATGTTTCGGTTGACAAGTATAATTATTCGAATTAACAAAAAATATTGTTGTAGAAAGGATACATCTCAGAAATCACGGAAACTGGTTATTTCATTGTTTAAATTGTATTTCACACATCATGTATCACGAAGGTTGCTGTTACTACAAAGAAGTTTTGGATAGTCACATTGTTAAAAGTGCAAGGAAAGACAATTACAACAAATGTGTACAGTATCCGAGTTAAATAATTCAAAACACATTACGTTTGTATTATGCATCTATTTTATCTTAACATTCCGACATCAAACCTGTTTGTACATTTCGTCATGATATATTGATACCAAATTGAGTGGTTGAATGCACTTCTGAGTGCTATCCAGTCGTTGTATTATTCAGTTTAATAGATGTGTACAGTACATGTATATGTGTTTGTTACTATAATTAATACCCGTACACACCGTCGCCAGAGTCGAGCATGGAATGCCAGCAAAATACCTAAAACCAGTCCCAATTTTAACTTAAAATGTACATTTTTTTGGAATGCTGTCTATTATGTGACTGTCTGAATAATCTTCAGATGCATTTTTAGTGTATGTTTCCTCTTCGTAGCATCCTTTCCAAAATATATTTCGCCACGAATCTCGTCTCCACGTGATAGCGACAATTTAACAAATACTAAGATTTACACTCTGTTTTCTTTCGTGTGCAGTTGTTGTCTACCTTCCAAATGATTTGCTTACGGCATCTAGTTTGCTGTAGATAATAGTGTAGTGCATTATCAACGACATATACATATCTAGGTGGTACTGTCGGGATAAGTCGTTCGTGAAGCCATTTAGTAAACTTACAACGGTTACCGCTCATTTCATAGTGATAGTCACCTGTCACTGGTTAAACTTTGAAGTGTGCACACAAGTATTGCATCTTTAATACCCCCCAATCGATCCACGCATGATAATTCCCTCACCCTTAGTACGCAAAATAGTATCGTCACCGTAGATATTGACGACCTTCTGTCTGTTCCTAACCTGTCGTTCTATGCTTCTCTGACAAATATATTTTCATTACAGTGGTTTTAAGTATGAACGCTTTAGCCGATGTGATCATATTAAAAATGAGACGGGTCTATTATATCAATACTATACGGACGTGTTTTAAGACTAATTCAGCGTGTGACAAGTTGACAAGTTTATTTAATGAAAACATCAGCCATACATAACAAGCGCGGCGAATATCGAGACGGAATCTCAGCGTTTAAGAATCATTGCAGGATAACAATCAATGAAAATGTGTGAAGTCGACGAACGTTCCAAATAGATTTATGGAAAACATTCGATTACTGGCCTACAGGCAAGGTCAAGACGATATATCCAGAAAATTTGTGGAAAGGTTTTTCACCTCTAGCATTGATGACATTAACAGGTTTGTACGGTAGTCAAAGCAAAGAAATGATATAAGCGTGGTATACCTTTTATTTACCAACGGTGTGGTGTTAATGACGTTTAGGAATTACTTCCGAAAGCCGAACATCTTAAACATTACATTTATAATGAGCAAATGATCCAACTAGTATGTGAACTTAATATCTATTATCGAGGTTTGGTTTTGAAAATGAAGCTTTTTGTAAAGTAAAATGAATGTTTTTATCACGTAAAACTGATTACCATGTACACAATGTCACGAAATGAGATACATAATTGTGTTTTTGTATTGTATTACTGGCAACGAAATTTAATTAACGGGACCCGGTATAGTTTGAACATTTGCTCATTCTTTTTGCGGAACAAGACAGAGAACTATCTGTACACGTCACTGAAAAAACGCCTCTTTGTCAACAATTGTTATACAATAGGTCAATTAAAAAGATAGAATCATAGTATATAGAACTTGCGTAAGTACGATGACACAAATGATATTGAATATTGTTAGCTGCATATATTTAGCATCTTCTGAAAAATTAATATAGCTGGTACTATGTGAGGTTGCTTTCTATTAAAAGGGTACATAATCTGAATAAGAAATCAGAATACTGCATGTTAAATGTTTACTGAGTCAACACACGAGCATAGTTACGTACATGGAAACATATATGTTAAATGTTTACTGCGTCAACACACGAGCACTCGTACATAGAATTATATATTTGTGATTGTGGCAATGTGATTTATTCATACGAGGTTTCAATCTGACAGAAGTATGGTGATGATATATAATAACAATAAAGGAGTTGACAGCATGATTTTTGTGTTATTACATCTTTATTTCCTCAACCGGTTTCATATATAATCATCAGGAGGAATGAACGTTGTAAATGACGTTGCTAACGTGGTAACGACGTCACGTGATACATGATATAAAATAAAGGGACGTCACTCACTCTATGTGTCGTCAAACATTTATAACATAATTCATACTCGATTCCTTAGAATTCATCATAACAAACAATACATTTCAATTCAATAACGACTTTTATCTACAAATTAAAGGAACAGCAATGGGCACAAAGTTGGTGGTTTACATTGTTGGTTTTGTCCAATTGGTAACATAATGTAACAATCGCGTTGTTTCTAGTTTTTAACGTTGACGTCATTTCGTCCATGGCGCGCTTGGATTAATACACTTGTTTACTCAGTTGTTATCATAAACAAACAGCGATTGATTCGTAAATTTGCATGCACACGTCATGTGTATAAAGACAATGCCATATAATTTGCCAATATTATTTATCCAGTGGATACTGAGATATTCATGTATTTAATGTGGTTAGTAATGAAAATTTAAAGTGAGGCCCGCCTGTGCACTACATGTTTTCTATGACAACGCTTTGTACATGTATAAGCATCTCCAACAGCAACGAAAATTAGTTGCTGTCAGTATATAGAGCACACCCCTCGTACATACTGTAGACACAAAGTTAACCAGTGTCATAACCTGATACATACATTACTTTAAGTTATATAACCAATCCCGGGTCAAGGTCAGAAAATGTGTGCCATGGATTAACATTTCACCTAAACGAGACATAAACACTGATTTATTATATCAATGTAGCTATATTACTTCTTTATTGAAGTCAAAATACATCAAGCTCTCATTATTGTAGAGACAATTCGTGAATTATTATACGAGAAAAAAGTACCATTATCAAAATATCTCATACAGTGTGTGTCGTATATATAGTTTTTAAAACGATGTCAGTGATTTATTTGTTCAGGTTTACGTCGTTTCGTAATATAAATACAGTTATACACCGCTGCAAATCCACCTAGTAACCTAAATAACAATAAGGACTGAGTGATTCTAATTCAAAAACACCCACGCTACAATGACATGTACCTTATACCAAACAATGCCGCATTGCAGCAATATATTAACTCAGCCACAAGGAACGCTATCAGATTAATCTTCTTAAACAGGACACTTGGACGAAGAATGTCCATGTAACCTATTGTATTTAAGGGATCATAATAATTTCAATCACAGCTTTAATAACCAAATTCATATATTGCAATATACATTAATACGTTAATAAACGAAGGTAGCAAGTGTGTTAGCACATAACAAATAACCTTAGTATCCTGCTAGACTTTTTGTCAAACAATTACTTAAAGTTTAAACATATTGATATTAATTATGTTAAAGATAAGGTTTTTAACAACAGAACCACCCTAAACAGTTTTCCTATCAAAAAACAATTTGTACTCAATACATTACGCATAGTACAATAAAATCCGATTAAATCGGTTGAGTAATGTGTAGATCTACTTTATTTCCATATCTCACACATAGGAATAATAACATCCTATTTTATTCAATTGAGTTTATATGCAATGTAATTCAATATGTCTGAAACTTTAAACATATTTACATGTATATTAGTTATTTTAGTGATAAGGTTTTTAACAACATAACCTCCCTACACCGTTTCCTATTTGAGAAACAAATTGTACCCAATACATTACGCAAAATACAATATCATCCGTTTACATCGGGTCAGTAATATGTACTTTATTTCCATATTTCTAACATGGGACTAATATTACCCTACTTTAATCGATTGAGTTATGTAAACTGTTATTCAATATGTCAGAAATTCCAATCGTATTATTCTATTTCTATCGGTTGAATCACGTGCACTTAATGAAAACTTTCAGACATTGCAATGTACTTGTCTATAGTAAAGCATCAATCACTCTGAGAACACTTTCAAAGACGTAATAATGGTAACTCTGCAACATATTTATCATTGGTGTATCCTTGAGACAATGGTATTGCAACATCTGCGAAACTCCAATTAGTTGGAAGTATGCATACTGGTAGCAATCAATCATGCAATGATGCAATTACAATAAAATGAAATAAATCACAGATACAATGCTTGCAGACTGGAATATTAAAGCAATGTACTTGTTTCTATTTCAGACAATGTGACAGCAACTACTATCCGAATATATGACCGAGTACGTGAATGTTTTGTGAAATTCAAAGGTAATACTATAATTTTGCTTTTCTATTTTGCATTTACATTATGGACTTTCGACTGGTTCTACATTTGTATACACTATTTTACTATTATACTATTTGATATCGTTTAAATGTAAAACATATTTACCTCATTTTGCATGTATAATGATAAGGCCCCGATCTCCCGAAACATCTCAATCTGAGTCAAATCTCATCTCAGATATTGCCATGTGTCTTTAAGATAATATCCATGGGAGGTTGGACTCAAAATTCGCATCACAAAACAGAAAATCTAACAGTAATATTTAAAGAGCCCGAACCATCAACTTTATCGTAACTTCTGACTCTGATTTGTGCAAAATCTCAATTTGAGATGAGATTTCTACATGAGATGCTTCGGCAGATCGGGACCAGACTTCCAATGTTTGATACTCAGTATTAGAACACGAACATGAGGTTTGGAGAAATTGTTTGGAAATAAATGAATAAAGTTGTGTATAATTTACGGGTCATTATTGTCAACATTGTCAGTTGTCATTCTAAGATTAAGTCGACAAAAGAAAGAATAATAAAAATAATATCATAATTTTGCATTATCCATGGAAACCATCTGCAAATGATCACTAATAAATACACGGTATGTACACTGGCAGTATGTTAATCCTACCAAAGACAGACAGAGGTATTATCTAAGTGTTTCATGTCTAACACTTTAATACCGTTGAGTATTATGTTCGGTCTACTTCACAATTTGACTGTCTCCATCAGGGATAATGCATTGACTAGCAATCCCCATCAGGGCGCTGGACATTGATTTATACATTCATAGTTTCCGTTGTGTCCAATGCATTAATACACTTTTTACAATGATAAGACGCGGAATACTATAAAACTACACGTTTCATAGTCCCTTGGTGTGTAAGGCGAGAATCGGGAGAAAACTGTAACGGACGTGATTGCCAGAACAGACAATATAAAATGTTTTTAGCAAAATCTCTTTTTATCCGTGTGATTTGTTCTGTTTATAGATTAACGTTGAAGTTTGACCCGTTCTTGCCAGTTTGACAACGTTATTAAACAGTGTACAAGTACTGGTGAGCTTCGAACTATACTTAATAAATATGTAATGGATGCTAGGTAAGGTAAGGTGCAGACTCACTTGTATGTTGCAACACGTCAACAACTCCACATTTGCTAGGCTGAAGCAAAAATGTACTAGACACGGCGAGACAGCAAAACATTTGGAGGATGTGTTACTGCTGATCTTAAGTCATTGCAAAACTATATTAACACATCTGACAGGGACGGCAACACTCAACAGAAACAGTAGAGAACAGAAGGCACTGGAAAGTTTGCATGGAAGCTACCCTGGCTTAAAGATATTCCGTGCTTTTTCTATCGTACTATCTGGTATGGTGTTCGAATAATGTAATTAAAACATACTTACGAGACAATAAAGAAAATGTACACGTCCACATTTCGACCATGCAATATTGTTTATCGTTATATAGCTATATAGATATACGTGTCAGCACCGAATAGTCGAATATACGTTACGTGATATGAAAACATAAAACATTTTTAAAGTTCAAATGAAATATAGTATTAAATGCTACATCGGTTTATTTTTTAGTCTAAACTGATCGTGCCATGCAGATGCAAGCAAGCTGAACCTCTTAGATTGATTATGAGAAGATAGTTATAATTATTCTAAATTGAAATGATCTTCGCTCATATAACATGTTGTAAATATTTAGGTATTAATATATGATTCTTGTGGTGCCATTTTGCGCTATCGATTTCTGTACCCTACTTCTCTAAGATACCCATGCCTACTAATAAGGAAGAAATAAATTTTATCATAAATGGTTTCGTTTCCGTACAATAGATGATTGCTTGAGGATCCATTTACTGGGTACTTACTTTAACAATCGCCAAGTCAGATACAATACGGAGCGTTTTACCAAAACATTGAAGCTGTTTTCGCAAGATGTGGAAACGCCATTACAATACAGATAAACATTTGAAGTGCGGACAATGTTACATAACACGCAGTATGTCCGGCGATAATTATCAACATAGGAATGATTTTATTTGATGACATGTGTTTTGAATGCATAAAACGCACCGAGGAAAACGTTAATAATCATATTGGAATATTTAATTATAAATATTGGCTCAAATATAATTGGGTTCTCTAGCAAGAATATAATTATTTTTAATATGCAGTTCGTGTATCACTATGTAATTACTAATTGCTAACTAAAATATACCAGATTTATATAGCGCCCTTTTCATGCGAAAGCACGTTCAAAGGCACTTTACCCATGTTGCAGCCACAAGGGCGCAGGTGCATCCTCTACCAGTGCAGATACAGCATGACCTGACCAGAGGGACAGACTGAGAGAAAGCCCCTAAAGGGAGAGAGAGACATTAGATACAGGCATGTCCGACGCTTCAGAGGTGCGCCAAGCTCTTATTTCGAATAGACAGCCTGGTTCTTTAATGTGCCCGGTGTATAGCACCGATACACAGCTTCCTGGCACATCCAGATACTTTGCATACCACACGGCCAGATATAGCGGGAAATATTATAAATATTTCAGAAATGTCAAGTTCCGATGTCAGGGATTGAACCCACGACTGTATCTACACTATACCATTAATAGCTAGCGGAGCTTGAAACTGTAGTATACTTTATGTGTAAGGTGCACAAAGAAGCCATAGAATGGCCAGTCATAGTAAAACCCGTGATTGGCAGAACCTGCAATACGAATTTAGGCCCCTGTTACAAATTTGATTTTACACTAGTAAATTAGGGAGGGTGGGTTGGATTTTAGTAAACTTTGCCCTTGGAGATACATACAGGAAAGACGAAGTGACGTCATCGAATGCAATAAAGTTCTGTATTGACCGGATCAGCCGGACTCAAAACGTTCAGTTAGAAATGAGTTAAGAAGGGACCTATTACTATTGCACAGATCTCGCTAAAATAAATGTGGATATTTTTTAGCAATAACCATGATTATTTTAAGACTCGCTCATGGAAAACTATACAAAAGGAAAACAAACCGATTTCATGTTTCGATAATCTATTAATAAATTTCAATAAGTAAGATCTGCTGAGGTACCATGCGGCTGCAGTCAGATCGCACAAAGAACAATAAAATTAAGATCTACCGAGATACCATAAATGGCTACAGTTAGATCTTTAAGCTATTAGAGTCATGATTTTTCTAGTAATATATACCATATGTATGATCATATCACAAGCACTATCGCGTTCATCTAAGAAAGCACTGAGGAGTCAATTAAGTTTTTGGAGGTTTTTGGCCGCTACGTAAGACTAACCGCCATGCATGCGTCTTGGCATGACTCGTGGCTCTGACAGAAACCCCAGCCTCAGAGCTATCAAAATGTAAATGTTCAATTCATTAAGTAAGTTAAAGCATTTCCCCGCTTTACTGCTTGAATTGTACAGACCAGGCAATACTGTGTAGTGCTGGCATGTTATTACCCGCACTACCGTGCAACTTATTACCAGCACTACCTTGCAGCACCGCCATGTTAGCAGCTATGACCCGCATCACCGTGCATCACTGCCGTGCTAAAACAAGGATGTATTAGCCAAAGAAAAGGGTAGCTCAAGAACGCCTAACATAATGTTATACGAGCGATTCAAGACCCTTTAGTTTTTTGACGTGCGATAAATACAGGGGATGCCTTAACTTACACGTACGACAAAATAGACCTATATAGTACTGATTTAATCAACAGTCGATATTACGAGTAATACTTGAACTATATGATACTACTGTGTTCTAGTTTTAAAGCTCTGAAGCTAGAATTTCCGCATGACCTGCGTATGTAGGCAAAAGTGTATGAGTCAATACCCGTGTAAATCTACAATTATACTTATATATAATTTGACTACAATTAAACACTATGTCATCTAGAACTAAAATATACTAGATGGGCATATACTGAATACCTAATGACATATTGGTAATACCCGCCAAGTGCCACATAACAACACTAAAGAAAATATAGCTAACTCTATTTATCTCGTTCAAAACCAAAGTGAGAACACTGAACACCACCAACGTACTTGTACCAAATTGAAATACAGTAGCTCGGGGGCATTTTGGGTCCCACAATGCTAAAGGATAGAGTCTACAATTTAGCCGAACCAATTACAAATTAACTATGCAATAAACACAAATATACCCACTTAAGCTGTGCAATTTTAATATTTATAACAGCCTGACTGTACTTTCATATTTAAAAGCGTGTGTATTATAATGACCCTACATACCAACTGTGGCACAATATAAATAAGGCCAGGGCCTTTTTCTAGTTTAATATATATATTAATAAGGGTCGTACAAAGCATACAAGTATACACTGCACGCAAGACGATAACAAAACAAGATTTACAGTAGAGATGAAAAAGGCTCAATGAACTTGCCTTGTGTACATCGATAATATAATGCTTACAGTGCTTTGATCAGAATTTATTAGTGGGTCTATTTGCAAATTGAAGAGGCCGATATTCACACACCCACTGCTTACAGTGCTTTGATTCAGAATGTCGAGCAAACAGCCATTGCTTACAGTGCTGTGATACAGAATGTCGACCAAAACAATCATTGCTTACAGTGATTGGATTTAGAATGTCGAGCAAGCAGACATTGATTACAAGTTACATTGATTTAAATCAGAATGTCAAGCAAAAAGCCACTGCTTACAGTGCTTTGATTCAAAATATCGAGCAAACAGCCATTGCTTACCGTGTTTGATTCAGAATATCGAACAAACATACACTGCTAACAGTTCTTTGATTCAGCATGTCGAGCAAACATTCAACGCATACAGTGCTTTGATTCAGAATATCGAGTAAACAGCCACTGCTTACAGTGCTTTGATTCAGAATAACAAGGGTCTAGTTGCTCTATAGCCTGTATTGAGTATGGACGATATGCAACCAAAATAGCATTTCAGTATGCAACTTGATGACTGGCCGTGTGCTTTAGATCTTTCAGTTCAACCCGGTGCCGGAAACGTAATATAGTATTTATAGCACGACTCTTGTAACGGTATACTTGATCAATCATTCGACAAATTCATCTCGCGATAATATATTCGACAAACGATCAGGAAGTAATACAAACGTTGATGAAAAATCAGACAGGCAAGGCATGATCGAGCACTCAACAGAAACAACATAAAACGGAAGGCACAAACAGACCACACGTCATCAAGTGCCAACTGTGTTCATCGCTATTTCGCTTTTTTGTATACAAGCTGCAAGATTTATCCATTTCATCATTGTGACGATCTGTGGAAGTGGTTATATCGACGCATATTTCTATGTACGTCGAACGCGGCCATCCTAGACGAAACCCTGTAAACGGAAAAAGCAAATTACTTAGAACTTCGTATACGACAACACTCCTATTCACTTTATATACAATTAAGCATTTTGCAAATAGACGCATTCGTCTACAGTTTATGACGTTTACCATTATTATGTTTACAAAAATAGTGTCTATGGATAGTTCATTCTATTGCGCAATTCAATCAATGCAATAAACTTAATATACCAGACATGTGTTAGAATGGGATACATGTAGCATGGATATAATTTCATATATGTACTCATCATGTACTATTTTATTTCATCCTTTTTACTGGTCAATATTACATGTAATCTGGTAATACATTTGTCCATACAATCCGAATTTACATTATAAATTGCGCGGCCGCTTTAGTGATATGATTTTATCGACTGTATACATCTCGCAAAACATTAAAATTATCTATTAGAAAGTGACCAATGTGTCTCGCGCGCAGTGCTATTACATCAGTGGATTAGGCCTCGCTAATGTTGCCGCTTTCTATTTCGTAGTTACGTAACTCTTATACGACTCTTATGTAACGTCAATAAAGTGTTTAAGATTGTATCCATACAATAACACACATGTGTTGTGTTCTAATGAGTTTCCTTCTTTCCTTCATAAAACACAGTGTAATAATTAACTTCCAATTGCCATTGCTGTACTAATAGTTACATAAAATTATAAATTTATTGTTCAGTGCTATTATTGTTGCTTATTTGTTTTGGTAGCACTTGATGTCTTAGAACATACCCTCTAAACCTCGGGTTAAAACACGAATGCTATTTACGGATTTAAGCGCCAATGTCATTGGTAGTTTATGAGTTACACTTCTATACTTTTCGATATCAGATTTAAGACGCTTTGTTTTTGTCCATGAATGATGTTCAAAGTTTTAAGCCGTAATAGTCCAAAAAGGGTGGAAAGTTGTTTTAGAAACCAGTAATTCATAAAAAGAAATGTCATTTTGAAATTCCAGAAAGATGTTTAATTCGACATTCAATTTAGTGTTTTGAATATCGAATTGGATGTCAAATATCGTGAAAACCTCACTCAGCTATTAAAATAAGAATAGCGACTCAACCCAGTAAATGCTTAATAAATATAATATTATGTTATTTCCAGCAACTTTGCATTAAGTGGAAATGTTGAGCAAGTCAACTTACTTACAGTCATGAACCTGTCGCATATGATGCAATAGATACAATAGATCTAAAACCATTCTGAATTCGATCGTTGAGCAACATTTAATGAAATTACGAAAGTCGAAACATAATAGACGTGTGTAGATTATGATTATGATCTAACCGAATTCTACAACTATCTTTTGAAAATCTACAGACATCTCAAACCTATATGTATGTATTCCTAATGCATCGTCTTCCATTATGATGCTATACAACAAAAATATTGTACAAAATAATAAAAATCAACACTCCTTCTTTCCCATCTCAGTTTTACAAAATATGATAGACTTATATTCGTCAAAACATATTGATATACAAACCCATTATACGGCGAACATTAAAACGATGACTTTGCATGTTTTAACATGTTCTCGTCATATGTGAAGACATTTAGTATTAAATTTACAAACTTTAAGATTATAACCGATTCATACTATAAAATTTAATGTAGGTTCAAATACTAGTATACCACACAAAGTATAGTAAATTCTTGGAAAATCATTCCCAGCTTTCATTTGCTTACTTATTGATTTACATTACATTTAGGGGTTACTGTCTTTGAGTAACGATCATCACAGTTATTGCTATCGTATTAAGGGTTTTTAAGACATCATTTGCGCTGAGACCCTTTGGCGCGTTTTGTTAATTTGTTTTCTAACAAATTTACGGTCATAATTACACCTTCGTATAACTTTGTAGATTGTGGTAGGTTGTAATTGATTTGGCGAAGACATTTATGTAAATGTTAAAGTAGAAGCCATGTAATGGACGTACTATTCAATAATGAACGAATACGTACATTAATTGTATTGGTATACTATTAGGTGTAGTGGGGAACGATGCAGTAAAAGGCAAACCCACGCACAAAGCAACACCAGTTTACAAAACATCAGAACAGGATTACATGCAAAATAAGTTTAAGGATCAAATGAATTCATGAGAATCGTATGGCCAACTATTGAACAAAATATAATTTTAGTGTAATTATATTAATAATTTCTAGTCTAACAACGGGGAAATAAATGTATATTTAATTTAGGTGTATACTACAGAGCGATATTTTACATTTACAGAATGTCCTTGTCATGAAGGGCATATGCAGGAAAGGAAATAATGCATAATTTCCAGTGAAGGAATGCCATTAATATTTACAATACAGGGCGCAATGCGATTCACGGTTGGATGGGATATATATAATGCGATAATGTATAAACATACGTAGCATGCTAGCGCTGATAGTTGTCAATAAACAAAGCCAAATTGTTCTCTAAATAGATCTACTTGCATTTTAACGATACTTTTTTTATATAACATTGGATATATGTACGGGTGCCTGTCTAGTATTCACCCACTAGCTTTAGTTGATATATTGGTGAAACAAATTTATCGAAGCAATTCTAGACAGTGTAATATTCAAAGCATATATTTACAACTTAAAATATTGTGTGTCTACCAATTTGAAGGCAGTACTACATGGAATATAACAAATTGCAACGCATGCATGGTGTAATAAAAACTTGGACGCTTATATATATATATTGCCCTCTCCACAATATTTTATGTCTTAGTCATCAAGTACGTACTTTGTTATTATGAAAATGGTTTATAGGTGTAACATGTACTTAAGCTTTTTGAAGTGTTAATCGCAGATTATTCATCAACTTTATGTGGTATTAAATAATGTTGTTCTAGTGTTACATGAAACATGTTGCTATCTGTCGCTGTTCTTTATATATTATTAATTATTAATGATACAGATTTGCTATCAAATTCTATTTTTACACCTTTTGTATGCACGCTGAGTTTGAAGGTCATACATTTGTACCTCATATCGATATTGAGAAATTAAGCTAAAGCCAAAAGCAGAAAAAGAGCTGTGATCAAGTATGTTAAGTTTCAAGTCAATACATTGCTAGAAAATTGGCCACATATCCAAAAACTCGATACATCCGGATGCTACACGCCTACCCCAAACCGAAAGTAGAACAAATTATCAACATTTCGACTAAAGGTCACCGGAAATGACGATGTGACGGTGACCCTTGCGCGAAAAACATCCTTTTTTCAGCTTGACAGGCCTACTTTTTGGCCCCTTTAGGGCATTGGTCCTGACCCCTTTGTCTAGCCTTATATTCCTGCTATAGAAAAATAAAAACTTTTTGGCGCTAAATGTTAATGCAATTCCACAGGGAATCGTACCGCAATGGTGGGTAGGACCTGTAATTTCAGTTTTGTAAAATCTACGTTCAAAGCCCTCTTTAAAGGGGTCTAGCGAAAACCTGTGCACGACCCTGGGCCCGTAATATCCTGTAGTCTGGGATGCCTGCGTACCCATGACAGCAAAATTCCCGAATTTGGGCATTTAGGTCGAAAACTACGGAAGGCCGAAATGGCCATCCCGGCGAGTCTGCATTAGTACGCCATGGTAGCGGAAAGGATATATGTCCGAGACAAAGTTGTCGGCTACAGAAAACCATGCAGTTCATCACCACATCGAAACTGAAGATATACTACTAAACAACCGTGAAAGATGGAACGTAGAAGAGCAAGAAGAACACCTTGTAGTTATTGACAAGTTATTTAACCCCATGCAACATTTGTAAGCACAGTAAACGGCAAAAAACTCGGTAAAAACAAGACTTAGAATTTCAAGATAATTTTGTTGACAGTCAAATATCAAGACATTTATAGTTTACAACATAACGTTTCTCAAAACAAGGGCAAATCAAAATATACATCATATGTTTTGTATGATTTCCCGCATGATAATAAACACAGATACCGTTCCATAATATTCCATCGCCAAGCTAATAAAAAGCTGAACCTGAAAACGGAAACGGAACTAATAAATTGGACACGGATAGATATTGGAAAATACGCAGCATTTCATGTAGCCAATGTTATCTATAGGGAGACACGGGGTATTAACATTTATCCAAAGACTCATACATCTGTCATTATTCAAATTGCATTCCCAGATCTTAAACAAACTTAATTCCAAACGCAAAATAAATCAAATAGAATTACGTTTTTCTTATTTTGCGTAATGTGGTTTCACATTATAATGTCGCGTAACTGCATTCGTTACGGAAAGAACGCAATGTTTTAAGATGTACATACGTTTATAGATAGGCTCCACTATATACCGTTTTTATTTTAATAATCGTATGTCACGATCATCTCGGAAGTGGTGAAAACATGACCATTAGACACACAACGTTTCACTGAATTGATGTCACGATGGTCATAAGATAGACAAGCATAATGCTTATCGAACAGGATTAAATATTTGAGTCCTGACATAATGAATGTTTATTCGTTTTAGTATAAAATATTATACTATACACGACAATGTGTCTTATTTAAGCTGACTTTGTTTGCAATATCTTTGGAAATGCCTTAACGTGAATGATATTACAATATATTGAAAGGTCTAATCTGCGCATTTTTTTTAATTGTGAAACAGAGAACATACTGAATCTCACTGTTAAAGTACATTTCAAATTGCATTTTTTTGAATATGAAGATGGATGATAGATGGCATAATTATATAACAGCATATATATATATACATACTGTAATGTATCGTAATGGAAATAGAAGACTATACGCAAAACGTCACATGTGTCAATTACTGTCAAAATTTCTATGTTTAACAGATGCTACCTACATTAAAGTTTTGCAATGCATTACTGCAAATAATCGAGTGTTCACATCGTTTGCCTCGTATGATCGGGGGGGGGGGGGGGGGGGGGGCAATGAGCTCCATTGTACCAACTGTATGAGAACACTAGTTATATTAAAGGTTTCACGTTGTGCACCTGTGACCGAATGATTTGCAAGTTGGATTCTCTAGCGACACGGTTCTAACAAACTAATATTATCGTGATTGTGAGTTACTGGTTCGATAGTTTTTATAGATGTTATAATGTGTTTATTATATTAATTGGTCATGCAGTAAACACATTCGTTTTTTTGGATACGATGTAAAGCCAAAATGCCTTATCAGACTGGTGAAATACTTCAATATTTGGTGTTAATTTGCGACCGCCATAATTCGTACTTAGTACAATACAGCGTATAGACACACAACCAGCTGAAGTTGTCCTTGTGATTGTAAAGATTGGTCTAATCAAACAAGCCAAACGAAATGTAAATTGCACATCGTGCATCTAAGCTATTAATTAGCTATTCTGGACACCCAAAGTGCTAAGTATGTCAAATCACATCAGTAATGACAATGTATATAGCTGGATTATCACTTGTAAATTAGACTTGTAGCGGAAAACAAACATTGTTAGTGTTTCAGTTATTTTATCAATGAAGCTAGAGTACATCCGCCCTACATGATAATGTATTATTCGTGTACTTTGTTTCAACTACTACTCAACTATCATATTGCTTGATGTACGTTTGTTACGATTCCTGTCTGACAAAATATATTTTGCACGAGACAAACCAACCAATATATTTTTCATGAGGTCATAACTAATGACGTCGTTTATTCATTTCTTTAATTAAATGCCTGATGAAGAGCTAATCAAGTCGAATCGTTGAAAAGCACCTGGAGTTTGCTATGTTTCGCCTAATTCATGTATTATTTTAAATACATATTATATTAAAGTATTTTTCAATAGCATCGTTAGTGAACGCCTAATTTACATAGATCCCAGTCACTCCACTATGATCGTATTTGGTTTAATGTACGTTTTCTACTAGATCTACTCCTGTCTGACAAAATGTAATTCGCACGATATATTTTATGACGTCATAACTCATGACGTTGTTTATTGATTTGTTAATAAAATTCCTAATGAAGACTTAATCAAGTCGAAACGTTAAAAAGCCCATGGGGACTAATTCATGTATTATTTAAATACAGATATTATGGTATTGTTCAATAGCATTGTGTCTTATTAAATAGATGTCAATCGTTGATCATTCTGATACAGTTACCAAACTATAGTATATCGTGATATCTTATAGAAGCTCTGCAACCATTATTATCTGATGTATTTTGTATTTACAAAGGCTGCATATTGCTGCACTAAATTTCGACTTGGTAGTTTGATATTTGTTATCTGCTATACTAAGTATATTATATACAGGAATAAACTTTTGAAAACTCCCGCTACATCACTGAAAACAGCTCCAGCCACTGTAGACTAAAATGTGTCAAAATGGTGTTGTCATGCTTTTAATGAAATTGCTTTGACATTATATGTCTCAAATAATATAAACTCATATCGTTTCATTTAAAGTAATTTGAAGTGTTTGTAATCAAGCAGCCTTGCGTTCAAGGAAATATTACGAGACGTACGTTTCGTACCTGGTACATGTACGGACATGTGATTGGTTGAACCGTATGTTTAAAAAACCCTATTTTTCCCGTGCGCCAAGTTTGGCTAACCATATCCGAAGGTTGTGTGCGTGTATTGGTGTAACTAAAAAAAATGGCGGACATCGGCACACAAAAGCATGTGAACAGTAAAACCCGCGCATACGTACATATTTCGAGCTGAGAACGGAAAAACGGGGGTTTATACTTCCACTTTGCCGCAAGCGAAGCGTACAACGAAGGATTATAGCGACAAAAACCCGTGATTTGTTAACATGTTTGCTGGTAGCTTTCCTTAAACGTAGGACAGGGGTTCCACCTAATGATATAGAGATTCCTGATATCTCAATTATTTCCAATCATTTTCACGATGACTAACATGCCATAGTTACATTTATTAAAACTGTGCATTATATGCTTTATGTACATGAAGTTCATCGTTCTGTAACAAATGACAAAACCCCATATCTTGGTTGATTTGTCTTGCGCAAAGTACCTTTGTCATTATACGGATTCTGTTACTAAAACTCAGATCTATATTCAATTTGGCGCTAAAACATTTATGGATGGGAAACCAAACGACAATTCTAAGATGATTTTTTTTAATTTTCTTTGATTAATCGGTGATATAAAATTCGATCTTGCACTAAAGTTTATGATTATCCTCGGCAATGTAAAAATACACAGCTATCTCATCAAACAATACTTGTGTTACTCGTACGTTTTACCTTTAATCATATCTCATAATAGAGGTATATTGAGGTCAGTCACATTACCATAACATTGCATTATTATTTATTTATACATTTAATTTAAAAAAGGGCTGGGAAAAGCATAATCTTATTTACAAAGCCATATAGTACATTTGTAATACACAAAATACAATGTAACTATTTTAAAGGCATTATTAAGAGATTGTGCAATGTTGATATGAACAATGTTATGTGAACATGTGACTGACCTGATTGAACGAGTTATACATCCACGTTACAAAGTATAGGAACCATTGCTCCCATATGTCTTGCATGACATGGATACGGGTTATACTACACTTGTGTAATTGTGCAGTTCTCATGTGTGTAGTTCTTTATTTACACTTCAATTGGGGATTAACGTCACTACATCTGATACAATGTACCATCATTGAATTGTCAAGACATACAGTTTTACGAGACCCTATATAATGCATTTTTGAGTAGTAATGTTCTCATCTATTTATAGTCGCAATAGCACGTTTGTTAAACTAAGTACACAGAGTGTGTTATGTTGTAATTCATTGCGTGAAGTAATGTACTTTGTGTGTTGGTGTTTCTATGACGTCATGAAATAAATATATAAAGACACATACTAATAGTAGGTCCCAATTCACGAGGGAATTAATAGCATGGCACGATGTAAATTGGTCACATATGAAAATTGTTTACATATGGAAAGTGGGAAATGAAGACGATTACATCAAAGCAATGTGGCATACAAAAGGAAACGATGAGATACCATTTCAGTTTCAGTAAACCCTATATATCAGTGATCATTACCATTTATTCCGAGAAGACGGAAAATTATAAACATCGCATGTCTTTCTTCTGAGTTGGAAGTTTCTTTTTCCAACAATACGACAGTCGTCGTAACTGCATGCAACATTTAATCAAGGAAATCTCACAGACAAAATAATAACGTTCGCTGTTGTTAACCGTTGTCCGGGAAATTACACAAGCTGCACGATACTGTTATTACACAATTGTGTAATGGCTCATATCTCATACGAACAGTGGCATAATGGAAATACAAATTTTTATAAAGTATTGTTTTATGAACAGTTATGCAATAAAAACCCAGAATGTCTTATTTTATTAACAGTTAGATTTTGTAAAGAAGGCACAAAACAGTATATTATGTAAGATTACCCATACTAAGGCACGTATTGTATATTTGGAGACACAGTATGCATGTTCAATAAATGTCGAAATTATATATTAGATAATTAAACAATCAAACTGTCACTCCATCTCAAAAAGAAACAATAAAAAACAGAAATTAATAATCATAAATATCTCCTGAAGAACTCCAGAACTAGCCACGTGAAATAAGTGACGCTCGTTGGAACTATGACCAGTGCTCAAGGAGGCCTGTCGATCATAAAATACAATTAATTATGGCATTAGGCATTTCCAAAAGAGGTTTCCGGCACGGGATGTTCTCATGGACGTGTTCACTAACTGATATGAAACGCTTAGAAGTTCGCGCCATAGTTATGTTACATGACGTGTTCAGGAGGGGTTTTACACACTGCAAATACATCGTTAACACAATACTAATAATTACGGTTTATGTGTTTCAGTGCATTAACATTCTCCAAATACGGGTATAATTAAGTCCCACCAGCATCACAACATTACATTAAAGCATGTTGTTTGCTTAACAAACAAGACACGTCTGTTCAGGCTTCATTCATCAATGTCATACAATGAATGCAATTACTGCGACAAATGACAACGACTAACTCGACACGTTATATGTGAAGCCAAATTAACGACAATAGTGTTTTAATTTTTTGGAATGTGTCGGCTTTTTGTCCTTGGAATCAACGATTGAATTGGTTTCTAAAGCTATATGTATCAATCAAATGTTTCGGTTGACAAGCGTATTCGGCTGGTCATTCAGCTAGCAATAATGTATTATACTTTTCGACAGCTTGGACTTGGGCGGATCAGCGCTTGTGTAGTTGGGCATTGTGTTTAATGTTTCCTATGCTCGCTTGGTTCAGTTGGGCATTGTGCTTTGTGTGTTTTTAATGCTTTCCGTTCTCGGCTGGTTAAGTTGAGTGCTGCCTTCCCTGTCTGACTTAATATAATCTTTTAACAAAAAATATTGTTGTCGAAATGAAAAATCACGGAAACTGGTTATTTCATTGTTTAAATTGTATTTCACCGAACATGTATAACGAAGGTTGCTGTTACTACATAGAAGTTTGGAATAGTCAGAGTGTTAAAAATGCAAGGTGAGACAATTACAACAAATGTGTACTGTATCAGAGTTAAATAATTCAAAACACATTACTATTGTATTATGCATTTTTTTTATCTTAACATTCCGACATCACACCTTTTTGTACATTTCATCATGATAATTTTTTTACCAAATTGAGTTGTTTAATTATTTAGTTTAATAGCTGTGTACAGAACATGTATATGTGTTTGTTACTAACTTCCTGCATAAACTAAGGTTTTCTGCCTTCAGCATTGTGCATCACGTAATCATCTGTTGTATTTCTTGTATGTCTGCCTTCCAACTGGTTTGCTTACGTCATCTATTTTGCTGTAGATAATAGTGTGGTGCATTATCTTTTGTGTTTCTTGAATGTCTGTCTTACAACTGGTTTGTGGTGCATTATCAACGACTTATACAGGTCTAGGTTATATTGTTCAAGAAGCCATTTAGTAAACTTACAACTCATTGCATAGTGGTAGTCACCTGTCACTGGTACAACTTTAAAGTGAACACTAAATTCATGCATCTTTAATAATCCCCCCTAATCGATCCACATATGATAATTCCCTAACCCTTTGATAGTGGTAACGTGTGCGATACTTCGTCTCATTGTCAGCATAGATAAATGCTAGTTGTAGTTTACAAAAACCAATTGTCACCGTAGATATTAATGACCTTCTGTCTGTTCCTAACCTGCCGTTATATGCTGCACTGACAAATATATTTTCATTACAGTAGTTTTAAGTATGAACGCTTTAGCGGATTTGATTATATTAAAAAAGGAGACGGGTCTAGTATATCAATACTATAAGGACGTGTTTTACGAACAATTCAGCGTGTGACAAGATGACAAGTTTATTCTATGAAGACGACAGCCATACATAACAAGCGCGGTGAATATCGAGACGAAATCTCAGCGTTTACGAATCATTGCAGGATAACAATAAATGAAAATGTGTGAAGTCGATCGAACGTTCCAAACAGATCTATGGAAGATCTATGATAATTTCAATCACAGCTAAACCAAATGCAAATTAATAATATATACTGCAATGTACATTGATACATAATTAAACGAGGGTAACATGAGTGTCAGCACATAACATGTGTGTCTGTACATAATACATACTACGAGTTTTATGTCAAACTTCTTTATCTAACAATCACTTAACTTTAAACACATTTATATTAGTTATGTTAGTGATAAAGTTTAACACAATACAAACTCTCTAAACAGTTTCCTATTCGAGAAACAGTTTATACTCAATACATTACCCGCAGTACAATACCATCCGTTTCAATCGGTTGAGTAATGTGTATTTCAAATATAGGAATACAATGTAATAACATCCTGCTTGTACAATATTCACTTTAATTCAATTTGCCAGACATTCCAATCGTATTATTCTATTTCTATCGGTTGAATAACGTGCACTTTAATTCCAACTTTCAGACATTGCAATGTACTTGTCCATAGTAAAGCATCAATCACTCTGAGAATAATTTCAGAGACGTAAAATTAGTAACTCTGCAACATATTTATCATTGACGTATCCTTGAGACAAAGGTATTGCAACATCTGCGAAACTCCAATTACTTAGAAGTATGCATACGTGTCAGTCATTAGGAGCCAAAATGCTGACTCTTTCGCCCTAATACTCTAAAAGTTCACTGGCATGACCCTGAAGGTATTGGATCTGTGTCATTGTTGGTTACCTTTTTGATGTGAGGGCTGTAGTGGGGATGAGGTGTTTCTCCAATTACTTGGAAGTATGCATACTGGTAGCAATCAATCATGCAATGATGAAATTACAATAAAAAATAGAAATAAATCACATTTACAATGCTTGCAGACTGGAATATTAAAGCAATGCACTTCTTTCCCTTCCAGACAATGTGACAGCAACAACTATCAGAATATATGATCGAGTACATGAATGGTTTGTGAAATTCAAAGGTAATACTATTATTTTGCTTTTCTATTTTGCATTTACATAATGGACTATTGACTGGTTCAAGATCAATAAATTTCACATTTTTACACTGTTAAATATCGTTTAAATGAAAAATATATTTAATTCATTTTACAATGATCAGACTTCCAATGTTTGATACTCAATATTAGAACACGAACATGAGGTTTGGAGAAATTGTTCGGAAGTAAATAAATAAAGTTATGTATAATTTACGGGTCATTATTGTCAACATTGTCAGTTGTCATTCTAAGATTCAGTCGACGAAAGAAAGAAGGGATTATAAATAAGTTAAAAATAATATCATATGTTTGCATTATCCATGGAAACCGTCTGCAAATGATCACTGATAAATACACGGTCTGTACACTGGCAGTATGTTAATTCCTACCAAATACAGACAGAGGTATTATCTAAGTATTCCATGTCTAAAACTCTAATACCGTTGAGTATTGTGTTCGGTCTACTTCACGATTTGACTGTCTCCATCAGGGATAATGCATTGACTAGCAATCCCCATCAGGGCGCTGGACATTGATTAATATATTCATCGTGTCCGTTGTGTCCAATGCATTAATACACTTTTTACAATAATAAGACGCGGAATACTATACCACTACACGTTTCATAATCCCTTGGTGTATAAGGCGAGAATCGAAAGAGAACTGTAACGGACGTGAATGCCAGAACAGACAATATAAAATGTATTTAGCAAAATCTCTTTTCTATCCGTGTGATTTGTTCTGTAAATAGATTAACGTTGAAGTTTGACCCGTTATTGCCAGTTTGACAACGTTATTAAACAGTGTACATGTACTGGTGAGCTTCGTACTATACTTAATAAATATGTAATGGGTGCTAGGTAAGCTAAGGTGCAGACTCACTTGTAGTTTGCAACACGTCAACAACTCTACTTTTGCTAGCCTGAAGCAAAAATGAACTAGACACGCGAGACAGCAAAACATTTGGAGGATATGTTACTGCTGATCTTACGTCATTGAAAAACTATAATAACACATCTGACAGGGACGGCAACACTCAACAGAAACAGTAGAGAACAGAATACACTGGAAAGTTTGCATGGAAGCTACCCTGGCTTAAAGATAGTCCGTGCTTTTTCCGTCGTACTATCTGGTATGTTATTCGAATAACGTAATTTAAATATACTTACGAGACAATAAAGAAAACGTACACGTCCACATTTCGACCATGCAATATTGTTTATCGTTATATAGCTACTAGTATATAGATATACTTGTCAGCACAGAATAGTCGAATATACGTTACGTGATATGAAAACATAAAATATTTTCAAAGTTCAAATGAAATATTGTATGAAATGCTACATCGGTTTAGTTGGTACATTTGTAGTCTAAACGCATCGTGCTATGCAGATGCAAGCAAGCTGTACATCATATATTGATTATGAGAAGATAGTTATATTCTAAATTGAAATGATCTTCGCTCATATAAATGATCTTCGCTCATATTACATGTTGTGAATATTTAGGTATTAATATATGATTCTTGTGGTGCCATTTTGCGCTATTTATTTCTGTACCCTACTTCTCTAAGATACACATGCCTAAAAATAAGGGAGAAATAAATTTTATCATAAAGTGGTTTCGTTTCCGTACACTAGATGATTGTTTGAGGATCCATTTACTGGGTACTTACTTTAACAATCGCCAAGTCAGATACAATACTGAGCGTTTTATAAAAACATTGCAGCTGTTTTCGCAAGATGGGGAAACGCCATTACAATACAGACAAACATTTGAAGTGCGGACAATGTTACATAACAAGCAGTATGTCCGGCGATAATTATCAACAAAGGAATTATTTTATTTGATAAAATGTGTTTTGAATGCATAAAACCCACCGAAGAAAGCGTTAATAATCATATTGGAATATTTATTTATAAAAATTGGCTCAGATATAATTGGGTTCTCCAGCAAGAATATAATTATTTTTATCATGCAGTTCGTGTATCACTATGTAATTACTAATTGCTAACTACCATAAAACTAAGGCGTGCAAACATTATGTTCATAATTTTCATATGAATTTCACTCTTAATTGCTGTCGTATTCCGAGTTTTATAATTATAATACACATTATTCCTACAAGAATGTATACGATCGTAATCCTTACGCGAACTTTTATGTGATGAAAAACATCTGGGTTTCTGTTTGAAAGCGATATAGTATTCCATCACATTTTAGTACACTTAAATAAGATTAAATAACATTTTATATTGCTCTGTGAGTAGGATATAACTACACACATTCCTATTTATTAATTATTTGGTGTCAAAAAGAGCAGTGTATGATGGTTCCATCAATTTTGAACCTATTCGGACCAATCATACCAAGTGCAATTCTACTACACTTACATCAATTATCTAACGCCATATAATTGTATGACCTTTATAAATGATCCTCATTACTCTTAGTTACTTTCGTATTCCGATTAATATACTCCTACGGGAAAGTATACAAACGAAATCTCTGGGAGAAAGTGTACATGTATGTGATGAAAACCATCAGAAAAGTTGGTAAGTATACTCCTTAGTGTAATAATTACACTTTTAAGATAATGATTAACATTGATTCACATAATACATGTTATTTGAACATAATTATATTGCGCTGTGAGATTTATATAATGACACATACTACCATTGGTGTTTCAGAGAGTATTTTACGATACTCGCATCAATTACAATCCTTGATCTGACGAACTTCACTCAAACATCTTCCTCTATACTTAATTCAATTATTTAACGCAAGATAATCATATTTCCCTTTTATAATCCATCTCCATTAATTTTTGCCGCTCTCATACAATGTACAATGATCGGCTTAATCTTTTCTAAGCCAATTATAATAATATACAAAGAACTGAGTAGCACGATATATCATAGCACATTGGCGATATACACTGAACGGCTTTGAAAACGCAACACGAATGAAAATCAAGATAACTTGTTTATATATTTCGTAACAATCGTTACGATATTTTTTGTTCGTAGTATCGACTACCCATGGATTGTAACTGGATGTTCTTTCCATTTTAATTTACTACAGTGGTGCATTGAACCATAAAACGTAAAATGTACGAGGAATTAATTGGTTTGTGCTAATTATTTTTATGTACGGTCAATTGGAATAGTCAATCCATAGACCAATTAAAAAAAAGAAAACAAAAAATCACGATTTACCACTCAGCAACAAAGTGATCTTTTAAGTTTTAAAAAAAATGCTTAGTAGCAATGTTTCAAGTTTACCGAAAATTACTATTTTGGTAGTCAAGGCGAAGCAATTCTAGATAGAGATTTAGCAGATAAATGTTGACTTTTCTATATCTAAATTGAGCTTTATATTTATATTTGCTTTGCTTTATGTCTATCTCCATGATAGGCACGGGCACTTGTCCACAAACTTCATCAGAAAAATAAGTACACATCTGCATTAACAATCAGAAAAACACAGAAGGATACACGGCATCAAATTTGCTTTTATTAATGTCAGCATGTATTTATTGTTGTTTTGTAGGGTGTGATCAGATTGTGATAAAATATATGTGATTGTCATTACACGTAGCAAAATTGAACGCGTATTGACCTTACTAAAAGTAAATACATACATGCACACATAGACGTTCGCGAAAAACTATAACTCTTCCAATATTTTATGTAATATTAGCTGGCAGACGTTTCTGACCTTTCTTCCTTATTATAAACACACCATCTAGAGAAATATTAATTTATGTTTTTATATCATTTTTATAATTTTCTCGCTGTCTTGTTTGTAATTGAACGCTTCTTTTTATATTATTTTTTGTGCAGCATCAATTTACTGATAAAACCTTGCTGTGATATAATATTTAGAGCACGACTCTTGTAACGTTATACTTGATCAATCATTCGACAAATTCATCTCGCGATACTATATTCGACAAACGATCAGGAAGTAATACAAACGTTGATGAAAAATCGGACAGGCAAGGCATGATCTAGAACTCAACAGAAACAACAGGCAAGGCATGATCGAACACTCAACAGAAACAACAGGCAAGGCATGATCGAGCACTCAACAGAAACAACAGGCAAGGCATGATCGAGCACTCAACAGAAACAACATAAAACAGAAGGCACACACAATATTCATTCAATTCATGCTTGTGACGATCTGTTGATGTTATTTTATCGTCGCATAGTTCTATGTCTTCCAAGTAAGTCGAACGCGGCCATCCTAGACGAAACCCTGTAAATGGAAAAAGCAAATTACTTCTTCGTATACGACAATAATCCTATTCACTTTATATACAATTAAACATTTTGCAAATAGACGCATTCGTCAATTTTTGAATCAAATACGGCGGCAAACATTCTCATGTTTACAAAAATTGTGTTTATGGATAGTTCATTTCATTGGTTTTACAAATGAAGATCCAGCAGAGCGCAATTCAATCAATGAAATAAACTTAATATACCAGACATGTGTAAGAATGGGAAAGCATGGTTTCTAATTTCATAAAATAAAATTATATTAAACAAAAATTGAAATTTACGTACCTCTGTGGTCAGATATTGTGTTTAGATATTTTAGTGACGTGTCATTATTTTTTCTTTTGATCTTGTATTTGACAAAGGGGAGTGGAATAACTTGTGCGTGATAATGCACTATAGTTGTTGCATTCATTTCGATGAAAATTCAGACACACCCCATCAAGTATGACTGTATTTAGCCACAACTGTTCAGTTAACATCAATGTAAACTGCTGTAACTATGCTACAATACTTACCGTCGGGTCCGTTTGATGAAAGATATGGGTCGACGTATATATGAAGTTACTCGTATTTAATGCAAAAAACTGTGTTCATCGCTATCTCGCTTTTTGTATACAAGCTGCAACATTTATCCATTTCATGATTATGACGATCTGTTGAAGTGGTTATATCGTCGCATATTTCTATGTACGTCGAACGCGGCAATCCTAGGCGAAACCATGTAAATGGAAAAAGCAAATTACTTAGAACTTCGTATACGACAACACTCCTATTCACTTTATATACAATTATTATAGTAAGCATTTCGCAAATAGACGCATTTGTCAATAATTGAATCAAATTTATACGGCGTCAAACAGTTTATGACGTTTACCATTAATATGGATAGTTCATTCCATTGCGCAATTCAATTAATGAAATAAACTTAATATACCAGACATGTGTTAGAATGGGATACATGTAGCATGGACATAATTTCATAAATCATGTACTATTTTATTTCATCCTTTTTACTGGTCAATATTAATCTGGTAATAAATTTGTCCATACAATCCGAATTTACATTATAAATTGCGCGGCTGCTTTAGTGATATGATTTTATCGACTGTATACATCTCGCAAAACATTAAAAATTATCTATAAAAAAGTGATAAAATGATAAAAAGCATTACGGACCAATTAGGCCTCGCTAATGTTGCCGCTTTATATTTCGTAGTTGCGTAACTCTTATACGACTCTTATGTAACGTCAATAAAGTGTATTAGATTTTATCCATACAATAATACACATGTTTTGTGTTCTAATGAGATTCCTACTGTCCTTCATAAAACACAGTGTACTAATTAACTTCCAATTGCCATTGCTGTACTAGTAGTTACATAAAATTATAAATATATAGTTTAACCTCAGGTTAAAACACGGATTTAAGCGCCAATGTCGGTTGTAGTTTATGAGTTACACTTCTATACTTTTCGATACCAGATTTAAGACGCTTTGTTTTTGTCCACGAATGATGTTCACATTTTTAAGCCGTCATAGTCAAAGATGGTGGAAAGTTCTTTTAGAAACCAGTAATTCATAAAAAGACTGTCATTTTGAAACTCTAAAAGATGTTGAATTCGACAGTCAATTTATCGAATTGGATGCCAAATATCGTGAAAACCTCACTCAGCTAATAAAATAAGAATAGCGACTCAACCCAGTAAATGCTTAATAAAGACAATATTATGTTATTTCCAGCAACTTTGAATTACGAGGAAATGTTGAGCAAGTCAACTTACTAACAGTCATGAACTTGTCGCATATGATGCAATAAATACAGGTTTATTAAATAGAAAGGATTTGGTTTAGTGTGATCTAAAACCATTCTGAATTCGATCGTTGAGGAACATTTCATGAAATTACGAAAATCGAAACATAATAGACTTGTGTAGATTATCATAATGATCTAACCGAATTCTACAACTATCTTTTGTAAATCTACAGACATCTCAAACATATATTTATGTATTCCTAATGCATCGTCTTCCATTAAGATGCTATACAACAAAAATATTGTACAAAATAATAAAAATCAACACTCCTTCTTTCCATTCGCAGTTTTACACAATTTAAAAGACTTATATTCGTCAAAACATATTGATATACAAACCCATTATACGGCGAACATTAAAACGATGACTTTGTATGTTTTAACATCATGTACTCGTCATATGTGAAGACAGTTACTATTAAATTTACAAAGATTATTACCGAGCATACTATAAAATTTAATGTAGGTTCAAATATACCACACGAAGTATAGTAAATTCTTGGAAAATCATTCCCAGCTTTCATTTGCTTACTTATTGTGATTTACATCACATTTATGGGTTAATTTCTTAGAGTAACGATCATCACAGTTGTGGCTATCGTATTAAGCGTTTGCAAGACATCATTTGCGCTGAGACCCTTGGGCGCATTTTGTTAATGGGTTTTCTATCAAATTTACGGTCATAATTACACCTTCGTATAACTTTGTAGATTGCGTTAGGTTGTAATTGATTTATATAAATGTTAAAGTAGAACCAATGTAATGGTCGTACTAGTCAATAATGAAGGAATACATGTAAGTTCATTAATTGTATTGGTATACTATTAGGTGTAGTGGGGAACGATGCAGTAAAAGGCAAACCCACGCACAAAGCAACACCAGATTACACAACATCAGAACAGGATGATATGCAAGATAATTATAAGGATCAGGGATTTCATGCGAATCGTATGGCCAATTATTGAACAAAATTTAATTTTAGTGTAATATATATTAATAATTTCTAGTCTCTCAACAGGGAAATAAATTTATCCAGTCACTTCCGGCAAAATCTGCCTGTTAACGGGGGTGCCTGATAAACTTAGCGATAATCGGTCACCTGGTCATGTGACTAGTGATAATCCGTCACCTTACCACGTAATCTGACGGACTTCTTCTTATATGAGAGTCACTGGTTGCAATTCCGTGCCCGAGGGTGAGGTTTCCTATTTTAAATGAGCTGGTGGTAGATCGGTTATTTTCTTCCACTTACTTGCGTCTACACGACGTCTATCAATATTTCCGACGTCGTTGTTTATCATGACGTCACGGAACGAACGTGACGTTGCGCGTTTGTAAATGAAAGAGTGACAATATAGTCCCGAGTTTGATCCCCTTACTGTGCGGATTAAGCGACTGGATAAATAGAATAATAGGTTAGTGCCGTGAATGAAGTAAAAGTATATCCGGCTCGGCTGCGGAAATTATCGGATTCGCCTACGGCTCACCCGATAAATTCCTCCGCCTTGCCAGATAAACTTTTTCATCCACGGCACTAACCTATTATTCAGTATGTATATTTAATTTAGGTGTATACTACAAAGCGATGTTGTACATTTACATAATGTTCTGGTCATGAAGGGCAGATGCAGGAAAGGAAATAGTGCTCAATTTCCAGTGAAGGAATGCCATTATTATCAATACAGGGTGCAGTGCACTTGGCGATTCACGGTTGGATGGGGTACATTGTATATATAATGCGATAATGTATACACATACGTAGCATGCTAGCGTTGATAGTTGTCAATAAACAAAGCCAAAATGTTCTCTAAATAGATCTACTTGCATTTTAACAATACTATTTTTTAAATATAACATTGGATATATGTACCTGTCTAGTATTCACCCACCATCTAGTTGATATATTGGTGAAACAAATTTACCGAAGCAATTCCAGACTGTGTCATATTCAACGCATATGTTTACAACTACAAATAGTGTGTGTCTACCAATTTGACGACAGTACTACATGGAATATAACAAATTGCAACGCATGCATGATGTAATAAGAAAGTGGACGCTTTAGTATTTTGTAGATATAATGTGTTGGAATATATTGCCCTCTCCACAATATATTATGTCTAAGTCATCAAGTACATACTTTGTTGTTATGAAAATGGTGTATAGGTGTAATATGTACTTAAGCTTTTTGAAGTGTTAATCGCAGATTATTCATCAAGTTTATGTTGTATTAAATAATGTTGTACTAGTGTTACATGAAACATGTTGCTATCTGTTGTTGTTCTTTATATATTATTAATTAATAATGATACAGATTTGCTATAAAATTCAATTTTTACTCCTCTTGTATGCATGCTGAGTTTGAAGGTCATACCTCATATCGATATTGAGAAATTAAGCTAAAGCCAAAATCAGAACAAGAGTTGTGATCAAGTATGTTAAGTTTAAAGTCAATACATTGCTAGAAAATTTGCCACATACATGTATATGTCCGAGACCAAGCTGTCAGCTACAGACAACCGTGTAGTTCATCACCACATCCAAACTGAAGATATACTACCAAACAACCGTGAAAGATGGAACGTAGAAGAGCAAGAAGAATACCTTGTAGATATTGAAAATGTTTTAACCCCATGCAACATTTGAAATTATAGTAAAGGGCAAATAACTCGGTAAAAACAAGACCTAGAATTTCAAGATAATTTTGTTGACAGTCAAATATCAAGACATTTATAGTTCACAACACAACGTTTCTCAAAACGAGGGCAAATAAAAATATACATCATAATTATGTTTTGTATGATTTTCCTGCATGATAATAAACACAATTAATGTTTCATAATATTCCATCGCAAGCTTTTGAGACATATTGTCTAATAAGAAGCTGAACCTGAAAACGGAAACGGAACTAATAAATTGGACACGGATAGATATTGGAAAATGCGCAGTATTTCATGTAGCCAATGTTATCTATAGGGAGACACGGGGTATTTACATTTATCCAAAGACTCATACATCTGTCATTATTCAAATTGCATTCCCAGATTTTAAACAAATTTAAAAATTACGTTTTTCTTATTTTGCGTAATGTGGTTTCACATTATAATGTCGCCTAACTGCATTCTTTACGGAAAGAACTCAATTTGTTAAGATGTACATACGTTTGTAGATAGGCTCAACTATATACCTTTTTTTAATAATCGTATGTCACGATCATCTCGGAAGTGGTGAAAACATGACCATTCGACACACAAAGTTTCACTGAATTGGTGGCACGATGGTCATACATGTAAGACAGACAAACATGATTCTTATCAAACAGGATTAAATAGTTGAATCCTGACAGAATGAAAGATACTATGTACGGCAATAATTATCATTGAAGCTGATTTCGTTTGCAATATCTTTGGAAATGCCTCAATGTTAAACATGTTACAATACTTTGACAGGTCTAATCTGCAAGCTATAGAACATATGAAACAGATAACAAACTGAACCTCACTGTTAAAGTACAATTCATATTAAATTTTCTTAAATATGAAGATGGAAGATAGGGCATAGATTAAAACAGATTTGCATTACTGTAATGTATCGTAATGGGAAGAGAAAACTATACGTCACATGTATCAATTACTGTCAAATGTGCTGTGTTTAACAGATGCTACATACATTAAAGTTACAATTCACTACTACAAAAATTAAGTTCTTCACATTCTTGCGTTGCATGATCGAGTGGGCAAAGAGCTCTATTTTATCAAAGTAATGAGTACTACATGTATATATCTAGTTTCGTTTAAACTTTCACATTGCGCACATGTGTCCGAATGATTGGTAATTTCAATTAGTTTGATTCTGTATCGACTCGTTTCTAACAAACGAATGGTATCGTGATTGTAAGTTACTGATTTGATTCTTTTATATAGAAGTTACAATGTGTTTATTATTTTAAATGGCCATGTGGTAAACACATTAGGTATTTTGGGATATGATGGAAAGACAAATGCATTATACTGGTTAAATACTTCATTATTTGGTTTTATGAGCGACCATCCTTCATAAAGTGTACTTTATACACTGTATTGATATGCAACCCGCCAAAGTTGTCTTTGCGATTGTAAATTGATGATTGTTCCAATCATCTAAAATTTAAATTGCACATCGTGAATCTAAGCTATTGATCAGCTATACTGGCCAAACAAAGTGCTAAGTATGTCAAATTATCTCAGGAATTACAATGTATATTGCTGGATTAGCACTTGGAAATAAGACTTGTAGCGGAAATTACAATTACATGTACTTTTATCATTGAAGCTGTCCTATATATCCTACATAGTTGTAGTGTGTGTGTATGCACTTTGTTTCAACTACTAGATTCAGTCGTTCTATCGTAATTGTCAAATGTACCATTGTTATGATTCTGACTAAATGTACTTTGCGCGAGACATACCAATCGATATATTTTTTTCAGACGTCATAAGTCATGACGTTTGTTTATTCACTTCCTAAATTAAATTCGTGATGAAGACTTAGTAAAGTCGAAACGTTGAATAGCACAGTCATGTAGTTTGATCTCCCTCAACTAGTTAATGTACAAACGCATTACTTTAAATATAAATATTATAGTATGCTTCAATAGCATTATTTTTCAACGCTTAATTTGAATAGATTTCATTCTTTCATCATTCTGGTGCTGTTACCAAACTATAGTATATCGTGATAACTTACAGAAGAACTTACACCATAATTATCTGATGTCTTTAGCAGCATAAAATAACGTCTTGTTCTACATGGAAGTTTGACGTGTTACGAGTATGAGTATATCATATGCAGGAATATGCGTTTGGATTTTCCACGACTACAATGCTTTCACCCTTGACAATGTGTTGCCATGCTTTTAATATAAGTTTGTTTTGACGTTGTACATCTCAGATAATATACACTCCTATCGTTTCATTTCAAGTTATTTGAATAGTTCGTACTCAAGCAGGTGTTCCAATATAGAGATTTCAGAGACTTCAATTATTTCCTGTCATTTTCACAATGTCTAACATGTCATAATCAGATTTATTTGAAACTATGTATGATATGCTTTATGTTCAATGTGCAATGTTGTAACTGACAAAACCGTGTATATTGGTTGATTTGTCTTGTGCCAAGTACATTATGTCATTATACAGATTCTGTTACTAGAACTTAGATATACATGTATATTCAATTTGGTGCTAAAACATTTATGGCTGGGAAACCCAACGACAATTCTAAGATGAAAAAAAACCTAGGTTTGTAATCAATGGCGCCAATGTAGCCACAAAAACTGCACGACAATGAAGCCAAACAACACTATAACAACAGGAAGCCAACAAAGAATGTTGATAATGGTAAAATAAAAACACAAACAACAATCGTTACGACACACTAAATGTAGCAACAACGGTTACAGTGCAAATAACAATAACAACTACATAATGACTAAGTAACACAAATATGATATTAAATAAACAGAAGTACGGAAATTACATGCACTTTAATAAAACTAGAACTGCCACAGAGTGACTAATGATACCCCCACATACCGCTTTGTCACAAACGACGCATGGTGGACAACAATTGTACAATTATTTTTGATTTCAACAATATTTTTTGTGGCACATTATTTTCAAATCAAACCATAAATGACTAATTTATGCTCCGGAAAAGCTCAATTATGCCCATTTTTGAACTTTGAACTCCAAGTGTGACCTTGACCTTTGAGATATTGACATAAGTGTTTCTTATTACACACCGTCCGACAATAGTGAACATTTGTGGCACCTTATTTTCAAATCCAACCAAAATTCTTCAATGTATACAGAAGATACAGCCCCGGACAAACTTTGGGACAGACCGCCCGACGGAAAGACCGACATACCGACCGACAAAGTGACTCCTATATAGCCCCCTACTTTGGTAGTGGGGGTATAACAAGTGCTTCCAATCAATATGCAATCAAAACATCTCGTAGTTCTATTGTCAACAACCCCTAACATTATGCCTTTTTACATTTTTATATGCTGTTAATGGATTCTAGAGATTTAGCAGTGAAAATAACAGTAAAAATAACAGGTTCACTGTTTTTTAAGTATGTCCAGTAGCAAAAAGAAAAAGAAACGTAACGTTGGCGGCACCTGGCTTTTCACTGAGCATTACGTCATCCCTACGTAATGATTGTCACATCCTAAAGTTCCAATTTCAATGTGACTTTTAAATTGAGCTAATAACGATATCAATTTAAGAGAAATTGAAGCATAAAACAAGCAGGATTTATTTTTATTTTTCGTGCAAGGTCACTTTTTTTCACTCCTGGTCACACAAATTTTAATTTTCTTTGATCAATCGGTGAAATAAAAATCGATCGTACACCAACGTTTACGACTATCATCAGCAATGTAAAAATACACAGCTATCTCATCTAACAATACGTTGGTACTCGTACGTTTTACCTTTAAGCATAACTCATAATAGAGGGACTTCGTAAACATACATGAACAATGTATATTGAAGTCAGTCACTTGTATACAAACATTGCATTACCATAACATTGCGTTATTATTTATTTATACAATTAATTTAAAAAAGGGTTGCGAAAAGCATAACCTTATTTACAAAGCCATAGAGTACATTTCTTTTACACACAATAACTATTTTAAAGGCATTAATAAAAAGTTGTGCAATTTCATATGAAAAATGCTATTTGAACACCTAGCTGAACTGATTGAACAAGTTATACATCCACGTTACAAAGTATAGGAACCATCTCTCGCATATCCCATTTTTCTTGCGTGACATGGATACGGGTTATACTACACTTGTGTAATTGTGCAGTTTTCTTGTGTGTAGTTCTTTATTTACACTTCAATTTGGGATTAACGTCATTACATCGATACAATGTACCATCATTGAATTGTCAAGACATACAGTTTTACGAGACCCTATATAATGCATTTTTGAGTAGTAATGTTCTCATCTATTTATAGTCACAATAGCACGTTTGTTTAACCAAGTACGCAGAGTGCGTTATGTTGTAATTCATTGAGTGAAGTAATGTACTTTGTGTGTTGGTTTTCTATGACGTCATGAAATAAATATATAAAGACACATACTAAGCGAAGGTCCCAATTCACGGGGGAATTAATAGCATGACACGATGCAAATTGGTAACAGATGAAAATTGGTCACAGATGGAAAGAGGGAAATGAAGACCATTACATCAAAGCAATGTGGCATATAAAAGAAAACGATACCATTTCAGTGTCAGTAAACCCTATATATCAGTGATCATTACCATTTATTCCAAGAAGACGGAAAATTTATAAACATTGCATGTCTTTCTTCTGAGTTGAAAGTTTCTTTTTCCAACAATACGACAGTCGTCGTAACTGCATGCAACATTTAATCAAGGAAATCACCCTTGTTACCCTGATAAAACAACATGATTGGATATTCCCAACATGATTGAAAAATGGCGGATGTATATTTACATATTCATCGCATTTTCGACCAATTCTTCAAAATCTACGGGTTTAACCACCTTCTGATGCTGTATGAAGATAAACTTGTACATTCCTTCCATGAAACTAAAACTTTTTATCCGTATGTTTGTGAATGTGATACACAATACGATAAAAAGTTAGAAAAATCTGTGTTGGATTTATATATATCTATAAAACATATATATTGTTGTTTATTTTGGGTTAAGATCTTTTGTTTATACAGCTCATTCATTTCACTACCAGACTTAGTTTAGAGTAAGTTATTTACATTTGCCGTTTCTACGTGATAACTATTTAAAGTAACCCATGTGTGAAAAATGGATAAAAACCAACATGATTTGAGGATAAAGATCAACATGATTTATCTTTTAAAGTGGATACTGACCAACATTGAATTTTCATTGATGCACTGCAGTGCGAATTTAATATGTAGCTTCACTATTGGAAGAATAATGGGATGACCCCAACACGTACGTAGGAGTAGATAACTCTATGAAGTATTTATTGGAAAATATGTCCCTTTTTTCAACTTCGTGCAAATTTGTAAGTTTACGTTCAAGGTAGTCAACCGTCTTGACCACAACATCTGCACTCTATCAAGCATGTTGTTGAATGTTATGCCCCATTTGGACTAATGTACTTAGAAATACAAAATTTTACAGTTTATGTACACAATTTTAACCTCTAAGACATGTATCTTTGATACTTTGCATACTTTATCACCATCATGACGCCATGACCTCCACATGAATAGGCAACTCTATCAAATATATACTGAGTACATCTAGAAACGCAACACTGGGTTCTACTGTCAATATTTGTTCAATCTGATGATGGACAATCAAACTTCATTAATTTTACTTGATGCAGTTTTATTCTATTTCCAATACATCTGTAACACATAGAGCTACATTTAGGTGCAGAGCAGTGTTTTGGTGTATAGTGCGGCCGAAAAATAACGGAACAAAAATATAGTGCGGGCGAAAAATAACGATCTTTTTTTATAAATTAGCTATTTTTTCGGAATCGTTGTTTTATGTCAATATGTAAAGTATTGATCAAATATTGATTGATTACTTATTCATAATGAGTAACAAGTTGTTGAACACTGTCAGCAGCAGTTGTGAGCCTGATCTGGAGCTGTTTCACGCTGTCTTATTCATCCTGTGGGAGGCTTGTTACGCATGCATGACCTGAACTTAGGCTGTCGCAAATGGTGCCAGTGTGTTGGTAGCGTGTCTCTAGATGAGAAATGATCGGTGTATGACAATTTAACCGTTGTGCAAACTCCTGTTAAACATCTCTGCCATAAGCATCCGGATGGCCTGATTTTGCTCATATTCGGACAATCATGGCATTTTTATTCCTGAACATATGCCATTTCTTTTGTGATTTTCTCTTTATTAGCAAACTTTACAAAAAGTTCGATTCAATTTATACCAAGATTTATCATGCGTAATTGGTGCACGTGGAAATCATGCTATTTGTGATTATATCGGTGCACGGGATTTACGTAACACGATCGATAAAAGTTGGATGATGGCCAAGTTTCTACAAGATTATACAATATTACTACACAAAATTCTAATATACATGTATAATTCAAGTAAGAAAAAAATGGGGATAAAACCGTTGCGTTTCTAGATGTACTAAGTATATGTTGAAAGTATGTCCCCTTTTTTAAATTAGAAATACAATTTGGCACCATTCAAGACATGCTCACAGCGTTTAGCCAGTGGTCCCCATAATTTACTGTTCCTATTCCCGATGAATTTTGCACATTTAGATACATGTGTTAAATTTACCTGTCTTGACTTATTATGAATTTTACCAACATATAGCAGAAAAAAGTATTTAACTAGAAATATGCCCACAGGACACGGATGCCCCCGCTAAAAGCTGTCATCAGACATGTAAGTATAAAGCTATGCAAATGGAATAACTTGAAACAAGTTTGTAATTGCTTAAATGTGACATTGAACAGCAGACAAGAGCTGGGTCTGTAAGTGTGACCTTTACATTTGAGTCCAGGTGTAAATGCGAATGTAACCGAGTAGTTTTAAAATCCAGAACGAAATAACAAAAAAAACAAAGCAGACCAGAAGCGTATACTTGTGCCTTTTAACTTTTAATCTCTAAGTATGACCTTGACCTTTGCGTTAGGGACCGGGGTTTTGCGCATGTCACCTCGTCTTGATGATGTGAACATTTGTGGCAAGTAATATAAATATAAAATAAGAAATGACATAGTTACAGATCTGACATGAATCACATGCCTATTTGAGAATTTTAACTTTTGATCTCTAAGTGTGACCTTGACCTTTGAGTTAGGGACCTGGGTCTTGCGCATGACACCTCGTCTTGATGATGTGAACATTTGTGGCAAGTGTTATAAATATCCAATAAGAAATGACATAGTTACAGATCTGACATGAATCACATGCCTATTTGAGAATTTTAACTTTTGATCTCTAAGTGTGACCTTGCCCTTTAAGTTAGGGACCTGGGTCTTGCACATGGCAACCACCTTGATGTGGTGAACATTTGTACCAAATATTATAAAATATCCAATAGGAGATGACAAAATTACAGAGCGGACACGAATCACATGCCTATTTGAGCGTTTTAACCTTTGACCTCTAAGTGTGACCTTGACCTTTAAGCTAGGGACCTGGGTTTTGTGCATGACACATTGTCTTGATGTGGTGAACATTTGTACCCATTTTTGGTAGGCGTAAGCCTCTCTATACTACCATTGCCCATTTCTTAATGCAACCTGGACCGCCTTTAGGCTGCTATGTGAATCCGCATTCAAGTAGTTCCAGAAACTGTCAACATTCCAAATAATTATTGTGAAACTGTTCATTGAATCGATATTTTTGCAGATAATCAGTCAGCCGGGGAGATATCGAACTTGTTTCGTAATATGAAAATGAAGTGTTCATCAAATGTCCCAGCCGTATAGCTATTTTTAGAAACTTCAGATCAGGGTCACGTGATGGTTTTATCAATTAATCGTATATCGTTATGTTATGCAATCATATGGTGTGGCTATACTAACCGCTTTCTAGAGATGTCTAATGCTGTGATGGAAGTGATTACAAGACGGTACTGTAAAATCTGATAAATAGGCGCGCGCAGTATTATTTTAAAGCCACTTTTGATATACGCATTCAATACACGTATTACATATACATCAATATGCCCCTTTTTACAATTATTTAGATACCCTAGATGCCTATATAGTCACATATGCCTATTTTGACATTCAAGACAAGATCGGCAGTAAGAAAACGAACATTAAACGTGTAAAGTCGTTTAAGCTTTAGTAGCAGCAACCAGATCGCCTCCCATCAGCACTCTTAGTGCTTTGATTATAAAATGTCCTAAAAGCAAGTGCTATAGACTGGGTGTGAAATGCCTTACATCGGGTATGCTCATAAACCTGCTACCACAATTCATGAGCACACTTCTTTAATGTACAATTATTTGTACCTTGAGAATCCCATTGGCAAGATTTCAATTTGTAATGTTGGTTTTTATCCACAATCATGTTGGCCAGTATCCTAATAAATTTAACAATCACGTCGGTCAGTATCCAAAAAATACTACACATGTTTGAATTATTGTTGGTGAGCGTTAATTTATCTAAGATTTTAAAAAATTGAAACGTCTAAATCATAGTTTATACAACTGCCGATATTTCCCAAATGATATTCATTACATAGAGTCCAATAAATGAGTTTTACAACGTTTTTAAGTACAAAACTCATTCTCAAATGCAAAATCCACACATTCTTTAAGGCTTTACATAGTGAAAAATATTACCTATATGCAAATTCTTTAGTGCAAATAGTACATTTTCTTCATATGTTGATTATGTAATATTGAAATAAACAATCAGGATAGTTTATATGGAAAATATTGCAAAAACAATGCACTTATCACATTTTTCATTTCGGCCATTTTTCAATCATGTTGGGAATATCCAATCATGTTGTTTTATCAGGGTAACAAGGGTGAAATGTCACAGACTAAATAATAACGTTCGCGGTTGTTAACCGTTGTCCGGGAAATTACACAAGCTGCACGATACTGTTATTTCACAATTGTGTAATGGCTCATATCTCATACTGACAGTGACACAATGGAAATACCAATCTTAATAAAGTCTTGTTTTATGAACAGTTATGCAATAAAACCCAGAATGTCTTATTTTATTAACAGTTACATTTTGTAAATAGGCATAGAAGGCACAAAACTGTATATTATGTAAGATTACCCATACTAAGGCACGTATTGTATATTTGGAGACACAGTATGCATGTTCAATAAATGTCGAAATGATATAGATAATTAAACTATCAAACTGTCACTCCATCTAAAAAAGAGTCAATGAAAAACAGAAATTAATAATCATAAATATCTCCAGAAGAACTCCAGAACTAGCCACGTGAAATAGGTGACTCCCGTAGGAACTATGGCCAGAGCTCAATGAGGCCTGTTGAACATAAAAACAAATAATTATGGCAGTAGACATTTAAATAAGAAGTTTCCGGCACGGGAATGTTGTCATGGGCGTGTTCGCTAATTGATATGAAACGCTTAGAAGTTTGCGCCATATTTATGTTTAATGACGTGTTCTGGAGGGGTTTTCACACACTGCCAATACAACGTTACCACAATAATAATAATTACGGTTTATGTGTTTCAGTGCATTAACATTCTCCAAATACGGGTATAATTAAGTCTCGCTAGCATAACAGCATTACATCAAAGCATGTTGTTTGCTTAACAAACACGACAAGTCTGTTCAGGCTTCATTCATCAATATCATACAATGAATGCAATTACTGCGACAAATGACATCGACTAACTCGACACGTTATATGTGAAGCCAAATTAACGTCTGACTCAATAGTGTTTTAATTTTTTGGAATGTATCGGCGTTTTGACCTTGAATTCAACGATTGAAGTGGTTTCTAAAGCTATCAATCAAATCTATCGGTTGACAGGCATATTCGAATTAACAAAAATAGTGTTGTAGAAAGGATAAATCTTTGAAATCACGGAAACTGGTTATTTCATTGTTTAAATTGTATTTCACGTAACATGTATTACGAAGGTTTCTGTTACTACAAAGAAGTTTTGGATAGTCAGATTGTTAAAAATGCTAGGCAAGACAATTACAACAAATGTGTACAGTATCTGAGTTAAATTATTCAAAACACATTACGTTTGTATTATGCATCTATGTTATCTTAACATTCCGACATCAAACCTGTTTGTACATTTCATCATGATATATTGTATACCAAATTGAGTGGCTGAATGCACTTCCGAGTGCTGTCCAGATGTTGTATTATTTAGTTTAATAGATGTAAATGTATATGTGTGTGTTACTGTAATCAATACCCGTACACACCGTCGCCAGAGTCGAGCATGGAATGCCAGCAAAATACCTAAAATCAGTCCCAATTCTAACTTAATAATAATCTTCAGACGCATTTTAAGTGTATGTTTCCTCATCGTAGCATCCTTTCCAAAATATATTTCGCCACGAATATCGTCTCCTCGTGATAGCGACAATTTATCAAATACTAAGATTTACACTCTGTTGTCGTTCGTGTGCAGTTGTTGCCTGCCTTTCAAATGGTTTCTTACGGCATCTTTTTTGCTGTAGATAATAGTGTGGTGCATTTTCAACGACTTATACATATCTAGGTGGTACTGTCGGGATAAGTCATTCATGAAGCCATTTAGTAAACTTACAACGGTTACCGCTCATTTCATAGTGATAGTCACCTGTCACTGGTTAAACTTTGCAGTGTGCACAAAAGTCTTGCATCCTCAATATCCAGCCCCAATCGATCCACATAATTATGATAATTCCCTCACCCTTTGTACGCAAAATAGTATCATCACCGTTACATTAACGACCTTCTCTCAGTTCCTGACATGCCGTTCTGTGCTTCACTTACAAATATATTTTCATTACAGTTGTTTTAAGTATGAACGCTTTAGATTAAAAATGAGATGGGTCTAGTATATCAATACTATAAGGACGTGTTTTACGAACAATCCAGCGTGTGACAAGTTGACAAGTTTATTGAATGAAAACGACAGCCATACATAATAAGCGCGGTGAATATCGAGACGAATCATTGCAGGATAACAATATATGAAAATTTGTAAGTCGAACGAACGTTCCAAACAGATCTATGGAAAACTTAAGATTGATGGCCTACAGGCAAGATCAAGTAAATCAAATTATAACATATATACGAGCATATAAAATATAGTAAAAGAAAGTTAACTAGTTCAATCTCATTTTGAATTATCTGGTTAAGTTATTTCGTCAAAACATAAACATCAGAGAAATAAGGTACGAAGGTGTTTATGGCCGCCAGCCCAGACATTATTTAATTTCGAAGTTTGGTTCTGAAATAGAATATAGCTGTTTTGTAAAGTAAACTGAATGTTTTCTATCAAACAAAACTAATTTATTAAGTAAATAAGGTCACGAAATGAGATAAAAAAGTTATTTTTTTCAAATTTCGCCGTGTTGTAATACTAGCAGCAGAATATAATACACGGGTATAGTTCGAACATTTGCAGATAACAGATAACTATTCGATAGTGTACTCGTCACTGAAAAACGCCTCTTTGCCAACATGTGTTATACAATAGGTCATAGTAAAGAAATAAAAGTGCGATGACAGGATTGATATTGCATATTTTAACCGTATCTATTTACCATCTTGTGAATAATCAATATAGCTAACTGTTTCCATGTGCTATCAATTATAATTGAACATACTCTGAATAAGAAATCAGATTATTGCTTACCTATACCTATCCTCTTCGTGCCGAGTGGCACATAAGTCTGCTACCAGAGCACTCCATTGCTTTCTCTGTCTTTCGCAATCTTTTCAATTTCTCCAAATGTATTTCCCATAGTCTTGATCTCGTTATTGATGGTCCTTCTCCAAGTCTCTTTCGGTCTTCATCGGTTTCTCTTTCCAATTAATGGTGTCCATTTCAATGATATTTTTGATGTTGTTTTGGTCTTTCCTGATGACATGGCCTAGCCATCTAAACCTACGTTGTTTGGTTACAGTTTGATGCTCTTTTGTCCAGTCTTTCTGTATAGATTAATGTTTGATATTTTTGTTGGCCAGCAGATCTTACAAATTTTGCGAAGGCAACTTGTATGGAAGCCAGAAAGTTTCTGACGGTCTATTAGAGTATTTCTCCACAATTCTGAGCCATACATCAGGACTGAGAGGACGTTGCTCTGGTAGAATTTCAGTTTGCGTTTTCACTAATGTTTCCAGATATCTATATCTTTTTGAACTGATGAGATGTTATGCTTGCCTTTTGAAGTCTGCTGGCTATATCCTTTTCAGTTGCATTGTTTTTGCTCAGGACACTTCCTAAATATGTAAAATCTTCTACCTCTTCAATTGGTTTGTTGTTTAAGATGATATATACATGTAGTTCTAACCTGTACTAGTAGTTGACGCAGTAGATTTCCATTTGCTTGTCTTTATATTTAACTATGAATGTTATTTTGTAAAGGTCTTGTTTCGTACATGTCAACTAGCTACATTTTTTAAATTTCATGGAGTAATTACTAAAATAGTTAAGTCTTGACTATTATTCTGAAATGATTCCAAACATTTACTAACCTGAAACACTAAATCGCTTGGTAGGGGAACAACATTATTTTACGTTCGACCATACTCATTGCTTCGACATTGGCTTGTCTTATATTATCACAGATACTTGCGTTAATATCGATATGTTGAAATATCATATACAAATTACACTGACATTCGTAGTACATACTGTAGACACGATACTAACTAGTGTCATTACCTTATACAAACATTACTTTAAGTTATATAACCAATCCTGTGTCAATCATGTGCGCCATGGATTAACATTTCCACCTAAACGAAACATAAACACTGCATTATTATATCAACGACATACAAATGTAGCTATATTACTTCTCTATCGAAGTGAAAATACATTGTATAGACAATTCGTGCATTATTATACTAGAAAAAAACCAAGTACCAATATCGTAATATCTCATACAGTGTGTGTCGTATATATAATTGGTAAAACGGGATCAGTTATTTGTTTGTTCAGGTTAACGTCGTTTCATAATATAAATACAGTTATACAGTACTCCGCTGCCAACCAACCTAGTAACCTAAAGAACAAATACGAACTAAGTGGTTCTAATTCAAAAACACCCACGCTGCAAGTACTTGTACCTTATACCAAACATACAACATTGCAAGAATATATTAATTCAGCTATCAGATCAATCATATAAAACAGGAAACTTGGACGATGAATGTCCATGTAACTTATTGTATTTAAGGGATCATCATTATTTCAATCACATATTTAATAACCAAATCCAACTTAATATATATTGCAATATACATTTACATTAATACGTTATTAACGAAGGTAGCAAGTGTGTTAGCACATAACAAATAACCTTAGTATCCTGCTAGACTTTTTGTCAAACAATTACTTAAAGTTTAAACATATTGATATTAATTATGTTAAAGATAAGGTTTTTAACAACAGAGCCACCCTAAACAGTTTTCCTATCAAAAAACAATTTGTACTCAATACATTACGCATAGTACAATAAAATCCGATTAAGTCGGTTGAGTAATGTGTAGATCTACTTTATTTCCATATTTCACACATAGGAATAATAACATCCTATCTTATTCAGTTGAGTTTATATGCAATGTAATTCAATATGTCTGAAACTTTAAACATATTTACATGTATATTAGTTATGTTAGTGATAAGGTTTTTAACAACATAACATCCCTACACAGTTAACTATTTGAGAAACAAATTGTACCCAATACATTACGCAAAATACAATATCATCCGTTTAAATCGGTTCAGTAATATGTACTTTATTTTCATATTCCTAACATAGGACTAATAATACCCTACTTTAATCGAATGAGTTATGTTAACTGTAATTCAATATGTCAGAAATTCCAATCGTATTATTCTATTTCTATCGGTTGAATAACGTGCACTTAATGCAAACTTTCAGACATAGTAATGTACTTGTCTATAGTAAAGCATCAATCACTCTGAGAACACTTTCAAAGACGTAATAATGGTAACTCTGCAACATATTTATCATTGACGTATCCTTGAGACAATGGTATTGCAACATCTGCGAAACTCCAATTACTTGGAAGTATGCATACTGGTAGCAATCAATCATGCAATGATGCAATTACAATAAAATGAAATAAATGACAGACACAATGCTTGCAGACTGGAATATTAAAGCAATGTACTGTATTCCATTTCAGACAATGTGACAGCAACAACTACTATCCGAATATATGACCGAGTACGTGAATGTTTTGTGAAATTCAAAGGTAATACTATTATTTTGCTTTTCTATTTTGCATTTACATAATGGGCTATTGACTGGTTCAAGATCTCAAGATACATTTTTCATTTTTATACTATTTGATATCGTTTAAATGTAAAACATATTTACCTCATTTTGCATGTATAATGATCAGGCCCCGATTTCCCGAAACATCTCAATCTGAGTTAAATCTCATCTCAGATATTGCCATGTGTCTTTAAGATATTATCCACGGGAGGTTGGACTCAAAATTCGCATCACAAAACAGAAAATCTAACAGTAATATTTAAAGAGCCCGAACCATCAACTTTATCGTAAATTCCGACTCTAATTTGTGCAAAATCTCAATTTGAGATGAGATTTCTACTTGAGATGCTTCGGGAGATCGGGACCAGACTTCCAATATTCTACTCAATATTAGAACACGAACATGAGGTTTGGAGAAATTGTTTGGAAATAAATGAATAAAGTTGTGTATAATTTACGGGTCATTATTGTCAACATTGTCAGTTGTCATTCTAAGATTAAGTCGACAAAAGAAAGAAGGGATTATAAATAAGTTAAAAAATAATATCATAATGTTGCATTATCCATGGAAACCATCTGCAAATGATCACTACATGTAATAAATACACGGTATGTACACTGGCAGTATGTTAATTCCTACCAAAGACAGACAGAGGTATAATCTAAGTATTTCATGTCTAACACTTTAATACCGTTGAGTATTATGTTCGGTCTACTTCACGATTTAACTGTCTCCATCAGGGATAATGCATTGACTAGCAATCCCCACCAGGGCGCTGGACATTGATTTATACATTCATAGTTTCCGTTGTGTCCAATGCATTAATACACTTTTTACAATAATAAGACGCGGAATACTATAAAACTACACGTTTCATAGTCCCTTGGTGTGTAAGGCGAGAATCGGGAGAGAACTGTAACGGACGTGATTGCCAGAACAGACAATATAAAATGTGTTTAGCAAAATCTCTTTTTATCCGTGTGATTTGTTCTGTTTTTAGATTAACGTTGAAGTTTGACCCGTTCTTGCCAGTTTGACAACGTTATTAAACAGTGTACAAGTACTGGTGAGCTTCGAACTATACTTAATAAATATGTAATGGGTGCTAGGTAAGCTAAGGTGCAGACTCACTTGTATGTTGCAACACGTCAACAACTCAACATTTGCTAGGCTGAAGCAAAAATGTACTAGACACGGCGAGACAGCAAAACAGTTGGAGGATATGTTACTTCTGATCTTAAGTCATTGCAAAACTGTATTAACACATCTGACAGGGACGGCAACACTCAACAGAAACAGTAGAGAACAGAAGGCACTGGAAAGTTTGCATGGAAGCTACCCTGGCTTAAAGATATTCCGTGCTTTTTCCATCGTACTATCTGGTATGGTGTTCGAATAATGTAATTAAAACATACTTACGAGACAATAAAGAAAATGTACACGTCCACATTTCGACCATGCAATATTGTTTATCGTTATATAGCTATATAGATATACGTGTCAGCACCGAATAGTCGAATATACGTTACGTGATATGAAAACATAAAACATTTTAAAAGTTCAAATGAAATATAGTATGAAATGCTACATCGGTTCATTTGGTATTCTAAACTCATCGTGCCATGCAGATGCAAGCAAGCTGAACCTCTTAGATTGATTATGAGAAGATAGTTATAATTATTCTAAATTGAAATGATCTTCTAATTATTCTACAAATAAGGAAGAAATAAATTTTATCATAAATGGTTTCGTTTCCGTACAATAGATGATTGCATGAGGATCCATTTACTGGGTACTTACTTTAACAATCGCCAAGTCAGATACAATACGGAGCGTTTTACCAAAACATTGCAGCTGTTTTCGCAAAATGTGGAAACGCCATTACAATACAGATAAACATTTGAAGTGCGGACAATGTTACATAACACGCAGTATGTCCGGCGATAATTATCAACATAGGAATTATTTTATTTGATGACATGTGTTTTGAATGCATAAAACGCACCGAGGAAAACGTTAATACTCATATTGGAATATTTAATTATAAATATTGGCTCAAATATAATTGGGTTCTCTAGCAAGAATATAATTATTTTTAATATGCAGTTCGTGTATCACTATGTAATTACTAATTGCTAACTAAAAAAAATATACCAGATTTATATAGCGCCCTTTTCATGCGAAAGCACGTTCAAAGGCACTTTACCCATGTTGCAGTCACAAGGGCGCAGATGCATCCTCTACCAGTGCAGATACAGCATGACCTTACCAGAGGGACAGACTGAGAGAAAGCCCCTGAAGGGAGAGAGAGACATTAGATGCAGGCATGTCCGGCGCTGCAGAGGTGCGCCAAGCTCTTATTTCGAATAGACAGCCTGGTTCTTTAATGTGCCCGGTTTATAGCACCGATACACAGCTTCCTGGCACATCCAGATACTTTGCATACCACACGGCCAGATATAGCGGGAAATATTATAAATATTTCAGAAATGTCAAGTTCCGATGTCAGGGATTGAACCCACGACTGTATCTACACTATACCATTAATAGCTAGCGGAGATTGAAACTGTAGTATACTTTATGTGTAAGGTGCACAAAGAAGCCATAGAATGACCAGTCATAGTAAAACCCGTGATTGGCAGAACCTGCAATACGAATTTAGGCCCCTGTTACAAATTTGATTTTACACTAGTAAATTAGGGAGGGTGGGTGGGATTGTAGTAAACTTTGCCCTTGGAGATACATACAGGAAAGACGAAGTGACGTCATCGAATGCAATAAAGGTCTGTATTGACCGGATCAGCCGGACTCAAAACGTTCAGTTAGAAATGAGTTAAGAAGGGACCTATTACTATTGCACAGATCTCGCTAAAATAAATGTGGATATTTTTTAGCAATAACCATGATTATTTTAAGACTCGCTCATGGAAAACTATACAAAAGGAAAACAAACCGATTTCATGTTTCGATAATCTATTAATAAATTTCAATAAGTAAGATCTGCTAAGGTACCATGCGGCTGCAGTCAGATCGCACAAAGAACAATAAAATTAAGATCTATCGAGATACCCTAAATGGCTACAGTTAGATCTTTAAGCTATTGGAGTCATGATTTTTCTAGTAATATATACCATATGTATGATCATATCACAAGCACTATCGCGTTCATCTAAGAAAGCACTGAGGAGTCAATTAAGTTTTTGGAGGTATTTGGCCGCTACGTAAGACTAACCGCCATGCATGCGTCTTGGCATGACTCGTGGCTCTGACAGAAACCCCAGCCTCAGAGCTATCAAAATGAATTGTACAGACCAGGCAATACTGTGTAGCGCTGGCATGTTATTACCCGCACTACCGTGCAACTTATTACCAGCACTACCTTGCAGCACCGCCATGTTAGCAGCTATGACCCGCATCATCGTGCATCACTGCCGTGCTAAAACAAGGATGTATTAGCCAAAGAACAAGGGTAGCTCAAGAACGCCTAACATAATGTTATACGAGCGATTCAAGACCCTTTAGTTTTTTGACGTGCGAAAAATACAGGGGATGCCTTAACTTACACGTACGACAAAATAGACCTATATAGTACTGATCTAATCAACAGTCGATATTACGAGTAACACTTGAACTATATGATACTACTGTGTTCTAGTTTTAAAGCTCTGAAGCTAGAATTTCCGCATGACCTGCGCATGTAGGCAAAAGTGTATGAGTCAATACCCGTGTAAATCTACAATACTTATATATAATTTGACTACAATTAAACACTATGTCATCTAGATCTAAAATATACTAGATGGGCATATACTGAATACCTAATGACATATTGGTAATACCCGCCAAGTGCCACATAACAACACTAAAGAAAATATAGCTAACTCTATTTATCTCGTTCAAAACCAAAGTAAGAACACTGAACACCACCAACGTACTTGTACCAAATTGAAATACAGTAGCTCGGGGGCATTTTGGGTCCCATAATGCTAAAGGATAGAGTCTACAATTTAGCCGAACCAATTACAAATTAACTAGTATGCAATAAACACAAATATACCCACTTAAGCTGTGCAATTTTAATATTTATAACAGCCTGACTGTACTTTCATATTTAAAAGCGTGTGTATTATAATGACCCTACATACCAACTATGGCACAATATAAATAAGGCCAGGGCCTTTTTCTAGTTTAATATATATATTAATAAGGGTCGTACAAAGCATACAAGTATACACTGCACGCAAGACGATAACAAAACAAGATTTACAGTAGAGATGAAAAAGGCTCTATGAACTTGCCGTGTGTACATCGATAATATAATGCTTACAGTGCTTTGATTCAGAATTTATTAGTGGGTCTATTTGCAAATTGAAGAGGCCGATATTTACACACCCACTGCTTACAGTGCTTTGATTCAGAATGTCGAGCAAACAGCCATTGCTTACAGTGCTGTGATACAGAATGTCGACCAAAACAATCATTGCTTACAGTGATTGGATTTAGAATGTCGAGCAAGCAGACATTGATTACAAGTTACATTGATTTAAATCAGAATGTCTAGCAAAAAGCCACTGCTTACAGTGCTTTGATTCAAAATATCGAGCAAACAGCCATTGCTTACCGTGTTTGATTCAGAATATCGAACAAACATACACTGCTAGCAGTTCTTTGATTCAGCATGTCGAGCAAACATTCAACGCATACAGTGCTTTGATTCAGAATATCGAGTAAACATCCACTGCTTACAGTGCTTTGATTCAGAATAACAAGGGTCTAGTTGCTCTATAGCCTGTATTGAGTTTGGACGATATGCAACCAAAATAGCATTTCAGTATGCAACTTGATGACTGGCCGTGTGCTTTAGACCTTTCAGTTCAACCCGGTGCCGGAAACGTAATATAGTATTTATAGCACGACTCTTATAACGGTATACTTGATCAATCATTCGACAAATTCATCTCGCGATAATATATTCGACAAACGATCAGGAAGTAATACAAACGTTGATGAAAAATCAGACAGGCAAGGCATGATCGAGCACTCAACAGAAACAACATAAAACGGAAGGCACAAACAGACCACACGTCATCAAGTGCCAACTGTGTTCATCGCTATTTCGCTTGTTTGTATACAAGCTGCAATATTTATCCATTTCATCATTGTGACGATCTGTGGAAGTGGTTATATCGACGCATATTTCTATGTACGTCGAACGCGGCCATCCTAGACGAAACCCTGTAAACGGAAAAAGCAAATTACTTAGAACTTCGTATACGACAACACTCTTATTCACTTTATATACAATTAAGCATTTTGCAAATAGACGCATTCGTCTACAGTTTATGACGTTTACCATTATTATGTTTACAAAAATAGTGTCTATGGATAGTTCATTCTATTGCGCAATTCAATCAATGCAATAAACTTAATATACCAGACATGTGTTAGAATGGGATACATGTAGCATGGATATAATTTCATATATGTACTCATCATGTACTATTTTATTTCATCCTTTTTACTGGTCAATATTACATGTAATCTGGTAATACATTTGTCCATACAATCCGAATTTACATTATAAATTGCGCGGCCGCTTTAGTGATATGATTTTATCGACTGTATACATCTCGCAAAACATTAAAATTATCTATAAGAAAGTGACCAATGTGTCCCGCGCGCAGTGCTATTACATCAGTGGATTAGGCCTCGCTAATGTTGCCGCTTTCTATTTCGTTGTTACGTAACTCTTATACGACTCTTATGTAACGTCAATAAAGTGTTTAAGATTGTATCTATACAATAACACACATGTGTTGTGTTCTAATAAGTTTCCTTCTTTCCTTCATAAAACACAGTGTAATAATTAACTTCCAATTGCCATTGCTGTACTAATAGTTACATAAAATTATAAATTTATTGTTCAGTGCTATTATTGTTGCTTATTTGTTTTGGTAGCACTTGATGTCTTAGAACATACCCTCTAAACCTCGGGTTAAAACACGAATGCTATTTACGGATTTAAACGCCAATGTCATTGGTAGTTTATGAGTTACACTTCTATACTTTTCGATATCAGATTTAAGACGCTTTTTTTTGTCCATGAATGATGTTCACAGTTTTAAGCCGTAATAGTCAAAAATGGTGGAAAGTTATTTTAGAAACCAGTAATTCATAAAAAGAAATGTCATTTTGAAATTCCAGAAAGATGTTTAATTCGACATTCAATTTAGTGTTTTGAATATCGAATTGGATGTCAAATATCGTGAAAACCTCACTCAGCTATTAAAATAAGAATAGCGACTCAACCCAGTAAATGCTTAATAAATATAATATTATGTTATTTCCAGCAACTTTGAATTAAGTGGAAATGTTGAGCAAGTCAACTTACTTACAGTCATGAACTTGTCGCATATGATGCAATAGATACAATGATCTAAAACCATTCTGAATTCGATCGTTGAGCAACATTTAATGAAATTACGAAAGTCGAAACATAATAGACGTGTGTAGATTATGATTATGATCTAACCGAATTCTACAACTATCTTTTGAAAATCTACAGACATCTCAAACCTATATGTATGTATTCCTAATGCATCGTCTTCCATTAAGATGCTATACAACAAAAATATTGTACAAAATAATAAAAATCAACACTCCTACTTTCCCATCTCAGTTTTACAAAATATGATAGACGTATATTCGTCAAAACATATTGATATACAAACCCATTATACGGCGAACATTAAAACGATGACTTTGTATGTTTTAACATGTTCTCGTCATATGTGAAGACAGTTAGTATTAAATTTACAAAGATTATAACCGATTCATACTATAAAATTTAATGTAGGTTCAAATACTAGTATACCACAGAAAGTATAGTAAATTCTTGGAAAATCATTCCCAGCTTTCATTTGCTTACTTATTGATTTACATTACATTTAGGGGTTACTGTCTTTGAGTAACGATCATCATAGTTATTGCTATCGTATTAAGGGTTTTCAAGACATCATTTGCGCTGAGACCCTTTGGCGCGTTTTGTTAATTTGTTTTCTAACAAATTTACGGTCATAATTACACCTTCGTATAACTTTGTAGATTGTGGTAGGTTGTAATTGATTTGGCGAAGACATTTATGTAAATGTTAAAGTAGAAGCCATGTAATGAACGTACTATTCAATAATGAACGAATACGTACATTAATTGTATTGGTATACTATTAGGTGTAGTGGGGAACGATGCAGTAAAAGGCAAACCCACGCACAAAGCAACACCAGTTTACAAAACATCAGAACAGGATTACATGCAAAATAAGTTTAAGGATCAAATGAATTCATGAGAATCGTATGGCCAACTATTGAACAAAATATAGTTTTAGTGTAATTATATTAATAATTTCTAGTTTAACAACGGGGAAATAAATGTATATTTAATTTAGGTGTATACTACAGAGCGATATTTTACATTTACAGAATGTCCTTGTCATGAAGGGCATATGCAGGAAAGGAAATAATGCATACTTTCCAGTGAAGGAATGCCATTATTTACAATACAGGGCGCAATGCACTTAGCGATTCACGGTTGGATGGGATATATATAATGCGATAATGTATAAACATACGTAGCATGCTAGCGCTGATAGTTGTCAATAAACAAAGCCAAATTGTTCTCTAAATAGATATACTTGCATTTTAACGATACTTATTTTATATAACATTGGATATATGTACGGGTGCCTGTCTAGTATTCACCCACTAGCTTTAGTTGATATATTGGTGAAACAAATTTATCGAAGCAATTCTAGACAGTGTAATATTCAAAGCATATATTTACAACTTAAAATATTGTGTGTCTACCAATTTGAAGGCAGTACTACATGGAATATAACAAATTGCAACGCATGCATGGTGTAATAAAAACTTGGACGCTTTATATTTTGTAGATATAATGTGTTGGAATATATTGCCCTCTCCACAATATTTTATGTCTTAGTCATCAAGTACGTACTTTGTTATTATGAAAATGGTTTATAGGTGTAACATGTACTTAAGCTTTTTGAAGTGTTAATCGCAGATTATTCATCAAGTTTAAGTGGTATTAAATAATGTTGTTCTAGTGTTACATGAAATATGTTGCTATCTGTCGCTGTTCTTTATATATTATTAATTATTAATGATACAGATTTGCTATCAAATTCTATTTTTACACCTTTTGTATGCACTCTGAGTTTGAAGGTCATACGTTTGTACCTCATATCGATATTGAGAAATTAAGCTAAAGCCAAAAGCAGAAAAAGAGCTGTGATCAAGTATGTTAAGTTTCAAGTCAATACATTGCTAGAAAATTGGCCACATATCCTTTGCGCTACCACGATTTTTTGGGGGGTTAAGAGAAATTCATATGATCCCTATACCCCGTCCCTGAGACACTATTGACTTGCAGCACTGATAAAAACTCGATACATCCGGATGCTACACGCCCACCCAAACCGAAAGTAGAAAAAATTATCAACATTTCGACTAAAGGTCACCGGAAATGACGATGTGACGGTGACCCTTGCGCGAAAAACTTCCTTTTTTTTTTTTTTTTTTTAGCTTGACAGGCCTACTTTTTGGCCCCTTTAGGGCATTGTCTAGCCTTATATTCCTGCTATAGAAAAATAAAAACTTTTTGGCGCTAAATGTTAATGCAATTCCACAGGGAATCGTACCGCAATGGTGGGTAGGACCTGTACTTTCAGTTTTGTAAAATCTACGTTCAAAGCCCTCTTTAAAGGGGTCTAGCGAAAACCGGTGCACGACCCTGGGCCCGTAATATCCTGTAGTCTGGGATGCCTGCGTACCCATGACAGCAAAATTCCCGAATTTGGGCATTTAGGTCGAAAACTACGGAAGGCCGAAATGGCCATCCCGGCGAGTCTGCATTAGTACGCTATGGTAGCGGGAAGGATATATGTCCGAGACAAAGTTGTCGGCTACAGAAAACCGTGCAGTTCATCACCACATCGAAACTGAATATATACTACTAAACAACCGTGAAAGATGGAACGTAGAAAAGCAAGAAGAACACCTTGTAGTTATTGACAAGTTATTTAACCCCATGCAACATTTGTAATCACAGTAAAGGGCAAAAAACTCGGTAAAAACAAGACTTAGAATTTCAAGATAATTTTGTTGACAGTCAAATATCAAGACATTTATAGTTTACAACATAACGTTTCTCAAAACAAGGGCAAATCAAAATATACATCATATGTTTTCCCGCATGATAATAAACACAGATAACGTTCCATAATATTCAATCGCCAAGCTAATAAAAAGCTGAACCTGAAAACGGAAACGGAACTAATAAATTGGACACGGATAGATATTGGAAAATACGCAGCATTTCATGTAGCCAATGTTATCTATAGGGAGACACGGGGTATTAACATTTATCCAAAGACTCATACATCTGTCATTATTCAAATTGCATTCCCAGATCTTAAACAAACTTAATTCCAAACGCAAAATAAATCAAATAGAATTACGTTTTTCTTATTTTGCGTAATGTGGTTTCACATTATAATGTCGCGTAACTGCATTCGTTCCGAAAAGAACGCAATGTTTTAAGATTTACATACGTTTGTCGATAGGCTCCACTATATACCTTTTTTTAATAATCGTATGTCACGATCATCTCGGAAGTGGTGAAAACATGACCATTAGACACACAAAGTTTCACTGAATTGATGGCACGATGGTCATAAGACAGACAAACATAATGCTTATCGAACAGGATTAAATATTTGAGTCCTGACAGAATGAAAGATACTATGCATGGCAATGTTTATAATTTAAGCTGATTTCGTTTGCAATATCTTTGGAAATGCCTAAATGTTAAACATGTTACAATAGTTTGACAGGTCTAATCTGCACGCTATAGAACATGTGGAACAGATAACAAACTGAACCTCACCGTTAAAAGTACAATTCATATTAAATTTTCTTGAAGATGGTAGATAGGGCATATATAAAAACAGATTTGCATTACTGTAATGTATTGTAAATGGAAGAGAAGACTATACGTCACATGTATCAATTACTGTCAAATGTTCTGTGTTTAACAGATGATACATACATTAAAGTTACAATGCACTACTACAAAAAATAGAGTTGTTCACATTCTTGCGTTGCATGCTCGAGTGGGCAAAGAGCTCTATTTTATCAAAGTAATGAGTACTACATGTATATAATAATCTAGTTTCGTTTAAACTTTCACATTGCGTACATGTGTCCGAATGATTGGTAATACATGTAACAATTAGTTTGATTCTGTATTGACTCGTTTCTAACAAACTAATGTCATTGTGATTGTCAGTTACTGATTCGATACTTTTATATAGAAGTTATAATGTGTTTATTATGTTAAATTGCCATGCGGTAAACACAATAGGTATTTTGGGATATGATTGAAAGACAAATGCATTATACTGGTCAAATACTTCATTATTTGGTGTTAATGAGCGACCGTCCTACATAAAGTGTACTTTATACACTGTATTGATATGCAACCAGCGAAAGTTGTCTTTGCGATTGTAAATAGATGATTGTTCCAATCATCTAAAATGTATATTGCACATCGTGAATCTAAGCTATTCATCAGCTATACTTTGCACACAAAGTGCTAAGTATGTCATATCATCTCAGGAATGACAATGTATATTGCTGGATTAGCACTTGCAAATAAGGCTTGTAGCGGAAATTACAATTACATTTATCATTGTAGCTAGAGTACACCTGTCCTATATATCCTACATAATTGTAGTGTGTGTGCACTTTGTTTCAACTACTAGATTCAGTCGTTCTATCGTAATTGTCAAATGTACCATTGTTACGATTCTGACAAAATGTACTTTGCGCGAGACATATCATTCGATATATTTTTTCAGACGTTATAAGTCATGACGTTGTTTATTTACTTCATAAATTAAATTCGTGATGAAGACTTATTAAAGTCGAAACGTTGAATAGCACAGTCATGTAGTTCGATCTCCCTCAACTAGTTTATGTACAAATGTATTACTTTAAATATAAATATTATAGTATTCTTCAATAGCATTATTTGTCAACGCTTAATTGGATAGATTTCATTCTTTCAGCATTCTGGTGCTGTTACTAAACTATTGTGTGTCGTGATAACTTACAGGAGCTCTGTCACCATAATTATATGATGTCTTTAGCAGTTACAAATGCTGCATATTGCTGCAAAGAATTACGTCTTGTTCTACATGTAAGTTTGACGTGTTACGAGTATGAGTGTATCATATTCAGGAATAAGCGTTTGGAATATCCGCCGACTACAATGCTGTTACCCTTGACAAGGTGTTGCCATGCTTTTAATGTAAGTTTGTTTTGACATTGTACATCTCAGATAATATACACTCCTATCGTTTCATTTCAAGTTATTTGAGGAGTTCGTAGTCAAAAAGGTGTTTCAATATAGAGATTCCAGAGACCTCAATTATTTCCTGTCATTTTCACAATGTCTAACATGTCATAATCAGATTTATTTGACACTATGTATGATATGCTTTATGTTCAATGTGCAATGTTGACAACTGACAACATCGTGTATATTGGTTGATTTGTCATGTGCAAAGTACATTATGTCATTATACAGATTCTGTTACTAGAACTTAGATATACATGTATATTCAATTTGGTGCTAAAACATTTATGGATGGGAAACCCAACGACAATTCTAAGATGACAAAAAAACGCCTAGGTTTGTAATCAATGGCGCCAATGTAGCCACAAAAAATGCACGACAATGAAGCCAAATACCAACACTATAACAACATGAAGCCAACAAAGAGTGTTGGTAATGGTAAAATAAAAACACAAACAACAATCGTTACGACACACTAAATGTAGCAACAACGGTTACAGTGCAAATAACAATAACAACTACATAATGACTAAGTAACACAAATATGATATAAAATTAACAGAAGTAAGGAAATTACATGCACTTTAAAAAAACTAGAACTGCCACAGAGTGACTAATGATACCCCCCACATACCGCTTTGTCACAAACGACGCATGATGGACAACAATTTTACAGTTATTTTTAATTTCAATAATATCATTTGTGGCACATTATTTTCAAATCCAACCATAAATGACTAAGTTATGCTCCGGACAAACTCAATTATGCCAATTTGTTACCTTTTAACTCCATGTGTGACCTTGACCTTTGAGATATTGACATAATTGTTACGCATAACACATCGTCTCATCAAGGTGAACAAATATACCATGTTTTTAAAAATTCTTCAATGCATACAGAAGACACATCCCGAACAAACTTTGGGACACACCGACCGACGGACAGACCGACAGACGGACCGACAAAGTGACTCCTATATAGCCCCCCCTACTTTAGTAGTGGGGGTACAACCAGTGCTTCCAATCAATATGCAATCAAAACATCTCGTAGTTCTATTTCAACAACCCCTAACATTATGCCTTTTTACATTTTTATATGCTGTTAATGGATTCTAGAGATTTATCAGTGAAAATAACAGTAAAAAAACATGTTCACTGTTTTGTAAGCATGTCCAGTAGCAAATAGAAAACGAAATGTAACGTTCACGGCACCTGGCTTTTCACTAAGCATTACGTCATCCCGACGTAATGATTGTCACATCCTAAAATTCCAATTTCAATGTGACTTTTAAATTGAGCTAATAACGATACCAATTTAAGAGAAATTGAAGCATATAACAAACAGGAATTTTGTTGATTTTTCGTGCAAGATCATTTTTTTGCACTCCTGGTCACAGAATATTTTATTTTCTTTGATCAATCGGTATAATAAAATTCGCTCTTACACCAATGTTTATGATTATCCTTGGCAACGTAAAAATACACACTGTCAGCTGTCTCATCAGACAATACTTTTGTTACTCTTACGTTTTACCTTTAATCATAACTCATAATAGAGGGACTTCGTCAACATACATGAACAATGTATATTGAGGTCAGTCTCTTGTATACAAACATTGCATTACCATAAAATTGCATTATTATTTATGTATACATTTAATCTAAAAAGGGGCTGTGAAACCATAACCTTATTTACAAAGTCATATAGTACATTTGTAATACACAAAATAACTGTTTTAAAGGCATTCATACGAGACTGTGCAATGTTTATATGAACAATGTTATGTGAACATGACCTGATTGAACAAGTTATACATCCACGTTACAAAGTACTCTCGAAGTCCCATTTGTCTTGCGTGACATGGATACGGGTTATACTACACTTATGTAATTGTGCAGTTCTCTTGTGTGTGGTTCTTTATTTACACTTCAAATGGGGATTTACGTCATTACATCTGATACAATGTACCATCATTGAATTGTCAAGACATACCGTTTTACGAGACCTTATATAATGCATTTTAGAGTAGTAATGTTCTCATCTATTTATAGTCACAATAGCACGTTTGTTTAACATGTACACAGAGTGCGTTATGTAGTAATCCATTGCGTGAAGTAATGTACTTTGTCTGTTGGTGTTTCTATGACGTCATGCAATAAATATATAAAGACACATACATGTACTATGAGTAGGTCCCAATTCACGAGGGAATTAATAGCATGACACAATGTAAATTGGTCACAGATGAAAATTGGTCACAGATTGAAAGTGGGAAATGAAGACCATTACATTAAAGCAATGTGGCATATAAAGGGAAACGGTGAGATACCATTTCAATTTCAGTAAACCCTATATATCAGTGATCATTACCATTTATTCCAAGAAGACGGAACATTTATAAACATCGCATGTCTTTCTTCTGAGTTGAAAGTTTCTTTTTCCAACAATACGACCGTCGTCGTATCTGCATGCAACATTTAATTAAGGAAATGTCACAGACAAAATAATAACGTTCGCGGTTGTTAACCGTTGTCCGGGAAATTACACAAGCTGCACAATACTGCACTTCACAATAAGTTTGTGTAATGGCTTATATCTCATACGAACAGTGACATAATGGAAATACCAAGTTTTATAAAGTCTTGTTTTATTAACAGTTATACAATAAAAACACACTCATAAATAGGCGAAGAAGGCATAAAACAGTATATTGTGTAAGATCATCCATACCAAGGGACGTATTGTATATTTGGAGACACAGTATGCACGTTCAAAAAATGTCGAAATGATATAGATAATTAAACAATCAAACTGTCATGCCATCTCAAAAAGAAACAATAAAAAACGGAAATTATTATCATAAATATCTCCTGAAGAACTACAGAACTAGCCACGTGAAATAAGTGACGCTCGTAGGAACTATGACCAGTGCTTAAGGAATCCTGTCAAACACAAAATACAATTAATCATGGCAGTAGACATTTCGAAAAGAAGTTTCAAGCACGGGAATGTTGTCATGGGCGTGTTCACTAACTGATATGAAACGCTTAGAAGTTCGCGCCATAGTTATGTTTAATGAAGTGTTCAGGAGGGGTTTCACACACTGCCAATACAACGTTACAACAATAATAATAACAATTACGGTTTATGTGTTTCAGTGCATTAACATTCTCCAAATACGGGTATAATTAAGTCCCACCAGCATCACAACATTACATCAAAGCATGTTGTTTGCTTAACAAACAAGACACGTCTGTTCAGGCTTCATTCATCAATGTCATACAATGAATTCAATTACTGCGACAAATGACAACGACTAACTCGACACGTTATAATTTATGTGAAGCCAAGTTAACGACAATAGTGTTTTAATGTTTTGGATTGTATCGGGTTTTTGTCCTTGGAATAAGCGTATTCGGCTGGTCATTTAGCTAGCAATAATTTTTAAACTTTTCGACAGCTTGGACTTGGGCGGATCAGCGCTTGTGTAGTTGGGCATTGTGTCTTTATGTGTTTTATATTTCCTGTACTCGCTATGTACAGTTGGGCATGGTGCTTTGTGTGTTTTTAATGCTTTCTGTACTCGGCTGGTTAAGTTGAGTGCTGCCTTCCCTGTCTGACTTAATATAATCTTTTAACAAAAAATATTGTTGTAGAAATTATACATCTCTGAAATCACGGAAACTTGTTATTTCATTGTTTAAATTGTATTTCACCGAACATGTATACCGAAGGTTGCTGTTACTACAAAGAAGTTTGGAATAGTCAGATTGTTAAAAATGCAAGGCAAGACAATTACACCAAATCTGTACTGTGTCAGAGTTAAATAATTCAAAACGCATTACGTTTGTATTATGCCTCTATTTTATCTTAACATTCCGACATCAAACCTTTTTGTACATTTCATCATGATACATTGTATACCAAATTGAGTGGATAAATGCACTTAGGAGTGCTGTCGAGTTGTTTCATTATTTAGTTTAATAGATGTGTTTGTTACTAACTTATTGCATTAACTAAGGGTTTCTGCCTTCAGCATTGTGCATCACGTAATCATATGTTGTGTTTCTTGATTGTCTGCCTTCCAACTGGTTTGCTTACGTCATCTATTTTACTGTAGATAATAGTGTGGTGCATTATCATCGACTTATACAGATCTAGGTTGTATTGCTCAAGGAGCCATTTAATAAAGTTACAACACAATTTTATAGTGATAGTCACCTGTCACTGGTAAAAATTGAAAGTGTGCCCTCAAGTCTTGCATCTTTAATATCCCCCCAATCGATCCACACATGATAATTCCCTAACCCTTTGATAGTGGTACCGTGTACTCATCTCATTGTCAGCATAGATACATACTAGTTGTAGTATACATAAACGTTTCGTCACCGTAGATATTAACGACCTTCTGTCTGTTCCTAACCTGCCGTTATATGCTGCACTGACAAATATATTTTCATTACAACAGTGGTTTTAAAGTATGAACGCTTTAGCCGATGTGATCATATTAAAAATGAGATGGGTCTAGTATATCAATACTATAAGGAGGTGTTTAACGAACAATTCAGCGTGTGACAAGATGACAAGTTTATTCTATGAAGACTATCGAGACGAAATTTCAGCGTTTACGAATCATTGCAGGATAACAATAAATGAAACTGTGTGAAGTCGAACGAACGTTCCAACCAGATCCATGGAAGATCTATGATAATTTCAAGCACAGCTAAACCAAATGCAACTTAATAAAATATATTGCAATGTACATTGATACATAATTAAACAAGGGTAACATGAGTGTCAGCACATAACATGTGTGTCTGCACATAATACATACTTTGAGTTTCATGTTAAACTTCTTTATCTAACAATCACTTAATTTTAAACACATTTATATTAGTTATGTTAGTGATAAAGGTTAACACAATCGAAACTCTCTAAACAGTTTCCTATTCGAGAAACAGTTTATACTCAATACACTACCCGCAGTACAATAACATCCGTTTCAATCGGTTGAGTAATGTGTATTTCAAATATAGGAATACAATGTAATAACTTCCTACTTGTACAATATTCACTTTAATTCAATTTGCCAGACATTCCAATCGTATTATTCTATCGGTTGAATAGCAAGCACTTTAATTCCAAATTTCAGACATTGCAATGTACTTGTCTATAGTAAAGCATCAATCACTCTGAGAACAATTTCAGAGACGTAAATTGTTAACTCTGCAACATATTTATCATTGGTGTATCCTTGAGACAATGGTATTGCTACATCTGCGAAACTCCAATTACTTGGAAGTATGCATACGTGTCAGTCAATAGGAGCCAAAATGCTGACTTTTTCGCCCTAAAACTCTGAAAGTTCACTGTCATGACCCTGACGGTATTGGATCTGTGTCATTGTTGGTTACCTTTTTGATGCGAGGGCTGTAATGGGGATGAGGTGTGTCTTGGAGGACCAATGGAGCTGTTGTGTGAGCTGAAACTGGTTGAGCTCGTGGAGGATGGGCTCCGTCCCGGTTCCGGAGATGTTGGCTAATAAGTGCTGGAAAGAACACTGTAGGAGTTCTCGGTAGCTATTGAGGTATGTGTAGAGTCTGCCAAGTATGACTCGAATAAAGATGTCGAGAAGTTGGGGATGCCACATTCAAAGCAAATCCAGGAAATGTTGGATGTATTACCTGTCGTATTAATCTATTTCTATCGGTTTAATAACGTGCACTTTAATTCCAAATACTCCTTTCAGACATTGCATTTGATTGTCTATAGAAAAGCATCAATCACTCTGAGAACAATTTCAGAGACGTTATAATGGTAACGCTGCAACATATTTATTATTGACGTATCCTTGAGACAATGGTAATGCAACATCTGCGAAACTCCAATTACTTGAAAGTATGCATAGGTATAGCAATCAATCTTGCAATGATGCAATTACAATAAAATGAAATAAATCACAGATACAATGCTTGGAGACTGGAATATTAAAGCAATGTTCTTCTTTCCATTCCAGACAACGTGACAACAACAACTATCCGAATACTGTATAGCGGGTATATTTCACGGGGTCCATTATTCGCGTTTTCTGGATCCTTTTGAATTCACGGTGTTTTGATTTCGCGCAAACGACCTCGACCGCGAATTTAAAACCTTGTTGATAAACATGAAATAGGAGGTCAATCTTACATAAGTTACACCTTGCAAAATAAAAAAAACGGAAATCGATAGCTGAACACGCAAATTTAGTACGTTTTCACAAATCCCATATTGCTATCATAGTCCATAATTAATTAAAAAAGTCCGACAATTTAGAACTGACGATACGCTATGTTGTTATTATTTACGCACGCAAAATCAAATCAACGCTTCCGATATGTCGGAATATATTACGTCATTTTCTCAACACAGCGTTTACTCATGCTGCGTCTGAGTTATTTAAAGCGTTTGATTTTTTGGGGGCGCACAGGGAAACTCTTTGGTATAAAGAGTATAATAAGAAGTCAGTCGTACTTATAAGACTATTTAAACTTTACCTGTCCATGATTTATTTAACTCCCCACCGGTATAACATACAAGGGTGTGTGCTTCTGTTTTCAAAATTGGATGATTTATAAACGATTTACGGATATTTTCAAATTACACAGTAAGCTTATTTATTTCGTTGATAAATCGCTCGTTGCGTTTAGACTGTTATTTTTAGCGGTTTGTTCAATGGCCGAGTTGACTATCGTTAGAAAATGAACACAAACAACTACTTTTTCGTCAAACATTTACACGTTTTGCAAACAAAATTGTTAAATTTAACAAGTTTGATACTCCTGCATATAGTTAACACCTTCTAACGTTGAGAAAACATGATGCACGTATGATATTTGATACACATGCAAAGCGTTTACACACGTTTTTCAAAGATCTAATTTCGAATTATATTGTGTGATTTATTATAAGTTGTAGTCTTATTGCCGAATTTTACTTAACCGACGTACTTCTTGCAAAGACATTGGGTCAACGTTGCTTTTTAATCATGAATTGTCTCCCTTTGCAAAATTTGTATATTTACGAGGTGAATATTTCGCTGGGTTTAGATTTCGCGCTATAGATGTTGACCGCGAATATAGCGAAAATTAAACCCCCGTGAAATATACCCGCTATACAGTATATGATCGAGTACATGAATGTTTTGTGAAATTCAAAGGTAATACAATTATTTTGCTTTTCTATATTGCATTTACATAATGGACTATTGACTGGCTCAAGATCTATATATTTCACATTTTTATACTATTAAATATCGTTTAAATGAAAAACATATTTAGCTCATTTTACAATGATCAGGTCCCGATCTCCAGAAACATCTCAATCTGAGTTAAATCTCATCTCAAATATTGCCATTTGTCTTTAAGATAATATCCATGGGAGGCTGAACTCAAAATTCGCATTACAAAACAGAAAATCTAACTCTTAGTTTATTACAGTAATATCTAAAGAGCTCAAACCATCAACTTTATCGTAAATTCTGACTCTGATTTGTGCAAAATCTCAATTTGAGATGAGATTTCTACTTGAGATGCTTCGGGAGATCGGGACCAGACTTCCAATGTTTGATACTCAATATTAGAACACGAACATGAGGTTTGGAGAAATTGTTTGGAAATTAATGAATAAAGTGGTGTATAATTTACGGGTCATTATTGTCAACATTGTCAGTTGTCATTCTAAGATTAGGTCGACGATAGTAAGAAGGGATTATAAATAAGTTAAAAATAATAACATAAGTTTGCATTATCCATGGAAACCATCTGCAAATGATCACCAATAAATACACGGTATGTACACTGGCAGTATGTTAATTCCTACCAAAGACAGACAGAGGTATTACATGTACATGTATCTAAGTATTTCATGTCTAACACTTTAATACCGTTGAGTATTATGTTCGGTCTACTTCACGATTTAACTGTCTCCATCAGGGATAATGCATTGACTAGCAATCCCCATCAGGGCGCTGGACATTGATTTATACATTCATAGTTTCCGTTGTGTCCAATGCATTAATACACTTTTTACAATAATAAGACGCAGAATACTATAAAACTACACGTTTTATAGTCCCTTGGTGTGTAAGGCGAGAATCGGGAGAGAACTGTAAAGGACGTGATTGCCAGAACAGACAATATAAAATGGGTTTAGCAAAATCTCTTTTTATCCGTGTGATTTGTTCTGTTTATAGATTAACGTTGAAGTTTGACCGGTTTTTGCCAGTTTGACAACGTTATTAAACAGTGTACAGGTACTGGTGAGCTTCGTTTTATAATTAATAAAGATGTAATGGGTGCTAGGTAAGCTAAGGTGCAGACTCACTTGTAGTTTGCAACACGTCAACAACTCCACTTTTGCTAGGCTGAAGCAAAACTGTGCTAGACATGGCGAGACAGCAAAACATTTGGAGGATATGTTACTGCTGATCTTACGTCATTGAAAAACTATAATAACACATCTGACAGGGACGGCAACACTCAACAGAAACAGTAGAGAACAGAAGGCACTGGAAAGTTTGCATGGAAGCTACCCTAGCTTAAAGATATTCCGTGCTTTTTCCGACGTACTATCTGGTATGGTGTTAGAATAATGTAATTGAAATATACTTACGAGACAATAAAGAAAACGTACACGTCCACATTTCGACCATGCAATAGTGTCTATCGTTATATACATGTAGCTACTAGTATATAGATATACTTGTCAGCACGGAATAGTCGAATATACGTTACGTGATATGAAAACATAAAACATTTTAAAAGTTCAAATGAAATATAGTATGAAATGCTACATCGGTTCATTTGGTAGTCTAAACTCATCGTGCTATGCAGATGCAAGCAAGCTGTACCTTATAGATTGATTATGAGAAGATAGTTATATTCTAAACGGAAATGATCATCGCTCATATAACATGTTGTAAATATTAAGGTATTAATATATTATTCTTGTGGTCCCATTTTGCGCTATTGATTTCTGTACCCTACTTCTCTAAGATACCCACGCCTAAAAATAAGGAAGAAATCAATTTTATCATAAATGGTTTCGTTTCCGTACAATATATGATTGCATGAGGATCCATTTACTAGGTACTTCTTTTAACAATCGCCAAGTCAGATACAATACGGAGCGTTTTATTAAAACATTGCAGCTGTTTTCGCAAGCTGGGGAAACGCCATTACAATACAGACAAACATTTGAAGCGCGGACAATGTTACATAACACGCAGTATGTCCGGCGATAATTAACAACATAGGAATTATTTTATTTGATAAAATGTGTTTTGAATGCATAAAACGCACCGAGGAAAACGTTAATAATCATATTGGAATATTTATTTATAAATATTTTCTCAGACGAAAATAGATTCTCTAGCAAGAATATAACTATTTTCATGATGCAGTTCGTGTATCACTATGTAATTACTAATTGCTAACTACCATAAAACTAAGGCGTGCAAACATTATGTTCATAATTTTCCTATGAATATCACTCTGAATTGCTGTCGTATTCCGAGTTTTATAATTATAATACACAGTATTCCTACAAGAATGTATACGAACGTAATCCTTACGCGAACTTTTATGTGATGAAAAACATCTGGGTTTCTGTGTGAAAGAGAAGTGTTACATGTATTCGATCACATTTTAAAACACATTTTAATAAAATGAACGGGGTACTTGTTTTGTCGAAGTCTTTATATTGCAATGTGCGTTGGTTGGATATAACATCACATACACTTATTTATTAATTATTTGGTGTTTAAGACTGCAGTGTATGATAGTTCCATCAATTTTGAACTTAGTTCGGACCAATCATACACAGTGCAATTCTACTACACTTACTTCAATTATCTAACACCATATAATTGTATGATCTTTATAATTAATCCTCATTACTATTAGTTACTTTCGTATCCCAATTAATGTACTCCTACGGGAATGTATACAAACGAAATTTCTGTGAGAAATTGTATGTGATGAAAACCATGAGGCAAGTTGAAGTATACTCCTAAGTGTAATAATTACACTTTTAAGATTATGATTTACATTAATTCACATAGTACGTGTTATTTCAACATAATTATACTGCGCTCTGAGATTAATATAACAACACATACTACCCGTGGTGTTTCAGAGAGTATTTTATGATACTCGCATCAATTACAATTCGTGTTCTGACGAACTATACTTCATAATATTTTATACTTAATTCAATTATCTAACGCAGAAAAATCATAATTAACTTTTATTACGCATCCTCATTAATTTAAGCCGCTCTTATATAGTTGTTACAAAAAAATCAGTATTTAAATATTGCATAAGGCATATTCAAATATAAGTTCCAAACCGTATTTATTTGTTCCCTTCAATAATCTAAACACTGAAAAGCAGCAGAAGTAAAACCAAAGATCGTTAAAATAGGACAAGCCATATTTTTGTTCACCATTGTTGATAAAACAACGTGTTGAATAATAAAATTCGAATATATAATTTGGAATAAATTATTCGACCGATTTTCGAGTATTCGGTCCCAACTCTATTATATTAAGAACATCCTAGCACATTGGCGATATATCAAAAGAATTGCAATGTGTCCATTTGAGCAGTATAAATAAATATATTAAAATGAGTACCAATCATTTCATAATCATCGACACTTCCATGCGATGTTAAGGGCGTTGTTGTAAGCCATCGGTTCTAATTTTTTAGATATGAACAGTGACAAATTATAGTATTGCGGTGGAAGTGCAGTCTTCTTGGTAGATCCACCGTCCTTACAAAGCTAGTTGAATGGCTTCTTCTTTTTAATGCTGCATCAGGGCCTGAATAAGAAACAGTTTACATTTTTCCAGTGGATATGTTCGCAAATCACGTGTAAAATTAGGATATGCAAGTTTCATGTTTTGAAACAAATTTTAATGTTATCAGAAATATACAATACTTTTGTTAGGTTAGTGTATTAATTTCTTTTTGAAACACGTGGCCAAATAAAGTAATTCGTGAACCTTACTCAAAACATGGTTAGTAATTCATGCAAGACGAATTTGATTAAACCAAAATAAAATTAACGTGCTAAAACACAATTTTAACATTATTATGTTCCTGTATATTTGACGTAACGCGTTAATAAAACATTTTTATTTTAAATAAGAGATTCTTAATACATTGTTCAGATAATATCAATTTACATACTGTACGATTCAGTTTTCGATTCGATATAATCATATGGTCGGTTGTCCGATAAACTCTTGATGTACTGTCAAAATTGAAGTACGTTTAATATGGAAACAAGAATCTTGATTTCGGTCACAACAAAGAAACATAATCCTTAAAATGGACTAGACAATGGCGGTGAAACATGTGCAACGCTACAAACTTTATACTTAACGTTTTATTTGTCATTAAAATTAATTATTTACATGTACGATGCTTCTCAATATTCCATTCAAACAATAAATTCCACAATATTGCGGCACTAAACGATTACATATCTTATTAAAGACTTGCATTTATTCGGTACAAAATCGGCGGGCCCTTTTACGAAGGACAACATCCGAGTTTCGCATCCATGTAATTATTTTGGTAAAATTGATAGAGTATCATTAGTTTATGAGTGGTTTTCTATTTCAATCAAGGTATTAAACAAACCACTTTATCCGATCAACTTTGTCATAGACAGAACAAAAGTCAATACATATAAGTCGAGCGATAATTTCAGCGCAAATCAAGCAAATGTGAAACACTTTAAAACGGTATCCATATTAAAAGCATTGCATACTAGTATAACATTCCGTTCGGTCCACTTTCAAATTTAACTATCGTCATATCGGAATACGTGTTAATTATGCTGACAAACCATGTGCCTGGACATAGATATTTTGTTCACCGTTAAAGTAATACATAACATCTTCAACTCCACAACTTTCATTATCTTAAAACGTTTTTAGGGTAACAAGACACAACTGTCCCTTGGGTGTGTAATTCTAGATTTGGGAAAGAGCTAAAGCGATACTGATTGCCGGAAAAGACAATATAAAATGTATAACAGTACAACCTTTATTTCATTCCAGGGTTATTCATTGTCTGGGTAAATCAAAAGGAATAATATACTCTTTTAGCAACTATATCTATTCACACACTTAAATAGGAGTAGGTATATGTATTGTCATTGAGAAGTAATTATGGATAGCGATTGATTGGATAAAAGTGGATATTTCTCAATCTAAATTGAACTTTATATTCATCTCAGTTTTGCTTTATTTCTGTCTGTATTTGAACACAAAAGGCGCTTTTGTTTGCAACAAACCAGGTTTGGTTTCCAACTGGGTTGTCAAACTGTCCGTTTGTTCAGTAAAACTGGTTAGAAACGAAAACAAGTTTTGCCATTTGTTCAATATAATCACGAACCGGTTCGTCAAACCTTCCAGCGGCTGTTTGGTCGGTTTGATTCGTTCGATATTGCATGCATTTGGGCTCGGGCAAATGGCCGACCATGTTGACCATTACTGAATCTCTCAGTAGATTCTACACGTCAACTTCGTATGTCTTATTAGCTACGGTCAGATTTCTACCTTGTAATTATCAATTGACAATTGTTTGGTCTAACGTTGTTTTTTTTATCGTTTTACTGTAAACCGAGCAAGTTCAATCATATAACAATCCTATTCAATATATCAACAACATTTCCAAATATGACATCCTCATCCGCGAATAACAAAGGCGATAATAACTTCATTCTGTTTTATTATTTTTATTTATAAGCATGTGTTCGTGTTTATATATCAAGGACTTAGTATAGCTCTTATCTGTCGCCTTGTAGATTAAAATGCTTCTTTAAACTACCCGTTTGTTCAACACTTAGTTTAAATAGAAACCAGTTTTAGTTTACGGTTCAACGTTTAACCAAACCTAAAACCCAAACAGAAACCGGATATTTTCAACAAAAACACCCATAGATTGAAAACTAACTTCTACGCTAGCCTTAGTCATTGTATTCAATTTGATATATGCATTACAATAATGGAGTTTGGCTTCAGAGAAGACATATCAGTTAGAAAGATCACGTGTAACCATTATATTGTAAGAGAGATGATCAATAAAATGTATAACGAAAAAATGCCCACAAGTTTGATATTACATCGTATTGACTAAATATATGTTAGGTGGTTGTTAATACATATATTAAAAAAACATACGAAATGGTTTTCAAATATACCGAGAAATAATTGTTTGGAACATTTTTGCCGACCGGTAAACCGGTAGGCGGGGCAACGTCATTTTTGCACCTTTTAATAGTATTCACAAGTTATCTATGATCAATTTGACGATCACATTCCTTAGGCTCTACTTTATTATTTTTTAAAAACTTTTCAGATTATCCTACTTATAATATTTATACGTCTTCGCCAATGCCATACCAAATTTTAAAAAGGGATATACGGTAGTTATCCTTTAGAACTTTGTTGCAAACATGCGACATTTTGTGCGTAGTTCAGGGCCGGTATTTATAAAGCATCTTAAGTGAAAACTTAAATATTTTGACTTAAGATAAAATATTGAGCTGACCATATTTCACAAGAAACGAAACATAACCCATGGTTTCTATATGATTACTGTAGCTCTTTACATAATGCTTCTAAACAATGTAAATAATTGTTAATATTAGTTTTCCTGTTTAGCTGATACACATAAGTAAAATTTGAGATTTTAAGAAAATTCTAAGTTTTCACTTAAGATGCTTTATAAATACCGACCCCGATGTATTTCACGTTACGCTCAATGTGCGTTAGATCACAGCATCCTTCAAATATACCACAGTATCGTGTGCAGTCAGAAAGTTCCTGGTCTGATCGATTATGTAAATATATTTGACGATTATACTTAACTGTTTATATATTTTGCATAGTTTTCAAAAGCATTTATTTGATACTTTGTTTGGAAAAGACGTTTTACATTTGGTGTGAAGTTAAATATCGGTCATTTCTGTCACACCTATTGTTATATACAAATAATGTTTTGTAGATAAACGTTTGATATCACGTTATGATAGCGTGCTGCTTCCAAACATCCAGACATAACAAAAGTAGAATAACTATGTGTTCATTTGTAGCACGGCGATTATGAAACAACTGTTCTTTAAATTATATTGCTAGAGAGTGGATAAAAACTATACCAGAAAGTAAACGCTACCTTGAAATATCGTGATTAGTTCTGTGTGTTCATCAGCAAAACAATCCTTTAAAGGAACTGCCTCACATATTGGTGTATTGCAAAAATAAAATAAGATTGTCAAATATCCGCGTAAATTTGGTATAGTTGCTTGTATATCCTATAAACAACCACACTGACATCAATAATAACTTGAGAATCTTCGGCATTTTGTAGTTATTTAGTATTTTTGCATCAAAAATTCTATAGGATATTAATACCCTTTAGAACTAACACAACTATTACTTAAATTGTCTGAAATTTGTTCGCATTCGATGAAAAAGAATCGATAAACAAACCAAATACCTCACTGATGTTTACGCTGTAGTTTGTTGATGTTACAGTTTGATCATGTGTGAATTACATGAATCAGAAAGCATGTTTGAAGGAAACTTAGCGGGCTCTTTTCAAGAAAAAAATACTCATTGGGCGAAATCGAGAGTGGTTAGAATTGCTTATTTGCACCAAATCGTTTATAAAGCAACAGTCAGTGGCTTACTATTACATCAATACTTGGTTTGGTTGGACAATCACGAAATACAAACATATTAGCCCAATCTGTGAGGCAGCACCTTTAAAGTTAGCGCACAATAAACAACATCGGAATATTTCCAAATATAACAATAAACAGTACATGTATGAGCTCGACCTACAAACAATCCTAAAAAATAACATTTCGGTTAAAGGCTTTGGTCCTATTGAACTAACAAGATGAAGCGATGCGTGCGGTTGGTGGAAATCTTAATAATAATAATGATAAGAAAAAATAGGTATACTTATACGTAATTATACTACTTTGATACCGCCATAAAAGATTAAGTACTAGCAGTATTTGGTCAAAATACGTGCCTGCATGACATTGTATAGACAGTTCTAAAATGACATTTGCAAAGGCAACCAAAACTAGTGTCAAACGCTACATCGGTTTTTACAATGGCTTGAGTAAATGATGTACATTAGATGTTGGTTGTTAAGTAAAGTAAAGCTAAGGAAAGTACACGAACGTCTTAAATTATGAGAAGTATTACAAGACTGAACTGATCCAGGATTACACATTAATGCTGTAAATGAGTAAGATCTTAATGGGTTTGGCGGGGTGTTATTTTACTTTATTTATTTCTGTCTTCAGATATCCAAGAAATATATTCTGAAAAGTAAACAGAGGAAGAAATAAGATACACCGTAAAGGGTGTCAGTTTGATAGCATGTGGTATTACGAAAGTATCGCATTACGGCATAATCGTTTTACTTACGTCAACATAAATTACATACAATAAAGGAGCGTACTCATCACGATGGTATAATAAAATACGACAGCTGCTTTCACACTATTGGGAGAGGAATGAAACTGAGAAAACATTCGAGGCATCCAAACAATCATAAGAGTGCCATGAACTTTAATGATCCGATATAGTTGTGGAGAACGGTAGTATACGTTGTGTCATTTGTATGAACTAGACGTTTTAGTTTTCATCCACACTACATTTGTAACTTTTCATTATCTAATGACTGCCACTAATGGAGTAAGAATGGTGAAATTTATCAATCATGGCCTAAGCTCCAAAGGGCTACTAAAGGGTAACTCAGTGAAAATGCAGACATTTTATAAAAGGTTTGGTTAATGGAAAAAAATAGTGATATGGTATGTAGTGAACCTGAGCTAACACTTTCCGTTGGCTAAATCAATAATTGATGCTAATAATTGGTTACAAACGCAATGGTAAATAACTTAGCAAATCTTTTATGTGTGCACGAATCGTATGTGTGCATGTGCTGTTACCGCTTTTATATTTTGTTTACTTATATTTCAGCATGAAAGTTTGTGTATATGCTGTTGACTACTGCAAATTTAAGTAAATTTGACTAATCAAGTTTTTTCTTCAAAATTAAAAACAGCAGTTCATTTAACTATGAAACACGAAACAATGTAAATGTACGAGAATTGACGCGTAGGTGCAAATTATTTTAAGTTATAGTTAGAACATATTAAGTAAATTTTAATTATTAAAAAGGGCTGAGCGAGCGTAGAGGTTATCGCCAACGCATGACGTCACGCCTATTAAGAGCAAATTTTAATGATTAAATTTTCATTTAACCGCCAAAATTCGACGTTTTCATTGGCTCATAATGTAGGTTATATTCTAAAGTATGGGCAATTGAAATCTTAAATAGATCTATTTGGTCGAATTAAAAACACACAAAATAATGCCATTGTAATAAAATCCATTGGATTGTAATTAGCTACATGTGTTGGGAATTTAATCAAGATCAAACACGTATTGAACGAGCTACGTATAACTAGTATATACATGCACACTTGTTAAGAGCAGTTCTCTGAGAGCACCAAATTTTTTTGGCCACGCGATCTCTCAGATTTTGATAAAAATGTGTTAGTTGTGTAGATCGACCCCATATTTGAATTTCATTTTTTTTTCGTTTCTTGAAATTCCCCTCCGTTTCCATAGCAACGGGTCTTAAAGTTGGGAAAATGTGAAAAAACATGAAAAGGAGACCTGTACTCGAAATATTAATAGTACTAACAAATTGATTTGGTCCTCAACCCCTCTATCAGTATGATTAATTAGTTGATTTATTGTCTACAATTTAATTTTGGCTGATGTTTAATATGCAGAGAACATAACGAATGCATACTATAATCACTAATCTAAATCTCGGCGTACATTGATACATGTATATTCTGTGCAATAAGCTTGTTAAAATATTCATGCATATAGGTTGAGGACCATGTTAATTTGTTCCAGCTATACCCTAATGCTCAGGTGCCTTATTTACAGTTCAATCTATGAAATATATACAATACACATGTACATTGTATATCCTATCAAACAACTTCACCATTAAATGACTTGCATTGACAAATAATTATACGCCCACAAAACTAAGTTTGGGAGTATAAGTGTTCAAACTTGTCTGTCTGTCTGCTGGTCTGTCCGTTTTTAGTTTCCAGATGATTAATTTAGTTAAGAATGATATATTGAGATGAAACTTGCTGTATTGGTAGTTTATGTAAATATGCCGCCCAAGTTTTAAAGTGGAAACGGTGGGGTCAAGGTCACAGTCAAGGTCACTTACTGAAAACAGAAAATCTTTTTCTAGACAATAACTTTATTTAGGAATGAAATATTGTGTTGAAACTTGCTGTATAGGCTAACGTAGCTTATGTGAATTCGCTGCTCAAGTTCAAAATTGGGGACAGTGGGGTCAATGTCACTGTTACAAAACAAGATTTTGTGTTGAAACTTTTTGCATAGGTAGCTGGTGTGAATGCACTGCTGAAGTTTGAAAGTGGGGTTGGTTGGGTCGAGTCCACTGTTATTTAAAATAGAATATCAGTTTCAGCTTAAAAACAGTTGTTAGGAATGAGATACCATGTTGAATTATTTTGTTAAAGTAGTTTGTGTGATGATTAAGCAGCATGGTTAGAGTTGTACTTAGTTGTTAAGCATACATGAAAATGTGGTTCTGTAACAAGGCGGTGCTGTTGGGGTATTATTCGTTACATGTCATGTGTGGCAATTCTAGTTTCGCATTTATTATTTCATGTAGGTGTACTGGATGAAATTATTCTAATAAAAAATAAAAATTCTGTTTCTGTTGTATTTTTATATTATGACTATTTTATTTCTTTAATACACCATACATGTAGTTGTCCACTTATCAGTAATAGTAGCATTAGGATTATATAATGAAAATGCATCTCCTTGAGAAGCTGAACAGATAAAGCTAAATGAATATATTATAGCAAATGTGGACCACGGGAAACCTTTTCATGTAAGAAAATGGGAATCTACTACATTTAAATCATTTGACAGCATGATCATGAAAGTAATTCTGCAGCTAAATGGCTTTCAGATAGATACAACTACACATGTTTGGCATTTTTCACAAATGGTTGCTATGGTATCTGCTGTGAATTATGTCTTTGACACTCAAAGTAAACATTAGAATGATGCATAATAAAAACAATTTGAAGCCATGACCTTTAAAATCATTTTCAATGCTTCTGTTACCATGGCAACCACAATTTTCGTCAAAATGAAGCATTAATTAATATACTTCATCTCAACATTGATCACACATAATGCACATAGTGTCACCATAAATTGTCACCCTAGCATTGATAATTTTTGGATTATACAAAGGTAGTAGTGTAACTATTTCAGTATCCATAGCAACCACAATTTGTGTCAGAATAAAAAATATTTAGGTGTACATGATATTCTTATAGACTCCTTTCCATATAGTATTACTAAGTTTCATAAACCTAGCTCGGAAACTGTATGAGTTATGGCAGTATCCCAGATTTTGAAGTATTTTCACTGTTTTCGTATCCATAGCAACCACAATTAGCAGCAAAATTAAAATCAATTAGATGTGAACAGTCTCCTTATTGGCCCCCACCCGTATACCAAGTTTCATAAACATAGCTTGGAAACTGTTCGAGTTAAGTCAGGATCCAGATTTTTGACGGATGGACAGACAGACAGACGGTGGGGCCTAATAAAGTCTATATAATATATTATATTCTACGAAGAACTTGTGAACCTAATAAATAATACAAATCAATGAGAATATGCATTATTTTGCCATAAAGATGAATAAGTAATGGTACTAGAATGTTTTCCAGCAAATATGACAACTCAGAGCGAATAAACAAACATTTTTTTTGTATTTTTTCTAAATGGTTGCCATGGCAACAGCTGTGAAAGTCATTTTTTGCAATCAAATTGAAATTAAAATGAAATGCTACGAACATAGAATGTTTTTATCATGGAAAAACACATATTGATATAACATTTAAAAAATAATATCATCTTGTCTTAGAAACAGAGGTAATCAAGAATTTACACAGTACAGATTTTTGGTCATATTTGGTGTTTTCTTAAAAAAAAAGTTTCCGGAGTGCCCAGCGATTTTATTTCATTATATGATAAACAAAGGTTATGTCTTTCAGAAAATATGCACCACTGTGCCTAGTTTTGCTGCGTTATGAAATTATATTACTTTAAAAATTGCCGTTTTTAACATTTTTCAAAAAAATGAAATTCGGCGAAACTGCCTACTTTTGTAACAACCATTGAACAGTATTTACGAGGGATGATCCATATATAACGAGAAAATGCTTATAACTTTGCTATTACATGCTATTTTCTAAAAATATTTTATGTGGAGGTTAATACTTATATTAGGAGAAAACGTACGAAATAGTTTTCAAATATATCGAAAAATAAATTGTTTAGAACATTTCTGCTGACCTATGAAACTGGTAGGCGGGGCAACGTCATTTTTGCACCTTTTAACGGTATTCAGATTTTAACTATGATCAATTTGACGATCACATTCCTTAGGTCCTACTTTATTAATTTTTAAAAACTTTTCAGATTATCATCTTTCAGTATTTATGCCTCTTCGCCAATGCCATACGAAGTTGAAAAAGATTTACACTAGTTATCCTAAGGGATTTCATTCAAACATCCAACATTTTCGTGCGTAGTTCTGACGTCGACGTCACGTTACGCCTACTTTGCGTTAGATCACTAGCTTTTTTCCAACCCATTGTTTATATGGTATTATGTTCACAAATCGAAGCTATTGACATGACATAATCACGAAATGATGACTGAATATCGTGCACACTTATATTACTACTTGTTTTCTTCAAAACTAAATATTCTAATGATAGTCGTTTGTCGTCGGTTATTTTTGCTATCACGGAACGATAACACGTGCTTGACGTAACGAATGACAACACAACCCGTGTATGACGTCATCATCAGTAAGGCGATGCTTAGGTGACCCTAAGTACCAATTTTCATCACACTTCTATTGCTTACATGAAAGATGTGAGGGTTTTAATTTGCGTAAAAATGGTGAAAAATTCCGAAATATGCCCGCCTCGGCGTATTGATGGTTACCTTAGCAACCATAGATTTTAGCATGCTGTCGCTGTAACCATGAATATTCAGGGAAATATTGCTAAGGTATGTTATTACTACCAGCTGAAGCTTGAGCAAAATCTAACGGATCATAACAAAATTATAAGCATTTTCTCGTTATTTATGGATCATCCCTCGTAGTTAACATAAAATTTTGACTATACTTTATCATGTTTACCTGAAAATATATTTATTCAATAATGCAGACTACATTTTACTGTATATATTCAATTTTTCAGCAGGGTTAGTACAAAACTGGTGTTTTACGCAAAATTTTCTACCTCAATTTACCCGATTTTGACCAAAACTTCAACATCCGTTACCATGGTAACCGGAAGTGTTAGGAATAAAATGAACCTCAATACTTTGTATGTGCATGAATACGACCAAGTCCTTAAAATTTCAGGAAAATCGGTGACTATGCGTGCCGCACCCCTTCTTTAAAAATTTGGTTTTCTCAGAGAACTGCTCTTAAACTGTTAAGTGTATGCCCTTATTATAATTCAACGGGATGTAATTTGAAGCTTGACTCGATCTGCATCAAAATGCTGTAGTCTTGTTTTAATCGAAATCAATTTCTTTAACAATGGTACATGCATTGAAGTAAATAGCATAAAACAGTTCAGTTACCCTTAATCAGAGTGTTTAAATAAGCATACTGCTGTTCAGTATTGCATGGTATAAACTCGCAGAAGTTGAAATAATCGTTTGGACGACAGTACTATGCGAGGTTCTACGAAGGGTGATCAATATTTTCGAGAACCTTTGAAGTGATGATTCTAGAAAAATGAAATTACCAGCTGATGTAGATATATCACTTATTTATTTAAGTATATTGTGACGTCACAATGTACTTGATGATGTCACTTATTAGTGTAGCGCGCGCCGTCGTGTATATCGTACGGTACAAAATCACAGAGCAAAGTCATGTTACAGTATGAAGATAAACGTCAAGCTAAGAACATGTTTGTGATAGCTCAAAGACTGGACCAAAATGTATGTGGATTTTTGCTCTCTAAGTCAGCAACATACTCATGATTCCATTGTGTAGGTTATTGTTGAGACTCCGCAACACGATAGCGTCGATAAAATAAGGCTAAGCAGAGGGATTAACACCACGGTCGGGACACTCCCCCTTAATGTCTGCGAAATAAGAGGCATAGTTCTGAACCATAAGCTAGTGGCGAAAACTACGATCAGAATAGACAACAAAAAACAATACATCTTTGACACTAGTTTTAAAATATGGGTCTTCAGATATTGCACAATAAGCTAGCTAGGTCGTGCTCCTTCTTCATGTTTAGTAAGTTGTGTTTCTTTTCAATTTATTGTGACTTCTTCATTGGCATAATATAACCGTGTGAAGTCAACCGCATTTTTCAGAGTTGTGTGTACAAATACGCATTGATACTCTTTCTATTGCGACTTATATAGCAAAGTAGGCTATTTATGACTTATTTCTGTATTATAAGTAAATAATCGAGTATATGGGATCGGTCATGCATCCAGAAAGAAGCTAGGTGGTGCTTAAATGAAGGCGCTTTGAATGGTGTTACGAAACGACCAACGTAACGCACCCCTTGCATGAATAAAAAAGTGCTATAAGTACATTAGGTCGGAATGATCTTATTCTGAATGATGATTATTTGCTTTCGAGATTTGCTGACAAAACGAAATAGCTAGATGGAAAGTTCGGAAATATATTGATCACCCCTCGTATATATACACTATAACGTTCATGCAATGAATATATCGTACGCTCTTATCGAGTTTATATGCCACTCTCTCCTTTAGGGGCTTTTTAACTTTCGCAAATTTTGCACGTACTCGAGTTCATTTCAGTCTGATCGTCATTCTAATTAGATTTGCTGACTAATGATCGTCTTTATATGGAGGGACCATATTAAATTAGAAAACAGCGGCACTAATATGTTCATTATTATCTACATAATTAATTTACAACTTCCATAATTGCAGTGTTATACTAAATTGAATGTCAGCTACGAAGTTGATTTTCAATCTATCTTTATAATTGAAAAAGACTGATGGGCATAATAGCATTAAAAACAATTATAATAGACACTAAGTACCATGCATATCCTAATTTATTTTTAATGAACAAATTAGTTCACAATTACCACGCTTTATATTCGGATGCAAGCTAATTGAAAAGTACTCTATGTATACTTGAAATACATACTTTTAAAATTGTAATTGGGTGCAAGCTAGTAGATACACAGCGGCACAACTTCATGTAACTCAACGATCAGATGTCGTTCAGCAATGCAGCTACACTGAATGGTCATATACGATCACACTGTGCAAAATCTCATGACGTAGTCAAAAAGATAATATTAAGTCGGACAGGGATCAGCAGCACTCAACTAATCAAACCGAGCACAGAAAACATACACACACACAATGCACAACCCATAAACGAACGAGAAAATGACCTGTCCAAGTCACAGTTGTCTAAAAGCTAAATGAAGTAGTTTAAGCAATCCAAAAACATATGAATGCCCAAGCTGAATGACATAGTTTAAACAGTAAAACTGCTGAAAAAGTTTATTACGAGTATCTTTTTATTTTCTCCTTGAGCATAAAATACAGTCAAGTTGACTTACTTTGTTGGTTCTGTAAGTTTAATAGTACGTGTTTTCTGTGTTTGTTGTTTTAAAAATGTTTTGATGTAATAATACATGTCTTTGACAAGGAACATAGTTACCAATTTGTAATGAAATCCAGTCTGCAGATAAAAATATTTTACTATTTATATATAGGGGAAAACGAGCCCCCAAAGAAAAATCTACAACTAAAACACAACCTACAAATAACGGCGGGTTTCCGCTCAGCAATATGTTTGCAGTTAATTTAGCTTGACAACACTTTTTAGACAATCACACCATTACTACTATTGTATAGCGCGGGGTAAGTGACAATTGTTATTTGACCATAAGCGGTCATCATATGGTACGATTACTTTAGAAACAAGTGAGAAGAATACTATTTCATTTTTTTAATTGATTTCCGTTCCCAAGTATCTTTCAGGTGAATATTCTCTTTTGTAATTTCAAAGACGAAGCTCCATGACTTTGAAGACTCCATTGAAGCATTTTGAAATATTTCCATTGGCTTGGTACCTGTTATCGCATTTACAGAACTTTGCAACCATGGACATTTTCATTTCATTAGGTTGATCAATGTATCCATTGAAGCTAATATGGCTTGACACATGGTTTAACATATCAGTGGTTGTGATAACCTAGTTGGCCCTTTCGGATGTAACAGATTCAGCTTTTGATGATTGTTTTAGTGGACGTAGCTTACAAGAGGTTAATTCTGTTTTGATTTTGGTATAAATATTCCATTAATGCGCTTTACATCAACAACTAGACGTGTAAACCACATATGAAAAACTTCATACTTACCACCATTATTCCATGGTTTACTATTGAGAAGGACACCAGGAAGGCATTCAGATGAACCCATATATACACTGGCACCATCTTGGGTGGTTTGAGACTTTAGTTACATGTTCATTGTTTCGTGCCAAACGTGTTTGTCTGAAATTTCACTTCCAATTTTATCTATCTATTTTATCTATTTATTCATAGTTTACTGACTATCGTCTTTTTTCCAATATTATTGACAGGTGTTTCTGTCAAGCGCATACTTAAAATCAATTGAAAGAAAGAGGTGTGATACAAGGAATCCGGGGGCGTTACCCTAGCTCGTTTCGAATATACTCCTTGAATCTTTAACGTGCCCGGTGTATAGCACCGATACCCGCGAGACAACCTCAAAGTTTCCAACCAGTTAATCTCAGACTAGCGTTTCAGAAATGACCAAGTGTCCCGGCCGACATTTGCTCCAGGGACATCTCGAGCAGTGTTCAAAATTGTTATCCTCTCGACCACCGTGCCAATCGACCTCCTGTACTTTTAAACGAATTACAATAATGTTTTTTCCGTGAAATGTGTTGTCGTATCGTTTGTGCAGATTATGTTAAATGTCCATCTGCAATGCTATTATCCCTGTATACAGTATTCCCTTGTTTAATGTTGACATCTTAGTTTAACTTGAAAAGTGTTTACAGACAAAAGTTAATTGATTAAACCGAAACGATTACTCACATTGAATGAGTATGATGCAATACTTATTCGTGTATTGTCTACGCATGTACCGCATTCATTCCTAAATACTGGCGCAACTGGAAATATGGAAATGTACATTTACGACGAAAATGGCATACCTTTGTTTCAAAACATATTATATATTTCCAAGAATATCCTTTGATCAAGTTTCATTTGATAGCGACATCAAATAAAAACATTTCAAAGTGAACGCATGATAATCATGTCTAGTATGACGTATGTCACGCTTTTCTATGTTTTCGCTTCATGAAATTGTTTGATCAGATAGTGAAAACACATTAGTTGATAAAGTCACAGATGTGTGATATGTAGGATATGAAACATTACTAGAGCCTCGCCATGAAGGAGTGCCGGAGTCTTACAAATACTTTATTGTCATCTAACAAACACTTAAGGATAACATGACATGTGTAACGAAGCAGTTTTATAATTATTCTCACTTGTGGTGTTTCTGTTTGGCACAATCTATTGCCTTCGAGAAGCTAGACTTACAAACAGGTAGAATCGCCTGAATAAGCAAATACCACCAGAAATAGACGATGCATTGACAATGTAACTACATGTGTATATGTTATGATAAATCCAAGTGCTGCCAGTATTCGAGTAACATTATACATATGCCTACGACTACCTAAGCAATTGCCTGAATTACTTTGCATACATGACATAATTTTCTCAGGTTAGTTAAACAAAATTCGGGTTAATGTTTCAAAGCAGGTTTTGGCAAATAATGTAATCAAAGCTGGATGGGCAAATAAAGTGACACGTTTATCAATGTTTACGATAAGAAACTTTCAAATCCAGCACATGTTTCTGCTGTCATTAACAACTATTTATAACTTAATCAGCATACAAACTACAGTTCGTTAAAACATGGCATTCGTTTTGTACCCAATTACAAAACATACATTTTCCTCATTGACTGCTTTATTTGTTTATTGCATTGGATTGTTCGTGTAAACAATCAGTTGTGAATGAATCTATCAACATTTTCTAGTATTGTGCAGTCCGATATAGTGTACGCACTATCAAAGAAAATGTGTTCCAATACTCGTTATACGAGTGTTTGTTAACAAGACACAAGTGACCTGTCCAGTATGGCGTTCTTATGTGTTTCCCCAGACGCCGGTATGCAGTACAATTTGAAAGGAACAAGACATTGACAATCTTTGCCTTTCAAGTCACATTGAAGCTGAGACGTCGAAGTTTCTGGTTTTTTCTGATTGTTACTACAATTAAACACTACACATTGCCGTCCACCTCCACGTTTGTAAGGCATATTTGAGCGAAAAAAAACCAATGATTTTAGCGTAATATTGGTAATTGTTTGTTTTCACTCCCATAATGGCGGATGGAGATTGAAGTGCATTTTATCAGGAACAGTAACTCACGTCGGACTTAAACATAGAATCGTCTATAACACAAGATCGTTTAAGTTAACATAGATCGTTATCACACCGATGCTTCGGAGTCCCTTGGGTGAATAATTTGACGCCAACGTTCTATACACTTGTCTTATTCTCGTCATAAGATATTGGATCTAATGTCTGAAAACAATTTTTACATTTGCCAATACTTACATGATACACCAAATAATCGTCTTTAAATTAATATATACAGATGTGTAATACTCGTAAGTATGCATGGTGCACACTGACACTTTTACCGTCGAAGTGATATAAAACAGTGATGTTACATGCCAAATATGTCATGATGTTAAACGCTACTCAACAAGAAAGGAAACATCAAATTTTTTTTTCTATTTGTGTATATAATCGTTCGAGTAATACAATGAATTTCACTGGATGACCATTTTAATACTAAACCCAACCCTAAAATAAACAAATATATTGTTAAGTCCAGTGTTACGTCACGTTGATTCATGCTTTGAAAAAAATGTTTTTCATAATATTCACAACATTATATCATTGCTTCTAATTACTAGCATTGTATTATTTTATGTTTGTTATTCGACCATTGCATATATTTGTATGTTTTGTGTACATATGTTGTATATGGACCGGGTGTGATTTGTACAATAAATTTGATTTGATTTGTTTTGATTAACTTCAAAATTAGTTTGTCCAACTGGCCCCAATTTCCCGAAACATCTCAAGTGGAAATCTCAACTCGAATTGAGATTTTTCTCAAATCAGAATATAATTTTAAGATCAACCTGAAGTTCAAGCTCCTAAAAGTATACTTTAATAAACTCAGAATATCGTTTTCGTTTTGTAATGTTAATTTTGAGTCCAGCTTTCTATAGAAATTATCTCGAATATGCATGACAATATTTGAGATGAGAGTTAGCTCAGAGATGCTTCGGGAGATCGGGGCCTGGTCATACTGTCACAGCATGTGTTTACCCATTGCCTGTACAATACTGGAAATGTATCAAATCAATGCATGTTAAATTCATTGCATGAATCATTCAAAATGTAGCAGCAGACTAAATTTTATTTCAGTATTTGCACAACGATTTCTTAATCGGCCTTGTTCAGCCAATGAAAGACAGAAGTGGTATTGGTTTCTTGCCTATTATCACAAATTTTGAGTAGTATAATTATATGATAGTGTACACACATTGAAAATAATAATACAGAAAATGCTGTTTACATATAAAATGCACGACGAGTGTATGTGAGTAACATGTTAATTATGTTTAGTGTTAAATCACACTATTACAGTGCTGTTAGGGCATATTGGAGTGGGTTTGCTTGTAGTATTGGAGAGGCACTATAACTAAGCCAGTATAAGCGAGAGTGGTGAGTCGCTCATATATAAGAGCATCGTATCCTGTCTTTCCAATAAGTTACGATCAAACGGTGTGTGAAGGTGTTCTGCAGTATAACGGATTTTGATAGTGTATTTAGAGGGAGTTACGTATGAATGAAAACAATGGCAATTCACGGATATATGATAGCATTCTAGTTGACACAATTGAAATTAGAGAATCATATTACGATAAATGTAAGCTGGACTAATTTTATCTATACATATTTATACATTATTTATTTTTGTTTTGTGTCTAGTGTTATTAAGTTAATATTAACTTATCGTAATACATGTACTAGTAATATAATGTTTGGCCATCTATGCGTACAATATTGCCAATGTATTCCACTCTGATAATGTTTATTACATGAGCTTGATTGTTTTAAAACAAACACTGAAAAAAAGAAATATATCATTGTTTTATTTGTATATCATCATGAGCCAATGCTATGATTCATATATGGACAATTAAATCCCACTTGAATAATAAGCTTTATCTACCTTTTGTAAGCTTTGGCATAATACATTTATTTTGCGTCAAATGCTGCAGCGGTATAGATCAATTGTTGTTATTGCAAAAATATAATTTGAAGCATTATTCTGAGTTTGATTGTCCTGTATATCAAAATTGAACAAATACTGTATGCATATAGAAATGAAAGAAAACAAGTGTTGTCCCAAGGTAACCATCGAATAAAAGATATATCGCAACTGATATGTCATTGAATGAGAATATTTCTGCATTAAATGAAGTTTAGTCTCTGTACGTTTGCAATGTTGATAAAAATATAAGCATACGGGTGCACATTATGAATACGAATAGACTAGATATGTCATTTATTTAGAGATGCCAATATCGAGTATAAGTATTAAAACACATTAAATAAGAAAATGGACGATGAACATGCCCCTTTGCAAAGAAAGGCTATGCTCGGCTCGGCTCGGCATGTTGCACAAGTACAAGTTTATATGCTTTTACTACATGTTGCAACACGTTCATAATGTTTCATGGAAATATATCTTATTCCTCAGTAACGCCAACGCAACATATAATAGCCATGTGGAATTTATAATATAACATCACGTTTCAATACGTCAAGGAATTGAGGATAGGTTTTTACAGTAAGATTTGGTAAATATTCTGTGAAAAAATACTCATTATGAGTTCATTCGTGACCTATTTCATGCCAGGTTAATATCAAAATGACAATCACATATGTTGATGGCGGAACGTAATCAGGAAATTAAAATACAAACACACAACGCTGGTTACACCGGACGGTCTTGTGCTATGCGTAATGTATAAATCCATGTGTCAGAACTTGCTAAACATGATCAATGCTTAACTAAGTTCATACACAACAATTAAATTAGACCAAATTAATTGTTTGTTTATTATATTATCTAATAATCAAGTACCAAGCTCGCAATTTGACCATTAATTAACAAGTGATGTCAGAATTGCAAACACGGAGCTATTTAGGTCATGTGTAATTAGGGTTTCGTTTCGACTCGTGGGATTTCAGCTCCGGAATTACTTTATTGATTGGATTAATTGCAGTGTTGTGTTACCTAATTAATACCATGTTATGGAAACTGCATTAAAACCCCATGCTGGGATACGATATGTTGTACAGAAGACGGTAATTATTGTTAGAAGGCCAGTAAAAATACGGACAAACATTACAATTGGACAGTGGTCTTAATCAAGTGAAAACGTGTGTACTTAATTACATGGCGGTTCGTGACTTAAATAATTATTTGTACATAGGCATTCCTCCCAATCGTTGAAAATCAGTGAAAATATTATCCAAAAGTGACCATATCAAAATGCATGTACTGCTAAGAATCAGTGGTTAAACTATTCATCATTACCTTTATAACTCAATACTGCATACCTATAATCCTGAAACATTCAAAACCTGTTTCGTAAAAGTACGATTATTATAAAGTAGTAATGTGTAGTTTCGTTAGTTCGAGGACTTCTTTGAATAAAGTTTCACAACTAAGAAAATGTTAGACACACGTATGATAAAACTTTGGCATACTAATTGTGCAATGCAATACATTTGTACAACATTTGCTGACATTCTTTAGCACACCATCTTGAAGTTCGTATTTAATGGTTGAAGTGCATACTAGGTTTCGCACATAGCTAGTTCGATTCTTTCAATGTCATCGCAAGACGTTTTCTTCAGACAAATCTATTTCCCGGATAAATATTTAAGATACAGACAAAAGAAAACGTACTGTGACGCCAATCTCGTATTGAGCTTATTGTATCAATTAAAAGTTGATAAACGAACCACACATAATAAATTATTACTAATTTCATTAAATGGTGGTGAATTTCTCGTTATACATACCAATGCATTTTGTAAAACTTTCTATCAGAGAAAGTGCGGTTTCGAATCAATATGCCATGGCAATTTTATTATAGTTTGATATGTATCTATTCTATTAACGATTACTTTTTTCAATGCATCTGCCAGGTCTTGAATCAAAGCATATTCTCATTTTAAAGTATAGGGTTGGGTAGGTAAAAAACATTTTCTGAAAAATATTTTTTTTAAGTATCAATGTTTGTTCTTGTACCAGACGTTTTTATAAAATAGAAAACAAATTTTCAGAGGGTCAAAAAATATTTAGGGTAAGGGACTTTTGTGATTGTGAATAATTAATGTGCATCGTATAGCCAGCAATTCATCTATTAATATTAAACATGCACCATTAATAGGAAGTCCTGTTCAGTAAAACCGGAAATGTAAACACTTAATGTAGTCTATTTGTAGAATATTTATGATTATTACACATTGTCAAGTTGCAAAACAATTCAGAAATACTATCCTACAGTAAACTGTTTATATTTCGCGGATTCCATTATTTAGTTTGATGCGTCAGCATGTTTTAGATCTGTCACTAGGTATTTCAGCTTTTTATTGTTGATACTAGGTCTTTCAGTTTTTCGACAACTGACACTTTGACTTTCAGAGGTTCATATTTACATTATTTTGAGGCGGATACATGAGAGTATTACAGTTCGCGAATTTAATTTTGTTGCGAAGACTGTATTCAGTGTATTGCGTCGGTTGTCATATTCAAATTGATATGCAATTAAAAAGGCATATTGTTTTTAATACACTCATTAATGACGCTCGTATTAATAAGCTCATGTTAAAAATATACCCTGCCATGTTTTAAATTATTGAATAATTGAGAATATTAATTAAATAAAATAACTTCATTTTTAACAGATACAGTATTTTGCTTATTTTGTCACGTACATATAATAATGCGACGTAAGATCACGCACATGTAAAAATGGGACGTACGATCACGCACATGTAATAATGCGACGTACGATCACGTACATGTAATAATGCGACGTACGATCACGCACATGTAAAAATGGGACGTACGATCACGCACATGTAATAATGCGACGTACGATCACGCACATGTAATAATGCGACGTACGATCACGTACATGTAATAATGGGACGTACAAACACGCACATGTAATAATGCGACGTACGATCACGCACATGTAATAATGCGACGTACGATCACGTACATGTAATAATGCGACGTACGATCACGCACATGTAATAATGCGACGTACGATCACGCACATGTAATAATGCGATGTACGTTCACGCACATGTAATAATGCGACGAACGATCACGCACATGTAATAATGCGACGAACGATCACGCACATGCAATAATGGGACGAACGATCACGCACATGTAATAATGGGACGAACGATCACGCACATGTAATATTGCGACGTACGATCACGCACATGTAATAATGGGACGTACGAACACGTACATGTAACAATGCGACGTCGATCACGCACATGTAATAATGGGACGAACGATCACGCACATGTAATATTGCGACGTACGATCACGCACATGTAATAATGGGACGTACGAACACGTACATGTAACAATGCGACGTACGAACACGTACATGTAATAATGCGACGTCGATCACGCACATGTAATAATGCGACGTCGATCACGCACATGTAATAATGCGACGTACGAACACACACATGTAATAATGGGACGAACGATCACGTACATGTAATAATGGGACGTACGATCACGCACATGTAATAATGGGACGTACGATCACGCACATGTAATATTGCGACGTACGATCACGTACATGTAATAATGGGACGAACGATCACGTACATGTAATAATGGGACGTACGAACAGGTACATGTAATAATGGGACGTACGAACACGTACATGTAATAATGCGACGTCGATCACGCACATGTAATAATGCGACGTCTATCACGCACATGTAATAATGCGACGTACGATCACGCACATGTAATAATGGGACGTACGAACATGTATATGTAATAATGCGACGTACGAACACGTACGTGTAATCATGCGACGTACGATCACGCACATGTAATCATGCGACGTACGATCACGCACATGTAATCATGCGACGTACGACTGAGATGTTTAATGTCAGTTGGTTAATCAACAAAATACGGACGTTAAAACCTACGGTTTTAATAAATTTAAACCAAAACTGTTCACGTGGGTATATCATATCACCACAAACTATATAGTACTGTAGGATCACTATTCTGTATGATAGTGATAATTTGAACACTATACATGACATTCTGTAATACGACTGATATTAAAGGAGACACAATATTTATAGTCCAGTCAGGGTAAAAATCCAGTGACGCAGCTGTCGATATTCGCACTACCTGTTCAGACAATGGATGTTATCTTTTGTGTACTCACAAACTGCAACATCACTGTCACAATATCCTAACTGGACGGTAGCTCAAGACAATTAACTTTATGTTGCATTTAGTGCTTGTGAATACACGCAGTGCAATTAGCAAGTCATCAATATACACTCAAACCTGTAGTTGGCTGTATGCTTATGTCGTTACCTGTTTACGCTGCCATCATTGATGTTTTAAATGATCATGCATTATAAATGAATCATATTCATCACAGTAATGAAACTGATATCAAAGAAAGTGCAGTTAGCTGTTCATCAATATACACTCAAACGTGCGTGTTCGTTTTATCTTTAAGTAAGCAGTTTCCTGTTTTAAGCTGCTGCAAGTGTTGTTTTAAGGAGGTACGCGCGCCTTTAATCTAACGATCGAATTTTCCTTGAAACGTCTTAAAATGACAGAACAGTCTTCTAGAACAACATTGAAATCATAAAAATGATATGTCACCAGGCTCGTTTTCGATATACATGGCTTTCTAATGACCTACCATTGTATTTTGGTCATTTTATCTATTTCCTGCATTTATGGCACCATTATGTTCTTTTTAAGAGTATTACTATATGAAACCACTTTTAAGCAATGCATGATATTTTGTGTGTTCAGTGGTCATTCCTATTGACATTAGTCACAAGTCCAGCTGTCTGGTGAACAAATTCAGTATTTGAACATGATAAATAGTTACCCCACCCACTTGCAAAAAAGTGTGATTTGCAAAAGATTTCAAACGAACGTCAAAAAATACCTAACGATCGAAAATGATTTAGAATTGGCCCTAAGTTAAGTATCACATAGAACACCAGTTTAGTCAAATAATAAATAGGGGTCACCAGCCTTTTTTGGGAGCTGTGCATAAAAAAGTACTAATTATGAATAAATTTGCATAAAATTAACCTAATTTGCATATTGTAATGAAATAATTTTTTATTAAAAATAGTTCAAAATGTGGCTACCTCCTATAACTAAACCATGCACTACATATTATATATAAGCATGTGCATTTGAACAATTGTAGGGACTTATTGTGAACCAATATTATTCACAATTTTGCCGTTCCCCACCCACTTTTTCATACATGCAAAAAATAAAAAGTTAAAAATATCTAATTTGTGCGATAATATTATGTTTATTTTCATTAATTAACATTCATATGCGATCATTGAAACTAAAATTCATGTTTGTTCTTATCTAATACGATTTTGAAATTTCGCGCATGCGCACAAGGCAGCTCGTACCTCCTTAAATGGCCATGCTTTATAAAACAACCAACTGCGTTATTTAAAGTGTATGGACTAAATATGACCGAACTAATATGAAATATTTTTAAACCACTGCAAATGTTTTAATAGTTTAATTAGTAGTTTTTTCATTAAAATACGTTTGTTGTCTCATTTTTCATCGCAAACCTCTGTCAAAATATGCCATGTAAGGATCTTATTGTAACCCAGTGAGCACTTGTGTTCTAGATTATATATACATATCCACACTGGTGTCTTTATTTATTTGACTGCGACAAATACATGCCTATGAATAGACCACCGTAAAAATCGTCGAATTTCGATTATTATTGCATTCAATGTGATGCATTAACACCAAGAGTGTGTGTACTAACAACATTTGTGGAGAAAAATGCTTTGGAAAGTATCGTTGTATGACTGGTCATTTACTCCATAAATTACGTTTGAAAACTACTATTGTTTTTTTATTATTTTGCAAACCGCTGTTTTATGTTATATTTCTCTCTTACAGATAAAGGGCGTTGATAGAAAACAAGGCGTAAATCAACGTAAGACTATCAAATAGCCACGCTTGTACTGATTAAACAATATAATAACGTACCAATTAATGTCATAATATATATCTAGCTTTGGAGACAAAACATATGTTTTCCAGCTGTATATATGTATATCCTACAATAGACAGTTCGCGATATAACATGATTTGCTAATTTACTGGAATGAACGCTGAACCGCAAAATCAGCAGGAATTTGCACACGCAATGCGTGATAGAAATGCAAAAACACGAATCAGAATTAACCGGCCTGTCAGTATTGACTACACTTCACCTGACTGATTAGGATCTAAAGTGATCTGATTGAGTGTTAAATGCAATTATTTGAAGCTTTAATTTTCCGCTCAGCAGTCGTTTGAATCAAATATATCTGCGGCTAGCGCAGCATGATTGGCAGAAGTACATAAACGCCGTATTCTTTTCACCTCCGGAGGTTTATTGCCTCCACCAAATTGTTATTATAGTATTGTATTTACCCAAGAGTTCCCTTATCTGAACATTTAAATTGCAATTCCTGCAATTTCAGAATGTTCGTTTGTTGTTCATTAACGTTCAGGATCATATTTTATTTAAACACACGTTGATAAACGTCTCTACAATAAGGGCAGAGGCGCTATCGCCTTGCAACATCTAACATGGTAAATAAACAGCATTCCTACGAGAGATAAACGTCATGTTTGGGTAAATATACCTTGCAGGTATTTAAGCATCGGTACATTTATGTTGCCAGCTGTGATCCATTTGATTACCGTTGAGCTTATTTTCACAATTCTTGAGATTATCAGAAGAGTTTATAATAAAACATCCCACAGGTGTTGAATATTTAAATTCAGTAGGTCTAAACATCGTTTTGTCCGAATGCTTGTGTTTATCGTCTTATTTTATGTTCTACATATTTCAGCAAACATTAATTGTGCTTGTTTTTCTGCGTCTATCAACAAATATCTCACTTTCTGATGTTATAGAACGGAACAGCCAAACATGTGTATCCGGTATTGGTTTATAAGTATACATTGAAACATTGTTAAAGTCAGTCGTATGTTTTGACATACAAATGATTCAGATAACCACCGACATTTCTCCCATACAGCTTTTATAAATCAATGAATTAATTGCAATTAATTGAACTGTAAAAGTTGGGCGATAGTTGCTGGTAAATACAAACATGTGGCTTGATTTTGATGTCTATTGAATTGTGTGCATCATTTTGTAACTAGATGGATTTGAGAGTAACCGTTTTTGGGAGGCGAAATCTCTCATTACTTCCATTGCCCATTTCTTAATGCAACCTGAAGCGCCTTTAGGCTGCTATGTGAATCCGCATTCAAGTAGTGCCAGAAACTGTCATCATTCACAATACTGCTACATATGTTTCTCCAAATTTTTAAACTGATTTAATTCAATCAGCAACATTTGTTTATTTTAAGATCAACAATTATTGTGAAACTGTTCGTTAAATCGATATTTTTGCAGATAATCACTACACCGGGGCGATTCCGAACTTGTTTCGTAATATTAAAATGACGTGTTCATCAAATGTCCCGGCTGTATAGCTATTTTAAGAAACTTCAGACCAGGGTCACGTGATAGTTTTATCAATGAATCGTATACCGTCTGCAAAGTACTGTTATTCAATCATAATTATGGTGTCGCTATACTAGCCGCTTTCTAGAGATGTCTCGCGCTGTGAGGGAAGTGATTACAAGACGGTACTATAGAATCTGATAAATAGGCGCGTAGTATAATTTTAAAGCCACTTTTGATATACGCATTCAATACACGTATTACAAATATAAATTAGTATGCCCCTTTTACAATTATTTAGATACCCAACATGCCTATATAGTCACATATGCCTATTTTGACATTCAAGACAAATCGGCAGTAAGAAAACGAACATTAAACGTGTAGAGTCGGTTTAAGCTTTAGTAGCAGCAACTAGATCGCCTCCCATCAGCACTCATAGTGCTTTGATTTCAAACATTACGATTTGGTGTCATCTCGAATCATTTTCATATAATTATTATCCAGTTAGTATAACAATAATCTTGCATTCGGGCAGAAAACGTGTAATATCCACGAACTTCTCAGAAGGATATTGTATTCTTCTTCGTACACTCATAATCAGTCAATGCGATGGGCATTCCAAAATATTGATACAATTCAAATAATCTGTGACAGTCTTAGAATCAATATATATGCCGTTGTAAAAATACACCTGTCGCTTCTGAGAGGTAAACCATACAAAAGGTAAACAATTTTAACGGCCGTTTGCCGCTCTGTGGAGGTGTAGTTCTACGTAGGTTAAAATAAGAGTGAAAACGAACGGGGGGAATAAAAGTGCCGCTTCTCGGAGGTTGCTGCTTCTCAGAGGTGCCGTTTCGGGAGGTTATACTGTACACCTACATGCTCATAAAACGTTATGATTTCCAAATTGGCTGTACCATAATTACTTTTTTATGATTATGCCTATGAGCTTGGTAGACTGACTATACACCCACCGTCATATTCGTCAGCACATTTAACAACTGTATAATGTTACCATTGACATTTAACTACCCACTCTGTAACGCCTTCGTACGGTATACACGACGACAAATACGACATCCTGTTACTTGGAAACGATCAATTATTCAGAATTTCCTTTACAAAGAAATCGAATACATTTGACCCAACGTCGCCACCATGCTGTATCCAGTGATTGTGTTTATTAAGATTAATACGGTCCTGCAATCACAACCAGTCCTTTAGGAGTAATTTAGCGAATGATATATGCGTTAATGATTCTGATTAATCTTATTTGTAATAAACTAATTATTAATCATTAACCTTGTGCCCATATGTTTGCCAAATGAATGTTTAATATTATACGTGTCCGATAGGTCAATAAAAAAATAAGTGGCCACTTTTTTATAACAAAATACTGTCTGTAAATTAGAATTTCTGATTGCAATTTATAGAAAAGTCATAAACGTAAGATTGATACGGGCTTAATATTCTTGTGTTTGTATGTGAACTAAATAGCAAATGTTAATAGTATTTTCTCGAAAGTCACATTCTGTGATGAAACAATAAAACGTACCGTTGGGATTCTACCAATAGTATTTCAGTCATGGATAAATTCCATTACAAACAATAACTACATAGTCTTTCACAGTAACAATGACCTATAAAATCAAAGGATCGAATGACCTATTTCATTAATTAACCATAGACCCGTATGATATGTATCATGAGCTTATGTATGTGTTGTAATTTAAGTAGAACGTGCCACGTAACCCTCATGTTTTCCCGACTACATGGTTGAATAATTGTTCGTGAATTTCTCATGATAAAAAAGCAGTGTACATGTATAAAAGCACGCGAACATAAATTTGTATCGTTCTGCTTTCTTTTTTGGCATAGTTCCGAATAAAAATCTGCATGTAATAGTCCAGTCAAATTAGCATTAAAGGTAAAACAAATTGCAACAGAAACTATTTTGTGTTTTACAGACAGGTAACCATATGCTGATCAACAGAAAAAAAGTCCTTAAAAAAATATGAGGGGAAAGGTGTAAAATCCAAGATGGCGTCCAAGATGGCCGCCATGAATTTCATAACTACCAAAAATCAATGTGGTACTTTCATATATAGATATAATGATACATATTTCGGTGGAAAATGTTCATCAAGTTATGTCCATGAAATTGGCTTACAACAGTGACCACTTTAAGACCAAGGTCAAGGTCACCTCAAGGTCAAATACGAAAAAAGCTTAAAAATTGGTATTTTCTCTTTATTTTCCATATCATAACATGCATTTTCACCTTTCCTATGGTTATGAAGTTGATAAAAGAGTTGCTTAGTATGTATCTCTTCACTATAAGTTATATGTTTAATTTAGATCGTAACAGTTCTGTAAAAACAGCCATTTTTAATCAAGTAACATTATATCCAAGATTTTTTGAATGGATGTTACAATATCATTAATAATTGTTATTATCATCAGTTGTGACAGTTGGTTTTACCAATGTGTTAGGTAAATGTTTGTTAGAATATACTGAATTTTGTAAGTTACCCCAAACTGATATCAAATAATTACCAACTCAAGGTCAAGGTACATGTCGGTTTGAAGGTCAAACTTCTAAACACATGCAATTTTGTCGGAGCTATACGTTTTCTTATAGTATAACGTTATGTTGGACTCGTATGTGTTGGAAATGCTCACCCAATGACATATGGGGACTAAGCAGATTGAGAAAGCCATGTTAGAGCTTATGGGGACTCTTCAATTGTTGGGTACCATCATCATAGGCCCTACGGAGGATTTATTATTGTTGGGAACTGCCTTCCTAGACCCTATGGAGGACTCATCAGTGTTGGGCACTGCCATCATAAACCCTAAGGAGGACTCATCAGTGTTGGGAACTGTCATCATAGACCCTATGGAGGACTTATCATTGCTGGATCTGTCATCATAGACCCTATGGAGGACTTATCATTGCTGGGAACTGTCATCATAGACCCTATGGAGGATTTATCATTGCTGGGAACTGTCATCATGTACCTTATGGAGAACTCATCAGTGTTGGGAACTGTCATCATAGACCCTATGGAGGACTCATCAGTGTTGGGAACTGTCATCATAGACCCTATGGAGGACACATCAGTGTTGGGAACTGCCATCATATACCCTATTGAGGACTTATCAGTGTTGGGAACTGCCATCATAGACCCTATGGAGGACATATCAGTGTTGGGAACTGCCATCATAGACCCTATGGAGGACTTATCATTGCTGGGCACTGCCATCATAGACCCTATGGAGGACTTATTAGTGTTGGGAACTGCCATCATAGACCCTACTGAGGACTCATCATTGTTGGGAACTGCCATCATAGACCCTATGGAGGACTCATCATTGTTGGGAACTGTTTTCCTATGCCCTATGGGAATCTTCAGTGTAGGGAACAGACGTTCTACGTCATATTAAAGACACAATAGTGTTGGGACCTACCATCCTAGGTACTATGGGGGACTCACCACTGTAGGGAACCGTCATCATATCATCAAACTAGCATCAGTCATCTTAAGCCCTAAGAGGGACCCACGAGTGTTGTGTGTTGTCATAAGGCCGTAAGTAGGACCCATTAGTGTTGTGACTTGTGAGCTATTATCCTAGGTCGTAAGGGAGACCCACCAGTGTTGTGAGCTATCATTTAAGGCCTTAAGAGGGACTCACCAGTGTTGGGAGCTTTATCCTAGGCCCTAAGGGGGACCCACCAGTGTTGTAAGATGTCATCCTAGGCCCTAAGGGGGACCGACCAGTGTTGTGAGCTGTCATCCTAGGCCCTAAGGGGCACCGACCAGTGTTGTGAGCTGTCATCCTAGGCCCTAATGGGGACCCACCAGTGTTGTGAGCTATCATCCTAGGCCCTAAGGGGGACCCATCAATGTTGTGAACTGTCATCCTATGTCCTAAGGGGGACCCACATATGTTGTGAGCTATCATCCTAGGCCCTAAGGGTGACCCACATATGTTGTGACCTGTCATCCTATGTCCTAAGGGGGACCCACCAATGTTGTGACCTGTCATCCTAGGCCCTAAGGGGGGCCCACCGATGTTGTGAGTTGTCATCCTAAGCCCTATTGAAGACTCACCAGTGTTGGGAAATGTCACCCTAGTCCCTTTTGGTGACCCTTCGGTGTAGGGAGCTGTCATCCAAGACCAGCTGTAGATTCACTAGTGTTTGGGACAATCAATGAAGGCCTTATAGGGGATTCGTCAGTGCTGGGAGAAACCATACAATGTCCTCTCAAAGTCTCACCAGTGTTTATAGCAGTTGTCTTAGGCCCAATGGGAGACTAATCAGTGTTTGAAGCAGTCATATTAGGGTTTATTAAGGAATCATCAGTGTTGTAAGCAGTCATCCAAGGTCCTCTGGGGGTTTATACATCATGGAGACAATCAATTCAGTGCTGGGGGAAATCATCCAATGCGCTCGCAGGGACTCTCCAGTGTTGGCAAAAGTCATAATTATTAGGGTCTATGAAGGACTAATCAGTGTTAGTAGCAGTCATATAATTTTTTCATGTTTTTTTGGTATTTTGACCTTGAAATGACCTTGACCTTGGCAATAAATTGGTCACTGTTGCCACCAAATTTGATGCACACTTCTTCATGAACACTTTCCATGCAAATATTTGTTCTTATATCTATATATGACACAACCTCATTAGAAATTTGATTTTCAGTGCTTCAGCGATTTATGGCGGCCATCTTGGACGCCATCTTGGATTTTACCCCTTTCCCCTCATCAAATTTTTGAGGACTTTTTTTCTGAAGTCTGCCAAGGTTTAAACTTGACATTGGTGGTGAATTTGTTTCTGTTGCAATTTGTTTTGGGTTCAGCCCATTTTAGGCCTATTTTGACTGGACTATAAGTACTGCTGATTTGGAACTGTTTAATCGAATTTGGTTTCATATTTGCGCTAATGAAAATAAAAACATTGTTGTAAACGCAATAGTGCAGACTCTTCTCTAAATCCTAATTGCACCTTTATGTCCACATTTGCAGACTTTATGCCTTTACGAATATCATGATTGTAAATCATAAACTATGAATGTATGCTATATAGTTCAAATAAACGGGGTAAGCATTAGGGGGCCTGTATTTCCAAGATCCGTGTGAAGTAGTCCGCGATATATATTATAGTTTGCTTATCGTAGTTAACTCCAGAAGCGTACACAGTGTGAACATATCACGTGGCATGCGACGTAATATTCAACTAACACTGCAAGATGAAATCTGTCATCACGAAGTATAAATTTGTTTACCGATTTTAACTTTGTGTTGACATATTTCATCTTGTGTTGTTAGCCATAACTTACGTCACGTATCATGAAGTGTGTCAACACTAGCACATGCCTGTTAACGATATATGTACGCATTTGAATACGGCACATAAAGGCGTACATCAGTTCAAGAGAAACACTTGATGTTTGCTCATTATTATTATTGATGTTGTACGCATTTATGGAAACAACTTTTCAGATTTATATATAACATTATCATTTGCTCGTCATTTGAGGATATACAAAAACGCACCATTTGATTCTACATTAATTAATTGTTCTTGTAAAATCAAGTAAACTTTGAGACGATTGTTCAAAGCGTGTGCAATTGCGCTTTATATGTCAGCAAATTCCCAATGGTAGACACAACTTTTATTTATTACGCACTAAACGCACGTCAAAGTCATGCGGGAAATACAGAAAACGAATTATGTCGTGAAAATGTGGAGAAGGTCTTACAACTTCTCTTAGATGTCAGCCGATAGGATGCAGTGTTTAGCCCGATTGTACTATTACGTGAGAAGGTCTTACATCTTATCTTAAGTATCAGTCGATAGAGTGCAGTGTTGAGCCCAATTGTACTTTTACGTGAGAAGGTCTTACATCTTCTCTTAGATGTCAGCGTTTATACTTTTACGTGGCATTATTGTATCATAAACAGTCAACTATACACTAACTTATATGATCAAATGATCTGTTACAAATGTAGAATAACCTGATAATATTCTCGAATATGATAACACTTTTTTACTATAGCAATGACAATAAAGCTTCATAGATAAAGTTTTATAAAATGTATAATTTTGCTGTATCGTGTTTGTCATGTCGTAAGATGTAATAAAAGCGATAATACATCGCACATGTATCAATACTTTGAAGTTCTCAAAGGCACATGATCCCGTTTATTCTGGTTGATAGTTGTCAGATCAATTAGTAGGCTTATTACAGCGTTGCATTATTGCCTAATAAAACGTGTGTAAAAAAATATCAAACATTTCATAGACGTGAATTGATGTCGGGTTGCAATTCCGGTCATGTTAAAAAAATGCCAGACAGTAGTATTAGGTTTTTGTGAGGCCTATTTGTACTCATATAAATGTTTTTATTATCCAGAAAGATGCCAGAAAAATAACGTATCTTAGTTATAACTAGACATACCTCTCGAGTGGGTTGAGGTATACGAACAGTCTGACATATGTACTGTATATAGATCTATATATAGGGCCAAGTATGCATAAGTCACATACTTACTATATATAACAGTATATTCCGCGATATCTGTTTTATATCTACTTGAGACAGACGTAAATAAACTTGTGAAAGCTAGCCAACGAAAACACCTCTTTACATACATTGCTTAGTCAGTAGACTAATACGTTTTTCTGAACTACATGTATTTGTGAGTCATCATTGCATTAAAAATACACTATTAAAATTGTTTTAGTCGTATTTGAAAATTGCATCTGTCTTATGGTTATATAAATAAAATACAGGGAAATAACATTAAATCGGACAAGGAAACAACCCTGAACAGAAACAGCAGGCCACGAAAGGCACCAACTGAACAAAAACTAGTAGAGGAAAGGGAAAAAAAACAGAGTGTAAGAACAAATCATAAAATACAACCACAGAAATGACCAAGCTTAAAGAGTAATAACGTAATGAATGCACATTTAACAGTCATGTTGTTTCACTTTTTTATTTCGTCCATTACTAGTATTTCAGCTTTCTTCTAAATAGGTATTATATGTATTAAATAATGCAATTAATCAACAACGACGATCTATATAATACGTACATCATAACACTTTAAATATCCTTTGCCAGAAATGTATCAAAGGAATTTTCACAGGCCATTAGCCTTTAGCCCAGTGGTTGCATGAACGTGAATACGAAAGTTAATTATTAAACCATTATCTTCCTCTCTGTTATCACGTCTGTTATCTGGAACTTAATCAATAGGTATACAGGAAGTATCATGTACTACATGTACATCGCTTTTAAAATAAATGGCATTATTAGATCAGAAAGGTACCTGGCTTGAATCTGTTACCCTTCATATATTTTGATATTGAATTCTGGGATGATCGATGTTTTGTACTTTTACAAATTACCAAACTGGTAACACTGTTTTACGTTTATTTTACATTAGAGTTTACACGTGTGTAAAGCTGTAAGCAATAAAGTATTGAAATTGTTGAAGTTAGTTTCAAAATCAGTCAAGAACAATCATGCAAATGTGCACAATTTATTTGTTTTGGTCAGAATAATAGTAGGTCTTTTGATATTCAAGTTGTTTTAAGATAGATAAAATGAGTGAAAATGTTCTAGACGTTGGTAATTCTCTTAACGATGTATGGGCTTATGGTATTATCAGAATATAATAATAGAGAGAGAAGTTGTTTAAATATTTCAACACCACTAAACTGGATAATACTTATATATACTAATACAAATCTTTAAAATATTTGATAATACAGTGATTAAAGCTTTTGTTGAATGTTTTTCTATACACGTATTTTTTCTTTATTTACAAAGATCTTACAACATATTTGATTGATTATCAGCATAGTCCGTCGACGATATAATCCTTTGTTTACTAAGGACATTGTAGTTCGATTTTGTGCATGATTTCTTTAAAAGGATATAAGATTTTCTTTAAGACTACACATGAAACAAGCAAAAATGGACTCATTTTAATTTGAATACAAAGGCTAGTGGTTATTCATTGGTGGACTACATGTAAGTCAACGATGTTTTGTTTAGGGAAATACGTGTTCCCACCAACATTTTATACTATGAGAAAACATTTAACTAGCATTAATCATCAATTTATCTGAACTAGAAGAAAGTGGTGGTAAAAAGCATTGCATACTCGTTACAGTTATTTCACTGCTATTATCCAATAAATCAACATCCACTTTGGTTACCACTTAAATCATCCACGATGCAATAACCAAGTATGTTCTTAGTTCCATAGTTTCTTGTTTCTATCATCACAAAATATACTGACAGAGCTAATGTTTCAACTAGACTTTTTGTAAATGTTCCCCAAGTATTTTATTTGCTTACTAAGTATTCTAAAATACGAATGTACGATATTTAAGAATATTTAGTGTGTGAATTTATCAAATAAAACGGGCTTGCCAAGTTCATGAAGCGATGTTATGAGATTAGCGTTCATGTTTTTCATTTATTTGATGCTATTTTTTGCCAACGTCTGTTACTGTTATACGGAATATAATAAAATACATTTTAGTTAGGATATGTATACATTACATATATATTATACCCCAATCACACGAGAGTCGGAATGAGCCGGAATGCCGTAGGAATAGCGACTAGGGGTACATTCGTGTATGTTCGAAGTGTATTCCGTCTGCATTCCGAGTACATTCCGTCTAATAATAATTTATACTGGTCATTTCGAATGTTTTCAAATGATCTAAACGTAAAATGTATATTAATTCAAATATTCTAGATCGCATGCCATCGGAATAACCGGAATGTCACTAACATATATCAGTTGAGGTGTATTTCAGCGTAATCAAAGTACATTCTTAATATATTCCGTCATATTCTGTTCGTATTCGTAGTACATTCCATATAGTCCGGCCTATTCTTGCGGCCACTTCGAATGTTTTGCGCATGTTCAAAACTATCGAGATCGAAGTCGGCGAAATATCGAACGGCTATCGAAATGTATTCTTCCTACATTCTGATTACATTTTAAATATTCTTACGGCATTCTGACTACATTCGAAATATTACTTAAAGCCACTATATGTACTGTTATTAAACACACCACCCGTGCCAGAGACAGTAGAAGAAGTAATTCTACTGTTGCTGCCCTTGTTAAATCCCGTGCAAAACGGTCCGATGACTGCGTGTACCGTAGTGTGATAACACACACGTGTACGTTATCCGTTATCATTTCAGACGGGTTCGAAGTGTCTTCGAGTTATATTCGAAGTATATTCGAATTGTATTTGAAATGTATTCGAATTGTATTCGAAGTATTCCAACGGCATTTGACAAGGCTACAATAATGTTGGTCAATTCGAATTATCATTCGGAATGTGTTTCGAATTTTTATTCTTTCTCCATTCCGACTCATTGGGGCCAATTCCGGCTGATTCGAGATTCGTGTGATTGGGGTATAAGGTACATGTAGATAACTGTTGATTGATCTAAGTCTAATATTGTGTATTCTAATACTTGACTGATATACTAATTATGACATTAGGCCCTGCATCATATGAGTCTAATAATTCCATATAAGGTCATTGTAAATACGCCTTCCATTGCTTTGCAATAATCATGCGTGATCATTTTCATTGAGAAATCGGAAAGAAAATCGTTTTGGGATGTAAAATGTCATAAGCAAAATAAGTACTTCAAACAATATGTAAACACACCCTACATGCAACCAACCCAAAAGGACACTAGTTGCGAGAGGAGAAGCAACCAACATGTTTTATGTCCTATAAATTTAATGTTATACATCAATGATAAAACGTAATTGCATATTTATTGTATTTCCATAAATATTTGAGATCTAATTTGCAATCAACAATTATAATATTTAATTATTTATATTACATAGTTTGACGAGACCTTAGGGAATACCTTATATTAGCAAACATCAAAACTACATCAACGTAAAACTGTAACAAGTATAAATTAGACATTGCATTTTTTTGAATGTCCTTTATTACATAAGCATTTGTGTGCTCCTACACTTATTTATAAGTGAGGACATATATCAGTGGTGCTGTCCGTCCGTACGCAAAGCAAATCGTGTGTGTGAACTCTTCATAAACTGCTGGGTGGAAATTTTATATATCAATTTTTCATTTATTTCGGTAATTAGTTATTTGACTTTTGAAATATCACATCTTTCGTAAATGCGAGCCTCAACCTCTAGCTAACAGTATATGTATAATTATATTGTATTAAATACTTTACAGTCGCAGTAGGACACTGGCAATCAAACTATTCACGTAGTTTAATGTTGCTAGTTCATCATTCTTGTCTGGCATAATGCATTGTCCGCAAATTCGTATACTAAAATCATTACGCCACAGACTCAAATAAAGTACCCGTCAACAATCAATAACTGTACTCGCATGACAAAATGTGTCGTTAACCATCGATTATCATATTTGTTCACAGCTAATTACATGAACAACAGATGAACACACACTAACACGCATAGAGTTCATTCAGGGTATTCCGACACATATCGGTGCACCCCGGATACTCGCGTGAACTTCCAAATGTCTGCGTAACTCTTCCGACGGGTGTGTGTACCGTCCCGATATACTGATAGAATTTGACATAAACAGTCACGAGCATTAACAATACAGACATGTAAACTAAATTGATTAATAAGTGCCATACAGACTGTGCCGAATGAGCATACACGAGGTATAGTACTGGTAATATTATGCTTCGGTGGCATATCATCTTCTTACATGCACGTTTGTACACCAAATAGCGAATATAGGACGCGCATTTAGAAACATAATAATATTATGCTTATGCCTTTGATGGTATAGAATAAACACGCTTTCCGTGGACGCCACTCATAAATGACAGTAGAAATATCCGTGTTTATTTCAGCTACATTTCTAATACAACGGTATTTGCCCCCAGTAATAAACTTACACAACAGTTTCACAAATCAAGTATTTTGTCTGGCAAGCACGCTTGAGAAATGACAGTAAACTTAATATTTGTGAGCTATTTCCTTCACGCGATTATGGTATTTATGGTGTTTCGAAGTCATATATTTGATATATATCCTATTGCCACGTCAAGACATAAATCAAATTGAAAGTTTCTATAAATCATTCGTTTTACTTGCTTCATTGATAACAGAATAACGATTTTATGAAATTAAAATGTGATACTGGGCTTGATTAAACAATAAATTGAAAATATCGTTAAATCAGACATATTTCCCTAAAGACAAACCCTCATTAAACACTTCTCCAAGTTTATATTTGTCTCAGGGTGGCGAACAGTTGTTGTATGCAGGGAAAGGTATGATCAGCAACTTTACTCAAATCTTTCTCAAAAGCCGGTCGCGATCAGACTTTTAGTCCTGGCATATTCATTATATAAGATAACTATATCATAATTATGTTGATGACACTAATTAATTTCTCACATCTGCAAAAATGTCTGAGAATACAACGGCATATGATATTCAACTTTGTAAATATGACTGACTTGACTGACACAAAGGTGTGTTAAAGAAATGAATTATGAAAAACCGTAGAACATCGGCTGTTATGCAATGGTTTTGAGTTCTGACGCGTAGGAATTAACATGAAGGCTCTAGGCCAGAGCGACAGCGTCCCGACAAAAGCTACACGGAGCTTTAAATTATGTGGATTAGCGAGTGTGTACGCTGTAATATATGAATGGTAAGCATTGCATATGTTGGATTTCGATCTCCGGTGACCGTCTGAGCCGGAGATTAGTTGTCATCTTGTTGCAAAAGAGTTCCTTGTTTGAACGGTAGTGAGTGGGGTACGATCGGTTTCATTCATGTCTATTTTCTATACGGGTGCATGTCAGTAACGGGGCCTGAAAAGTGTTTGGGCCATATATTTTAGAATATCAGGTTCATGGGACCAGTGTTACTTTGCGAGCGTATGTTGTTTACTTTATTACTTGTTTATATGCATGACGTCATAAATTGAATACCTGCACGGCATAATGTCACTTTCATCGGAATATCGAACGTTATACAACGCTATAAAAAAATCATTTTTCTTTATTTATATTGGCACAATCGTCGGTACTGTTAGAATACTCGTTACCAAACATATGTGTGGTATTATGCATAGTATATACCGTGATAACATTTTGTGAGGCTGAGTTCAATATGAGCAAATTTGTCGTTTTGGGTTTGCATATCCCATTATTTGCATTAATCAATATTGTGTAAGCATTTTTAACGCAAATGTTTTCCTGTAAAACCAGCACGAGTTATATATTTGTATCATACGCAATTCTGTTTCTCAATTATTACCTATAATTATACTATCATTGCTTATAATTTTGCATTGCAAGATCGGCATTTCGATTACAAATAACAATTATATGATAATACGGAGGTTATATGCTTTTATTATTACATATTATGCACAACGATTACGATGCTACTGCTTAAAATTACTAATAAAACTTATTATTGTTGTGATGCCATGAATTTTCTTTGAATTTTAAAACGTCTAGTATAATTATATAAGCATAACATGCATGCATGCATACCGGTGCAGAATATAGCAGAACTGAAATTACTTTACACTGTTTCGTTTTGTGCTATTATGAGACTGAAGGTTTGACTTAAATGATTTAATATTGCTGTTTTCAAACATACCGTAACAAATGTGAAATTAATATTTTATCGATCGGAAATATTCTTTATTCGTGATAGTACGAATATGTATATTCCTTTGATGTAGACGGATTGCTTAAATGACCCGGTTAATATATAGATTTATTCATGGCCAGGTATTTTTTTCTCCTTTTTTTCTATTTTGTATAATTCAGCAGACGTCATCATATTGCCATGAGCCAATGGAACCGACAATGTGTCAGGTATCTTTGCATCTGGGTTGGGAATTGTTTAAATTTATAGTAAGAATTCAGGGTGCCTATAATTCACTTCTGCCTAGTGTCTGTTTGTTTATAATATTGTTTTGCTATAAGCATATGTATGTATGTTTTATGCAATAAACATTTTGTATTATATTGTATTGTACAATAGAACAGCATACTATATCGACATGAGAACATCGCGTGTACGGAGCTGGTTAGAATAACACACGCATTTTACTGAACTACGCACGAATAACATGTGATTGATGACAAGCATATTCTATTGGATGATAATCAGAATGTCAAGATGCAGTAAAGATTAATGTTTTTAAAACGCGTAAGAAAGACATCAATATTTACTCTAAGTGCCTCTTTGACTGCCGATGATATTGCCTAATACCCAAGCACTGTTATGTCTAGATTCTATGCACGAAATGACAATATGGCTAATGCATTAACTAATACCCAAGCCCTGTTATGTCTAGATGATATGCACGCAATGACAACGCGAATATTGCATTAACTAATCAAAAACGACATCGCATGATTTTCAGACAATGTTTAAAAAACGAAAACGACAGACTTCCTGATAAAAGACAAAAGCCGTGATTATTTACATGTTCGTACGTAATACAGGATAGTTAATCACTTATGCCTTAATACGCCTCATTTCAAGAATTATGTAAAGAACTGGCTCTAGCAATTGTCATGAAATTACCTTATTTTGATTGTCCAAATATTACTGATATAATTAGTGTATAGTGAAATAAGTATGCATAGCATTTATCAACATTCACAAATTCGAAATGTCTAAAGCTTTAAGAACGCCAAGGCACTTCCTTTCGTTTGCTAAAATAAAGTCAGAAAAATGTGTAATTTATATTTGATCCACACTTATCAAATCCGCTGCTTAATGTATGTAGTATTATAATTAGTATGGTTTTAGTGAACGCTAATGCTACTTGTAATTACTCTAATTGGAGCTTTAAAGTCAAAGGTAGACGTTGAATACTTTAGAGAGCAATAACCAGATTATGATTGAAGTGTCTGAGAGGTAAACAACTGATTCCATAATTCGTTGTCTCTGATATTGTATTTTATAGCTCCTCTTTTATGAAGTCATAAAACTTGACTAGAATTACAATACCTTTGAGGCAAACAACCACTTTCGTAGTTCGTTGCTTGCATTACTGTTCTTTACATTCCCTCTTTCATAGAGGTATCGTACAACTAGATTAGAACTATTTAAGTACTTCTTTGGATCTGTAGTTCTTTCCTATATTGTTGGAATTCAACGATTTTAGAATAATAGGCACATTATCTTCATGTGTCAAGGTTGAAATAGCTTCACTTTTTTTTAAATTGTCGCGTGCTATTTTAAGCTTGGTTCACACTATAAACGTTTGTACCAACGTTGGTCAGCGTTTCAAAAGTAGAGGAAATGAGCCAAAACGTCGGCAAAATAACGCTCGCGAGAATAAATACTTTGGTTCACACTACGAACGTTGAGGATCTAACGCAAGCTAACGTTTGGGAACGTTTCCAAAGCGCTTAACTGCGTTTGACAGCGGTTACTAGCGATTAACAACATTTGCCTGCGCTGTAGTTATTTTTATCAAGGTATGTGAACTTTTGCCAACGCAGGAAAGCGTATGTGCAGTGGGCCCTACCTTAGTCCGACTTAGACAAACAAGTTGCCATACGCTTGGATCTGAAACGTTATGGAAGTTCGTCTACATACGCTTACCTGCGTGGGCTAAAGTTCACATACGCTGATAAAATATATTAAGTACAACACAGGCAACCGTTGTTAAGCGCTAGTGACCGCTGTCAAACGCTGTGGAGCGCTAGAAAACGTTCCCAAAAGTTAGTGTGCGTTAGATGCAAAATATTCCTCCTCGCGGACGTAATTTCACCGACGTTTGGGCGCATTTTATCGACTTCTGAAACGCTGACCAACGCTGGTACAAACGTTTATAGTGTGCACTGAGCTTAACCAATTACTTTGCTATCGCGTACATTGCGTCTGATGCCCGTTGACCTGCGTTGGACAAACGTTCATTTGCGCTAGGGAAAGTTCGCTTACGTCAGCCCTTGCGTTGCTATCGCGTCCGTTGCGTCGTAAACCCGTTGACCTCCGCTAGATAAGCGTTAGACCCAATTAATCGAGACCGCCAGCGTTTCCAGTAGACGTTTGCGAAACGAAGTTAAACTTAAGCCAACTTTAGGAACGTTTATAAACGGAGCACAACTTACATCAGCCTTTATTTCCAAACGTCGACAAAGTTTTTGCATGTTAAAAATGTTCAACGAACACAACGTTCTTTAGCCAGCGATCATCAACTTTTCAAAACGTTCAGTAATTTTTACTAGCGGAGCTGAATGTTTGCCCAAACGTCGGTAAACGTCGGCCCAAACGTCAGAGTGTGAACCCAGCTTTAATAACATACCAACTGCACTGCACTCGTGCTTTGCTAGATAACAGTGTTCCGTCGGAAAACGCAGACTGATTAAAATTTTGTCTGCTGAATATGTTATTAGTGATCATGCTGAGGTCGCCACGGTGGCGGGTTGTTAAATAAGCAATGTCGTGATCACTAGCGGAAATATTTAGTGCTTTTAAACACAACTGTTGGTGATAATTATCACTCAATGGCTGCCAGCGCCTGGTTCAACGTAATGTCTCAGACGAATGGTTAAATTCTCATCAACACGCAATTCAAAAATGATTTAAATCCATTATTCATTGTGCTGATGTTCGCAATGTGTTTATGTGCTCCTGCAAGTGCACATATCCATTTCAAAGACATGTATTGACGGACCAGGATGACTGTTTTGATGAAAGCGTTTTGACAAAGCATAAACATGATTGAAAATTTTCCTGGGAGCAATAGTCTTGTTCTAGGAAGATATAATTAAGAAATTGATATCCTGGCAGGCAAAACAAATGGGGATTAAGTTGCATTTAAATTTGCAAAGCATTCCTGCCGGCAAAACTCTAATAGATACTACTCAGAGTCTATAATATTAAAAGGCAGAGATCAAGAGCCTGGAGGTTCAATGCTTGCATTAATATTGTGCCAATTTGCTAAAAGAGTACAGTTACAGTATTATGTTTACACGTAAATAATTACTACAAAGGCAAGTTAAAACTTTACTGAATTATCACGCTTGCTTTGACAATAGGCAATTAATTTATTATGAAATTCCATGGAAAATCAGAGAATAAGTCGATTATATAAATTCAAATAATTTGCAAAACATCATTGCTATTTCAAGAAGAAAAAAGGACAGGGAAGGCAGCACTTAAACAGCCGAGTACAGAAAAATAAAAACATCACAAACTACTATATCACGGCGCAATGTCCAACACTTCAAATAGACGACTATATTACAGAAATGCACAGACAATGTCCAACACTTCAAATAGACGACTATATTACAGAAATGCACAGACAATGTCCAACACTTCAAATAGACGACTATATTACAGAATTGCACAGACAATGTCCAACACTTCAAATAGATGACTATATTACAGAAATGCACAGACAATGTCCAACACTTCAAATAGACGACTATATTACAGAAATGCACAGACAATGCCAAACACGACTATAATCACGACATTCCACACTGACATTCTACTGCCTCAGTCAGTCAAGCATAGCCACACGGGTATTTATACTGTATGGAATATAACTATGATGCACCAACTATCATAAGCTTCGATTGCGTCGTGTTTGTCTCGTTTAAGAAACTGAATTATCAATCAAGCACAAGTGCTAGCCTCCATGGGAATTGATGGTATAGTATTCCATCCTACTTTAAGACGTACCAGATACGGCGTGAGGTTGTTATGTAATTATAGAGGTCATTATATCAGCCCTGTGTAGTTATAATGTATCACTTATTCTGGAAGTGTAATACCGCAGTGATGCCAGATTGTTGAATAACACCCGGTTACAATCTCTGGACATTCAATATCACACATACACAATTTCGTCAGAACGTATAGTACGTTTTATATGGACGCCACTCATAAATAACAGTAAAATATATAACGGACTGGGCAGAAAATTATTCGGTTTACATAGAGGCACAGGCGGGGTTCAGAACTAAAATGGGAACTGCCGATAATATATTTGTATTACATGGGTTACTAACTCATATGATTAATAAAGGGAAACAAATATATTGTGCTTTCATCGATTTTTCCAAAGCGTTTGATTATATAGTAAGAGATAACTTATGGTCTAAATTAATTAAGTTGGGAATCCGGGGGAAACTTTTAAATATCATGTAATCTATGTATTGTTCGGTCAAATCTAGAGTAGAATATTGTAACCAATTGAGCGATTCATTCACCTGTACTCTCGACGTAAGACAAGGTGAATGCCTGTCACCATTTTTATTTGCGATGTTTCTGAATGACATCGAAAGTGTTTTCTCTGAGAAAGGCCTAAGCGGAATTGATGTTGAGTCTTTCAAGATATTTCTTATACTTTATGCTGATGATATGGTTATCTTCGCAAATGAATGACGCGGCTGAGTTACAAACTAGTTTAGATGTATTAGATGATTACTGTAAACGTTGGAAGTTAATTGTTAACACAAAGAAAACAAAAATAATGATATTTAGAAAAGGAGGGCGACTTCCCAATAACCTAAACTTTATTTTTGATGGTAATATAAGTTGAAGTAGTAAGCAAGTTTAACTACCTAGGTATAGTGCTCTCAACTGGTGGTTCTTTTACTGATACACAGAATATCTTATCCGGACAAGCATTAAAAGCTGTTTTTAAAATGAAAAATATTTATATAAATTTACTGATCTATCAGTAGGGCATAAACTAGATCTATTTGATAAACTAATTTCTCCAATTTTAAATTACGCAAGTGAAGTTTGGGGATTTGTACAAGGTAATGCGATAGAACGCGTGCATCTACAGTAACTGTTCTGTAAACACATTTTAGGGATTAAGCGTACGACGCAGAATGATTTCGTTTACGGTGAACTAGGGCGTCTAAATTATCAATGGATTAGGTATTTTCAAATAATAAAATACTGGGTAAAATTACTTTATACAGATAACAATAAATATAATAAGAAAATATATACTATGTTAAAATCTGACAGTGACATATATCCAAGTAGAACGAATTGGTGTACTCTTTTAAAAAACTTACTTAGTACGTTAGGCTTTTATGACGTGTGGTTATTTCAAGATGTAGGCCAACCTAAGTTATTTCTATTTTCTGCGAGAGAACGACTAAGAGATCAATTTATACAAGGATGGAATGGGAGAATTCAAGAATCAAGTCGCTCATCATTATATAGACATTTAGCATCATTTAAATTTCAACCATATTTAAACATAATATTTATGTACTATTGCAAAATTTCGCTCAAATCTGACTCGATTACGAGTAGCCTCGCATAGATTATATATTGAAAGTGGTAGATGGACAAGACCTAATCATACACCTATATCTGATAGAAAATGTTTAATTTGTGATACATTAAAAGATGAATACCATTTTGTGCTTGAGTGCAGTTTTATACAGTGATATTAGAAAACAATACATCTCCTACTATTATAGACATAGACCAAATGTACAGACATTTATAGAACTCTTATCGAATGAAACAGAACAGATAGCCAGAAATTAAGTATTTATATATATATAAAGCATTTTTAATTCGCAATAATACTAACTACAGATAAGGTATCTTTTCAAATTTGTATAATGATGTTATGAGCCTAAATTTGTACAGATTGTGTTGTAACATGTGCATTTGTACGTATGTACATGGTGTATGTGTGCGCATGGGTGTATGAGTGTGAGTGTGTGTGTGTTGTACTTGCGTGTGTTTTGCGTGTGTGTGGTGTGTTTGTTGTGTGTCATGTGTGTACGTGTGTGTACACTTTAATATTTGCATTGTATATATGTTATGTATGTCCACATGGGTCTGTGACCTTCGGGAAATTCAAATAAATTATCTTATCTATCTATGTTTTTATTTCAGCTACATTACCCCCAGTAATAAACCTAGACAACAGTTTCACAAATCAAGTATTTTGTCTGGCAAGCACGCTTGAGAAATGACAGTAAACTTAATATGTGTGAGCTATTTCCTGCACGCGATTATGGTATTTATAGTGTTTTGAAGTCATTTATTTGATATATGTCGTATTGCAACGTCAACAAATAAATCAAAATGAATATTTCAATAAATCATTTGTTTTATTTGCTTCATTGATACCATACTAACGATTTTATAAAATTAAAATGTGATACTGGTCGTGATTGAATAATAAATTGAAACGATCGTTGAATTAGACATACATGTATTTCCCTAAAGACAAACCCCCGCCAAACACTTCTAAAAATGTTTGTCTCAGGGTGGCGAACAGTTTTTGTATGCAGGGATAGGTATGATCAACAATTTAACTCAAATTGAGGGCCCGACCAGTTATTTTCTTCAAATACCGGTCCCGATCAGACTTTTAGCCCTGACATATTCATTATATAAGTTTTGCCGACACTCCGATACCTTACTCTAGATCATAATTATGTTGATGACACTAATGAATTTCTCAGATCTGCAAAAATGTCTGGGAATACAACGGCATATGATATATGACTGACTTGACTGACACAAAGGTGTGTTACTTAAAAACTAAATTAGGACAAACCGTATAATACCGGCTATTATACAATGGTTTGGAGTTCTGACGCATAGGCATTAACAACAAATATTTTATGCCAGAGCGTAAAGGTTTACTAGGTACTTTGAATATTTTACTTCGATTATAACAGGATTTAAACGCGCAATCATATCATAAGCCATTGTTACTTTGCTAGAGTATGTTGTTTCCTATACTTGTTTACCTGTATGACGTCACAAAAAAACCTGCACGGCATGACGTCACTTTAATCGGTACCAAGAACGTTATACAACACCATTCGTCTTCTTTGGCTATACATACGGTCATGTAAGAATACTCGTTACATTCTATATTTAGTACGAAAGAAGGTACAGTCCTTTCCATACCAATGGGTGGTATAATACATATTATATAAGGTGATCACATACTTGGTCACATTTTGTGAGGTTGTGCTTAGTATGAGTAAATTGGTCATTGTGTGTTTGCACATCCCATTATTTGTACTAATCAATATTGTGTAAGCCTTTCAACGCACCACCAACGGAGACCGTTAAACCAGCACAAGTTATATATTTGGATCATACGCAATTCTTTTTCTCAATTAGTACCTATAATTATACTATTATTGTGAATTATCTTGTATTGCATGATCAGCATTCTATTACAAATAACAATCCCATGGTAATACAGAAGTTATGTGCTTTTCTTATAACGTATTATTCAACAATTACGATACCACTATTATTAAAAAATGAAAATTATTAATAACAATTATTATTTGAAGTGATGCCATGAATTGTCCTGTAATTTTAAGATGTCTAGTATATTTAAGTACAACATGCATACATGCAGGCCAGTGAAGTATATAGCAGCACTCAAATGGTGTTTATCTGTTTCGTGTTGGGCTACTTAGTTCACTTGGTCGTTCGGTTATGTGGTGGGCATCTTGCTTTGTAATATATGTGATGTTTTAATAATTGCCTATTTAAACAGTAATTACATATGCTTATCTATAGCACATATTCTATTTTCTTGATAATACATTTTATATTTCTTTGGTGTAAATGGATTGTGTTGAAAGCTTACATGAACAAGGACCAGATATACACGACCAGGTTACATCACCATACGTCGTCATTTTACCATGCGCCAAGGGAACCGACGCTGTATCAGGTATCTTTGCATCTGGGTCGTTGTGAATTGTTTAAATATATAGTAAGAATTCAGCATGTCTCTAATAGAACAGTATACTATATCGACCTGAGAACATCGCGTGTACGGAGCTGGTTAAAATATCAAACGCATTTTACTGAACTATGCACGAATTACATGGGATTGATGACAAGCATATTCTATTGGATGATAATCAGAATGTCAAGAAGCAGTAAAATTAATGTTTTTAAAACGCGTAAGAGAGACATAAATATTTACTCTAAGTGCCTCTTTGACTGCCGACGATATTGCCTTATACCCAAGCATTGTTATATCTAGATTGTTTGCACGCAATGACAACGCGAATATTGCATTAACTAATCAAAAGCCACATCGCATGATTTTCAGACAAGGTTTAAAAAAACGAAAACGACAGACTTCCTTATAAAAGACAAAAGCCGCAATTATTTACATTTTTTTTACGTAATAAAGGATAAATAATGACCGTTGCCTAAAAACGTCCCATTTCAATAATTATGTAAAGTAACAGCATTTGTCATGAAGTGAAATGAACTTTTTGATTTTCCGAAATATTACTGATATATTGTAATGCGACATAATTATGCATAGCGTTTATCGACATTTGCAAAATTAGAATTATCTAAAGCTTTAAGAACGCCTTGGCACTTCCTGTTGTTTGCTTAAATAAAGTCAGAAAAATGTGTAATCTATATTTGATCCACACTTATCAAATCCGCTGCTTAATGTATGTAGTATTACAATTAGTATGGTTTTAGTGAACGCTAATGTTACTTGTAATTATTCTAATTGGAGCTTTAAAGTCAAAGGTAGACGTTGGATACTTTAGAGGGCAATAACCAGATTATGATTGAAGTGTCTGAGCTGTAAACAACTGATTTTATAGTTCTTAGTTTCTGATATTGTATTTTATAACTCCTCTTTTATGAAGTCATAATTATGACTTCACTAGGATTACAATACCTTTGAGGCAAACAACAACTTTCGTAGTTCGTTGCTTACATTACTGTTCTTTACATTCCCTTTTTCATAGAGTTATCGCAAAACTTGGTTAGCACTATTATACTTTATTTGGAACTGGATTTCTTTCTTATATTGTTTGAATGCAATTATTTCAGAATAATAGACACATTATATCCATGTGCCAAGGTTGAAATAGCTTCATTTTTTTCTAAATTTGTCGCGTGCTATAACAGACCAACTGCAATGTGCTCGTGCCTTGCGTGATAGCAGTGGTCCTTCGGTAAAACACAGACTGATTTAAATTGTGTCTGTTGAATATGTTCTTGGTGATCATGCTGATGTCGCCATGGTGGTGCGTTGTTAAACAAGAAATGTCGTGATCACTAGCTGAAATATGTAGTGCTTTTAAACACAACTGTCGGTGTTAATTATCACTCAACTGCTGTCAGCGCCTGGTTCCATGTAATGTCTCAGACAAGTGGTTAAATTTTCATCAACTCGCAATTCGAAAATGTTTCAAATACATAATGCATTATGCTGATGTGTTTATGTGCTCCTGCAAGTGCACATATTCATTTAAAAGACACGCATCGAAGGACCAGGATGACTGTTCTGATGAAAGCGTGTTGACAAAGCATAAACAGGATTCGAACTTATCCTGGGAGCAATAGTCTTGTTCTAGGAAGTTCTATTAATTAATTGATAACCTGGCAAGCAAATGGGGAGTAAGTTGCATTTTAGTTTGCTTAGTATCATGCCGGCAAAACTCTAGTCGAAACTACTCACATTCTCTAATAATCAATAGCCCGAAGGTTCAATGCTTGCAGGAATATTGTGCTAATTTCTAAACGAGTACTCTTACAGTATTATGTTTACACGTTAACAATTGTTTCAATAGGTAGGTTTACTGAATCACGCTTGCTTTGATAAAAGGCAATCAATTTGTTACATGTATGAAATTCCATGGCAAATCAGAGAATAGGTCGAATATAGTGCGCCCAGAACAATTTGAAAGGCGGGAAAATTTGGTATAGTTTGGTATAGGTGGAATTACAATTATATGCACGGTTTATCAATGATGTTGTGAGTACATTACTGACCTTATCTTTTTTATTTATTAATAATAAGTGATTTTGCCTCAGTTGACCAAACCGATTCATGTTTGTACGTACATGTACGTGTATCACATTATCCTGGGCGGACTATATATAAATTGATATAATTTGCAAAACACTGTTGTTATTTCAAGAAGATAATAGATAATCGGACATTGAAAGCAACAATCAACTTAATCAGGAGAGATACAAACATCATACACTACAATTACAAGACACAATGTCCAACACTGCAAATAGACGACTTTATAACACAACTACACAATCACGACATCCCACACCGACATTCTACTGCCTCAGTCAATCAAACTAAACCGGAGTAAGAGTCATGTGGCAGGAATATAACAAACGGACGACCAAGATACACTGCACATGCTATTTTGAAAGCTACGAAGCAGTCTTATGCTGGACAACGAAATTGTAGAAGGACATATACAAAATGAAAACGGTTACACAAAAAGGCACAATGGCCAAAATTAATATTTAATAATGTTCTGTTTTTTTTTCTTCATAAAATGGAAATAAAAGGAGGGTTGACTAAAAGGCTCCGCCTAAGTACGGACAACAATATATGTCATTGCGGGTTTAAACGTTTCACAAGTTTCCAAACATCTCACCTACCTACACAGACAACCTTATAGAACAAGACAGTGTACATATTTTTTTCCGCCATGTAATGCGCCCTAAACTTAAAGGCCACACTGACAAGTAATTAAAGAGTGTAAAACATAAATCATTGTATTAACAACAACCATCGAGTTGCACAAAAAGTACTCAATACATAAACCTTTCAGAAGTCAGATCAAAACATTTCAGGGCACGTACATATAATGTAACAGACAAGCATCAACACCGCAAAGGTTTACGGTTAGGCTTATTCATATCGTCTGCATATTGTCCGGTCATCGCACAATGAAATGGCGAACTGTGAATGGAAAGCACGTTCTGCATTGAATTTCTTTCGTTTTATATATGTTATAAAGAAACACTTTCGAAACGCTGTTGGACTTACATCAGTCATGGTTTAGAAAATAATAAAAAACAGTAACTTATATCCACACTATTTGTCAAGTACACGCAATGATTGCGCACATTGGATGCTCGTTCAACCTTGAATGTGACTTTCACATTAAGCGTTGCTTCCGTGGATGTCCTGGACAGTGAATCTCGTCGGAAATAATGATGCGACCAAAACACATTAGGACTGTTTATATAAATTGGTCTACATCACGATATGAGATTGTTTTATGAGATACATTGTGGTTAATAAAGACACGATCTGTTCGATACAAAATACGTAAAACTATGTGTTATCTTTTATGATTTCCTCAAGACGCCGAACATCTCAAGGTGGTGTGTCAAGCATAGCAACGCGGGTAACTATACTGTATTGAATATAATTATGATGCACTAACTATCATAAAGCTTTTACTGCAGCGTGTTTGTCTCGTCTAAGGAACTGAATTATCAATCAAGCAGAAGTGCTAGCCTCCATGGGAATTGACGGTATATTATTCCATCCTACTTAAAGACGTACCAGATACGGCGTGAGGTTGTTATGTAATTTTAGAGGTCATTATATCAGCCCTGCGTAGTTATAATGTATCACCTATACTGGAAGTGTCTTACCGCAGTGGTCTATGGGGATGATGAAAGAGTATTGAATATGAATTTCTATTATATCGGGTTCCAATTTCGACCAATAAATGCTTCTTTGATAAGCGCTGTTGTTCTGTGCGACGTTACATTAAATTACGTATACCAGCTCCCATAACGTCGACGTCTCGGCGGAATAGCTTCCGGATGGCCAGAGGTGCTCTTACCAAAGACGATATATATAAATGGTGCACACGTTTAAAATGTATGACGCTCGCCATTAAAATAGGCGTGAGGGGTCATTCCGTTGTAACTAAGGATAACATGAATTGTCGAGAATTAATATGTTTTAGCTACCCAATATCAAACTGACAATGTGTGTTTTGTAACCGGTCGTCCCTTCACATTAACGTGCGGAGATACTAGAGTTAACACTTTTGACATATGCTCCATTAAGTTTGATATTGGGTCGTATGGGTCACGGGGTAAAATGATAGAACCACCAATAATGTAGACACCACATGTCACAATGTTGGCCTACTTTTTATGGCATCTCTAATCAATATAAGGCACGTACAATAGTGGGTAGTACATGTATTTGACCAGAAACCGATTGAAAAACAATTGTATACAGGTTGAAAGATGATTTTCATCAATCTTATTCAGACAATTTAGATATAATATGTTAGTTTGCCATATATATACTGAGACAGATGAGCCACATAGAGCCCTTTGGACCTTTTTTCAAGATTTACTAATACCGAAATGTATATGTTGTTCGTGGTAGAACTTGATTACCAATGATGCAAACTCAATTATATTTAGTACAGACGCTACTAACTTCATAATAGCAATTAAAGTTAACTACAAGCCTAATTAAACGAAGTAGCAGATGTTTAAATCCTTTCTAATCTTTAGTTCTGGCAGAAAGGTACAGTGCATACAATTGTAAATGAGATAATAGTTTGCCGACGATCATTGCTATAGAATGAAGCTATCTTATCAACAAAAAATAGAGGCAAAGAAATAAATATATAAGAAATGAGTGTGCCTATCATTTGATCTGGAACATAGGTTTCTACTATCTAGTCCAAGACACAGATAACATTGCATAACTTACCGAAGGTTACACGCAAGTATGTGCTAGAGACGTTGGTAGTAATAGACAGTCAGTCGACACCCTCTGATATTATCTCAGTTCAGGTGTATTATTTATAGAAATTGCTGAACATAACTTTCAATATAGAATAGGTAATGACATAATACCGGCAAGGTGAAATAGTATGTTATTATAAGGATTCGCAGGGTAGAAAACATGATGGATCAAAGGAATTTTCATCAGGTGCAACATAAAGGTATTTCATTTACATAAGATAGAATAAATTCAAAACACTGCTGTGCACCAGTGAATACAATGTCACTGATTTCCAGAAAGTCAATATTTACGCTGATATCATTGGCAATTTACCATCTACCGCATAAAGCCGCTTGAAGAAAGGGACGCGTTTATGCAACTTCTAGTATTTGAACCAGCAAAACCGCCAACATAAATGCCGCGAATTGTTTCAAAATAATGAAGAAACCGTAGGGACGAAATGGTACAGTAACTGACCCTCACATTTACACACATTTGAAAAGTAACCAGGGTTCGAAATATATGTATAAATATATATTGTTCAAACAAAAAGATGTCCAGGCCAAATCGTCAAAGAAGTCTAATTTTAGGAGCGTCTTTGATCGGGAAATAATTCCAATTGGACATGTACTTAACAATTACTGCAAATGATAGTGCTGCAAAAGTGAAACATTTAACGCCTCGATAAGCTAGCGGAAATGCGCCCGCTGACAGTGCGGAACATAAGAATTCGATAAAAAAATATGAATAATTATGAAATAGAGTTTCGGCTGGTTGACGCCCAGCATAAACTCAACGCTCCCTGTTGGCGTTGAATACTTTCAAGAAGGTAGTAGCAATAAGTAATACAATTTTAACCAAGAACTTGTTTCAAATTCGACAGGAACATAATGTGTATTTATAAACGATTTCGGAACTCAGTGAGTATCACTTATTATATATGATAGAGGGAATACACGGATGTGTCTGTCTATATGATTAATGTACAATTCATCATCTCTACAGTACAAACAGTTCCTAAGTAATCAATTTAATTTGTTTTAACAGGATATCAATGATATTAACAAATGTACTGTGTAAGCATTATCAAATCAAATGTAAATTCCCACGTGGATATTGAATTAACTTACTATATAGTAGTAATATGTATGATTGATTAATTTAGGTACAGGAGCGAAAGATAGATAAGCAATCGCAGATAATAGATAATTGTGGAAACTTTTTTCATAAAAAATATATTTCATTCATTTTATCATTGTATCATAAAACAGACGCCTCTGAGAATTCACCTGCATTTTGTCAAATATTGCGGGAGGCATATCTAAGCCAAACGTTTAATATATCTAAGCAATGTGATATACGTATTGATCAATTATTCAACTCCTTACGAAATAAAAACAATGGGTACAGTATAGTGGCACTGATAAGGTCATTTATGGATCTCAATTAGGTTCTCAATTTTGATAAGGTCTTGTTATACTGATGTTGTCATATTATACAGAGGTAATATCAAATAATGTTTGTGTGTTTGTTTATTCGAGATCAATGCCATTAACAGTCATGGTCACAATACATAAACAATAACCAAAACGATTATATTAAGTCAGATAGGGAAGATAGAACTCAACCTAACCAACTATTATCAACATTTTCAGCGTATCAAATGAGATGCTACTGTTATTCTTCAAGATATCTTCGTACAAAATGTTTAGAATATAAGCACTCACTGATACCATAAGTGTCTCAGAGCGTATCTCCCCAGATTGTGTCTAACGTTTAGCAGCAATATACCACAATTGCATGTAACAATACGAGTAAACATACTCAGGATTGTAAACACCCACACATGGAAATTCCACACTATATTACATTCTTATCTTTACGACCAATGGATGAAATGTTCCGGCCAGCGTGTTATTAGATAACCAGTCTAGACAAGCTCCGGTTGCCCCCTACTGTAAAAAGCGTTATATATGTCAAACAAACAGGATGCAATTGGAGGACAGTTGAGTGATCAGCTGTAGTGGACCGATATTATAGCTATTGAAGATAACGATTGAAGATAAATTCGTATAAAACGAAAATACACGAAACAGGCACGATAACACAAACAAAACCATCATTTTCATAAATTAACGTATTAACAAAAATACAATCATGTGCAGGTTCTGCTGGAAAATGGCCAAATGATAAGGCCTTATATACAAATAGGTCAATGGAGTATATTTTTTGGCACATCATTTTTGTCATGATTCAATGTTCATTGTGAGGGTACTCTTTTTATTACAAACCTATATTGTGTCGTATTTTTGTTAATGCATCACAATATACATCCTTGATGAGTGAATGATTCTGGTATATTTGTAAAGATGTGTATTTATCTATGAGAATTTGGTTAGGTGTGGTTAGATCTTCTCCCTTGGTTTGGATTAGACTTATGCTCACAACTCAATTGTCAAGATCTACTTGAATCGTTTTATTTCCATTATCTAGGGCTTAGTTTATCAAATACACTACGTTGAACCTTACTGGCGTTTCGAAGTGTCGATGAACCGTTGTCACTTTCAATAATCGAAATAAATGCACATCATTTGTTCATACCTGGTGATATAAATGAAGCTATTGTCTACAGACCCGGCTTCCTCTATGCGTGGTAACATTCCGTTACGATATTCAGTATATGACTAATACAATAGCCTTCTCGGTGAAATAAATGAACTTTCTATCACTTCTGGCGATTTAATCATAACTAATCTAAAATCTATCGTTTATCTAGAACAATAAAAATTGTTATCAAAATATAATATCTAAATTAAATACGCTCCCGATCGACATTATACTAATCGGTAATACGTGAGTGAAATTGAAACCGTTGCATAATTAAAGAATAAATTTCAAGTAATTATATTTGCATATATGTCTAGTTATTTATGTACATAGAAACATTTCACACATTAAGCCGTTATTGCGCTACCGTAATTGGAGTATTCCAAGTATTAAAAGGTGCAACATTTAATACTGGCGTATAAATAATTGAATACATCATAAAATGGTCCGGATATAGTTTTGTCTTGTAAACGAATTGGGTTTAAGTTTACAGTTCGCCTTTCAAACTTAGTATCAAAGGGCTCATTAACGAGATATGTTGTATTGTATAACAAAAATAATAATACTACTAATAACAATAACCACTTTATTTATAGTGGATGACATAATTATTTGGTTCTGGAACAATTTCAATAGGGTCCTCATAACTTATTGATCATTCCCTTATTATTGCAGCTCTAACTAATTCATACTAACTATAGACTAACATAACCATTTGCCTACAATGTCTAACATTCACCATACTATCTGAAGCCTTTAATAAAGTTCTCATTGAATTATTCCTCTGCCTCTCTTGTTTGGCATTATTCACGAGTGTGGCGAGAGCGTCTGGTTGTTTTATGTCCATTGAGTTGATGGTATTTCCTATGAATGTTCAACAATATATCTACCCAGCTTCCAATGTCATGTATATGTAAATGACTGGGTTGGTGGATGATACTGTATTCTCATTGTAGCTATATGTGTGGCTGCTTTTGTTAATCGTATATAATCCTTACAATACCTCCAAGTCATTCGTGTAATGTCCAGTTGTTATTTTCTCGTCACCTGTCTCTCGTTCCGCTTTAGTTTGACTGACTGAGGCGGCAGACTTTCGGGACGGGATGCCGTGTTTTTAGTGCTTTGTGTGTTTTTGATGTTTTCTGGGCTCGGCTAGTTGGGTTGAGTGCTGCCTTCACTGTCTGACTTAATATAATCTTTTATCAAACGGATGACAGGTTGTAATATTTACCGTGTGTAATACATTAGTATTACTACATAATTAATCTCTGCTGTATTAACAGACACATTGCCTTTGATGCCTTCCTTAAGAGTTACAGTACATGTTAAGGTGCCAGAGTCTTGTGTTTTACGATGCTTGCTTAATCTTTTATAATTTAAGTTCTACAGTTATTGAATATTTGCTGTGTTTGAAGTCACATTCATGAAACCAAACAGCACATAGCAACATTCAAGTTTAATAACATTGACTAATCAGTTTGGTACTTGTTCTGTTCACGTGACCGCGTGGCTTAATCAATTACAATAAACATGGATCGTAGTACATTCATTAATACTTCTTATTAACAGACTTATTTGAATTATCCGACGTGGAAATTATTCAACGACATAATTCCTGATTTAATGTCATTACTACTAGTTTTACATTGCCTTAGTGTTAATTCAACAGTTAACCCCATTTACAAGTCATTTACCCCTATTGTGTTGCCGAAGTGCTTCGAAAAGGACATTGAGTGCTAACTACATGGTTTTGCAATACGGGTTCTAATAATGGTTGATGGATTATTATTGTCACCACGTAAACGCTGATACACATACCGAAGCGACACTATTTTGTAACCGATGCGGGCGTACGTCACATGTTTCGTTTTTGTAACAATTTAGATGCACGTTTCAAAGCAGCAATTGATGATTATTCGTAGTTAAAACTGTTGCGAATTACTTTGTTTGAATAACATATATTGCTTTGTTCGCACCCTGCCATATTTACAAATCAAGGACCTAATTATTTGAATAACCAGTGCCTCACATATTCCTCAGGGAACTGCTACTGCTACGTGTAATGAAACTATCTAATCATTCTTCTTATGTAATTGGATTGCCTAAGGGATTGGATAATCAACTAAGATTTTATTGCTTAATGAAGAATACCGTGTCATTGTCATGTTGATCGTATTATTTTCCGGTTTCATCTGATCAGATATCGTTAAATAAACATTTTGTAATTGTGTTTAATATGCAAACGGATAATAAATATCGGACAAGGAAGGATGCACTACACTTAAATAAGATGTAATCTGATGCGCCAGGAAACATTTTCAAATAAGTTGAGTAAACAAGTACGCCATATTGAATGCTGAATGATACTTAGTGCATGAAGTATTCGACTGATGAGAAATCAGATATGTTGCTGTGAGATGCCCTTTGTAGTGAATTTTAAATTAATATGTGCATAATCATAATCTACAATTTACAATACTGTTCGCATTTTCCAATTTCCCTTTGATTCATCAGTGACATTGTTCAGTTCGTAAGGGACATTTACGACAATTTACAACAGATTATTGAGTGCATTAGATTTTCCAATGACTAGATGGCACAATATCTGTGTCCGGTACAGTGAAGTGAACTAACACGATCTGTTACCGTTATTAAACAGACGAACATAATGCAACTGTCAGTTTCATTAGCGACCTCATGTTACATAAGCCAGTGCAATAATTAAGCTTATTCATTGACTGTGTTCTTGTCATTAACGGACAATGTTAGACAGCGCCATCCTGATCACAACCACTTACATAGATGATGATACCAAACTAACACGCTAAAGAAATACTCGTACACTCAGTTCAATGAACGGGCAATGAAAAGGACAAAGTAAGAACAAACACGTCCTTAGTTTATATGTATCACAACCGTATAATATACATAATTTGTGTTTTGATCTGTTTATCTTGGTACAAAATGTCCACTAAATACACAATAATTAGTAAGAATGTTCATGCCCAGTGCATGTTCCTGTCCTGTTGAACGCGATTCCAACAAACTAATATTTATTATGTTATGGTGTGTTGTGTTTCACAATGTTGAGTTGTATGTATTTAAAAATGCAATGTAATACATATGAGGGTAATAAGCATCTCAAATATCCACACGTTGTCTTTTCTGTAAAAAATAAAATATCGTGTTCGGACAAGTTGCGTTACATGCTGCTTGGTCATTATATTGTTATCAATATCTAGCCATGTATTGACCGTTCTTCCAATGCCTATGGGTAATGTTGTTGATGAGACAAGAAGACATACCAGAACAACTGATTTAATGAGCTACAGAACATAGACGAACATCTGATAGAAAATTTGATGTTCATGCAGCCTGATTTATTATACAGTTTTGCATATTCCGTGATTTTGTATTACTAATAGTAAAATAATTGCCATAAGGGATTACCGACCAGTGATTCTGAAGTATATTATGAGCGGAAGCCATCAAAGGTCATTACTAATTGTGTCTGGAAAGTGAGGATGATCTATCCCCCACTTTACTGATCGTCTCAAACAGATAATCAAGCGCGTTGGTTTGCAAAGAGCAGATTTTAAATGAAAATAAATATTTATGTTTTATCAACTTATCAATATTTTGCAATTATGTGAGACTCAGAATGAGCACGTTTATTTTATTTTATGATTGGTTTCTTAAAACTATTGCACGTAAAACGAGTATAATGAAGTAACGCCAACAATCTTACCACTATTCGTATTGAGAAACATGCTTTTTATGCATTTAACATAACCTATGGGTCATCAAATCTAAGTATCGTTTATTCAAGCAAAAAAGCAATACATTGTACATATAAAAAAACTATGCCTATCATTCTACATGTATATACAATTTCACATAATGGTCAATTTTGGCTTAATTTAATAATAACGACGGTACAGCTGTAACAATATATTAGCATCTTAAGAACTAACCGTTAAAATGTATTTGCTTTGATAGAGAATTGATGTGTTAGCGCTATCCTCAGTGGAATATCAATGTTCTTCTCAAACATGATTACGTAATGTATTTGTCTGTGTTGTACTGTCTTCAAATTCACTAGAAAAATCATCTGACACACCCAAAGCTTCTTCAAATGGCTAATCGATTTATTTTTGTCTATTTGCAGGTCATTGTAATACAATAGCCTAATCTAGAAAAGCCCGCACAAATGTACGAAGACGTTGCAATCATGGAAACCAATATGACGGACATATCAGATCAAGAACCAGAAATTACACCTTTGGCACAATTCGGCGGATGGTTCACGACGATTCATGGATACTCTAGTTTAGTAGTTTGTATCTTTGGTATTACTACTAACTTTATCAACATAACGGTTCTTGCTAGGAAGGATATGAGGAATCCAACAAATGCGATGTTGTCCTGGTTAGCTGTGTCAGACATACTGACGATGATACCTTACGTTCCTTTTGTGATTCATTTTTATTGTGCCTTCTCGCCCATGGACATGTCTCCCGAAAAGTATTCTTATTCCTGGGTAGTATACATGTTGTTTCTGATCAATTTCGCCGCCACGACACACACAATCTCTATATGGCTAGGTGTTGCTCTTGCAGTATTCCGTTATGTACAGTTACGGTCGACAACAAAAGGAACATTGGCAAGAAAAAGACTTTACACTGTTATTCAAAGAGTAATTGCTTTGATATACGTGGCATCAGCTGTAATACTCATTCCTAACTATTTAACAAATGAACTACAAGAATTCACAATCGCTAATCAAACCCTCTATGGGATAAGGGATTTACAGTTGGCAACGAACGCTACAAAACCAATAGTATTAGCAAACGTTATAACATACGCTGTTGTAGCAAAGCTTATTCCGTGTGCTTTAATGACAATATTCGGTGGGAGTTTATTGATCAGCCTAAAATTCAAAGGACGCAAGAGGAGGCGGAGACTGTCTACAACCTCAAACAATTTCCGTCGTGAAACACGTCAAGCTAAGACAACACGCATGTTATTGGTTGTAATAATATTGTTCCTTTTCACAGAACTTCCCCAAGGCCTTCTAATCGTTTTAAGTACGGCTGTACCGGGATTTTATCACGCGGTGTATGCCCCGTTGGGTGATCTCATGGACATTATTGCGCTCACGAATAATGCTATTAACTTTGTATTATATTGCATTATGAGTACGCAGTTCAGAACGAAATTTTTACAAATGTATTTTAACAAAAGAACCACATTCAAGGATATGGAAAGAACGAATTTAACCACATCATTTAACAAAACGACTTTGACGTCCACCTGACTATAGGAAACATAGGTGATAATTTTAAAATAACAATTGCCTATGGTGTTTTGACACTACTGGAAGTGTAGTAACAAGATCGTGATATATATAATAAAATACACAGCATAAGTGTATGTCAGGTGGACGCTAAGCATACTAATCAATTAGGGCAATGTCTTTAATATGCGCGCTAGTTATCTAAATTGGATTTACGCACAAAACATCGCTTTGAGATATGGACATACCAATTGGAGAAATGTGAGAAGAACAATCATTGCATGTTTTACAAATTAGCGCATGTTGTATTGTTTGAAATGTGTATAGCATTTGTGTGAATGTTTTAAGTATTTTGTAGTTCATAGTACCATAATTACATATTGAGACTATATGTATTAACATCACAAATCTATATATTACAGATCATAAGCATCAGTATTTATTAAGACATAATGAACATGAATTAAATATTACGTAAATGCTCAAAACATAGAATACTTAATATTTTTATTTAAGTGTGTCAAAATTGACATTATACGTCAGAGCTAAGACCGCTTCGCCTGATAGTTGCACTATATCAATCACCAGAATGGTTTGAAATCAAAATGGGATAGTAACTGAAATATGAAATGTTCTGTTAGAATATTCGAATGTGAATTTTGTTAAACCCAGAACCTCTATACGATATTGAAGTACAAACATATGTGACGTCATTACAAAGCTTAAACCATGTTGAAATGCTTGTATGCAATGTGTGTACTTCAACACGGACTTAAAATAAAAAGAATAACATCGTTTGGATGGTACCGAACTTCCATTATTTTGAACCCATTATGTTTAAATAGGTATTCATGATGTTGTGCACACAAATTGAATGTGTTTGTGGATTTTTGTTTGTATTTTGTTAAGTGTATAGCTATTCTGGAAATGATGTACTGTTATATTTTATGGAGCAATAAAAAGTAAATTGATATATTGCATTGGAACTATACACTGTCGGTTCTTGGTTTCGTCTCTTAAAATATTTGTATTAATACTTTTATGAGGTTAAGAACGTATCTAGAAATCATAATTTTATACATGTTCACCATCTCTAATTCATACATCTCCAATTCATACATCTCTAATTCATATATCTCCAATTCATACATCTCCAATATATACATCTCCAATTCATACATCTCTAATTCATATATCTCTAATTTATACATCTCTAATTCATATATCTCTAATTCATTCATCTCCAATTCATACATCTCCAATTCATACATCTCTAATTCATATATCTCTAATTCATACATCTCCAATTCATACATCTCCAATTCATAATCTCCAATTCATACATCTCCAAATCATACATCTCTAATTCATATATCTCCAATTCATACATCTCCAATTCATATATCTCCATTTCATATATCTCCAATTCATACATCTCCATTCATACATCTCCAATGCATACATCTCCAATTTCCCCAATTCATATATCTCCATTCATACATCTCCAATTCATACATCTCCAATTCATACATCTCTAATTCATATATCTCCAATTCATATATCTCAAATTCATACATCTCCATTCATACATCTCCAATTAATATTTCTCCAATTCATACATAACCAATTCATCCAATTAACAACAACTGCCAACTATTTGTTTACTACATTGTTATACATATATAATTCATGACACTATGTACATTTTGTAAATTACACTCCACGGCTTTTATAACTTGTCTTACCTGTCGCTTACTTCGAAGTACGTCAGCCATTTAATTATTTATGACGGATACAAACGCTAATTTATAAGTCATTTGAAACTTTCAATCAACAGTACAACAATATTGTGAATAACACGTAATAAATTAGATAGTTACCATTGATCAAGGAACAAAGCATTCTCACACATGTTCTACTAATATGTGTACATTATTGGACGACCGAAAAACAGTTGATTCTTTTATACCCCTCCAGTGGATCCAAACGTAATAAACAAACTAAACTCATTGTGGCTGTATAACTTACAGCCACTTAACATATTATCTAAACATATTAATCAATGTCTATAAGATTTGTTTTTGATTGCGAGTTTGAAACAAAACAATAATTATATACTTGTTTTAACTGTCATCAACTTTCACAATAATGCAGATGAGGGGACAAAATGTTAGTATATTATCTAAACATATTAATCGATGTCTATATGATTTTTTTTATTGCGAGTTTGAAACAAAACAATAATTATATACTTGTTTTAACTGTCATCTATTTTCACAATGATGCAGATGAGGGGACAAAATGTTAGTTATATGGGGTATATTTTGTTACTGGGGTTTTGTTACTTCACAAATGTATCTATGACATGATTCAATCAAATTCTTGTTTTATAACCAGTGTCGCCCAAATGATCATCTCCCAATAAAATTACGAAAGTGACACTGCTTGAAGCAAATCCTATTTCAAACGCAAAACCGTATCCGTCATAAGCATTTAAATGGTTGTCTTTTAATTCAGTAAAGGTATTCACTAACTGAATACCCCATGTTGACGCTGCCAGTAATGTCTTTCAAATGTACAGAATAATTCATTTTGTTAGTTGTGTTTATTTATTGTGCCTGAATAGATGTTTGTCACATTTCTTATTATCAAAATTAATATGATTGGATTCGTGGTTTTCATTTCATCTAAAATCGATGAATGTGTCGTGATTATGTTTTCGTTTATTATTGAAAATAAAAAATATAAATACCTATATTCTCCAGTTTTCTGTCAAATCCATTTACATGTAGCAAGAACATTATTTTCAACTGCTGATATGTTAAGGACGGTCATTGGTTTTTGGTACTCGTGTCCATGCCTTAGTCTACTCAGTCATATATATCGGGTCAACAATCAATTTCGCGAAAGTGCCCTCATATGTTGAGTGACACATCATTAGAACCTTTGTTACGCCTTAGGTATGTCGCAGTCTGGAATAGTACCCTCAGCATTTAGTTCCCCAATCAGCTGCTAGTACCTGTGCCACTTTGCCAGCGAGAACGTTCTGATGGATCCATATTTTGAATAACAAATAAGAACGATAGGAAGAAGTGCATATACGCAGACAGTACAGAGTGAGTTTTAACCTGTATAGTACAGTACATGCACAATATACATGAACGTTAAATGAGTTTTAAAAACACTTCAGAATACCCAGCATTATCTCAAGGACATTACTTATTATAGACGATTAGCGTCAACATGCACTTGTTCACAACAATCTATCAACCTTGAAGATACAAACACTGATTTGACCGAGTGGTTGACAAACCAATTAAGGAGAGTACATTTAATGGAAAACATAGGAGAAGAAATTTGAATTGATCAAAAAGTGTTATAAAAAACTACATTTGAGGATTGTATATGACTTTTTTGTACACTTATAACATTTTGATAAGGGATAACAAATTCCTCTTGTGAAAATTGTGCAAATTGAATAAGGTAAAATGATGGATAATCATAATTAAATCTATTTTATTGTAAACGAATAAAGATTACTTCAAAATTTGATGTCTAAGAGCTCAACCTCATTCGAATGTTTGTGTTGCATTTAAGCCTCTGAGAAAACATGTTATGTAAGGCTATTACACGATACAAGTATAAAAAGGGACAAAGTAATCCACTGTCACTTTGGTCCATGTCAATAGGGCTTCCTAGTTACTTGGATAAAGACACCATTAATGTCAATGCATACCAAAATACATCACGCGATTATTTTCAAAATTTAGAAGCAGAAAGGATGATATTTTAATATTTACATAACGTTTCCTTTATCGGTTTCCTTCAGTTAACGAACGACCAACATAAATATTGATTTCTTGACCATTATCAATATTGTATTAGCATATATAGCTAGAGCCATGGGGAAATAGGCAAACATTGACACGCTGTTTGCGTGAAGTAATGCACACATAATAATGCTAATGCATTTACATAGATCTATTTTATAGACACCATGGTAACCTACAATTACATCATAGGCTCGGAGTATGCAGACAACGTAAACAATCTAATTAACAGTATGGATAATTCATTGCACCATTAATTAAGACAGCGCCGCGTAGATATTACCATGTTTGCTAGACACATAAAACCAACAAGGGCATTAGCTTTATGTCTAAAAATACCAGAGGTGGTACATGGACTTACATTCTTTGACAGCTCTCGGTAGAGCATAATATATTTATAAACATAATTATTATGCTCCAAGTTATAGACCAATTCCATTCAGAAAACCGTCTCTGTTCTTTATCAAGTTTGTTCAAGCGGATATCATTTTCTCCTTGCAATAAATGATAATGTAAGCTACGACGCCATTATACTTAATTTTCGTTATTGAATGTTCTTGCTTTTCAATTAAGGGTTATGATATATCATACAATACTGTCTCATCTTTCCAATCGAAGGAATGGCCATATTCAAATATAATACTTACAATAATCGCATACGTATCAGTTTATGCAATACGAGATATGTACACGTAATAACAATTCCACTAACATGCTGTGACAATATCAGCCCAGAAACCGATCCCAAGTAGAAATATCAGCTCAATTTGAGATTTTTCTCAAAGTAGTATCTGAATTTGAGAAAGACCTGGCCCCGATCTCCCGTAGCATCTCAATCTGAGCTGAGATAAATCTCAAATACCGGCATGTGTCTTTGAGATACTTTCCATGGGAGACAGACTCTGAAAGTTTGCACCACAAAACAGATACATTGTTTTTAGTTCATTACAGTAAATATTTTGAGCATAAAACTTAAGAATGATCTCATATTCATACTCTTGACTTGAGAAAAATCTCAATTTGAGTTGAGATTTCTACTTGAGATGCTTCGGGAGATTGGGGCCTGATGATCGAAGTGTAAACATTTTAATGTAATAAACTCAAATTAAAATTTCTACTGTGATTCAAGCAGCCCATGGAAATTAACACAATACATTGTATTTGAGATGAGATTTAGCTCAGATTGAGATTCTTCTGGAGCTTGGAGCCAACTATCACATAATTTGGAATATGCATTTCATGTTAAACAAGTGTTTGCCCAGATAATGTTGCCGATGTTAAAGGGACCGAAGTAAAAAAAATACGAAAAACATTATGTGTAATAATATAAGACCATTAAACAAAAGGAATAGTACAACCAGTGTTCAACGAATTCAATTCTGCATCCAGGCGATATTTGAAATAATATAATCTGACATTACCATGGGTACGTACAGGTAGATACGCTTTTCATTAACTGTTATTACATATTAACAAGTAATTGAAAATCCTAATCCTACTTTAATGTAAATGTCACAAAAACATATGTTCTATCAGCAACAAAAAACATTCAAACAAGAAATGAACATCGGTTGATTGTTTCACACATGCTTAGTATACACATGAAACATATAATTGGTTAGATTTTATAACCCAAAGATAAAACAAATTTATTGAAGCATTTGTTTCATTGAAGCTTCAGGCGCAAAATACACAACCTATAAAGATCAGGGCTGGTATTCATAAAGCATCTTACATGTAGTAGAAATCTTAGAATTTTCTTAAAAACATTAAATTTCCTTAAGTATGTCAGCTAAATACGGTACTCAAAATTCTTGAACGGTGACATAGGTTTAAAACATTGTAGGAAGAGCTACAATAACCACTAAGAAAACATTGGTTAATCTTCAATGATAGGGAAATATACGCAACCCAAGGTTTTGACTTAAGTCAGAATATTTAAGTTTTCCACTAAAATGCTTTATGAATACCAGCCCTGTACTCTTTAGTGTTCAACTTAGTTGAGTATTATATCCGCAACACACGTATGTTACAAAGTGTGTATGATAAATCACATAGGCATGTTTACTAGAATTGTCTATATCGATTGCAATCAATGAAATGTCTGTAATCTATGATACATAACAACATTTAAATGATATCAATAGCTTAATTATATTTATTACAGTTACTTAACATTTTGAAGAAATAATATCAATATAAACATCACATTGAACAGTATTAGCATTTCTTTAATGGCTTATATCGCAAAGTTACATGTTATACAAACATGCATCCAAATGCACACTAAGATAATACCCAATTGCATTTGTATGCATGTTTGTATAACATATTTGTATATATTATAATACCCAATTGCATTTGTATGCAAACTATTCGAAAATCAGGACTTAGAGGGGCTCAAGAAGTAATTATATAATGTAGAAGAGTTCCGCCTTCAAATAAAACAATCGATGACTTCAGTAAACATTCTGTTTAAAGCACGGGTTCGTAAAATAGTGCTTATAACATGCAAAAGTTCATACAAAATGGCGCAGAAGGAAGTATTACTCAAACAAGAATGGATCGTCAAGTTTAAACGAAACATTTGACAATTGGCTGTACGGGTTCGTAAAATAGTGCTTATAGCATGCATAAGTTCATGCAAAAAGGGGCAGAAGTAATTATTACTGAAAACAAGAATAGATCGTCAGGTTTAAACGAAACAACTGACAATAAGCTGAACTGTACATATCTTCAAGTTGTAACTTATCTTATTGGCCATTAATATTGATACTGAAACACATATTTTTATAATAGTGATGCAAATACTTTATTTATAGAGGCAACATAGTAAGGCATATGCCCAACCTTCCCTATGAGCCTCTAATATCTAATATCGTTTAGATAATTATGTTATTGAAAGTGCATCATCTAACGATTAAAGTTGTGTAACGCAACTGCTTCTTTAATACACATGCATGTTTGTTTTATGGAGTAAGCACATAGACTGAACTATTCAACACTTTCGAACAGGTCACTTCAAGCAATTAGTCGAACGCTATAATGGGCATGACACACTGAGGTAAAGTGGCCCCTCTTTTACGAAACTGGGACATTCAGCTTTCTATAGCAGGCATGACGAATGCTTTCTTACGTATTGAACTCAGATAGTCATATTAGACGACAAACGTGCCAACAATTGAGCTTTTGCGGCACACCAGGTATTTCAGCTTTTTGACAGGGTGGACTAGGATTTTCGACTTTTAAAACAGCTAAAACATGGACTTTCAGCGTTTTTGTCTGGTCGGCTTGTGCGTTCGGCATTGTGCCGTGTGATTGTGGTCTATGTTTTTTTGTTTACTACATGTATGCGTCTGTTGGATGCTGCATTCCCTCTCCGATGTATTACCATATTTTATTTAAATGTAATCTGTTATTTTGATACCGTACACTCGCTTGTGTGAAGCAAACCAAACCAGGTTTACATCACGTTGACACTCCATGGAATCAATGGCAGATACCATTCCAAACACGTTTGGAAACTCTCTCTGATAGCTCAACATAAATCTAATCTGTACGTGTGAAGTGGAATGATATGCATGCGTGCCAGTTCTAAGAGTATAATTGTTCTGTCTAATTGATGTCTGCGCTAATCAATTCATCGACAGACTACTATCAGGCAGTTACAATATACTTTTTTATACATTGTAACATGATAGTATTCTTTTCGATGCAATTAGAAAAGGTATATGGTATTACCATTCTCGTTCTTCAAACATTTTGAATTGTAACATAAAGGTATGATAATGGTTACCGTTAAATGATAGGGACATATTGTCACATTCGGTATGTTATAATCAGCACTTGATACATTATTTTGTAATTACCAGTGATTAACACTGTTGCGGATTAAATTGAAGTTTGAAGTTTCGCGCCATGATTTATTTACAAGTCAAATTTCTTTAAATTATTTGTGACGTTAAACAGATAAGTAAATCTAATAATACTTCTGGTGTAATTAGTTCTTCCAAAGGATGGGACAATCAACTTAGATTTAATTACATAATGCAGTATATCGTGTCATTGACACGTTGCTTGTATTATTTCCCGTTCATTGACTCTGGTAAAATGAACAGCTTGTAACTATAGTAAACTGGCTCATATCTGGCTTCATAAACAAGAGTTAGTTATAAATAACTAATAGTTGCAACGTAAAAGTCAGTATAAGGAAAACAATACGAGGTCATGCGTTTACGCTGTCTGTTGAATTAACAATTGCAATACTTTGGAAACACGAAGCTGCATCTGATATTTGCAAACCTAGAATTTATTTCATAAAACATCGTTATATTAGTTTAAAAAAACTTCATTCTCATAGATGCGTACATCCAAAGAGATAATATTAGGTCACACTGGAAAAGCAGCAATCAACATAACCAGCCGAGCATAGAAAACATAAAAGGACATACAAGGGGTGATCCAGAATTACGTGGACTTTTGCTCTTTTTCAAAAACTGTTATACTTACATTTACAAAACTGTAACCAATGTACTATTGATACTTACTGCACAAGTATACAACATTTCATGTGAATATGATTATCAATAACGTCAATACAGCGTCTGTAAGAGGGTATTGTTATAAATCGCGGGGCAGCTCATAAATGACATACGACGTCGCCATCACGCCTGTATCTTTTCATGATGCTTTTGAACACTGTTAATCAACAGTACTGTTCTTTTTTTCCCTAACTCATTATGCTCTTAATGTACGCAAATCTTATCGTCCTCTCAATATTTACCTAACTAAGCCGTTACCAGCCCTGCAAGATAATATTTTTCCACTAATGTCACGAATGGTTGATTCGGACCAACGTAAGCACCGATTCAGTCAACGTCGGGTTTTTACTTCTACCTGCATGACCTGTCACATAAGCCAGGCCCTCTTTAAAACGTTTATGCCATTCAAAAACAAGTCGCTGTGATAAAATATGTCTAATACATGTACTTTATTTCTCCAACATTTCTTTCGTCTGCGTTGTGGTTTTTCCTAGCTGTACAAAATATTACATGGTTATGCGAGTGTAAATGAAATTATGTGACGTCATTATTGACGTTAATTATGTTATGACAACAGTTACATATATATTCATAATATGACAAATACACCGAAGTTTACTTTGAACAAGATGTCAGATTTCTGAATTTCTAAATGAAGAAACACAGTAACAATCAGCAATATAGTAACAGGTTTTACCGAAAAATCTGTGTTGATCCGCGAAAGCATTTATGTGTTGCCATGGTAGCGTATAACTTTTGATGCAAAGAATTGTTTTCAGATATGTGTTGCATTTTATGTCAATAATATATACAAGTCGCTTGTATGTAACTTTCATACCGATCTTACCTAAAATAATCTTTCTAGAGCAAAAGTCTACGTAATTCTGGATCACCCCTCGTACAAGGCACACTGCCCAACTGAACAAGTAAATGATTCACACATTAATAAATACACTTGGTGGGATCCATTAGCGGCCCCGTGTTATATTAAACACTTCAATAATTAAATTCACGTGGTGATACTAAACAAGCAGTGTAAGATACAACGTTCTCTCTTATAAATTCTCCTAAAGACAATGATGCCATACTTATAATAAAACCAGACAATTAACAGGACAACGCAAGAGCAAAACGCCATTTATTTATGACTTACGTAAAGCACGTGTCCATATACTGTCATATTGTACACAACACTGTGTCGTCAGTGATTGACAAGTAAACACACATTCTAAGTGCATGAATGCATGTTCATTTCTAGTTGATCTTTCATAGATGGCTGTATACTTTAATTCAGCATGACATTTGTACAAATCAATATTGGACTCTTAGATCTTATTAAATGTAGTAAGATAGCTTTAAAATGTGGGTAGATAGATACAAAATGCATGATCACTGTACAGATATAACCGGGCAAACTACGACACCGCGGTACCATCCGCAATACCGGTATTTATCAACATTATCACTGTGTCTAATGTTACGTGTCGTAACAGTAAATTATACCATACATGTTTTCACCATGGAAGCCCTTGGAATAGTTACTATTTTGTAATACTCGCTGTGCAGTCTAGCAGCAAGCTTGCCTCCTCAATTCAAGTTATTAGTTTACATAGTGTAGTAGTCTACACCCAAGTAACAAGTCCTTGTCGTCGTTCTTAAAGAATACTAGTAGTGTGGCGGAGGGTTTTCCATTATATTCTGACCACGATATCCTGTATAATCTCAAAGGCATATCATTATATTATATTCTGACCACGATATCCTGTATAATCTCAAAGGCATATCATTATACAATCTAACAACATAACCAGATCGTTAAAGCATCGTCCGCAATATAAATTGATACTTGAAAGTTTGACTATTCTTGGAAATGTGCAACTACTCACAACTCAACAATATTGTTCGGACTTAAGCCACATGTACCACAGCTATGCTCTTCTTCGTGATTGAATTCTAGCACATATCATAACGTATTTCTATACAGAATATATCGGACGAGTGTTGATTTTATATTGAATTCAGTTTAATGATAAACATTTAAACGATTAAACAAAAAAAAGAATCGTATCTTAAGTTTGTACTAACAGTAAGTGCAGATGTATGTTGAAGCTAGTAATATGTACGTTACATACAGTGTAAACACAGCGGTGGTGCATGTGGTTACAGTAACTTTTCTGTCCTAGATATGTTAATAAAATAACACATTAATCAACATACTAAGAAGTTTTTCATTACATGCACTTAACTTTCTAATAACAGACTCAATAGCTCCAGTAAGCCGTCTCTGTTTTCATCACATTTGTTTGAGCGCGTATGATGTTTTTCTCATGATAAAGTTATCAATAGAGCGATTGTGTTGGTACATGCATCATTATCATTAGACACAAATCATCAATTATTATTTACTTTTCCATTTGAATTGCAATTTGGTCAAGGGTTAATAAAAAAAAAACTTAATTCGTATCTTTTTACGGAAAATGAACACAAAACGATATTAGACTTGATACGAATACACAGTGTGGCAATACCACGTGACTAAATACTACAGTCCAAAGAAGATAATTGTAAACAAAACCTCCACTTCGCAAAGGAATATAGGCATACGTATTTTATTTCTTCACCAATTTCTATGAAATATAGACCACGCTAAGGGAAAAAATATAAGGGTTCCGCCATATATAGTATATTTCTTCGTAGCTTGACCGTTTTTTCAATTACCCTGAGAAACCTTGGAAAAAAATTGTGTGAGAGCGGACTACAGTATCAAGCCTTTTCATTTTCCTGGTATTATCTGCTCCATGCGTGATTGAAGAGTCATGTTTACACAATCCGGGAACACCGGAGGCAATTTCGCAACAAATAAAATACATATTATAACAATACATGGCACTTATATGACATTTTCTTTCAATTTGCAATTATGGCTACAGTTCCAAGAAAAAATATTCAGACTACAGTTCAAAGCTGTTTTCAGAATTTACCATAATACCAAGCAACGTTTTGCCCCTGATGCTATTTTTGTCAACAATACACACACTAAAGTATTCTTTATTTGGTCAGGTTTTATTTTTTTTACGACACATTTTACATCATTTAAGAACATAAACACGCACATGGGTAACAGAAGTTTAAAGTATATACATATAGTAATTGATAATAAGTTTGCGTACGGGTATTTTTTAGTAATTTCCATTAGTGCATTTGATGTTTGATCTAAATTATATATTGGACGGTGCCATCGATATTCACCAATGGTAGACACCATATGGCGGATATAGCCCCCTATACTTCGCACGAAAACGAAAGTAAAAGTGGATGTCGATTTCACACGACTCTAAGTTTTTAATCACATTTTTGTAAATATTCATGTGACTCACTTGAAGTGAACAAATTTAAGCAGCGGAATGTTTATTTTAAAACACCAATGTTGTAATTTGCTCTGATGTTTCGTATACTATATTTTCCTTTTATTTCAGCTCAAGTATGCACTTCCCAGGACTCTGTTCCGATTTAAACTTATATCTTCCATGGTCTTAACCTATGTTGGAACTCTCGCAAGCAAACACCAACTAACAAGCAATCGACTGAAGGAAAACATTGCATTGTGTACGGGATCTAATCATTATGAAACTTTCCATTAACATGATCTATTTTTCTGTTGCACCGAGGATAGCAGTCCTGTACTGGTGTTGGATTCCTCATTTTGACTCCGAAGTACGTGGTTTGAATCTAAAACAAGAGGGCCCTATGTCACTAGGTCGCTCACCTGTCGTAGCAGTACACCCAAGCCATGTGATTTGACCTTGTGACCTAGTTCTTAGCCCCAGATGACCCGATATAACACTTTAACTAGATTTTGTTGGGATGATCATTGTGATCAAGTTTCATAAGGATTAGGCTAAAATGGTGACCTCTCGTGAATTAACACAAGGGTTTTCTATTATTTGACCTAGTGACCTATTTTTTGATTCCAGATGACCCAATCATAAATTGACTTCGATTTTATTAAGATGATCATTGCGACAAAGTTTCAAAATGATTAGGTCAAAATTGTGATCTCAAGTGACTATACAAGGTTTTTCTATGATTTGACCTTGTGACCTAGTTTTTTTATCCCGGATGACCCAATATCGAACTTGACCTAGATTTTGTTGAGATGATCAATGTGACCACGTTGGATAAAGATTAGGTCAAAAGTGTGACCTCTAGTGTCTACACAAGCAAATTGTTGACGGACGGACGGACGAACGACGGACGGACGACGAGTCATCACAAAGCTAACTCTGTCACTTTGTGACATGTGAGCTAAAAATAGGAAGGCATGTGATTTAAGTACGTAGTATTGCCTTCGTAACCAAAATATTGTTATTGCTAAATTGTTCAATTCTGTCTTATTTGGTACGAAATAATTGGGGACGTGTTATAAGCTATTTTACCCTCAGTCTACGGGCGCTTAAATTGCATGCTGAAACAAATTATGCACACCTTTTTATTCCTTTAATTATACCCCCCCGCACAACGAGTTGTAAGGGGGGGATACTGGATTCAGCTTGTCCGTCCGTCCGTCCGTCCGTAGACGCATTCTTGTGGACGTAACTCCTCCTACAGTTTTTGCAGCATTTGATTCAAACTTTAACAGATGAACAACCTCAACATGTAGATGTGCATAAAGGAAAGAATTTGGGCTGTGACCATTTTTGACAGAATTATGGCCCTTTGTACGTTTATGCACTATACAATATATAGTGAACAGGTCTTGTGGACGCAACTCCTCCTACAGTTTTTGCAGCATTTGCTTCAAACTTTAACAGATGAACAACCTCAACATGTAGATGTGCTTAAAGGAAAGAATTTGCGCTGCGACGATTTTTGACAGAATTATGGCCCTTTGTACTTTTATGCACTATACAATATATAGTGAACAGTTCTTGTGGACGCAACTCCTCCTACAGTTGTTGCAGCATTTGCTTCAAACTTTAATTAGGCAATATGGTCAGATAAGTCTGACCCTGCAGCAAATGAGACATAGTCACATTGGCGTATCCATGACCTTGATATGTAGGCACTAATAAATCATGAAAACCAAGACTTTCAAGCACAGACAAACTGACCTGACGCTCAACAATGATGTATTGTTATAAATACGGACTATATGTTATATCCGCTGTACGGTGTCTACCAGTGTTGAAAATCAATGGCACCGTGCAATATATAATTTAGATCAAACATCAAATGCGCGTATTGAAATTACCCAAAATTACCCATACGCAAGCTTATTATCAATTACTAGATCTACATGCATATATTGTAAACTACTGTTACCAATGTGCGTGTTTGTGTTTTTAAATTCGGTATAATATGTTGTTACAAATAACACCTGACCAAATACAGAATATTGTAGTGTGTGTAATGTTGCCAAAAATAGCATCAGGGGCGACACGTTGCTTGGTTTTATTGTAAATTCTGAAAACAGCTTTGCACTGTAGTCTGAATATTTTTTCTTGGAACTGTAGTCATAATTGCAAATTAAAAGAAAATTCATATTTGTGCCATGCATTGTTATAATATGTATTTTATTTGTTGCAAAATTGACTCCGGTGTTCCCGGAAGGTGTAAACATGACTCTTCAATCACGCATGGAGTAGATAATACCAGGAAAACGAAAAGGCTTGATACTGTAGTCCGCTCTCACACAAATATTTTCCAAGGTTTCTCAGGGTAATTGAAAAAACGGTCAAGCTACGGAGAACGAAACTATATATGGCGGAACCCTTATATTTTTTCCCTTAGCGTGGTCTATATTTCATAGACATTGGTGAAGAAATAAAATACTTATGCCTATTTTCCTTCGCGAAGTGGAGGTTTTGTTTACAATTTTCTTCTTTGGACTGTAGTATTTAGTCACGAGGTATTGCCACACTGTACATGTATAAGGCACTTTCCATTACACATATACTGCTATAACACGTAATCCGTGGGTTGAGTTGTATTTACTGTTTTAATGTGAATAACGTATTCAGTAACATAAAACATAAACATAACATAAAATTAAGCTGCAAAAATAATACATGTATATTGTTGCTTGCGTTTTAATTTAATGCCAACAATATGGATAAAAGGCGCATGAATAAGATAAAACAAACAGTTTATGATATATTGTTGTTTCATGTCTGTAGCCAAGCCAGAACGTGATGATAATTTTGTTTTTAAAACACCAGTACTGTTGCCAAACAAAATACTACAGTAGACTCGCCGAGATATTGCACTTTATAAATGAAGTTTGTAAATTATGTAGGAATGATAGGTACCGTGATACAATAAATGTAATCTGGATTATTACTAAAACAATTATTATGAGAGGTAGCCTATTTTTAAAGCTAGACTATCATATATACAGCCGAATGTAGGTTAAATAAAAACAGCACATAGTGCCAATTAAACATATACAAATGCAATGGATTTACTTGTACCATTTTTATTTCGTCTTTTGTACGTGGCCTGTAACCCCTGGTGTACCATAAAGTAGAGATAATGTATCAATTTAAATTTGTGAACGGTCTTTTTGTAAAACGTTATAATTCGTATTTATGCTTGTACTTTAGACATCATCTTTATGACGGTTATCGCAACGTGTTATCTACTAGATTGTCTATTAAAATAAACTCCACCCTAACATTATCAAGCATATTAAGTATGATACACAAAAGACATTTACGAGACAACGACCGGACTTACAAACATATTTATTGCATAACGCTGTCCTTGTAGTACCAAGTTAGACATACAATCACGGCCACATCTGTCTTATCAGTATTTTGGAATGAACATATTCACGCTTTCACTGGCAATAAAGATTTTATCAAAAGACGCCATATATAACTGTCTAGTTGGTATTAATAATAAATCTCAGGTGGTTGCATCCAAACAACTGCGTTTAGCACTATCTATTGATCACAATACCACAAACCCAATTTATAATTGACCTAATTTTCATATGATTTCATCTATATGACAGAGCATTCAGCTTTGACGTTGACAGGACGGAGGCTGCTCCAATGTCGTATTGTACCAACGACGACAGTCAACACAATAAAAGAATTTGCCCTTGATTAGCCTGTGACATATTACAGAAGAGGGATTTATCTTCTAACATACCCTCATGGCAATCGGAACTATACGAGAATGATATGCGCTTATGGCTCCCTACGATATTGTGTAATATTGCCATTTTTTGACAATGCTTGATTTGAGGTGATCATTGTTTTATAGGTACCTGTAGGAATTAGTTTAGGTATGGATAAAACACAATTATAGCCAATGATATCGTTTTGTTTTGTGTTTCAATGTTCTTCAATAAATACACGCACATACAAGACACTTGTGATATCATCGTCATGAACATTTCAGTATGATTCATTTGGACTACCAATAGAAATTATGGTCAATTATGCCATATCGTTACAACGTTTACTTAATACATTTATAAAATAAACTATGAAACACGGTAGTTTACCCGATTTGATTCAACGGTATGGAAATCTGATGTTAAACAAAAGGTATACTACGGTTTTTAAATATCTTATTTCGATTCTAAGATTACCTCCACGCGCAAACATATCTTTAGCCATTGTTACTTTGCGAGAGTATGTTGTTTACTTTACATTGTACTTGTTTACCTGTTTACCTGCATGACGTAATAAAAGGAATATCGTTTAAGGAATTCGATAGGTCTATATTCGGTTATGGTTTATTGAAACATATATATTTTAGGTGAATATTCGATTAGAATTGCAGTAAAAGGATAGTTTTATATTGGATTAGAATTTCAGGAAATGGAAACGTGTACGTTTGAATTTCAGGTTACAATTGCTCTTATATGTCATTGGATAAATATTAATTTGACGGACGGCACATGTGTTCCAGCACTAACATATTTGAATTTATTTGGGGTTCGCATCCTAAACCGTAACGTTACGGTAATCATACTAAAATCCAAATTGGAAATTCCAAGCTTAGTTTTTGCGTATAGATAACAGAATATTGATGCGATTTGTTTTACGCATTATAACTAATGTCAAAAATAATGATAATGCTTTTTGAATTCAAAGTAACAGAAACATTTTAGATCAGACGAGATATAGCATTTTACCGAAAACTGTTAACATTAAAGTTGTGTTTACTGTATTTGCGAAGGTATTGCTATTATATATAACTTCTATGTCATTAATAAAACTGTTCAGTATATTTTGGCGCCTATAAGTAATATGCATTTAGAAAATTAATTCCCTTTACAAATCTCTTCTGCACAAACGCTCGCAACCCTACTGCTTATAAAATTGTGGATAATATTGCATACTTTTACTATTCTCTAATGCCACATACACGTAATATATCAGTCGGTAGTTGACGGAAATAATTATTTCTTTAAAATATTTATATACATCTTAAACGTAAAATGTTTCCAAGGGTTAAATATCGTGGTTTGTTTACGTTAAATATATAGTACAGATTGATTGTGTCTGGAAATGTTAACATCAATTTCAGCAATGAAATTTCACCGGAATACACATTGTAATCTGTACATTGACTTTGATGAGCGTTCCGCTATGCGTGTGTTGCACAGCCATTATCTTATAATAATTTTACATTTCCACCATAAGCAGTTTTATACTCAATTAAATTTTGGAATTTGAAATATGTAAAGCCATTCTTCTTGAAGACAAGGTAATGAAGCACAAGTGCGCAATACACAACCGAACGAGAATATGAAAGTCAACATCTTGGTATGGCTAAGAATATTTAACAATGCTTGAATATCCTTGCTTATCCGTCGTCCAATCAGAGTTGTAATTTTAACTTATCAACGGAACAATAACGAAAATACACGAGGATTAATATGCGCCATGTCAAATGTTCTGAGCTATAAACAAACTTACGCTAATCATTTGGCAAACGATTGACAAACAACAATTTATCAAATAATGATACTTGTCAGAACCCACTTATACAATTACATATAAAGTATAACACAACCAATATAATGATATGATACAAGTTAATTTACGTAAATATTTCCAAAATATCTGACAGAATGGAACACACACACGCGCGACTGTAAGCGATCAATCAACACATGCTCGTAAATGTTTGTTTTGAAATCAGGAAGTAACATTATCAGCAGCGTATTAAAATAGAACCCCGTTAACAATAACTCAACGCATAACGTTATTACAAAAACATTTAATTTCTTCAAATTTAGCGCGTTATGATGCCTATAAATCATGCTTCAGGCTCCATTATACATATTGAGACTACGTCTGAATACTTACATTATTCTAACTTACGGTGAAACGTATACAATTAGCCATAAATATGTCATTATATACTGAAATGCATTTTGCAAGGTAGTTATTGAATATTACCTCATGTTTTGTAACTTTGTTTTATTGTTCTTGCTATAGAAGCTATTACCGAATTTAATAAATGTTAACGTAACCTTGATTACGTTTGGTACAAGGGTGACTGAAACATGGATATGTTGAAATCATTGTAAATATAGCCTGTAAGATATACAACATATATGCGCCGTTGTCCAGCCGTTCTCCAAATCACTCTTTTACTTCTTTAAAGTTTATTATATACCTTTATAGAAATATATTGGCCTCAATCAGTACCAACCAATAATTGATTGTATCTAGTTAATACATATATTTAAATGTATATTAATTAGCATCCTTAAAACAGATATTTACATTCGCTTAGACAAGATCAACGAACTAAATATAACGCGTTTCGTTTCTATTGAAAAACCAAATGCTAGTAGATTGTTATTTCTGTTTTGCGGATGGAGATGCTAATGGCGCTTAATAAGATGAAATACTGTTTAATATATTATCTAAACATTCACAGGTCGAATTGATTCATGTCTAAGGTAAAAACAGAACGTGTTGATGATATTGTTCCAAAACCACCAACAGCATTGCCAAACAATATAGTGTAGACCCGTCAAACTGTTGCGTTTTGTAAATGAAGTTATGTAAGTAAGTCAAGAACAATCAAAACATTGATACTAGAATAATAACCTGCCTGGAGTATTACCAAACCAATTCATAAGAAAGGTAACATAACCTGATGGCTACATTATATACCACCGAAAGTAGTCTCAATAAAACCAGCACACCGTGCAAAACATAATAAAATACGGGTTTTTAAAATAATGTAATATTAATAAGTGATTATACCGTATATGTTGATAGTAGGTTGATATGTTGATAATAGGTGGTGCATATCATGATCAGAAATAGGAACAATGTTCCCATATCAAGAATTCTCAAATGAGGTGTTGACATAAAAACAGATAGATGCGTAGATGTCATTTTATTAGACATACATTTTTGTTCTTAACAATCAACATACAATACATTTACTGTGACTATTTTATAGAATCGGTACATGAGTGTATATTAGGCATTCTCTTCAGACTGGTTATCTTACCATGGTATCTACGTAATTGTCAATTAAATGTCGCCATTAAAATGTCTTCAACAACAAGTACCGAATCAGACTAAAGATAACACATACATGTTTAGTCTAGTATCATAACCAAGAGACGTTTACGAGATAAGGCCCGGACTTACAAACACATTTATTGCATAACGATATTCTTGTAGCAACAAAAAGATCAAAGACATAAAGTCACGACCAGTCTGCCTTATCAGCCTCCAGGAATGAATTTTTACCCACTTTCTTGCGCAATAAAGATACATAAAATATAGCAATCATGGTAGGTAGTAACATTTAAGAAATGTGATTCGTTATCTATTGATCATACACTTGTTAATCATCGTGTACTTAATTGGTATATTTGTTCTTTAATATCACACACTATTTAACCTAGTTGTCCTGATTTGTTGAATATAATTATATATATTTGAGGAAACACAAATGTAACGTAAAGTTTTATTATTGTTTAGGGCATTAATTTTAGAAACCGACACATATATCACTACAGTCTCTTGTGAAGAACACCAAGTCATAATTAATATCCTGACAGACCCGTCATGAAATTGTACTTTTACACACCGAGCGCCAATCTAGTATGTTACTCAACAGCGTCGTTATGTTGTGGCATATAATAGACTAAATAAATCACTTGACCGGTCAAACAGCAAACAATGGTCTGAATATAGGACACCTCAAACCCGTTCTCAATCAAGGAGAACATATCGAAATTTGATTAACGTTTCTACTGATATTGGATACTCACTTATTACTGGAAAACACGGTTTAGTTTGTGAATCAAGTCTTAGCCTATTTGTTCTTGACAATTATTGTTGTGTAATGCGAATATTACCAATTCCTCTATATCACAATTGTTCATTATAATAGAAAATGGATCCAAATACACTTCATATGCTAGGATGGCTGTATCGGACTATAAGTTACTTAACAGATTATGTACAGATGCTTCTGTGACTCGCTTTGTCGATACCTTGACTATAACGTGTTGCACTACGTATAACCTTCTTGATCATTGTGTTATCTAAAATTGTGTTGTTATATAAAATGTGTCGTTAATAAGATTCAATCTACATTTTTGTACACCTGTTGTTAAAAATCCCACTAAAATGCATGGCTAAATCATAGTGACAGTAGCCATCGGTTCATGTGTGATGTCCACCCGAACATTGAATAAACATAACAAACGTTTCTATATATACGCGTAGTTGATATATACTATCAAATACGCGTATAATAATTATATATTTTACGGCTCTTAAATGATTTTTCCTGTGTGAAATAGTTTGAGTACAAAAATGTAGCTTGTTGGAAATCTATTCAAACCAGCCAGAGGGTGATCGAGATCCAATTTCGCTAATCGTCTCAAATGAGCTTAAACCTATTAATGGTCGTTATTAAAAGATCTGTAAATTAAGATAAAACAGGATGAGCATTGTCACATTTAATAATATCCTCAAACAATTAGGTGTGCTTGATTTGTTGTAATTGGAGTTTTACTTTTTTGTACATCAGTCTGAAATAAAGTAATATTTTGTTATGCCTTAGGCTCTTAGTTTATTGTCGTCAAACCAAATACGACAACAATCACGTTATGTCAATGAAGTAAATGATCAATTCATTATTTCGATAGATTGTCAAACTGATTTTAATAAGGCTTAACACAACTTTCAGCGTATCAGGGATAAATAACTGATTAGCTGTTTAAAAGTGCCTGTAATTTATTACGCAATATGCAATTGACAATTGACTGGGACCAACATGAGCTGATTCTATCGAGGTGGCCTAATATTTACAACCACACTCGTGGTAACATTTTACATATAAAATCTATATACCTTGTATTTAAAAGCTCGTTTTATAGGAGGAGCATAATTCGAGTGAAACTAGTTTTGAATGATCGTCGGTAGCTTCATATCTTCATACATTAGTGGTGATTCAAGTCTACCATGATAGAGCTCATGTTGAAGCTTCGGGGAACGATAATGGTAGTTTCAATGAGTACCTAGAAAGTGGAATGATCAGAATCGTCGCATCATGTGAGAGTTATAACCTGTATTTTGTATTTTATTGAGTGATTATCATTATGTTTGAAGGCTTGAAATTTAAACAATGACGCATACGTATTATATTAGATGCATTTACAATACTAAACATGGAGCCATAGATTGATTGCGAAACATTCATAAACCGAATAGGAACCAACTAACATGCATTTACAATACTAAAAATTGAGCAAGATAGTGATTGCGAAACGTGCATAAACTGAGTCAGTACCAACTTACATCGTTACGATTTCCGGGAATGTATTTTATTGTTTCGTTTATCACCAGTTAAATGAACTTGAGAACCGTAAATAAAATATTCATAAGAGTGACACCTGTTCACATTGATCCATGCTTAAAAAGCAATGGTTATTATTTAGATTTTCTTATGTGTATTACATGCAACGTTTGACTATTCCTCCACATGAGCAAATACTCACTACACAACAATCGGACGTAAGCCACATGCTCCTAGAATCAGGTATAATCATCTTCTTGCTATGATAAATAAGTTCCTAAATAAAATAATTAAAAAAGAATTGCATCTTTGTACAAACTGTTAGTGCAGAAGTATGTTCAAGCTAGTAATATATACGTTACATATAGTGTAAAACACTTCAGGATATCCTGTATCAAATCAAATGCGTATCATCATACCATCAAACCGCATATCCTGAAAGATATTTACTAGATGTAAACAAAAACACACTTCAATTACTCAAAAACTGTAAAATGAAAAAAACAAGCGATTGATCAAAACATGTTCATAGCATTTTACTACTGTATGTATTTTACCACAGGTAGATACCAGGACGCATTTTCCAAAAACATTTTAATGACACACCTAGCAAAACTTTATTTTTGCATTCATTTGTAAAATATACTTTTCAATAGGGCTGCGTATCGGTTAGAATGATCGATACGATATTTGTATCGATACAAAATGATCGATATTCGATATATCATATGATATTTTCAAAAGTTTTCAAAACACTACATACAGTTGTATACTTGCTTTAATTAATATGTATATATTCTAGTACAAACAAAACATTTAAAACCATAGTTACCATAGATTTAAGCGTTTCTAAAGCTGGATGTTTAATCACTTATAGGTACGAGTTGATGTATCGCCCGTAACATAAATGTAGGCTTAAACACTATTGAACACATGCTGCAGTGAACTGTTGCGCATACTATTTTTTGCGTTCGATTGTCACTGCCGTAGTGCGCGGTCATTCGGTTTCATCCCCGCGAAATTGGCGATTAACCCTCGGCTTCGAGAAATGTGTGCTTCATAGTATCACCCAATGTCAGCAAATGTTGAGGACTTGATATGAATGGAGAATATAATGAATAACGTTCTGATAATACTTTATTGAGTTAATAGGTAAATAGGTGACATTTCTAGCACTTCGCCTGTATATGAACTTGCACAGTTTTTAGTTTATGGATATTACACTGGAGGCTATGAATATGCAGGAAATGTGTACAAAAACTAAAAACAATATGGCCATTTATTTCAACAGCGCCATGTAGTTATTAACCAATTGTGTGTTAGACACATAAACCATGCTATGGCACACAACTTTATGGCATAAACTACCAGAGGTAGTGCATGGTTTTACATTTGCATTTCTGCAATTATCCACCTAATAAATAAGACATTAATCAACATATCTTGACGCCATAGCTTCAGTTAGTCGTTTGTTTGGGAAATTGGGTGATATGCGTTCTTCCCATTATGATGTTGCCATCGCAGTGATGGTGTTGGCGTCATTGGCATTAGCTACAAAGCGTCTGTTTTTTTGTTTCCAATTCAAACACATTGTGGTCAATGGGTTTCTCATTTGTTTATAGTTGAATACACATACACCGATATGAGAATTGATGTGAATCCGATACATATCATAATACAACAGAGACCTAGTGAATACGCAAGTAATGATGTCAGTAGTAAGGGACGGTGATGATCGAATCACTGTATTTAATGTAACATTTCCCTCCCGTACCGTACCGTCAAGTAAGGATAATGTGAGAGTGACATAAAATGGTTTTTTTACGTATTACGTGTACACAAAATCAATTAATGTCTAAAACAAGTATTTTAGTATCTTAGTGAAATAAGCATTGACATTATAGATATCTGGATAAATCTTTATAACGTTTTTGTTTGATTCCGTATCTGTGGACTCGACCACTGCACCACTCTATTTTTATCCTAACTGGACAGTACACATACAATGTTTTATAAATAAGTTTAGTCATTTTATATATCTTTGTAATAAAAGTGTTCAGACGAGAAAATGTGTCAGATTTTGTCATCTCTTTTAATACACATTGATAGAAGATGAATACCATTTACATCCGAAATAGGTACATGTATATGTGAAAGATAGAAAACTGAACTCGCGGTTATTTGATATCCCAGCATGCATTTGGTCTATATCTGTTTTGTATCATAGCAGGCCCGTAGCCACGTTCAGGAAATACCAAAATAATCACGTTTTGAAGGGAAAAGCGCCTCAAATAGATGCTAGAAAATATTTCACTCGGTGCTTTTCGTCTCTGGATACGGTTCTGCATAGTCTAAGTGAAACAACGGCACATGGGAGTACATACTCCCGGCGTCAGATGAGTTTCAAAGTAGTGGAGAGCTTCTTCGTCTACTTGAGGAAGTTCATTGTATTGAGTACATTTTGGATACATACCTGGAGGAAATTGATAAACACAAAGAAACCACAGAAGCGCTTAACACAGATGCAGTATCTGATATTGAATCGTTTGCGAATTCATTAGGTGAATATGTCGCCGGATAAATCAGTATGCCGGTATTTGCATGTATTTGTACTAATGTTGTTAGTTAGTCACACACTAGTTGTTTGTTTGTTTTTCCCCGAGGTCATGGGCAATATACATTTGCCGATGATACACATATTCGAAATGTTTATCTATAATGTCTGATAACGGATACAGCAGATTCCGTCAAAGTCAGGGTACATTGAAATAGAAATACAATGGACTTCTGGAATTCTATCGAAACCGACAAACCCTGCCGGTAACAACAGGTTGCGGGTAAAAAACAGGTTCGTGACAAATACGAAATATCACTGCAGTGGGTTGATCCGTTGGGTCGTATTACCTCGTGTTGCTAGTGTATTGCCGTATGCGGTATAACGCAAGCAACGAGAGGTAATACATTGTACGTATTAACGGATCAACACTACTGCAATAATATTCCTTTATTACATTCCTACATTAGTGATGAATTCCCGGCATCGGAACATGACATTTCTGAAATTCTATTCGTAGTAATTTCCTGCAATATCGGACCGTGTGGACTGCAAAGTATCTGGTGAAATGTGCCAGGAAGATGTGTATCGGGCTCATTAAATAGAATCAGGCTGTCTATTTGAAATAAGAGCTAGGCGCACTTCTGCAGTGCCGGACATGCCTGTATCTAATGTATCTCTCTCTCCCTTCGGAGGCTTTAATAAGCCACCTTGGGTAAAGACACTTTCAAGATATAAGGGTGCAAAGACTCCGTTTAAAAAAAGTAAATGTTTATAGGAAGTTGACCTGACATTGAAAGTACCTTAAAATTACCAGACTAATACGAAATTGTAACACAGTTACATGTATTTGTAAAAGTAGTGACACAGAACAAAACGCCAATAAGTGAATATTATGAAAGATTACCTCATGTTATATATTAAGTGCGACACAATTTCTTAACAATGTTTGATAGCGTGGATGTGTAGCGACTCAATTACATTTGGTATAATCATGACAACGACATGATGATAAAGGTAATACGTATTTAACTAGCTGATACTAATGGAATTCTACAATCCTTAAAATGACCAAATATTTAATTTATTTGGGTACAGCAACTAAAATAGAATAATGTGAAATACATTTGCCACACAGATTTTAAGAAACAATACATTTAGTTTAAAGCGCCATATACAAACAATAATAACAAGGAAACAATATGAATTAAAACCGAACATATACATACATATTAACAGTTATCGAACAAAGTCAATTATAAAGTATTAAAGACAATATGCAATAACACAATTAGGGATAAAACGCGCATAAGTCTTTAGGAATTGAATGACAAATTGCTGGCTTAGAATTAGAAGGTCGTAAGTACACAATTAATGCTTTTAGAAAACAAGAAAAACTGGCTGAAAACTACTCTTTACTTTTGGAATAACAAGATTTTTAAAATTGCAGTTTTGTCAACATGATTTTCATGCCAATAGGCTTATAAGAAGCGCCCTGAGACACATATTTCAAATATTTATGAGTATTATAAGTTCTAAGCCAGCAAAATGTAGAAATGGATATTTATATACATATCAAACATATACATGTCTAACACATATCATGTAATAAAAGACATTGCAATTAAACATTATAGACATTAAAAACAATCAACATAATACATTTGCTATTACTTGTCACTTTTAACTTGTCATCCATGAATATCCATGCTTATCCGTAGTCCAATCAGAGTTGTAATTATAACTCATCAAAACATTCTTACTGTACAAAAACGAAAACATACGGTGATTAATTAGCGACAGGTCAAAAGTATTCGACAATATCACTATATTAAGTGTAAGTGTTTTACGAGGCTGTGTTATTAGGCAACACGACGATGTGTCAATTATTTGGATCTGAAAAGAAAGATTTTACCTACATCAGTTCATGTATAAATGTATATTACTTACACAGTTTATTATCTTACTAACTGTTTCTCTAAGTATATGGCCAATCCATATAGTATGATATTAAGACAGCTCACAATGTTTTTATTAAATAAACAAATCACGGAACACTAAACCACTGTATACTTTATGATCTTATAATCATAGGGATGACCTAACCGATTTTTTGTCATAGATACAGTCATGTATATTAAGACAGCTCACAATGCTATTACTGAACACTACCATAGTACAAATAAAGCAATGATAAAGGCAACGACTTTGTGAATGAAATGTATGTAATACAATGTCAGTACATGTAACCTACCACTCGTACTTTACTGATTACAGATTCCTCTCTCTTGGAATTGCCTCCTAACCTTGGAAATGTATTCCTGATATCGATCTTCACTGTAACAAAAAGTGCCGATATTTGTTAAAAGAATACTAGTATATATCTACATGATCATCACAAACAACTGTGTATATACATTGCATTAACTTGTAGGCATTTTAGTTGCTGTTTCTTCTAATGTATGGAGTTTAAGATAATGAAATAGTTGCTAAATTTGTCCCATCCATTGTCTGTATAATATACTTGCATGATTTGCAATGTAGAATACATACACGGTTATGACACACTATGCTTCTACATTTGTATATACACGTATATATTATGTAATATTTAATTACAATTTCTGTTATATTTTGTTCTACTTTCACATTACAGACCAAACATGCCTCTGTGCTATATAAATCATTAATTATGTATACATTTGCACTTTGTTAAATGAACACACAATGCGAATAGTTTGAGTTATAGCTGTGAGTTACATGTAGTACCTCTAACTAGTAAGAAAATCCAAAATCAAACATTATATGCCTCAAGAGGCACGCATTATCATTGCACGGGATAAGAGATAATATATGCACACGACCGGTTTACTATTGTGATGCATGTGTATTCATTGGCCACACTTCATAAGATGAGATCAAGCAAATGTCCTATATATAAGGATGTACAATAACAACCCATTGCCTAATGTTATTGATTGTACTTTTCCTGTACAGGAAAACACGTTTGCAATGGAGATGGAAAGCATGTCCATCTCTACATGTGTAAAGGCTATGTAAAACTAATATTGAGATACTTAGTGTAATCTTCTGGATACTGTTTTACTAACATTGCGTAAACGTCGCTTAAGTTTACGCAAATATTTGTCACTTACGCAAATCTTTAAGTGTGTTTTACTAATCGATCGCAAGTTGTTGCATACATTTAAGTAAAAATATTGAATATTGAACGTAGACCGGGCCACAATAGAGAGGTTGCGAAAGGCAACATGTAACGTGTACGTGTACGTGAATACTATTTTTGGGTATTTCGTCATCCAGGTATGTGTAGTTTCTACAAGTAACGGACGTGTGACAGACGAAAATATAATGTGTACTACGTCATACAGGTATGCGTATGCACGGGAAACCCAAGCTTTTATCGCCGGTAGTCTCAGTAAGTTTATATAAACACTCATTATCGATTCACGAAGAAATCATGTTACAACTGCCATGTGATGTTACACGCACACGTTGTGTTTCGCAAGCCAATTTTAATGGCGACGCGTACGTATACATGTACGGGTAGCTACACGTACACGTAGTCGTACACGTTCGAATCGCAACCTCTCTATTATAACCAATATAACGGGAACCAGAGTGAATAAATATACGTAAAAGTTTGATAAGTTTTGATGATTAAACATGTTTATATTACTAAGCACGGTCTATAACAACAAGTGACGGTCGAAAATCAACAGTGCGTGGCAAAAACTCCTCACTACGTTCATATTTGCTATTTACGCTTACTCCGACCTTGCGTAGAATTACGCCAATACTTACGACAGAACATGAGAAAAAATATCTTAGTAAAACGCATTTGCGCAAATATTATCGACGTACGCAATATTTACGGAAAACTTAGAGTTACGCTAGCGTAAATGCTTTGATAAAACAGTACCCTGGTGCGTAATAGGTACCTGTCATGAATATGAAATGCAATGTACATGTACGGTATTAATGTATGTTTCGTAACTAGTTGTTTACCTTACAGCTTATATCAATTTACCATTGCAAAACATTGTTGTTAGATGCATTAGTTCTTAATACTAGTAATGCCGTTGGTGGATGTTTGCAGAATACATCTTGTCATAACCGTTCAAAATTATATGTAGATAATTGAAGATGTCCAAAATTACCTAATGAAAAATACACGTAGAAAGGTATCTACACTGAGTACATTGATTGTTTTGTGTGACCTTCGAATAAAGTTATAGGCTAAGCAATATGTAGAATATGCAATACACGCGTTTCGATATGTATTCAGTGTATATTGGTATTTCAAATGACATTTGTATTTGCAAGAAAAAAACTGGACATCCATCATCATCTTTCAAATAACGGTACACAATATACAATGTATAACGGTAGAGAACGACAATAGAAACATTGAGGCGTTACTTGGTAGGGTAGATGCGCACATTGTTTTAAAACAAGTTAACAATTTGCTATACTAATAAATGAGCACCAAAATCAGGAGTAGATGCCTGACAGCAAGCACTGTTGAGCCAATAGATTGAACTCGGGTATACGATAGGAGTTCCCCGATTGTACATACTAATACATATTCATATAATACATTAAATTTAATGGTAAGAGATTTTAAGGTTTTTAAATGGTCATTTGTACGTAGACATGCAACTAAAAACTGGTATTACAGAGTGAACGTATCGGTTGACACTCTGATTATAGGTAACTCTATGCGTAAAACTATTACCAATAATTGTATTGAGGAGAAGTTTAATATGTACAAACATGATTGGTTACAAACTATTAGTAATGATCAGTTTAGAGGAAATGGAGGCAATCAACTTACATGTAAAACATATAGACTATTTAAACATTCATATGAAACTGAAACCTTTGTGAAGAACAATACGCTCGTATTATACCAATAACGTTGTGGTGTTGCACCCCTAAAAATTGAGATTGGACAATATCAGGGATACCAATTGATGAACGATTTTGTTTTAATCGTATGAATGCTGTTAAAAATGAATATCATGTAATAATGTCATGTAATCGGTATGAAAACACCAGATGTCATTTATATCAATGTATTCAAAATATATACCCGGATTTTATCTGAATAATCTTGAAAAGTTTTATTACATTCTATCAAATGATGAAATCGTAAAATACAGTGCCAAAGCTTGTCATGAATTTCTAGTCACTAGGAAAAAACGCATTGTACAGTTAAGTTTTGTTTTACTTGTATAGATGATGTTTTATATTATGACTTCCATTTGTATTTGTAATTGAATGATATTGTATTTTAATGATACTAATTCTTTATTTTTTATGTATGTGTACTTATATACTTATTTTATGCCGTTCATTTTGTCTCTCATAACTCAAATGGAGTGGTTTTGTGCATGTTTTACATTTTTATCATTTTATATGTATATTTGTTACAAATATGTACACGAGTGAGACGTTAATAACTTTATCTTATCTCATTCATTGTGAGCAAGTATTAAGCTATAGAATGGTAATTACCTCAATTGCCTGTAACGAAACCATAATATGTAAATTATAACGTGTGCACACTTTGAAACAATCGATCACTTATTTCACGAATACTGAACTTGATACGTCTGCATAGAGGCAGTTTAACAAAATGAAATTCATTGAATGAATAAGCTTCTGTCAAATAGCATTAAAGTTTAATTATATATACATGTATTATACAATATCATTTAGACAGAGGACCGTAACAAATAAAAAACCATACTGATTGTACATTGCATAGTTTCCAAAATACAAACATAGAGAATGGTAGATTATTACACATATTATGCCCCTTGCTCCCGGGTTGCGCTAGTGAGTTTGCACTTGTAACTAAAACATACGCTGGTAAACAAAGTACCAACTCAACCTGCGCGGAATACTCGCTGTTTAAGACCGACTACTCATCCATTTTTACAATTGTTGAAACAATGCTGACTTTAAGAATTAAAAGTGTGCCATTAGTATGACGAAGGCAGATATGACAACGCAAGAGGTAGCTCACATACGTAATTTTACCCTCCAAATCTGCCCTTGTAACCACACATGTATGAGAGTATCTATATAGTGTAACGATGCATTTACAGTCAATGATTATGTTGATCACTGATCATAATTCATCATTATACCTAATCACGTTGATTATTTGTGGCTTTTAATAGGAAAGATCATGTTCATATACAAAGGTTTTCCTACCACCAGCTAGCTATTGGTGAATGGCAGGTTTTTATTGTCCATTCATCCAATAAATTGCCGGTGGACATTATGCATATGAGTAGTTATAACTGTTTTAACTGGTATTTGTATGCGTTAATTGATGTTTAATACACAAAATGTATTGCTATTTATATAAACAAATTGTCACACGAAAAATATTTGGTTATGTTGAGTGAATGGTTTAAAGTCACCACGGCATCAAAGGAGTTTCTAGATTGTACATAATACGACATATTTATTGTAATCAAGTATTGAGCTATAAAATTCTACTTACCGAACAACCCTGTAACGAAACAAAAACATGTCAATTATTACGTGTGCACGAATACTGAACTTGATACGTCTGTATAGAGGCAGTTTCACAAATACATTCAATTTATATGACTGTGGCAATGTTAATAACTACATTACAATTTTATCATAACGATGCATACATTTACAAAAACAATTTGATTGATGATTATGTTCATGTAACTGATCACGTAGCTTATTTCAAGGATTTACGACATGTTAATATAATATTCATCCTACACATTGAGTAAAGACCTGCATTGTATTGTCGAGTAGTGTATAATATACACATACTTATTGCTTTCTCTATACAAACAATGATAGTGCAGGTATTACCGGATCGACTTTCAACAGCAGAAATATAAGACAAACGGGCTACAGCTTGCCATATGACACATTAACATTTTTTATTTTTTATTGTCTACGAACACATTTAGACCAATTACATGTAGTTAAAGTATTTTGTTCCATTTTGTATAAAATTGCTTCTTACGATTGCTACTAATATGGAATCAATTGATACAGCAATGCTGTTAATTATCTTTAAGATATTATGAACACGAAAATGTAATATACCGATTCCACTTAGCTGATATTTACTATAAATGCAACATCTGCAAATTAACAAGCTTAGTGCAACGGCCACTATTTGCAACTCCAAAAGGTAGTTTTCTAAAGCGATGGTACTTGTATTGTAAATTTCTGATACCAAAGGCATGTGTAATGTGTACGGGTAACATGGTTTTGGCGTTTTATTTGTAAACCTAACATTACCATGTACTCAATTTGTCGTCAACAACTAAATTAGACCTGCTGAAAATTTTTACATCAGTGGATGAGGTTATAGATGTACACACACTATAATAATAGTCCGATTTCATTGCCAATGAACTGTTTACAATAAGAGAAACAGCTCAAAGTTTCACACATACACTTATATACAAGTATTGAAATACATAATTATACTCGTTGTCCCTACATGAAATAATTTTAGATTGAACTAACATAATTTCAATACAAGTGTATTGTATTCACATATTAAATTGTTTGTTTACGTAACTTGTCTGACATGAATACGCCTTCGTCCTTACGGATATTTTTCTAAACAATGGTTTCGATGTTAAGATATTTAACAATTCGCAAATGAAACGAAATGAAAGGTTAGCGTAATTATATGTGCAATATGCTCGTAAACCATCATACTATATAAGAACTGATGTTTGCCAATATTGTTGTTGAATCCTTAAGATATGATGCATGAAGTTGTGCAATATCATTTTTATTAAATGGATTGATGCCAAATATCTTCGGGTTACGTGAGGAAATAACAACGTAAACGCATTAAGATAATTTGGAAATAATTGGAGATGTCCGTAGTGATGCATTGAAGTAAATACATTCCTTTATACGGTTCAATACGATACATGATGCTATTTAAGTGACAACATATACGTCGATTCCAGTAATGCTATAATTTTACATCACGTATACATGTACAAGTACGATTATGGCTATGCTATGTCTATGTTTTCAACTCCCAAAATCGGTTTAAGAGTTTCTAGAACGTATAATATCGATGTAAACCTTTACTTAATTATATGATTAATCATATACTAAAATGTAAATCCTCCAACGCCATTAAGATACTAGTTTAGAAATATATAAGTGAAAAGATTTTGATACTTACGGAAAAATCCTGAAATAAAACAAGAATACGTCAGTTATTACATATGCATCTTCTTGTTCACAGAATAATCACTATTTTATTCACGAAATTGTACTCGGCTAAAACAATGAAAGGCACATCAAAATGTTTTGAGATAGCGCTGCCTGGAGTAAATACATAAATGTACCAACAAAGCAAATGCATAAAATGAGTGTGTGAATGTTTTCGCACGAACACACATTAAATCTCTGCACCGAATATATAATTATTAAAAAAGAAGCGCCTATTGGAAGAAATCCACATTTTTGTGAATAATACTATTTTTGTTTTTCGTTGATTACAAATATTCTACAAACATTTAACGCCACATGTTAGTGTAATGCAATCTAATGTCTACATCGATTTAGTATGTTCTCAATTCCTTATGTATGTTCTAAACGATTTCAATTTTCAGATCATCAAATGGTTTCGTAGACTTTCTCGGGCGTGTAATGCACCTGTAGTCAAAGTTCCAAACATACGCGTACATACTTATGGTTGCTATTTTCTTATCGCGGAATAACAAATGACTGAAAGCTATATCCCGAATTTTCATTGTAATGACGACTTTCTGTTGTCTTGTGGTGAACACGGGACGTGCAGCAATTCTCTGGCCAATATGTCGCCTTCCTGTTTAAAGCCTTTTCAACCTAAAGTACCAGCAACCCACACATTCGTCGCTCATTTAATGACGTAAATGTGGATCGCTGACATATACGTCCACAACGTCAGGGATCTCAAATAACGGCATCAAATAAGGGTTGTGATGCATTATCTATCATGCTATCTTACAACAAAACCACAAATCCGGACATTACCATTTTACACGTTTCCTCTTCAAGCGAGTTTGGCAATAATTTAGTAATACCACATCTTTACCTATCTACTCCACACAAGATACGATTATTGCACTTTAATGCTACCTGACAGTTAAAGTGAGCATGACAACATTGAATAGAAGATAAAAACTAAACAATATATTTCATCTTAAGACTTATCGGTTATGAATTACAACACAATGACTAAAGAAGGTAGCATTCCAATTACATTTGTATTTGCGATATGCTCTTAATATATTTCCGAAAGCAGTTTATCGCTGTGATAATCCAATTATTTTTCTGATATTTTCTTAATAGGTCACACAGAACATATCATAATATAGCTAGACTAGGTGGGGCAGTCATAGTGTTGGCGGAGCAAACATACTAAACATCGCAAACTCTGTGACAGACTCTTTGGATTAACATTGAATATAATAGCACAATATCATTAACACTAACAACTGTGCCTTATAACATTACATGTATTAATAAATAACCAACAAGTTTTCATTGCCGTTTTCCCTCAAGTACGTTACAATGAAAAAAGTGAATAACTTGTTTGTTCATCTAAAATATTCATGTGACATGTACCATATTGTGATAGTTTACAATAATCTGAACATTTCCGGGATCGCATTGATGTCCAACAAACGTGAGGGCTACCTTGGCCGCAGTGCTTATGTCAGCTACGTACACATTAGTACATGAATGTACATAAAAGCGTGTGGACATACAATCCATTTCCTAATTTCTAATACAGTCAAACATGTTTGCAACAGTGATGGAAAACAAGTCCAATAATTTAGCAATATCCTATCTTTACCTATCTGCTCCACACAAGATACGATTATTGCAATTTAATGCTACCTGATAGTTAAAGTGAGCATGACAACATTGAATAGAAGATAAAAACAACAAAAACTATATTTCATCTTAAGATTTATCGGTTATGAATTACAACACAATGACTAAAGAAAATAGCAATGAGATAAGGCGACAAAACAAATCACAGGAACGTCCAAGGAACGATCAGGAGTCTAAGAATCATACACAATTATAATGGATATTTAATTGTTGGACTAGGTTGTTCCCCTACCTTTACATATAAACAGAAGTAGCAAAAGTGCAATTGTTTCGTTAATTGTTTTGACTAGAGTATTTATTTAACAAAATATAAATAAACACTATACTCAATGGTCGGTATACATGTAGCAAATTTTATCTTTTTAACAATATGATAATACAACGGATTGTATTCATAATTTTGAAAATTGGTATTTTTCAAAAGCCAGTTATCGGGTAGTCTGCATGCCACGAGCTTGCATTATTCTGTCAATGTTTTAAGCATTTGTCTCAGTACATAGGAATATGTTTTATAAATATCGATCCACCATTGTATTGCCAACGTAAGGCATGTTTATTAATAATGTATCGTCATGGTTTTGTTGTTGTATTAGCATAGCATTGACAGTGTGACATCGTGTTTATGTCAGTGTATAAATTGTTATAATAGTAATTGTTTTTAATTTTATGTAATTGTTAACAATTGTATATAATGTAGCATTTCAATTACATTTGTATTTGCGATATGCTCTTAATATATTTCGGAAAGCAGTTTTTCGCTGTGATAATCCAATTATTTTTCTTAATAGGTCACACAGAACTAATCATAATATATCTAGACTAGGCGGGACAGTCATATTGTTGGCGGAGCAAACATACTATACATCGCAAACTCTGTGACAGACTCTTTGGATTAACATTGAATATAATAGCACAATATCATCAACACAAATAACTGTGCCTTATAACATAACATGTATTAATAAATAACCTACAAGTTTTCATTGCCGTTTTCCCACAAGTACGCTACAATGAAAAAGGTGAATAACTTGTTTGTTCATCCAAAATATTCATGTGACATGTACCATATTGTGAAAGTTTACAATAACCTGAACATTTCCGGGATCGCATTCATGTCCAACAAACGTGAGGGCTACCTTGGCCGCAGTGCTTATGTCAGCTACGTATACATTAGTACATAAATGTACATACATGTAAAGATGTGTGAACATACAATCCATTGCCTAATTTCTAATACAGTCAAACATGTTTGCAACAGTGATGGAAAACAAGTCCAACTCTATATTTGTAAAGGCTACGTAAAACTAGTATTGAGAGACCTATTAGTGTATTCTTCGTGTGAGGAATTAGTCCCTGACATGGAAAGTAATTGCAATGTGCATGTATGTCTTAAGGTTTCGTTCGTAAAGGTGCAGAATGGCTCGGTCAAAAAAAATTAAAAAGGTAAGCGTTGTTACAACTAGTTGTTCATCTTACAGCTTACACCAATTTACTAATGCCGACATCGTTGTTCGATTAATCAGATCTAAATCTGGGACATTATCTAAAAAACGTTGGTGAATGTTTAAGGGATACATTCTGGAACAACCCGTGTAAATATATTTGGAGATAATTGAAGTTGTCGAAAAGGACTTAATGAATTACAATAGTATGTAGTATTTTCAAACAATGATGCCTGTATTTGCTAGACCAAAAAAGAATAATCCGGGTCCTCTAGATACTCTTCCATATATGTATAAAGGTGTAACGGAAGAGAATGACTTTGAAGCATTGATTGTTTTTTGTGGTCAGACAACATGGTAGAACAACCCAATATTTGACAGCATGCTATCAATTTTCTATATATGAAATTCCACAACGTATGTATAGAGGCAGTTGTACAAAATGTAATTAATTAATTAATTGCGTGATTCTTTGAAATAACATTCAGTATACGTATACAATATCATTTAGACAGGTGACCATGTTTTATAAAATAATATATATAAATATATAGCACATTTTCCAACACGAAAACAAACATAACAATTGCGTCAAAAATTTGTAAACATGTTCTGTTTTGAAACATGAAAAAATGTCTGATGTATGTTTTTCCTAACATTCAAATACGCCGATCGCCGAACTGCTATTGTTCAAAATAATGGCGAGAATGGTAGATTATTACGAACATTATTTTCATGCACTCGAGTGGCGTTCGTCAGTTTTCACGTGTAACTAAAACGTACTGTCGCATACAAAGTACCATCTGAGGGGCGTTCAAGCTCAACCTGCGCGGCATACTGGCTGTACAATACCGGATACTAATCCATGTTGACACTTATGTGTTCAAACAAAAGAGTGCGTTTAACAATTTCGCAGTAACTGTAAACACCTATGTCTGAGATAATCCACACAATACTTTTTCTCATCTACATTAATGATCTTCCACTACACATGACATGTTTGCGGATTATACAACTATCTCAGCATATGACAATCCTACCACAATTGTGCATGACAAATTACAGTGTGTACACAAAATTCAATGTTGTTACCAAGTGTACAAAAAACAAAGTTGATGAACATCTCGACCTCCAACGATGCACAATCCCCCAGTAGTGGTGACTTCGCAGACAACTTGCATTAGTTTCGAAAAAGAGCTGCTAGTGTAATTCTTAATCAAGAATTTGCAGCACCATCACAAGCACTTTTCTTAGAACTTGGATGGCTAAAATTCAGTGATAGAGTTGAATACAAAATCTGTTTTAGTGTATAAAGCATAACATGACCAATCTCCTGAAAACATGTGAAACAAATGTCTATACATTCATGACAAACATAATAATAACTTAAGATCATCAGTGCAAACTATACTTCATGTTTCAAAACCAAGAAATGAATTATCAAGAAAATTCTTTTCTTACTACGGTGCAAAACTGTGGAATAATCTACTAAAATCGGTGCAAACTGCCAGGACACTTTAAAAGCAATTATTTAAAGTGGAAATTTGCTAGTATTTTATAATTATTGCCAATACATTTAAAATTATTATATCAACAATTGTTAATTGTGTATGCCTGTTTACACCTGAACATCTGATCCAGGTGTTAATATGCATACTTGTACTTGTATAATTTGAATTATGCATTGTTGTAAATATTGTCATTGTATAAACGTGTACATATAGCTATTGTTACTGTGGAACATAATGAAAATTAGTTTGCCAACTATGTTATCCTCAGAAAATAAAGAGGATATTATTATTATTATCATAACGATGCATACATTTACAAAAACAATTTGATTGATGATTATGTTAATGTAACTGATCACGTAGTTTATTTGAAGGATTTACAACATGTTAATACACTATTTATCCTAGACATTGAGTACAGACCTGCATTGTATTGTCGAGTAGTGTATAATATACACATATTTATTGCTTTTTCTATACAAACAATGATAATGCAGGTATTATCGGATCGACTTTCAACAGGTGGAACGCTATACAGAAGAAATATATAAGACAAAGGGGCTACAACTTGCCATATGACACATTAACTTTTTGAATTATTTATTGTCTACGAACGCATTCAGACCAATTATAATTATGTAGTTAAAGCATTTTGTTCCGTTTTTTATAGAATTGCTTCTTACGATTGCTGCTAATTTGGAATCAATTGATACATCAACGCAGTCGATTATCTGTAGGATATACGAACACGAAAATGTAATATACCGATTCCCATATTAAGCTGATTTTTACTATAAATGCAACATCTGCAAATCAACAACCTTAGTGCAACGGCCACTATTTGAAACTCCAATAGGTAGTTTTCTAAAGAGATGGTATTTGTATTGCAAACTTCTGATACCAAAGGCATGTGTAAGGTGTACGGATAACATGGTTTTGGCGTTTTTTTTGTAACATTACCATGTATTCAAGTTGTCGTCAACAACTATACTAGACTTGTTGATAATTTTTACAATAGTGGATTAGGTCATAATGTACACGCACTATAATACATGTAATAGTCCGATTTCATTGCAAATGAACTGTTAACATTAAGAGAAACAGCACGCAGTTTCACACATACTCTTAGAATATAACCTACATTATGAGCCAATGAAAACGCCGAATTTTCGCGGTTAAATGAAAATTTAATCATTAAATTTTTCTCTTAACAGACTTGACGTCATGCGTTGGCGCTAATTTCTATCGGCCAATCAGAATGCGTTATGTTATATTCTAAGTCAGTTAGAACATATTAAGTAAATTTTAATGACTAAAAAGGACTCGCTTCGCTTCGCTCGCCCCGCCCTTTTTATCATTAAAATTTACTTAATATGTTCTACATTTGTAACTATAACATATATACTAGTATTTGAATACATAATTATACTCGTTGTCCCTACATGAAATAATTTTAGATTGAACTAACATAATTTCAATATAAGTTTATTGTATTCACATCTAATGTTTGTTTACGTAACTTGTCTGACATGAATACATGTACGTCTTCGTCCTTTCGGATATTTTTCTAAACAATGGTTTAGATGTAAAGATATGTAACAATTCGCAAGTGAAACGAAATGAAAGGTAAGCGTAATTATATGTGGATTTGCTCGTAAACCATCATACTATATAAGAACTGATGTATGTCAATATTGTTCCAAACATACACGCACATAGTTATGGTAGCTATTTTTATCGCGAAATAACAAATGACTGAAAGCCCTATCCCGAATTGTCATTGTAATGACGACTTTGGGTTGTCTTGTGGTGAACATGGGACGTGCAGCAATCCGCTGGTCAATATGTCGCCTTTCTGTTAAAAGCCCTTTTGAACTTAAGTACCAGCAACCCACACATTCGTCGCTCATTTAGTGAAGTAAATGAGGATCGCTGACATATACGTCACAACGTCATGGATCTCAAATAACGGCATCCAATAAGAGTTGTGATGCATTATCTATCATGATAGCCTTACAGCAAAACCAAAAATTCGGATATTACCATTTTACACGTTTCCTCTTCAAGCGAGTTTGGCAATAATTTAGTAATACCCCATCTTTACCTATCTACTCCACACAAGATACGATTATTGCACTTGAAGGCTACCTGACAGTTAAAGTGAGCATGACAACATTGAATAGAAGATAAAAACTAAACAATATATTTCATCTTAAGACTTATCGGTTATGAATTACAACACAATGACTAAAGAATGTAGCATTCCAATTACATTTGTATTTGCGATTACCATTTTACACGTTTCGTCTTCAAGCGAGTTTGTGAATTACAACACAATGAATAAAGAAAATAGCAGTGACATAAGACGACAAAACAAATCAAAGGAACGGACACAAATGAACATCCAAGGAACGATCAGGAGTCTAAGAATCATACACATTTATGATGGATATTGAATTGTTGGACTAGGTTGTTCCCCTGCCTTTACATATTAACAGAAGGAGCAAAAGTGCAATTGATTCTTCAATTATTTTGACTAGTGTATTTATTCCATCATTCATCAAATGCATAGTTCAAATTAACAAAATATAAATAAACCATATACTCAATGGTCGTAATACATGTAGCAAATTTTATCTTTTTAACAATATGAAAATACAACTGATTTTATTCATAATTTTGAAAATTGGTATTTTTCAAAAGCCAGTTATCGGGTAGTCTGCATGCTACGAGCTTGCATTATTCTGTCAATGTTTTAAGCACTTGTCTCAGAACATAGGAATATGTTTTATTAACATCGATCCACCATTGTATTGCCAACGTAAGGCGTTTTTATTAATACTGTATAGTCATGGTTTTGTTGTTGTATTTTCATAGCATTGACAGTGTGACATCGTGTTTATGTCAGTGTATAAATTGTTATAATAGTAATTGTTACAAATTGTTTACACTCAAAAATCAGTCCAAATCAAGCGCAATTTGATGCATGGCAATCATATCTGGCGTGCACAACTAAGCGATCTGAATTTGATTTTCGTTTTATTATGCGACGTGACTGTTGATTATCATATAGTTTTATTACAACGAAGTCAATCCTGCGTTTAAAAATGAAAATTCCATCGGACCAAAAACAGTGTTAGAATTAAAAGATAATTTGAAAAGAGAACCATGATTTGCATTTCGTAAACCAAAAATAGACACCTTAGTTAAGCACGTCTGAAAAATGGCTACATCAATGAAGGCAGAAGAGCCACAAATACTTTGACAAATATATTAACTATATGTCGCTGGCTAAGAATTAGAAGGCCGTAAGTAAAAAATCCATATTTTGAGAAAACAAGAAAATCTGTCTAAAACTACTTTTTACATTTGGAAAAACAAGCTCTTTAAACTTCAGTTTGGTCAGGATGGATATAGGCTTGTAAATAAGAAGCGCATTGAGACGCATATTTAAAATGTGCACTCGTCTTTTCAAGTAAAAATTAGTACTTACGACCTTATAATTCTAAGTCAGTGATATATTTGAACGTAAAGTAGTTCGAGAGAACTGTTAAAAAGTAAAACGACGCCATCATATTTACCATGCGCCTGGTCCACGTAACTGACACTCTACAAATTTACATAACTTTTGTTTTTTCTTGTGTGATTGTGTTATAATGCATACCGTATGTAGCGGAAAATTGCGTTTTTGTTGATGTAATTTATAAAACATGTCATTAAATCATATTAAATCGGTCTTGTATATTTCACAGAAAAAAAAACAGAAAAAACGCACAATTCTGTGCTCTAATTTGTCCACGATATTTTTGCTAAAATCTCTATTTTCTTTTGCGTTTTCTGAAAGTTTGAATCTTTTGGACAATGAATTCAACAAGCAAAACAAATCCAGAATCTCGAAACATGTTTGTTTCCTATGAAATAAATACTCACTAATTTCCACCTGTGAACTACGTGATGTTTAAATTGACTTTTCGAATTTTAAGTATAAATAAAAGCAAAATTCCAATTAACTATTGATAGTTTGTCCAACTCTATTAAACTGAATAATAAAACTTTTTCAAATGTTACATTTGTCACCAGGATACACTATTTGGTACAGTAAATCGTTTAATACTCGAACATTTTTTACAATTGTTTTGTGTTTATAAAAAGATATATTTTCATTTTTAATATGTAAACTGAATAGAGAATCCTACATCGATTTAATTGCCTTTACAATACTGACATATTAAGTGCTTACAAATGTACATCAGTGCAGTCTTGCGGATCGTTATGTTAACTGAATACACACTCCTATGAAATCGAAAGCCACTGGTTGGTAACGTAGCTCACCATATATCTTCAGTCTGATCAACAACATGTTTGACAGACGAAAAACATGTTGCGATTGATTTTTTAATCATCAAAACAGTATTTTAACCAATTGTTAGTAAATTAAATAGCCCAAATAACGTAGATTCAAAACACTTTTTGTCTACTATTTATACGTATGTATCAGCTATGGCAATGAAATCCATCCCATCTATTATAAGATTTAAATCTTTAAGATAAACAAATTTACTTGTATATATGAAACAAACTTGTTTAAACATTAACACACAACAATGCAGAATCATATTACCAAAGAATATCGAAAGCATAAAACGTTTAAGTGCTGATAGTGAAGATATAACACTTGTCATGGTAACTTAGTTCACATTAAATTGACACACGCATATATATTGTGCATCTTCACCCTAACAAAACTGTATTTACTAGTTAAATAATTCTGTTTTACTAAATTGTAAGTGCAAGTCAACGTTAGCTTTGCCACGAACTGCTAGTTACATACCTTTTATATTCGCTCAAACTCCGACTCCTTTTCAGTCATCGATTATGCCTTTCGATATGAGGCCTATATTTCTGTTCGAATGCTTAAACTGTATGCGTTTATCAGCGCCATAATTTTATATCCTTTTATTATACGTGTACATATGAAAGTATATAACGACTGTCACTTGCAATTGAAATGAACATCTCACTCAACGATGATTATCACACAAATCAATATCGTTTTATTGATCATTGATTGAAATACAGAAATCAACTTAAGTAAACCAGTCTGGAGAGAAGGAGCCCCATGTGATCGAGTTAGACAACAGCACGAGAAGCGAGTGTTCTAGAGGCTCGCTCAAAACGTCGTACCAATAGTGGTGATACATGTACTCGGTCGATGAATCAGCAGCGTGAACCAAGTCATGGTAAATACAAAAACGTCCGTACACAAAGGCGTCACACCAATGATGCGAGACACGACCCTACCAGATTCCAGTGAGAATTGGTACTAGACAAGATGAGCAGAATCCGTCACATGACCATGATGGTTTTGAACAGTATGTGAGAAGGAGATCTAAACGGTTCTTCGTTAACGGTTTTCGTAAATAAATCACACAAGAGGTATTCGCATCCCTAGTCAGTGAAAAGGGACCAAAGGTGACCATGGTTCGTTTGTTTCCAGTGCGTAATTCCAGTGACAGGGTTGTAATAAGATTAAATGTTGAAGCCGATGATAATGCCAACCTCGTAATGGATTTTTGCCTGGTAGATTCATTGGCGATAATATCAGACTAATTTATGATGTAATGTATTATACAGAAAAACATAACATCCCGGGCATGATTTTATTATTTGATTTTGCAGCGGCCTTCGACTCTATTTCCTGGAATTTTATGTATCAAGCTTTGAAATTTTTCAACTTCGGTCCAAACCTAATTAATTGGATCAAGCTATTCTATAATAATATAATGTCATGTGTTATAGTTAACGGTCATATGTCAGATTGGTTCAATATATCTCGTGGTTGTCGCCAAGGAGACCCCTTATCCCCATTTTATCATATGTGCAGAAATTTTAGCTATTCTCCTCAAACAAAATAATAGCATAAGAGGTATAAATATAACTGAAATAGAATTTCTAGTATCGCAATATGCTGATGATGCATCGTTATTTTTAGATGGATCAGAACAATCTCTTCGTCAAACTTTATTAGTGTTAAAATTCTATGCAGAAATTTCAGGACTGGCTGTTAATGTAGATAAGACCAAAGCAATTTGGATAGGCTCAATGAAAAATAGTGAAAGAACACTATGTCTAGATGCAGGTTTAAGTTGGGAAAAACACCTTCAAAATACTAGGAGTAACTTTTTCTACCAATTTAAATGAAACCTTAAAAATAAATTTTGACAAAAAAATACAAGATATCAAAACGATTCTAGCAGCTTGGTCAAAAAGATTACTCACACCAATAGGAAAAAATATTGTTATCAAGTCCTTAGCCCCCGCCAAACTTAATCACTTAATAATAAGTTTACCGAATCCAGACGAAAAAACCATATTAGAAATTAAAAATATATTTTTTAACTTTCTTTGGTCAAATAGTCCTGACAAAGTAAAAAGATCTATCATAACACAGAGTTACAGTGATGGGGGATTGAGAGTTATTGACATAGAACACTTTATGTATAGTTTAAAATTAACTTGGATTCGGCGCGTATTATTAAGTGAATCAAAGTACAGTACATTAGTACAAAACATGTTCCCTTTTCTTAATAAGATTGCAAACAATGGTGGAGACTTCGTACAATCTAAAATACCAACAGTCAGAAACACTTTTTGGAAACATGTTTTTCAGGGTTACTCCATTATGACAAATAATGTTAAAGTCAACACACTGAAATATTTATCACTATCGCCATTATTGTATAATAAAATCTACAAAATCAGAGGTATAACCTTTTGCTATAACAAATTCTTAGAAAAAGGGATACTGTTATTAGTTTACGACCTTCTAAGCAATGATAATGACGGGAACTTTTACTCATTTGATTTTGTCAGAAACACTTTAAATATACAATGTAACTTTTTGCAATATAGAGGATTATTTAACTCGATTAGACATTTTATGAATAAGGCTAATTTAGACCAGACCTTGATAAAGAAATTGATTAACCCAGTACAGCCACTATATATATCATACATTATGAGCACACAAAAAGGGTATTTTACGATATTCTTATTCTCAACAAGTCTGAAATTAAGTCAAAGGCAAAATGGAATGGGGAGCTGAATAACAATAATATTTACTGGAAACATGTATACGCATCCCCTTTTAAAGTAAAAAAAGATTCAAAACTTCAATGGTTACAGTTTAGAATTAATCACAAATTCTTTAATGTCAAAAATCGGCATAGTAAACAACAATCGTTGTGGTTTTTGTAACCGAGAGGTGGAATCACTATCTCATCTGATTTATGAATGCCCTAAAACCCAAGTATTTTTTAGAACAAGTTATAACCTGGCTCGTGAGACTCATTCCAAATTTCAGTACTAATTGGACAAAGGTGGATATTATTTTAGGAAACCCTTTGCTCCACACGTCTACTACCTTATTACTATTATTTGTTAAAATGTACATATTTCAATGTAAAACAGGGTCCTTTGAATTAAATATTAATGCATTTAGTGGAAAATTGTTACAATATATCAAGACAGAAAAATATCTGGCCACTATTAGGTTCACAGAAAATAAGTTTAAACGTTTGTGGGGTAGTTTATGTACACTAATACGTGTCGACCAAATTGACCAACCAGTTCAGCCACGCAACACTTGAAAATATATGAAGCAATATATATATATATATATATATGTATATTGTTTTACTATAGTATTAGTAACATGCACCATGGTAGTTGTTGTTTGCTACGTATATTCCTTTTTTTTCTCTCTTTTCTTTTTTTATGTTATAAAAAAGAGTATATTAAGTCAGACAGGGAAGGCAGCACTCAACTTAACCAGCCGAGCACAGAAAACATTAAAAACACACAAAGTACAATGCCCAACTAAACAAGCGCAGATCCGCCCAAGTCCAAGCTGTCGAAAAGTATAATAAATTATAACTAGCTTAATGACCCAATAGAAAAGATACAGCAACCAAAAGGCGGAATGCCTACGCTGAATGACCTAGTAACAACAGTAAAACTGCTGAACTACTATAGCAGCCTTTAGTCTCAAAAGTTAAAAACAGTATTAAAACGTAGAACGGCCCGTATAGTCGGATGACCTACTAACTAGCTGAATGACCCAGTTTCCACAGCAAAAGGACTATATTGCCCCGCCTTAGCTGTAAGAAATCTTAAAACGAAGAAGTGCCCAACACACTACCGACCAAGAAAATTAAACGCCCCTTGTCTCATTGTTTAAAAACTGAATAGAAAAGATTCAGCAAACAAAAGGCAGAACGCCCACGCTGAATGACCTAGTAACAACAGTAAAACTGCTGAACTACATAGTTTTAGCAGCCTTCAGTCTCAAAGGTTAGGTAACAATATTAAAACGTTGAAAGGCCCGATTTCAGCAACAAAAAATCTGAAAACCTTAAAACGAGTGACCCAGTTTCAGTAAGGACGTTTGATACAGTTGTTTATGTGCATAATTTCTGCGCATATACCTTAAACGGAAATAGAGGCCGCGTTTGGCACTGAATCGTCATGGACATTGGGCAAAATGTTTGTCGTGATATTATCTAGGGTTAGTATAGATATGGTTATTTTGGGGTAAAACATAATTTCACTGAGCAAATAATATGAAAACACTCTGCGTTTAATAGCGGTTACATTTTCATTCATGTTCTGTGAAATTAGAAATTATTACTTGGGTTACCTGTATCAATTTATAATGAGTGTTTGTATTGCCTGGGACTACACAGATCCCCTTCTACTAATATATAGGGAATGAATTAATGATCTCTTGACTAAAATTGTGAAGATTATTAAATTGAGCGATTCAGGGCCCATCTGTGCATGGAATGCGTCGTCACTGACAAATTGGGAAAAAGGGGAGATAATTCAGTCATAATAGCACGAAGTGTAGCGTGAAAACCTATGTTTTATTTTAATTTTTAGATAAAGTACACTTTAATCAACATCCTTAGCCAAGAATAAATTATGACAAGACTAGAAATTATGAGAAAGACATATATGCAAAATGTACTAATTTGGCCTTTTTTGCGCCATTTTACCACCATTATACCGCAATTTTCATTGCAAAGAGACACAATTACGACGTAATTGCTGCTAAAATAATTCTTTTTACACGCCAATTTCTTCTAAGTTTATATTTATTATACTTTCATGTATGTACATAATATGCAAATTTGAGTACTCTTTTCGTATTAGAATATTTTTACGCGCAGATATTGCGTCGTTTTTACGCAATTCACTAAGGTTTTTATGATATAGGGGGACAAGAATGACGTCATAGCGCAAAAAGAAGACCCGCGACCTATCTTTTTTATTTAATATTTGGATTGAGTACACTTTTATCAACAAAATAAGCAATAAAAAATATACTGGTCATCGAGGTCGTTTTTGAGCTACGGCAGATTTTGTGTATTTTTTTTTCTTTTTAGCAGTCATTTTTCGGATATTTTGAAAATCCTTTTTTTGTCAAAAATTTTTAATTTTTTTTTTCAATACCAAAAGTGTATAGGAACGTTTGAATTATATGTGTTTGTTCATACAAACCCATGTAAATGATTTTAACAAGAAAAAATATCGATTTTATTTCAAAAATGAATACATTGCTAAATATCAGAAATTTTGGTCATTTTCTTTAAAAGTGCTGTTGCAAAAGGGCCCATGACCCCTTAAATAGTACCGCGACATACCTTTTTTATTTCACATATTGCTTCAGTATATATATAATATTAAATTATAATTGTGCCTATTTTTTGGTATCATTTAAAAAAAATAATAACTATATCAAACGTCCTTAAGTAAAATGACGTAATTGAACAAATCGAGATATGACGTACTGAACAAGTCATTAAGAATTGCAAGCAATACAGAAATCCCCTACCGGTTTTAAGCTATTGTCAATGTGTCTGTTGCCATATCAACCACAATTTCCGTCAGAACCAAAACTGACGGACAGATGGCAAACCAATAGTCCCCTCCGGTCAAAAACCGGTAGGTGACTTAAAACTACATTAAATGACCTCAGGGGACAGAACACTACATCCATAACTCCACAGCTGTACATAGACTCATGAACGAACCCGGTAGGATGCGAATCGCGGGGACGAAATAGTAAGAGGACAACCGGCAAATACGAATAAATAGTTAACTCCTAGCTCCTTTTGGCCCCGGTCAAGAAATTAAATACTGAGAAATTATGGCATAGTATCGATTATTTAAAAATGAAAAACTCGATTGTAAACGGAATTGGCGTTTAAATCCAGATACAAACCCATAATATAATAATAATAATATAAGTCTCACCACAGTATGTAGCAATAACTCTGTTAAAAGCTTTGGAATTACAAAGCATGTACATAATACTCAGTGTGTGTAAGTACAAACAATTGTAGATATGTTATTGGTATATGCAAGGTTAAATCTGTGACCTGACACAGGCTTTGTTCTTTTTTTTCAAATTCTGTAAAAAATCTTTTTATCATATGTTGTGCTTAGATAGAACCAAACATATTAGCATTGATTATATTATTGTTGTGTAGACACTATAGCCTATAATATTGAATGTTAGCATGTTATATGTATATCTATTCTTTAATCTATATATGCTTGTAATGTGTTGTTAGTATGTATTGAACACTACATGTGAAAAATAAAAAGTTACAAAAAAGCCGTGGTGCTTTGAATCGACAACGCGGCAAATTTAGCGGAGATACACGTGATATCAGTCAACATAGAACTACATACGACAATAATGATAACCGCGGTTATAATGATAACGCGTATAGTTATAGTGCCAATCAGAAACTTCGTGCATGTGAACAGGTATAACTCACTGAGTGGTGAGATTGATTAACTATATATACCAAATTCATGAACAATAACCTATTATTAATTTGTACTATAATAATGAATGTAAATCTGATGACATGGAATGCTACTGGAATCATGTCCAGTGCATCTTATCTGATCACTGTATAGATGTATGTGGTATTGGATAGCATTGGTTGTATCCACAAACTTTATACTTTTTAGAGTCATTAAGTTCTGATTATAAATGTCACGTGGTGTGTGATAAAGACTTATCTCTCCCGAGTCGTAGAAGGGTGGGTAAAGGTGATGTGGCTTTATTATGGCATCGCGTTTAAACAATTGTATTACACCATTATCCATTGATAGTGACCGTATTGTTGGCATACAAATCCAGGTGTCACGTGACCAGTACATGTTTATTTTTCAGGTGTACCTGTCATATAGTAATCATAGTATAGACAGTTATAAACATTGTATTGAGATGTTGTATGATTTATGGCACATGTACTCAGAAAATGGTACCGTGATTTATATGGGTGACTTTAATGCGTCATATATTCGATCTAGTATTTTGTCACCTGATAAATTATTTTGCAGGTTTATGCAAGAAAATAACTTGACTGCTACAAGCAGTCTACCATCATGTTCTGGTGCATCGCATACGTTTGTATCCTATGATAATATCCATCAGTCATTGATTGACTATACTTGCATACCCTCTGAAAGTGTTGACATTATAAGACGGTGTTATATTGTAGATGGTGAATGTCTGAATGTCTCTAGGCACCGACCTGTTATTGCAAGGCTAAATATGCCTTCTTCTATTGCATGTACGCAAGGTATACATGTTGATACTGATAATTTGATAAACTGGCGAAAGGTTAATGATTTGGATGCAGAAAATTACCAGACACTCTTGTCTCATAATGTTGACCTTGAGAATATTGCAAACAATGATCTTGGTAGGCAAGAGATTTCCACAGCCTATGACACCATTGCGCATTCATTAATATCTCGTGCTAACACAGCCCTACCTAAGCGTAAATTCAGAGCGCATCTGAAACCATATTGGACTATGGATCTTACGTATGCTCACAAAGAGATGAAGACATTTAGGTATATATGGTGTAAGGAAGGTAAACAAAGTGACAACTCTAACCTTACATATATTAATTATAAACAGGCCAAACGTGTGTTTAAGGCGTTTACATCGTAATGCAGTATCGAACTATATGCAGAAAAAGGACCATGAACTGGATCATGCGGCGGAACTGGATGCTAATCGTTTTTGGAAAACTGTTAAGTCCCGAAGAAAGACAGCTTATGGTCAGTGTGGTGCGGCTATAAACTTTAATAGTCACATAGTTCGAGATCGTGATCATATAACAGAGCACTGGTCGGAATACTTTAAGGAACTATATACACCATCACAGAACCCTAACTTTGACAATACATGGGAAGAATATATTTCGGAACATGTTTCATTAGCCAGGCGTGATACAACAACTGATAGAAGAGTTACAGTCTTACCAGAAAATGTAGAGTTGGCCATCTCAAGCTGTCCGCGTAACAAAGCGGCGGATTTGATAACGTTCAATATGAACATATGATATCGTCGAAACATGTGCTGGCTCCAATACTGGCAACCTTTTTCACTTATATGCTTCGTGAAGGCTTCGTTCCTGATAAGCTTAAATGTGGTGTTATAGTGACTGTACACAAAGGCGGTAACAAAAGAAAAGACGAGCCACGTAACTATCGCGCGATTTCGTTAACATCGGTCATCTTAAAGCTTTTTGAGGATATGTTAGTAGAGCGGTGCAAATACACTATTGAAGATAAATTAGTCCACAACAGGGTGGCTTCCAACAGCATCTTGGATGTTTAATGACGTCTTTTGTACTACGCGAAAGTGTGCATTCTTCCCGTGAATTAGGCTCTAAGTTATATGTATGTTTTCTTGATGGACGACAGGCTTTTGATAGAGTTTGGATTGATGGTATGCTATACAAACTACTTCAGAATAATATAGACTCTACTACATTTGTTGCATTCACCGAACTATATCGCAACGTAACCAGCTTTTTCCGATACCAAGGCCTACATTCTGAGTGGTTTAAAATACTACAGGGAACCAGACAAGGTGGAAAAAGTTCACCCTTACTCTACATCATGTCCATAAATGATTTAATTAGGGAACTTGAATCCAGCAACTACGGACTGTGTATGTATGACATGACACTGTGCTCGCCAACAGTAGCGGATGACATGATACTTGTGTCGTATTCCTTAAACGGAATGAACAAAATGTTAGAAATGTGTGATAGGTATTCTAGACAATGGCGGTTTGAATACAATTCTCAGAAATGCGTTGTAATTGTTTTCAATGAGTCAGAAAAACATGAACATTTGCATGAATTTCGTCTAGGGGATAGTGTAATCCAGGAAAGTGATAACTATACACATTTAGGTTTACTGTGTGACAGATTTATGTCCAACAAATCAATGGTTGAAAGCGCCTGCTCAAAACTTCGTGGTACCTTCGTGAGCATTTGCAACAGTGGTGTCCATCCTATTAATATTAACCCATTAACATCCAAAGCTATTTACAACTCTATCGTAATCCCCAAAGCACTATATGGTTGTGAGCTGTAGAACTCTCTGTCTGTCACTGATATATTGACACTTGAACGTTCGCACCGTTTTTGCAAAAAGTTTTTTCAAGGGCTTAGGCAAAATACGTGCACTGAGTTTGCACCGTCTGCGGTGGATATGGATCCAGTAGAAGTCATGATATATTATAGAAAGCTACAATTTCTAGGCCAATGGTGTAGGCTCCCTAATAAATATCTTGCTAAAAATATTTTTAACAACAGACTGATTAGATACTGTATATCGACGCAGAAACTACTGGATTTATACCCGATGTGTTGTATGGCAATTATCTCATAAAAGTATACACTTATCTCCCCTGTGTCACAAAATTATGCGCATAATGGGTAGATACTTTTCACGGGTATATCCAGAGAAATGCACACTCTGTGATAATATTGTGGAGAATATGGTAATTCACCAAATATGTATATGTAGTGTAAACAATACATATAGGTATATCTTATGGGATGTGCTAATCAAGGAAGGGATGTTTGAGACTTTTACCTTGCTGAACATACATGATCAATGCTCAAAGTTGTTGCGCATAGCAATTGAAAAAGAAGGTGTCGATATTTCTCTCACGGTTTTAAAAACATTGTGCCGTATGTGTGTATTGTAGTGGAATTGACATTCTCAATATATACCTATGTCTGACTATTTCGTGTAGATACTGTATATTCAATCTTAATTTCAAGCAGTAATTGAATTACGTGTATTAAAGTACATTGACGTTTTGTTACAGGTGCCTGTGCTATAAATTTAATAATCTCGCGGTATTAATTGCTGACGAGATTTCTAAATTCTTTCTTATTGAAATTTATGATTCAACTTCCGTCGTTCACTTGTATTTCGTTTCGGCAAGACAACGACTCAATGGGGTGAATGTATGTATTGCTTGTACTTGTGCATTCTGCAGTTGTTTTTTTTCTGTGTATAATGTGTATGTAGTTTGAAAGTGTTGTACCTTGTATTGCTGTGTTTACTTACAGATGTACATGTATATTATAATGTGGTGTCGTCATTTGTGATGTACTGTTGGTGTTCTCATAATGTTTTATAATAATGATGTTCATATATGTTGTATGTATAATCATGCTTATATGCTCTTCAGTAATGGAGGAAATAAAAGTTATAGGCCTTTACTCCCTGTGCATCCTTCTTAAAGTATCCATATCATTTATCAACCTCCTCCCGCTTCTGCTAGCAATTAATATTTGGTAAACATCAGAAAAATGGCATTCATTATAATTTGACTACGTTACCATTTTGTGAACTACGTTACCATTTCTATATTACTTTTGTGCTGAATGATACATTTGTTTTAGTGGAAAATCGGTTGGGAACTACAGAAACACCTTTAACCTTACATTATATTATAAAACAATTAGTTGCAACAATACGCAAACTACAGTGTTGTACGAAAATGCCAAAAACTCACCATTTCTGCTTTACAAAACTCCCACCGTACAATACGGGTGCACTGATACAATTTCGATTGAGCAATAAGTCGTATGCATGAACAATATAACTTCTTTTAGATACGTGCAGTGACGTAGTTCACAGTCACGTATTTCACGAATCCTTGTTATAAGTGTAACAATTTTATGTGAATCGGACAAAACCAAGTTTTAACAAGCCAATTCGTTGAATTGATATCCCCCGCCTACAGGTTATCAGTAATATTGAGCAGGTTGGAATGTAAGCTCAGTATCTCTGCACAGGTTGGAAAATTGGTCAACAAAGGGTAGGAACAGAAAGTGAGACAAACAACAGAATATGTAACAAATGATCAAACCACTTTTTTTTATTTGTACACGAAAAAAAAGAAAGATTTCTTTTAGATACATTTGTTAATGCAAACCAACCAGTTGTTTTGGAGAAGTTTTGTAGTAGCTATTTTTAGAAAGGACCACAGCAAATAACTACTTCTGTAGGATAATTTAGAAATCTTGCCAGTGGTTGATTTTTTATGATTTTTTTAAGTTTTTGTAATCGGTTGTCACGGCAACAAGACGGCTACCAGAGTCTAAGAATCACCAAAGGAACATTGTTACCAATTCATAATGAAATCAAACCAGTACTTTTAGAGAAGAAGATTTTTAAAAGATTTTACTAGAGATATAAACAGAGAAACAGGCCCCCACCCGCTGGCGGCCATTTTTTTTGAGAAATCATGACAAAAATGTCAATTTTGTAAGAGGGTTACCCAACAAGTATTTTTGTAAAATAATTTTGAAATCTGGCCAGTGGTTGATTTTGTATGAATTGTTTAAGTTTTTCCAATCTGTTGTCATGGCAACCAGAGTTATTTATAGATCGCCAAAAAAAAATTGATGGGCATCATCCTAGTATGGTGGTTTACATTTATTTTAAGTTTCATGAATTTCTACCAGCTAGTTACAGAGAAATGGATGGATGGATGGATGGATGGATGGATGGACGGACGAACTGACTGACTGACTGACTGACTGACTGACTGACGGACGGACGGACGGACGGACGGACGGACGGACGGACGGACGTACAACACCATTTCAATACTCCCTACCGATTTCATCGGCGGGGGATAACAACTTCATTATAGATACTAAATTGGTATCATCACATTCACACTAAATCACGTTCCTGATTTTATTCTATCATAGTGAACGTAGTTCACATTTAAATGTCAATTTTGACAATTCTAAGTTTATGAAATATTATTTAGTTTTAATCTCAAGTTTTGTTAAATAGACGCGTATGTTTTTATTTTTACATGTACTCTATGTTTTCTGGGACTGTTAGTGTTGCATGGGCTATGAACTCAAACAAATTCCTAAACGGTCACTTAGCAAAGTACCAAAATGTATGTCACAAAATTATCTAAAATATGTTTTGTCAGTTTTAAATGTATAAAATATAAGTGTATAACGTATAAAAATAAAAATTAATAAAGAGTCCATTATCCTTTAACATAATTGTTGACTCTTATAAACAACAACCCTCAAAACAAGAAATCACATAATAAAAGCATCAAATTCATTATCAGTAACCCAAAACAAAAATTGGATTTGCTTAAGAGCATAATGACAATTGAGTTAAGTACCTGACATATACTTCTCTAGTGGTGTGTACAAAAAATATATCAGTTCGAAAAGTGACCGCTTAGGAATTTGGTTGAGTGTATATCATTCGCTCAAAAACTGTAACGTAATTCACATAGAATTCTGTGACATGCCAAAATCGCGAAACTTTTATTTGTTTTGATTCCTTAAGATGTTATAAAATCAAATTTCAACCTTATGTTTATTCAAAACCATTCTAAAAAGATTAAACAAGAATGTGTATCAGTGTAACAAAACAGGACAAAATTGAGCACTGTAGCTTGTGACAGGGTATTTTTTGCTATTTTGTGACCATAAATTATGTCAAACTTGATTGTACCTGATTATTTTTCTTATGTGTAGATGCTGACGTTGTCTTTGTCAGAAAACATAGGTTTATCAAGAAATTGCTATTTTTGAATATACAATTGCTCTGTGACTCTGCGTCATTTTAGCGAATTGTGCGTTTTTCTGGTTTTTCAGTGATTAGGCAATGTTCATTTAAACATGTTGTAAGTATGTTTCTAAAATGACATGTTTTGACGTGTAGTATACATCTCCATCTCAGTACAATCAGTACATTGGAGTAATATGTAATAAAAAAATAGTTGATAAGAATGTTGATCTTTGAGAAGCAAATGTTTAGTTCAAAGATAACCATTTATAGTTCAATTTTGAACCCTGAGCCATGACCTTTCCGACTAGTACATTTTGGCGGGTAGACCATGGTTTATTACGTTCATGGGGCATTATTTTATGATATGATTCTTACAGATATGTCTCTGTTATAGAATTACAGTTTAGTACAGTCGCCAGCGTTCAGAATTGCTAACCCAATAATCGCTGGTTCGAATCATCAATTCTCTCATTTTTTAATATCATTATTTTATGTTATTTAAAGAGACTATAAGTTAAAGCGATTTTTTTGTGTTTTTAAATGATGCATAAAAAGGTGTCGATTCAATATATTTATTTATTTTAACTTATTTTGATCGTTTACAAACATGTGTATTCCGAGCTTACTGACAACCTATATTACGTTGATTAGCCGTCAGAACGTTCTACAACATACATGTAACAGATATGGTTTGTCACATAAACTTGTATTGCACACATTTTGCAAGTTATAAGCATTTAAAAACTATAAAATAAAAAATGTAAAAAATATTTTGGTGGGATTCGAACCCTGGTCTGACAAAAGTTATTTTAGAATGTATCGAGCCTTTTATCCCCACGACCACTCCTACACACGAAATAACCTACCCTAATTGTAATACATACCTCATTGACTAAACCTACACCAACCTATATCGATGAATGTTTGAAACCTTAAAAGTGCAGTCACGGCTCAATGCTCGAAATCGAACTATATCTTGAAACAATACATTATAGATTATTCAAGCTAACAGTATTAAAAGGTTGATAATTGACATTTTGCTTATCACATGCTGCAATTCTGGTTTACTGGGTAATACTAAAACTTCTTACCTGTTCCTGAAATAGAAATACATGTTTTATTACATTCCAACGTGTGATAATTGTACTGGAATAGTTAAAATAGTCTTCTTGAAGTATATCTATATTTTCATACACAATTTATGTGTATATCAAATGATACACTACAATTTTTATACGTAATGTACATCAAAGATTTTCACGAGAAATTGCAAATGTATTGATGTAATATTTAGAGGATATTACACGACTGTAAAGGGTTGGATCTAGATAATCGGTACGCAGGAAGCATAATCACCCGAGTGGCTTTATCCCGAGGATGATTATGCGAACCGAGGGTCGATTATTAAGACCCACGCCCACTACAACGTGTATTATCGTTTATAAAAAACATATTCTACTTCCTATTTAATGTATTAATATCCCAAACCACACATAATTGTTTTTCCTATTTCTGTGTATAGCTTTGCTTTAGGAACATGTTATTCGGTCTCAAACCTGAAATCAAATTATGGCGACGGCAGTAGCGCGCTATTATACGTCACGTAATTTTGTACTGCGGGCCATTTACGTTATTATGGTTCGGCAAAATATATAATCAGAAAAAATCAGCCTAAATAGGTTTTATTTCATTATACATGCATAATTGAATGTAAATTCATGTCTACGGGTATGATGACTGATAACTGGTAATCAGTCATTGGTCTACGGGTATGATGACTGATAACTGGTAATCAGTCATTGTTTATAAACAATAACATAGTACATTTCTATCCAAGGCTAACGCAGTTGGGTGAACTTTTCAGTGATTCTGCAGGATTTAAACAGGTAAATTGTTCTCGCCTTGTTTTCCATGCGTGACTTAGTTCTATGATAACATTGGTCGGATGCACCACCTCACTTAATTCCCAAGAATGTTCTAATCTACAATCAAATGTGTATATCTTAGGAGACGTCATACACACATCAGTATGAATATCAAATGTAGAGTGTAGAGTTTTTAGATCAACGTGTTAACTTAAACAGATACTTACGTCTTCCAAAGTTCTACACCACTCTGGATGTTTCCTTCGTTATCCACAGTGAATAAACATTTTCTATCAAATGCTAATTTCATCATTTTCATTATTGTTTTCCCGTCTTCTTTTTCTAACAGATAACAATTGACTGTTGTACCTGTATATGGTTGTCCAGGGTTGCGATTTAATTTCTGTATTAAAATATAATTATAAGATTATACTAGTTGTATAGTGCATACCCTGGTGCATCTAATATCACATAATGCGCCATATAGAAAATCCATTGTTTTAGCACTTCACTTATATACTAGAATAAAGGTAAATGCCACACTATTACCATTTTATCAGTAAATACAAGTAGCGTCAATGTAAATATTATAGTTTAACATGAGTATTTCATTACTCGGTGTCATCTTTATAAGTTCACTTTCAAATATATAAAATAATGCATCGTTACATCTCCCTGTTATTTGACTTTGTCTTATAGGTAAATGGATGTGTATTCCGATATTAGATACATAAACCCATATGTATGACTTTAATACGCTTCATTAACCTTACCTTTACCCAGTAATAGACTTAATCTAATTGATGAAGCAATGATATAAGTTAAGATATTTGTTCAAACATATTGTATTATACAGTACAACCTCTGTAGAACAACATACTTTGAGCACTGTAATATTTAGCCGTTTTTAAGAATTTCATGCTCTGCAGAGAAGGTTAAATATAGTAAATATCGACTTTGGAATGTCGAAGATGTTATTATAGAGAGGTTGTTGCTCTACATAAGGTCTTTCTCGAGAAGTTGTACTGTATATCTATTTTTCTGGTTGACATATAGCACTCACATCTGAGAATTTAAATATTATAAGTTAAACTCAGGGTCGAGTGTCAAAGTCAATGGTGGTATTATTATGAGTCGGGGTTGAACAATTCAGTTACCAACACATATGAACGAGAATGCTTAAAATGCACTTATCATGCATAACAGAAAATGAATGTAAATAGTTTTTTATAAGTACATGTTGTACAAGCTCTTCGCATCAGCAGGATTTAGTCAAATTTGTTTAACAATTATATCGTATATCTGCTATCAATTCGTTTGGCTATTTAAATCATAATCAAGTTTTGGCATATTTACAATGTAAGAACATAATTTATATCGGTTTAGTAAATTTAACAAAATCATTCATCATACATTAAAGACACATTTTATGTTCCGGTTTGGTGCGTGAAATGTTCAAAAGATTTAAATTTAATATTTAAACTATATTTATAATGCTCTTTGATAACGCTCTTCACATTTTTCTGTCAAAGACCGCAACAGAAAAGCAAATGAGGAACTGTCTGTCAATAAAAAACGCGATTTTATAATTGGATATTTTCATTGGCTGGATAAGTGTGCATTTCATTTTATGTCACATATACCTGTCACAGTTTAGCTTTTATTCCTATGCGATAAAGATGTGTTGAGGTAGTTCTTAAATTACGCATGTACGTTCACCAGTAATTGGTGGTATTCTGTGTAATAGCTTATTAACTAATTGGTTTTAGTACACTAGCTATTAGCAAATAATTTGGCAACATATAATATCACAACATTCTCATTGTCTATCACATATATACTAGCTATACCAAGGTATCAGCTGATTTTATGAACGATAAGGGAGACATAAGTGGTCCGTTCCGGACAATTGTACGGTACGGACACATCATCATGTACTTGGGTAAGGGAGATAACTGCGGTCCGTCCCGGATCAATCACGGTACGGAAACGCTGGTGTTTATCCCCTACAATCAGACTACGCAATTAATTCCAGATACCTTTGTTTAGAAAAGTTTACATCTTATTTTTGGACTTTATAACGTTTTGTGTGTGTTGTTTTACACAACGGTTGATGTACATATTGAAGAGTGTTATAGGATCGTTTTCATATTTAAATAGATTGAAAAACAATTGCGTTATTGCTTGTTGCGAGTGACCACGGACAAAACCAGATTACGTAACATTCGGATAGATTTCGGATAGAGAATTTCGAGGATATAAACAGCGAGTAGTGGTTGTGCATTTGGGAAAAATGACATTGGTAAGGAGATAGAGGCTTTGGTCATAGCCAGCACGCTAGAGGAGATAGGTTGTGCGTTAATGAATGGCAGTAGTGTTGAGAAAGAGTTTATATGCGAAATGTTTACCAGACGGAGTACGAGACACATTTCAGTGGACACATGTATGGACATGAAAAGTTCAACCATGACATTTTTCGAACAATGCTGCATTCACATGACAACATACGATTCTGGAAGTATAAGAGGATATTTGAAGCTCAAGCACAATGTTGATGGGGTTTACCTGGGTCTATTTGGTCAAAAACGTCTGTATAGCTCAATATGACATGAGATAATGACTTGTTTCAGACAACTTATGCGATAGTGAAGTATGGTTTGTTTTTGTACTTTATTCCTGCCTGGGTGCGTTAAAAGCTTATTTTAGAAATAAGAAAGTTAAAGATGATTTGAAGTTTATTTATGAGAGACCAGTCACCATATTATTGGTCTTAGCGCATTTTTATTTAAATAAAATTATTATCTTTAGCGCAGGGCTGCTTCGTGCGGTTTTATTTATGCCAGTAAATTGCAAAGACTTTATCACAAACCGCTTTCTGCGGTTAATTTATGCGGGTCTATATTTTTTGTTTCTGCGGGTCAATATTATTAGCTTTAGTGCAGGGCTGCTATGGACAGTTTTACTTTCTGAGAGTCGATTTTTCGGCTTCAGCGCAGGACCGCTTTAGTTGATTACTTTATGCTTGTCTATTTTTGGCATTAGCGCAGGACCGCTTTAGGCGATTACTTTATGCGAATTGAATTGTTTTCGGCTTTAGCGCAGGACTGCTTTAGGCGGTTACTTTCTGCTAGTAGATGTGTAGGCTTTAGCACAGGACCCCTTTAGGCGGTTACTCGACAATTTTATTTAGTGGCTATATAAATCAATTTCAATCCGCCGCTCAATATAAGTGTCTATATGTTATAGGTTACTTACCGATTGTGTCCCGTTCGGGAATGTGAATTCCATTCGAATAATGTTGTTAATTGTGTTCGTTATTAATGTACCATCTGGCTGATCTGAAATACAAGTTTAAAGTAACTAAGTAATGATCCTTTTCCGTAGGTTATTTTTTAGTAACTGCAAAAATATACTGGAAGAAAGAACAGCCAAAACAATATATTAACATTTCACTTGCTTATCACTCTAACAGTACATTGATATTCATTTGTTTATTCAGTAACTAAAGGGTATACTGGACAGATTGTATCCTGTCGCATGATAACATGATTGGTACGACAATACACGCGTCTGATATAGAGGATATTTGTTTGTTTTGATTGAATATGGTTTATATCTAATTGTGTAGTGATAAAATTCAATATTTTCATGAGCGCGTAGCGCGAGTGAAAATATTAAAATTTTATCACTACAAGATGAGATATTAACCATATTCAATCAAAACAAACACATATTCTATTTATTTAATGCTTTTATGGTGCCAAAACTGGTACTACGAGATGTATGCCAAATTACCACTGTGGTTATGCTACGTATGAATATGTTATTTCATTCATATTTTTCACTTCAAAATCCACCATCTTTGATTATGGTGAATAGGTGAAAACTACTTTTTTGAGAATTTTGCATTAAATCATACACCAACATGTAGGAAATTGTCTAACTAACAATAAAAACCCCCACATGATATGTTTCCGTTCAGTAAAACAAAAGTTACAAACATTTTAGTGTTGAGATTTTGGTAAATTAAAGTTGTCCTTTCACGTCATGCGGTGGAAGATAACCATTGCATTTATGACAAAAGGAAAGCTTACGCTTTGAATAAATATGTTCAATGTAGGCATAGTCAATTGTTATTAATACATAATTGAACAACAGTTGACAATGGCGTGGTATCTGGTGCGATTACTTCAATTACTATGACTGAAATACATGCCATAGAAGTTTATTTTTGTGAAAATACAAGAAGCACGCTTTATTAGACTGTACACTTTCCATTACATAGTTTACGCCAATACTGTTTTCTGAGAGCGTCATTGTGGATCTTCATACAACTAGCTGCGAATCACTTAAAACCAGTATTAGCGAAGACCAACACAAACTACCAACTAATATGTATTGGATTCCTAAACTATAAGACCCCTTACAGAGATCGTTTTATTTCTAATTCTAGTGCTTGCACAACTGCAAATATTTCTAAGTTACTAACTTCATGTTGAACTGCTATAAAAGTTCATGTCCAATGATATTGTGAAAAGACTTATGAAAATTCGGGTATTAATTTATTTTGGTCTGTTAAAAATTCTGGAGTTATTCTTGACAAAATTCAAAAGAAACAAGGTGTATCTGCTCTGAGTACTTATGATTTTTCTACATTATACACTACACTGCCACATGCTCGTATCATAGACAAACTAATAGCGCTGGTAGAGAAGACATTTTGTAGAGAAAATACTACTTTTATAGCGTGTAACTATTCTAAAGCATTTTTTACTAACACTATATTGGATAAATATACTATGTGGACCTGCAGCGATGTTTGTGAAGCCCTTATATTTCTCCTTGATAACATTTTTGTTAGGCTGGTCACTACCATTTATAGACAAATTATCGGTATTCCAATGGGAACAAATTGCGCACCTCTTGTCGCAGATCTGTTTTTATACAGTTACGAACGCGATTTCATGTTAAACCGAACACCAATCTAATGCAATTACAGCATTTAATAATACTTCCCGATACCTTGATGACATTTTAAATATTGATAATCCTTACTTTGCAAAAAAATATCATAGAAATTTACCCTGACGAATTAACACTAAACAATGCTAATTCATCCGATACACACTCATCATTCCTAGACCTCGATCTTGCAACAGAAGCAGGTCAAAGTGTTAGTAAAATTTACGACAAGAGAGATGATTTTAATTTCGTTACTGTAAATTACCCACACTTGGATGGAGATGTTCAACGGTCAACTTCATATGGTGTTTACGCTTCTCAATTAATCGGTTTTGCTAGAGCTTGTTCTCGAGTGGAAGACTTTAATACTCGAATTTTTTGTATTACTAATAAGTTACTGCAACAATGATATCGCTTCCATAAACTTCGTAAAACTTTTGCAAAATCCTATAGGCGTAATGTAGATCCCATTTCTAAATATGGTATTAATTTAAAGATACTTCTGCGACAAGGTCTGTCTCAGCCTGAATTGTATGGTGATGTGTTTTACAAATTTCGAAAGGTTTTGGGTCATAGCCACTTTCATGATGTCTTTATCAAGATTATAAAACGTTTTCTGAGTAGAGGATATGACCCTTTAATTTTGCAAAGGACTGCATGCTTAGTAGTGTGTCCATTTACAGCTCGCCATTATGCTTCCTATTTCATTGTGCGATGACCGGACAATATACAGACTCTATGATATGCCTAACCTCAAGCCTTATTGAACGGCTGGCATTGATGTCTGTCTGTTACATTGTCTTGTCGTACCCTTAAATTTGTGCTCTCTTGTTGCTCTGACTTCTGATAGGTTATTGAGTACTTTCTGTGCTACTCGATGGACGTTTTTTATATAATGTTTCATGTTTTACATTCTTTTATTACATGTGTCCTTTTTGTTAGAGGGCATTACATGGCGGGAAACTTTTATTTACACTGTACATAATGTGCTATAGGGTTGTCTATTGGGTAGGTGTGAGGTTTGGTGCACTGTAAAACGTTTAAGCCCCCATCAACATTTGTCACTGTCCGTACCAAGGCGGAAGCCCTTTTGTCAATCTTTTTCATTGTATGTATTTTCCAATTTATAGTAAAAGTATACAACTACAAAAATATATTTCGCCATTGTGCATTTTTGTTGAACTCTGTTCTTTTTGCATGTGCCAATCTGCAATTTCGTTTGCTTCGTATCTTTCATAATCGCATGTACTCTATATATATGTTGTAGATTGTCCTTGTGGTGTCCGGTTGTTGTTTTTGCGTCACATGACCCTCGTTCCGTTTTAGTTTGACTGACTTAGGCGGCAGACTTTCGGGACGGGATGCCGTGTTTTAGTGCCTTGTGTGTTTTTATTGTGTTCTGTGCTCGGCTGGTTAAGTTGAGTGCTGCATTCCCTGTCTGACTTAATATAATCGTTTTGGTGAATGAACCGACTTATACACGAGTGTTATATGATCATGTTCAATGTTTTATTACATGTCTTATAGTAAGTGGTTACTCTGTATATGTTCGACTTATGAATAGTCGTCCCAGGATAATGCGATGTTTACAAACATGAATCGGTTTGGTCAACTGTGGCAAAATTGGTTTTACAAATCACTTAAATAAAAAGATAAGGTCAGTATCGCACTCTAAACACCATTGATAATTGGTAATTGATAACTTGTGGAATATACCAAATTTTCCCGCCTATCACATTATCCTGGGCGCACTATAATACATTTTACTGATAAAGCATTTTACTAAATCCAATATCCGGACGTTCTGATCCAGACAATATGATAAAATGAACACTTACCACCACTGATGATGTCGCATGTGTCACATTTTATTAGTTGATTATATCTTCCGGTTTCATGGCCACATGATAAACGCACACTGGGCTTAAATATGAATAAAACAGTCATGTATGCGACAGTGAGATATATACTGTATGTACACATTCACAGATAAAAAGATCCTTGTGTGTTTACATAGGTATGCTTAAAAGTATTGCGTGCAAATTAAGAATATTTATTTCATGACATAAACGGAAACATATAAACCTACATTGTAAAGACCTTACTAAATCAGTCGTCTCTATCCTACATAATATACAATACAGATATATGTATACATTTTACTATTGGACATGTACAAACTGAAATTGAAACAACTGAAACGGACAAAGTAAACTGAATAAGCGGATTTTGTCGAGGGGTTTTCTCAGAGGATTATAACCATTTACAATTGACCGACTTTATGCACAACTTAAACAAACCACAGGTGACCGCATAGTTATTATCATTAAGTATTTGATATTATATTGGCTATCAATGTCCTATAATTGAAAAAATCGATACGACCATCTGTGCTTCGTCTAACGGTATATATAACATGTGACCGCACCACTGGCGAATTATTTCTCAATATGTTAGGCCAACTAATATAAACATAATGTTATGTGAGCATGTCCCATTCAATCCGTATATAAGTTGCGAGTGAGTTTTGTAAATGGACGAGACTAAATAATTAAAATATCACAAACAAAACGCCTTTTAATTTACGGTAATAGTCAGGGTGAATAGTAACAAATGTGCCTAATTGGTAAGCTATGGAAGAAAATGTATATTTAGTTTAACAATAAAGATAAGTGGTTTTTTCAATGTCAAATTCTACATTCAAACAAAACAAAACTATAAAAAATACGAGGGGTGTTCGATATGTATTGAAATTGTCCTTTGCATTTTTCTATGACAATAGGTCTAATAGGTCTAATAGGTGAATGTATGTTTCTATTCTATATCTGGAAAATTACATAGCCTTTCGTCAACAATTAGGTAATTTATTGAACTTAGAAGAGGGTATATTTGAGTACACTGGCCTAATGTTCATTTGCAGTAATTGTTTAGAAAAGTAAATATCAGTATTCGTTTAACTGCAACATACGATACGATAACTGGATCCTTATATTTCCATGAGAACATTAAATTAAAATGAAATTATTTGTTGTCTACGAGTAAGACGGTCAAAACAAGGGAGATCACTCTTATTTATACCAAATGATGCTTGTTGGTTCACGCACCAATAACTTCATATCAATTGTACTTTGATCGCAAATTCTTCCCAGAAATAAATGTTGATGGTCTATGGCTAATATACATGTATGATATGTAAAATTCCAATCAATAAAACAATTCGAAAATTTTCATTGAAAAATTGCATGCTTTTTTGACTAATTTTGACACCTATTTTCGCGACTTTGAAATGCTATGTAATATAAACTACCAAATGATAAAACAACTATGCGGCCACCTCTTGTTTGATTAAAACGTTACTCAGGATTTTCTTCCCTAAACGCACGGGTGATTACACAATCAGTCAATAGGATACGTTTAATATTCTTTGAGACGACCCCCTCAACATAATCCGTTTATCATGTTTATTTTAAGTTTGATTTTAAGCTCGTACGTGTCCATTACTATGTTCCAAACGTACACATATATCTTATACATGTTTGTATACTGATTGTAAGGATATCCGCCACCTCGAGCACATAGAGATTGAAGCATGTTTCAACCATGATGCACTTGATTGAGTATTTCTTCATGTGCACTGAAAACTCAATTAATACGACACTAATATAATTACATTGTTGTTTTAAATATAATATAAATACAAGTAAATATAATATTATTTATTAAATGAATGAGAAATATGTGCACTTTCCATGAACCATATTTGGCGTTTGTATTGAAAAGACATATAACTTAATCATGTTCCTGCTTGTTGATGTAGCAAACATTGTTATTTATGACAATTTTCCATCCTTTCATATTTTAATTCCACGATAACTATTACATTCTCAACATACCGATATTTTTGATTTCAGCTTAGATATGTCTTGCTGCAATCCTTGGTTCTCTTTGACCACTCTCTAAAATATAATAATAAGTGTAACAATACTGACTGTATACCGTAATTATACGAACATAATCAAGTGACTTGTCTTGGACTACTAGTTATAAATGAAATGTGAATTACGAGGTACCGTTAAAAAGCTCCCGGACTGCTTATGTTAGCCGGCATGTTTAGAAGCAGAGCACTATCATAAATTACAGTAATAGGACCAACATTTATCTACCCGTCCATATATTACTCTGGGTGTGTTTAAGTCGTTTTTACTGGCATTTCACCTCTACAATGATACCACCTAATGCCATATGGAGCATTGTGACGTTAACCTTCGTCAACAGAACCTCTCAGATGTTTTAACTATCTGTGTTACAAGTTATCTGTAGTAAATAAGCAATGAATCGGTTGCTTTCTTCATTGTGAATCCATGTATTAGTATCTTATTATATGCACAGGTCCGTGACTTAGTCCTCTGGCAATGGCAGTGTCTTACACCTACATTTTAACGTTAGTGAGTCAGACAAATTGAGTCTATTTGCTCCCTTGACTCCTTGGCATATTTTGGTCTTCTACTTTGCACATGATGCTTTATATCATAACAGTCGTCTTTGAACTTTATACCAGTCGAACATAATACACACTGTATCGGCAAAACGCAATGGGTCCGGTTTAACGTAACGAATATGATCCGGCTAAAATGGTGGATATCAACAATAATTAGCAGGTGAGTGTTACATTTTTGCGTATTTTGTATCGTTATTCTTGAATTATGATGACAGGAATACTCTTACGGAATGCCTGCGTTTGTCCTGCATGCTCGTAGCTACATTGTACATGGTTTTGTCTTGCATAAGACTTGTAAAAAAATTCAACTATATACGATTTGGATACTCATGGTCAAGTAAACGGGGTTACAAAACTCAGACTCATTCTAATATTAAATTGATTTGGCTATATATGGCAGCAACAAAATGTAACTCATCAAAATGTGTTATTGACAAACTTTGTTAATAGACTCAAAGATCAATACTACCAATCGTGGCATAGTGATATTGATGTATCCCCCTAATTATACTTGTATAAAGGTTACAAACATAACTATGATCATGAGTACTACTTAGATGTATTATATGTTAGAAAATTTAGAAAAGCATTGGCAACATTTAGATCTGGTGCTCATTTTCTTGCCATAGAAACTGGACGCCATAACAACATACCTAGACCTGATCGTTTATGTATGATATGTAATAGTCATGTTCTAGAGGACGAGATACATTTCCTCTTAGTATGCCCTGTGTTGGCTGATCTAAGAAGGAGATATCTTCCATGTAAATTCTGGAGAACTCCAAATATGCATAAAGTTAATATGTTATTAGCATGTAAAAATGAGGAAGTTATAAAATCATTAGCCTGTTTTATTTACTATGCTTTTCATGTGAGAAAGGAGATCCTTTCTATGTAGTATAATTATACCTTATGCAATCCATCGTTTGAAATTGATATGTACTGACCTTGTTGTCTCTGTATACATTCACATTATGCACTGTATTATTTGTAACTTGCTCCTTATCGTGTTATGGGCCGGTGGCCTTAATCATGAATAAACTAATGTATTGTATTGTACATTTCATTCAAAATATTATCAAACAATAAAGTTATTGAGAAATGAAAACTGCACAGTTATAAGTGCTTCCTTTGTGTACTTGGTTTTATTGAACTCTTGTTGTAGTGATCGGTTTCTCTCGCGCTCTATTGTCTACCTTCTATTTAACTATAAATCAACCTAAAGGTTGTTGCTGAGTACAATAACTGGAAAGTCTTATGTTGGGTACAATAATTGTCGCGTGTGACAATTATAGCAGTCTTTGCTTTGAAATTCATGGTCCAACTTGATAATTACCATTGCATATTGCCCCTCCAGTTTGATAAACACCAATTGTGATTATCGCGTTGGTGAGAGTTTGAATTCACTACGTACCTTATGGTCGGATTTTAGAGTGGACATTTCTTGATGTACGGTTTGTTTCTCCTTAACAACATTCTGAAATATAATTGTAATACGAGGGGTGTTCGAAAAGAAATGCAATTTACTCTATAACTTTTTATTGACAGAACCATTAACAATGAAACTCACAGATAACCTTCAATGAACTCGCCTTTACACATTGCACATAATTTAACCTTTAAATTCAAGATAAAGTTATGTTTTGTCACCTGCAAAAGGTACTACATGCATGCACTGTAATATGGCAGATCACATCGGTTTCCTGGAACCGTACCCATGGTCTTCTGCATGCAATTTAAAGTCTAGGAACTTAAAATTATTCGCATAGGATTTTGTTTACATAATATACCTGGTGATAAAGTATTATCATGTGCATTATGTTCAAAAACGACTTTACAGTAAAAACCCTGTGCGAAGAGGCATTTTCATGAGAAACGTGCATATGGTATATTCCATAAACAATATGACGCTATATGAAATATTTCTGAAGTTTTCCATGCACACAATATCTATAGAACCTTCTTGTAACATATTTGCCCATTGATTCTAGTTTTTGAATTGCAAGCCCTTGGTGGATGAAGAAAATCAAATGAATCATTTCCATCAGTGACTTAGTGTGTTTTACAATTACGGACTTCTGTTAGCACATATATGATGTTTCCGCTTCATTCATAGTTAATGATAGTGAGCGTATGTCCCTTCCTTTATTATACTACGTAAAAACTTGTCTCGAAAGTACTGAGGGTATAACTTGAATATTTTATTGGCATTTAAAATAGTATGACGTTTTGGGCACCACGTAACCAACATTGTATGCAGTGGGTACAACTGTTGTTAACTTCAAGATTTTTCTTCCAAAGGAAGTGAAATTGGGATAAACTTGAGATTGTACGAGCAGCTAACAGTCCAACTTTTAATATTGAAGCTTTGAGACGAATATCATACTTTTTTATCAATGTTGAGTCTGATTGTTGTTGTTTTCAGTTGACCACATTTGTTGTTTGCTTTCAGATACTATTGACCAACTTTGAAACATTTAATAAAAGTGTTACAATGCTGAAAGACACATTACCATGTCCTTTTATCTAAAAATGTTTATCATGTATAAATTTATCACTTAAATTAAGTTTATACCTTTCTTTGATATAAGGCATACTTTCAATCAGTTTGACGATACGTTTTACGAACGTCTTTTAGCTTAGTATAAATTAGTAAGTGTTTATTAAACATACATAATGACTAAACTAATGCATGGATTTCAACCAAATTTTACCCAAGTGCAGACAATGGGCTAATGGGTACACATGCAAAGTTTGAAGCACGAAACCCCAAAAACTACCAAGATATGAATGGAATTGCATTTCTTTTCGAACACCCCTCGTATTTTGGAACATACGTTGTATGCTATAATCCGTACGTAAAGTATTTCTACACATCACATCTACATGTATCAAATCACATAAACATGTACAGTAGTTATAACTTGATGTTCAGTATGACTAAGGCATGTATCAATGTACAGTTTTGTTTCGCTACCTACCTGATGATCAGCTTTGAGAGTGGACATTTCCTGTTGCAAGATTTGTTTCTCTGTAACAACTTTCTGAAATAAAATTGTCATATTTTGGAACATAATGTAGAATGCTAAAGTCCATATATGAACTGAATCCACGCAAATCAATACACCTTAAGTTATTCAGTATTGATACATGATAACACGATGCTTAGTGTGACTTAGGTCTTAATATCATAATTTATTTTAGGAATTAATGAACCTAAATGGAAATTAAAATTGGACATACAATATTTCAGAACAGACATAACTTATTCTTTATTTAACTTACACAACATTACGTACCTGATGGTCGCATTTTAGAATTGATATTTCCTGCTGTATGGATTTAGTTGGGCATTGTGTCTTGTATGTGTTTTATCTTTCCTGTGCTCGGTTGGTTCAGTTTGGCATTTTGCTTTGTGTGTTTTTAATTTTTTTCTGCGCTCGGCCGGTTAAGTTGAGTGCTGCCTTCCCTGTCTGACTTAATATAATACTTTTGTTTCTCCTTGACTACTCCCTGAACTACAATTGTCATATTTGGAGGTAGAAATCGCAAGATCTGATTTCATTTGATAGTTCAGTGTGCTTGTGCTTTTTGTTACAGTCATATCAGTGTTTGTTGCAGGCTGTCCATTCTGAAGTATAAATGACAGCTATGATCCCCGCCGGATAGTGAACTGTGACCTTAACTGTATGTCAGCCAGTTTGTTTTCTGCGTGGCGTCTTTATAAGTTACATATTTGATAAACGTTTGATGCAATCCGGTTCAGGCGAACATGAAATGAAATGGGGATGAAATGTAAGACGCAAACCTTTAAACTTGAATTGTTCGATTGACCTGGAGTCAGCATGGTTGGAACATTGGTTATGCATGCCGTCTCTAATAGTTAAATGTTTGTTATACTAGTACGTCACTGTCAGCCAAAATGTGTGAATAAGGTATACTAATCATCATCGAGGAGCTTGTATATTGCTAATTTTCACACCTGCGTTGTGGCACGATTAACATATTGTGGTTTGGTCTTATTCGATAATTACGACAATTAAATTGTTTCATTCATTGGAGGTATGTATAATAACGTTGGGAAGGGTAAGGTGAGGACAAGAAAATGAAAGCGTTCGTTTATTTTAAAATAACTGGCGTCGAGTGTACGGTACCGTCTAATGCCCTTCCGATCCGGACCGTCATGTATATCAATTGGCGTACGCGAACATTCTGTAAAGTGCCAGTACTTATTTTCAAGACAAAATCGGCGAACTAATTTACTGTTACAGAATTAATAAGATCATAATCTGGCCAGAAGTTAGCAACCTCAATACACTTTATTTATATTTACTAATTATGACACACTGCTTGTGTATAACATGTACACATTTTGGAGGTTAAATGATGCTTTTGTGCATCAGTCAGTTAGAAGTACAATCCCTCCTCACAACGGCTCCCTCTTTACAACAAACACTCTGGCTCTCTCCCACAAATGTCGCTCAAAAGAGATACCACTGTACTATTAAAGCAAAACAAAGGAATCTAACTAGCTTTGAAAGGTCATCCTAAATTAAAACACGTGAACTGGCTAGTGAAATGTATATACGCATTTTGCAGAATAAACGTTACATGTATTAGCATTCAGAATATGGTGTGACTACATGTATCTGGTCGCATTGTGTTCCCTCATCGAGTGAGTCATAATTGAAGTAAAACAGTCTATCACTACTGATTGATTGATATTTGATTACATAAAACAGGTAAGGTCTCCTTTGAGTTTGACAACGCCGTACTATGAATATTCATATCCTGTCTGGCAATTAGCATTGCATTTAGTACCACAACGTTAGATAACTTCAATAGAAATTGTCGTAGCAATGACACTTAAAGTTTCCCTACGTACCAGATGGTCGGATTTGAGAAACGCCATTTCCTGCTGCACGCCTTGTTTCTCCTTGATAACGTTCTGAAATACAATCGTCATATTTTATGAACATATGATGTACGTGGAATGTTCAGAAATAAAGTAGACTTTTAATCTGGCGTTCGCATTTGTTATAGTACGAAAATGATAAATACAACATTATAATTTCGGAATTTTCTGCGATCAGTTCACCAAATTAGGTATATCTGTAACAAGTCTGTTATGAATTATAGCTTCTCAAAACCAGTTACTACCACGCACCCGGGGCAACACAAATGATGTCAGTGACGTTACAATGTCGGTGTCGATAAAATAACCTCAACGATCCCCAAACTAAGTCTCGAATATAAAAATTGACACCCAATGCACTTCTCAAACATGCCTTTATACAATTTGATCGTAATGTGCGAAAATGTTGGTGGTAGCGTGCTGCGCATTGTATAGATTTCTTGTTTTTCTTTCTAGACCGCGAATTACGTTTCTATGCCTGAAACACGCAATGTAAACGTCAACGCTGTGACTATAGGTGTTCTAATGCGACCTAAAATCTCTTTCACACCATTTTAAGACCAAAGTATGACTGCAAGAACTCGTCCTGTGCATATTATTGATCAAATTTGAGATTTTAGTGGGAGTTTCCCCTAATTCCTTTATTAGTTGTCTCTGTGCGATTTTTGTGTTAATAAATAACGTCATAACGTAAGTTATGGATTGTAAAACATGTGCTATTCACATGTTGTGTATTTCTCCCATAACGTCTAAATGTCATCAAAACGTCTGTGCATAGTGTTTTGACGTAGCATGATATATTGGCAGCGTTTAAAACAGAAAATTTAACTTGAAATGATACTATATGCAGTGAAAATAATGACACAAAGTGGAAAAATGGGTTTCCCCGGGTACGCGTAACCATGGTTATTTAAATGGCGTGTTCCTACGTGTATGTACTGTCCACTTTACAGAATTAATAAGATCATAATCTGGCCAGAAGTTAGCAACCTCAATACACTTTATTTATATTTACTAATGATGACACACTGCTTGTGTATAACATGTACACATTTTGGAGGTTAAATGATGCTTTTGTGCATCAGTCAGTTAGAAGTACAATCCCTCCTCACAACGGCTCCCTCTTTACAACAAACACTCTGGCTCTCTCCCACAAATGTCGCTCAAAAGAGATACCACTGTACTATTAAAGCAAAACAAAGGAATCTAACTAGCTTTGAAAGGTCATCCTAAATTAAAACACGTGAACTGGCTAGTGAAATGTATATACGCATTTTGCAGAATAAACGTTACATGTATTAGCATTCAGAATATGGTGTGACTACATGTATCTGGTCGCATTGTGTTCCCTCATCGAGTGAGTCATAATTGAAGTAAAACAGTCTATCACTACTGATTGATTGATATTTGATTACATAAAACAGGTAAGGTCTCCTTTGAGTTTGACAACGCCGTACTATGAATATTCATATCCTGTCTGGCAATTAGCATTGCATTTAGTACCACAACGTTAGATAACTTCAATAGAAATTGTCGTAGCAATGACACTTAAAGTTTCCCTACGTACCAGATGGTCGGATTTGAGAAACGCCATTTCCTGCTGCACGCCTTGTTTCTCCTTGATAACGTTCTGAAATACAATCGTCATATTTTATGAACATATGATGTACGTGGAATGTTCAGAAATAAAGTAGACTTTTAATCTGGCGTTCGCATTTGTTATAGTACGAAAATGATAAATACAACATTATAATTTCGGAATTTTCTGCAAACAGTTCACCAAATTAGGTATATCTGTAACAAGTCTGTTATGAATTATAGCTTCTCAAAACCAGTTACTACCACGCACCCGGGGCAACACAAATGATGTCAGTGACGTTACAATGTCGGTGTCGATAAAATAACCTCAACGATCCCCAAACTAAGTCTCGAATATAAAAATTGACACCCAATGCACTTCTCAAACATGCCTTTATACAATTTGATCGTAATGTGCGAAAATGTTGGTGGTAGCGTGCTGCGCATTGTATAGATTTCTTGTTTTTCTTTCTAGACCGCGAATTACGTTTCTATGCCTGAAACACGCAATGTAAACGTCAACGCTGTGACTATAGGTGTTCTAATGCGACCTAAAATCTCTTTCACACCATTTTAAGACCAAAGTATGACTGCAAGAACTCGTCCTGTGCATATTATTGATCAAATTTGAGATTTTAGTGGGAGTTTCCCCTAATTCCTTTATTAGTTGTCTCTGTGCGATTTTTGTGTTAATAAATAACGTCATAACGTAAGTTATGGATTGTAAAACATGTGCTATTCACATGTTGTGTATTTCTCCCATAACGTCTAAATGTCATCAAAACGTCTGTGCATAGTGTTTTGACGTAGCATGATATATTGGCAGCGTTTAAAACAGAAAATTTAACTTGAAATGATACTATATGCAGTGAAAATAATGACACAAAGTGGAAAAATGGGTTTCCCCGGGTACGCGTAACCATGGTTATTTAAATGGCGTGTTCCTACGTGTATGTACTGTCCACTTTATAGTAGAATTAGAACAAATACAAAAATAATTGGCCACAGTGCCTTTTTGTTAAACTTTATTAATTTTGTATGGGCCATTCTGCACATTCGTTGTCCAGCACTAGGCTGCTTCGTATCTTTCAAAATTGCATATACTCAGTGTCTGTTGTGGATTGTCCTTGTGGTGTGTGTTTTGTCCAGATGTTTATTTCTTACCAACAGGCTCTTGTTCCGTTTTAGCTTGACGGACTTAAGCAGCAGCCTTTCGGGATTGGATGCCCGGTTTTGTATTACATGTTCCTCAGCTAGTTTTTTGTGTTTGGCATGTTCCGCGCCTTTTCGAATGAAGTTGTATATTTTCTGTGCCTTTTTGTTCTCGCGTGTCCCGCGGTTTCTGTTGGGGGCGGTGCTACTTCCGGTATTTTCGTATTTTGTTTAATTATTATGATATGGGTTTGTATCTGGATTTAAACGCAAATTCCGTTTGCAGTGGAGTTTTTCATTTTTATATAATCAATAATATGTCATAATTTATCAGTATTTAATTTTTTGACCGGGGCCAAAAGTTATATGGAGCTAGGAGTTATTTATTCGTTTTTGCTGGTTGTCCCCGCGATTCGCATCCTACCTGGTTCGTTCATGAGTTGATGTACAGCTGTGGAGTTATGGATGTAGTGTTTTGTCCCACGGCTTTGAAAATGCAACACTTACACTTACATATCTTATATGAATGCATGTATGTATTTACCAATAACTCGGCCAATATGCAATAAAATTTACTGAAATATTCAGCATTTGTAGCTAAGATATATGGCATAACAATTTATTTAATTCCATGACAATCTGATGAGACCCTTTACAGCCACAATAAAACAATGATGTCATAAACAAAAGCACATTTTATGCCCTATATCCTTCCGCGTATTTCAGATTGTAATGCCGATGTGTGCCTATTATTCGTAGAAGTTCGGGAACAAGTGTCCATGCATATCATTGATACAGAAATAAAGTAAAACTCAGATACATGTAAAGTTCAATTTAAATTCAGAAACAAATGAATTTTATTTACTCTATCTCTATCCAGAATTACTTCCCTTTCACTGTAAAATTATTTGTAGTTTTAGGTAAATCTGAAACATTGCTATCAAGCGTTTTTGAAACTGCACGACCATTATGTTGCAGAGTGGTAAATCGTCTGATTGTGTGTTTTTCGAATTTGTCGATTGATTGAATATTCCAATTGACCTTACATAAAATAATAATTGCATCGTACATTTTTGTACAATCAATTCCTCTTACGTGTTTCGTTTTATCCATTTTATGGTTCAATGCACCATTGTAGCGAATTTTAATGGAAAGAACATCGAGTTACAATCCACGTGTAGCCAATAACACGCACACATAATTTCGTTGAGAAATAATATAAATAAAAAAGTTATCTTGATTTTCATTAGTGTTGCATTTTCAAAGCCGCTCAGTGTAGTTAAGTTTTGTCCCCTGAGGTAATTTAACGTAGTTGTAAGTCCCCTGTCGATTTTTGACCGGAGGGGACAATTGGTTTGCCATCAGTCCGTCAATTATGGTTCTGACGGGAATTGTGGTTGCTATGGCAACATACACATTGTAAATGGCTTTAAACCGGTAGGGGACTTCTGTATTGCTTGCAATTCTTAATGACTTGTTCATTACGCCATATCTCGATTTGTTCAATTACGTCATTTTACTAATTGAAAGTAGGTCATCCGACTATACGGGCCTTTCAACGTTTTAATACTGTTATTTAATTCTTGAGACCAAAGGCTTCTAAAAGTATGTAGTTCAGCAGTTTTACTGTTGTAACTAGGTCATTCAGAGTAGGCATTCCGCCTTTTGTTTGCTGAATCTTTTCTATTCAGCTTTTAAACAGCTTTCTGACAGCGAAAACTTGGCATTATAGTCCTTTTGCTGTGGAAACTGGGTCATTTAGCTAGTTATAATTTATTATACTTTTTGACAGCTTGGACTTGGGCGGATCTGCGCTTGTTTTGGTGGGCATTGTTTCTTTGTGATTTATGTTTCCTGTGCTCGGTCGGTTCAGTTGGGCATTGTGCTTTGCGTGTTTTTAATGTTTTCTGTGCTCGGCTTGTTAAGTTGAGTGCTGCCTTCCCTGTCTGACTTAATATAATCTTGTTACCTATAATATCAATAATTTGTTTTGAAAAATACGCCATCAGGTGGCCAGAAACTTCCGATTTCAAAAAGCATATTCATATATAATCTGTCTTAAACATTGGTCTTTTTACAGCAAAAGTCTGCGTTATTTCTGAACGTCCCTCGTACATGAATGCTAGAGCTCTTATGTGAACTTCTTCTACTCAAATCATGCCACAGAAAGATATTCCGTTACTTTAGTAATACACCGATGCTCAGTTTGATTAAGAAACTAAGTTTTGCGTAACTACCTACCTGATGATCCGATTGGAGAGTGGATATTTCCTGCTGCACGGTTTGTTTCTCCTTGATAATTTTCTGAAATATAAGTGTCATATTTGGAAACATACATGAATGTATATTTATGCTGGAGTCCATATGTGAACAATTTCCACGCAAACCAATGCTATCGATAATGTATGTACGACCTGGACTGGTATTCACAAAGCACCTTAAGGGAAATATTTTGACTTCAGTTAAAACAAGACTGCGTTCAATAAACGCTTATGCCCCCATGGAAGCCTTGCCCATAAAAAGCAAAGTCAATCAGGGGCCATAATACTGTAATAATGTTTGATAGTGTTACATGGCTTTGATAATGTAAGGGGCTTATGATGGTAAACAAGTATGCCAAGTTTTAAGGCAACGCCATGATGGACATGATGTAAAACAAAACTGTCAATTTGATTTAACCAAGAATTAGACGCTTAATAAGTCTAAGTCCAAAATTAGGTCAATGTGACGGTCAAAATGAGGTTATGTGATATAGGTGTGTAGAGAATGTTCAAATACAACAACCATGCAAGTATGAAAGCTTTGTAGCAAGCCATATTAATGCTAGAAGAAACGGTCAATTTGGGTTAACCAATAATTTAGCCCTCCAATAAGTCTAAGTCCAAATCAGGTCAAGGTGAAGGTCGAAATGGTGTCAAATGATACAGGTGTGTGGAGTGTGTTCATATACAACATTCATGCAAGTATGGAAGCTTTGTAGCAAGCCATAAAAATGCTAGAAGAAACGGTCAATTTGGGTTAACCAGGAATTTGACCCTTCAATAAGTCTAAGTCCAAAATTAGGTCAAGGTGAAGGTCAAAATGGGGTCAGGTGATACAAGCGTGTAGAGAGTGTTCATATACAACATCCATGCAAGTATGAAAGCTTTGTAGCAAGCCATATTAATGCTAGAAGAAACGGTCAATTTGGGTTAACCAAGAATTTGGCCCTTCAATAAGTCTAAGTCCTAAATTAGGTCAAGGTGAAGGTCAAAATGAGGTCAGGTGATACAGGCATGTGGAGAGTGTTCATATAAAACATCCATGCAAGTATGGAAGCTTTGTAACAAGCCATAATAATGCTAGCAGAAACTGTCAATTTGGGTTAACCAGAACGGACGGACGAACGGACGGACGGACAGGTGAATCACTATATGCCTCCCCATCTATCGATAGGGGGGCAAAAAATGAGCTGCAAATATTTCCCAAGAAACACAGAATAGTCTATGTTTTCTTTGTGATTATTGTAGCACTTTACATGATGCTTCTAACATGTGCATAAATATACACTCCACCAAATTCCTAAACGATCACTTAGCAAAGTACCAAAATTTCTGTCACAAAATTATTTAAAATATGTTGTGTCAGTTTAAAATGTATAAGTTATGTGTATAAAGTATAAACAATTTTTTTTATAAAGAGTCCATTATTCTTTAACACAATTGTTGACTCTAATAAACAACAACCCTCAAAATAAGAAATCACATAATAAAAGCATCAAATTCATTATCAGTAACCCCTTTATTAAACATTGAATATAACAAACCATATTTTTTATGGACGATTAGACAAAAATTAAGCACATGCCAAAGTTTCACTGCAACAGGTTGTTTAGTTGAGGAGATCAATAAAATTTAAAACCATCGACTTTAGAGATTTATCTTGATTTTTGATAGTTACAATGTAATTCGCTATAGGAAATCAGTGTCGCCTGTAAAGTTCAAACGCACTTATATGTTGCTGAAATTGACGCACAGAGACGACAATTGGCTAAAGAAAGTGTGCATGGAATTTGACTTATCTATCACCACGTGGTGCCATTATATTGAGACATTAATTTTGTTCTAATTTCAATTAAAATGGAGGTAATTTCAATATCCTGAACTTCAAAGTTGTGTATCTTTATAACGTGTAATTTTTTAGCAGTGTTTGGTGTTTTTCTGTTTCGGCGATCGTCATTGAGTGGTACATGTATTGTGTATATTTTGTTACATTTCCAATGGCAAATTTTGCATTGCACATCAAAAACCTTTTTGTATATAATGGGCAATAACTCGGCATAGTTGACGACACTATTTAAAACAAAAATTGGATTTGCTTAAGAGCATAATGACAATTGAGTTAAGTACCTGGCATAAATTTCTCTAGTGGTGTGTACAAAAATATATCAGTTCGAAAAGTGACCGCTTAGGAATTTGGTTGAGTGTAGTCTTGCTTTTCCTGTTTAGCGGATACACTTGGTGAGGTCATGATCCGAGTGCATATGACACTCGTGATTGCTCATCAAAGGCATTTAACCAAATGGAATGAGTTACTTACATCATAATTGTGCTTCATGTCACCGAGGTCTTTAACTAGCTTTGAAACTTCATTCTAAAATATACCAAAGGAACTCGCGGGTAAAATTCACGTATCACGTAGTGAAGAAACATTGATGAATCCACCACACCTTGTTTTATATCGTGAGCACACAATGAAGAAACATTGATGAATGTATCATCATGGATTTTACATTGGAGGCAAGTATAACTGTGCATTTACTCAAATGTCACTATCTCTGCTAAGAGGTGTATGGTAATATTTGATTACATATCATTATATAACGCGACATAATTAGGAAACACTAGTAGTTCAGCGTTTTGAAATCTGATCTGGCCCAAACTGTAGTTTTTTCGATCAGCTAAGTACGAGTCCCAAACTAGGTGTCTATGCTAGGGGACAACGTTGTCGATTCAAAATCACGTTTGAAGGGCAAAACTCAGTGACAATTGAACACAGAAAAAGTTGCCACTCGAATGGACATTCGTTGAATTTCCACCATACATTTCAGAGACATTAGCAATTTCTTAGCCCAATGAACCATACTCACGGAACTGTAAGATTTTAGTATTGCCTTACGTTTTGTGTCGACTTACAAACCAATACATTTCATTCAAAATATTATCAAAAAATTAAGTTATTGGGAAATGAAAACTGCACAGTTATAAGTGCTTCCTTTGTGTACTTTGTTTTTATTTAATTATTGTTGTAGTGATCGGTTTCTCTCGCGATCGGTCTTTAAACTCCGTGTGAACATAGTCTACCTTCTATTTAACTATAAATTACAATAATAAAGTACAATAACTGGACAGATTTATGTTGGGTACAATAATTGTGGCGTGTGACAATTATAACACTCTTTACTTTGAAATTCATGGTCCAACTTAATAATTACCATTGCATATTGCCCCTCCACTTTGATAAACACCAATTGAGATCATCGCGTTGGTGAGAGTTTGAATTCAATACGTACCTTATGGTCGGATTTTAGAGTGGACATTTCTTGCTGTACGGTTTGTTTCTCCTTAACAACATTCTGAAATATAATTGTCATATTTTGGAACATACGTTGTATGCTATAATCCGTATGTAAACTATTTCTACACATCACATCTACATGTATCAAATCACATAAAGATGTACATTAGTTATAACTTGATGTTCAATATGACTAAGGCATGTATCAATGAACAGTTTTGTTTCGCTACCTACCTGATGATCAGCTTTGAGAGTGGACATTTCCAGTTGCAAGGTTTGTTTCTCCGTAACAACTTTCTGAAATATAATTGTCATATTTTGGAACATATGGTGTATGCTAAAGTCTATATATGAACTGATTTTACGCAAATCAATAGACCTTAAGTTATTCAGTATTGATACATGATAACACGATGCTTATTGTGACTTAGGTCTTAATATTACCTTAATATCACTGCCAAATTGGGGAAAAGGGGAGATAATTCAGTCAACGTGTAGCGTGATAACCTATGTTTTATTTAAATATATGTAATAATATGCAAATTTAAGTACTCTGTTGGTATTAAAATAGTTTTTCACGCGCATATTATGCGTCACTTGTACGCAGTTTCATTCATTGGAGGTATGTATAATAACGTTGGGAAGGGTAAGGTGAGGACAAGAAAATGAAAGCGTTCGTTTATTTTAAAATAACTGGCGTCGAGTGTACGGTACCGTCTAATGCCCTTCCGATCCGGACCGTCATGTATATCAATTGGCGTACGCGAACATTCTGTAAAGTGCCAGTACTTATTTTCAAGACAAAATCGGCGAACTAATTTACTGTTACAGAATTAATAAGATCATAATCTGGCCAGAAGTTAGCAACCTCAATACACTTTATTTATATTTACTAATTATGACACACTGCTTGTGTATAACATGTACACATTTTGGAGGTTAAATGATGCTTTTGTGCATCAGTCAGTTAGAAGTACAATCCCTCCTCACAACGGCTCCCTCTTTACAACAAACACTCTGGCTCTCTCCCACAAATGTCGCTCAAAAGAGATACCACTGTACTATTAAAGCAAAACAAAGGAATCTAACTAGCTTTGAAAGGTCATCCTAAATTAAAACACGTGAACTGGCTAGTGAAATGTATATACGCATTTTGCAGAATAAACGTTACATGTATTAGCATTCAGAATATGGTGTGACTACATGTATCTGGTCGCATTGTGTTCCCTCATCGAGTGAGTCATAATTGAAGTAAAACAGTCTATCACTACTGATTGATTGATATTTGATTACATAAAACAGGTAAGGTCTCCTTTGAGTTTGACAACGCCGTACTATGAATATTCATATCCTGTCTGGCAATTAGCATTGCATTTAGTACCACAACGTTAGATAACTTCAATAGAAATTGTCGTAGCAATGACACTTAAAGTTTCCCTACGTACCAGATGGTCGGATTTGAGAAACGCCATTTCCTGCTGCACGCCTTGTTTCTCCTTGATAACGTTCTGAAATACAATCGTCATATTTTATGAACATATGATGTACGTGGAATGTTCAGAAATAAAGTAGACTTTTAATCTGGCGTTCGCATTTGTTATAGTACGAAAATGATAAATACAACATTATAATTTCGGAATTTTCTGCGATCAGTTCACCAAATTAGGTATATCTGTAACAAGTCTGTTATGAATTATAGCTTCTCAAAACCAGTTACTACCACGCACCCGGGGCAACACAAATGATGTCAGTGACGTTACAATGTCGGTGTCGATAAAATAACCTCAACGATCCCCAAACTAAGTCTCGAATATAAAAATTGACACCCAATGCACTTCTCAAACATGCCTTTATACAATTTGATCGTAATGTGCGAAAATGTTGGTGGTAGCGTGCTGCGCATTGTATAGATTTCTTGTTTTTCTTTCTAGACCGCGAATTACGTTTCTATGCCTGAAACACGCAATGTAAACGTCAACGCTGTGACTATAGGTGTTCTAATGCGACCTAAAATCTCTTTCACACCATTTTAAGACCAAAGTATGACTGCAAGAACTCGTCCTGTGCATATTATTGATCAAATTTGAGATTTTAGTGGGAGTTTCCCCTAATTCCTTTATTAGTTGTCTCTGTGCGATTTTTGTGTTAATAAATAACGTCATAACGTAAGTTATGGATTGTAAAACATGTGCTATTCACATGTTGTGTATTTCTCCCATAACGTCTAAATGTCATCAAAACGTCTGTGCATAGTGTTTTGACGTAGCATGATATATTGGCAGCGTTTAAAACAGAAAATTTAACTTGAAATGATACTATATGCAGTGAAAATAATGACACAAAGTGGAAAAATGGGTTTCCCCGGGTACGCGTAACCATGGTTATTTAAATGGCGTGTTCCTACGTGTATGTACTGTCCACTTTACAGAATTAATAAGATCATAATCTGGCCAGAAGTTAGCAACCTCAATACACTTTATTTATATTTACTAATTATGACACACTGCTTGTGTATAACATGTACACATTTTGGAGGTTAAATGATGCTTTTGTGCATCAGTCAGTTAGAAGTACAATCCCTCCTCACAACGGCTCCCTCTTTACAACAAACACTCTGGCTCTCTCCCACAAATGTCGCTCAAAAGAGATACCACTGTACTATTAAAGCAAAACAAAGGAATCTAACTAGCTTTGAAAGGTCATCCTAAATTAAAACACGTGAACTGGCTAGTGAAATGTATATACGCATTTTGCAGAATAAACGTTACATGTATTAGCATTCAGAATATGGTGTGACTACATGTATCTGGTCGCATTGTGTTCCCTCATCGAGTGAGTCATAATTGAAGTAAAACAGTCTATCACTACTGATTGATTGATATTTGATTACATAAAACAGGTAAGGTCTCCTTTGAGTTTGACAACGCCGTACTATGAATATTCATATCCTGTCTGGCAATTAGCATTGCATTTAGTACCACAACGTTAGATAACTTCAATAGAAATTGTCGTAGCAATGACACTTAAAGTTTCCCTACGTACCAGATGGTCGGATTTGAGAAACGCCATTTCCTGCTGCACGCCTTGTTTCTCCTTGATAACGTTCTGAAATACAATCGTCATATTTTATGAACATATGATGTACGTGGAATGTTCAGAAATAAAGTAGACTTTTAATCTGGCGTTCGCATTTGTTATAGTACGAAAATGATAAATACAACATTATAATTTCGGAATTTTCTGCAAACAGTTCACCAAATTAGGTATATCTGTAACAAGTCTGTTATGAATTATAGCTTCTCAAAACCAGTTACTACCACGCACCCGGGGCAACACAAATGATGTCAGTGACGTTACAATGTCGGTGTCGATAAAATAACCTCAACGATCCCCAAACTAAGTCTCGAATATAAAAATTGACACCCAATGCACTTCTCAAACATGCCTTTATACAATTTGATCGTAATGTGCGAAAATGTTGGTGGTAGCGTGCTGCGCATTGTATAGATTTCTTGTTTTTCTTTCTAGACCGCGAATTACGTTTCTATGCCTGAAACACGCAATGTAAACGTCAACGCTGTGACTATAGGTGTTCTAATGCGACCTAAAATCTCTTTCACACCATTTTAAGACCAAAGTATGACTGCAAGAACTCGTCCTGTGCATATTATTGATCAAATTTGAGATTTTAGTGGGAGTTTCCCCTAATTCCTTTTTTAGTTGTCTCTGTGCGATTTTTGTGTTAATAAATAACGTCATAACGTAAGTTATGGATTGTAAAACATGTGCTATTCACATGTTGTGTATTTCTCCCATAACGTCTAAATGTCATCAAAACGTCTGTGCATAGTGTTTTGACGTAGCATGATATATTGGCAGCGTTTAAAACAGAAAATTTAACTTGAAATGATACTATATGCAGTGAAAATAATGACACAAAGTGGAAAAATGGGTTTCCCCGGGTACGCGTAACCATGGTTATTTAAATGGCGTGTTCCTACGTGTATGTACTGTCCACTTTATAGTAGAATTAGAACAAATACAAAAATAATTGGCCACAGTGCCTTTTTGTTAAACTTTATTAATTTTGTATGGGCCATTCTGCACATTCGTTGTCCAGCACTAGGCTGCTTCGTATCTTTCAAAATTGCATATACTCAGTGTCTGTTGTGGATTGTCCTTGTGGTGTGTGTTTTGTCCAGATGTTTATTTCTTACCAACAGGCTCTTGTTCCGTTTTAGCTTGACGGACTTAAGCAGCAGCCTTTCGGGATTGGATGCCCGGTTTTGTATTACATGTTCCTCAGCTAGTTTTTTGTGTTTGGCATGTTCCGCGCCTTTTCGAATGAAGTTGTATATTTTCTGTGCCTTTTTGTTCTCGCGTGTCCCGCGGTTTCTGTTGGGGGCGGTGCTACTTCCGGTATTTTCGTATTTTGTTTAATTATTATGATATGGGTTTGTATCTGGATTTAAACGCAAATTCCGTTTGCAGTGGAGTTTTTCATTTTTATATAATCAATAATATGTCATAATTTATCAGTATTTAATTTTTTGACCGGGGCCAAAAGTTATATGGAGCTAGGAGTTATTTATTCGTTTTTGCTGGTTGTCCCCGCGATTCGCATCCTACCTGGTTCGTTCATGAGTTGATGTACAGCTGTGGAGTTATGGATGTAGTGTTTTGTCCCACGGCTTTGAAAATGCAACACTTACACTTACATATCTTATATGAATGCATGTATGTATTTACCAATAACTCGGCCAATATGCAATAAAATTTACTGAAATATTCAGCATTTGTAGCTAAGATATATGGCATAACAATTTATTTAATTCCATGACAATCTGATGAGACCCTTTACAGCCACAATAAAACAATGATGTCATAAACAAAAGCACATTTTATGCCCTATATCCTTCCGCGTATTTCAGATTGTAATGCCGATGTGTGCCTATTATTCGTAGAAGTTCGGGAACAAGTGTCCATGCATATCATTGATACAGAAATAAAGTAAAACTCAGATACATGTAAAGTTCAATTTAAATTCAGAAACAAATGAATTTTATTTACTCTATCTCTATCCAGAATTACTTCCCTTTCACTGTAAAATTATTTGTAGTTTTAGGTAAATCTGAAACATTGCTATCAAGCGTTTTTGAAACTGCACGACCATTATGTTGCAGAGTGGTAAATCGTCTGATTGTGTGTTTTTCGAATTTGTCGATTGATTGAATATTCCAATTGACCTTACATAAAATAATAATTGCATCGTACATTTTTGTACAATCAATTCCTCTTACGTGTTTCGTTTTATCCATTTTATGGTTCAATGCACCATTGTAGCGAATTTTAATGGAAAGAACATCGAGTTACAATCCACGTGTAGCCAATAACACGCACACATAATTTCGTTGAGAAATAATATAAATAAAAAAGTTATCTTGATTTTCATTAGTGTTGCATTTTCAAAGCCGCTCAGTGTAGTTAAGTTTTGTCCCCTGAGGTAATTTAACGTAGTTGTAAGTCCCCTGTCGATTTTTGACCGGAGGGGACAATTGGTTTGCCATCAGTCCGTCAATTATGGTTCTGACGGGAATTGTGGTTGCTATGGCAACATACACATTGTAAATGGCTTTAAACCGGTAGGGGACTTCTGTATTGCTTGCAATTCTTAATGACTTGTTCATTACGCCATATCTCGATTTGTTCAATTACGTCATTTTACTAATTGAAAGTAGGTCATCCGACTATACGGGCCTTTCAACGTTTTAATACTGTTATTTAATTCTTGAGACCAAAGGCTTCTAAAAGTATGTAGTTCAGCAGTTTTACTGTTGTAACTAGGTCATTCAGAGTAGGCATTCCGCCTTTTGTTTGCTGAATCTTTTCTATTCAGCTTTTAAACAGCTTTCTGACAGCGAAAACTTGGCATTATAGTCCTTTTGCTGTGGAAACTGGGTCATTTAGCTAGTTATAATTTATTATACTTTTTGACAGCTTGGACTTGGGCGGATCTGCGCTTGTTTTGGTGGGCATTGTTTCTTTGTGATTTATGTTTCCTGTGCTCGGTCGGTTCAGTTGGGCATTGTGCTTTGCGTGTTTTTAATGTTTTCTGTGCTCGGCTTGTTAAGTTGAGTGCTGCCTTCCCTGTCTGACTTAATATAATCTTGTTACCTATAATATCAATAATTTGTTTTGAAAAATACGCCATCAGGTGGCCAGAAACTTCCGATTTCAAAAAGCATATTCATATATAATCTGTCTTAAACATTGGTCTTTTTACAGCAAAAGTCTGCGTTATTTCTGAACGTCCCTCGTACATGAATGCTAGAGCTCTTATGTGAACTTCTTCTACTCAAATCATGCCACAGAAAGATATTCCGTTACTTTAGTAATACACCGATGCTCAGTTTGATTAAGAAACTAAGTTTTGCGTAACTACCTACCTGATGATCCGATTGGAGAGTGGATATTTCCTGCTGCACGGTTTGTTTCTCCTTGATAATTTTCTGAAATATAAGTGTCATATTTGGAAACATACATGAATGTATATTTATGCTGGAGTCCATATGTGAACAATTTCCACGCAAACCAATGCTATCGATAATGTATGTACGACCTGGACTGGTATTCACAAAGCACCTTAAGGGAAATATTTTGACTTCAGTTAAAACAAGACTGCGTTCAATAAACGCTTATGCCCCCATGGAAGCCTTGCCCATAAAAAGCAAAGTCAATCAGGGGCCATAATACTGTAATAATGTTTGATAGTGTTACATGGCTTTGATAATGTAAGGGGCTTATGATGGTAAACAAGTATGCCAAGTTTTAAGGCAACGCCATGATGGACATGATGTAAAACAAAACTGTCAATTTGATTTAACCAAGAATTAGACGCTTAATAAGTCTAAGTCCAAAATTAGGTCAATGTGACGGTCAAAATGAGGTTATGTGATATAGGTGTGTAGAGAATGTTCAAATACAACAACCATGCAAGTATGAAAGCTTTGTAGCAAGCCATATTAATGCTAGAAGAAACGGTCAATTTGGGTTAACCAATAATTTAGCCCTCCAATAAGTCTAAGTCCAAATCAGGTCAAGGTGAAGGTCGAAATGGTGTCAAATGATACAGGTGTGTGGAGTGTGTTCATATACAACATTCATGCAAGTATGGAAGCTTTGTAGCAAGCCATAAAAATGCTAGAAGAAACGGTCAATTTGGGTTAACCAGGAATTTGACCCTTCAATAAGTCTAAGTCCAAAATTAGGTCAAGGTGAAGGTCAAAATGGGGTCAGGTGATACAAGCGTGTAGAGAGTGTTCATATACAACATCCATGCAAGTATGAAAGCTTTGTAGCAAGCCATATTAATGCTAGAAGAAACGGTCAATTTGGGTTAACCAAGAATTTGGCCCTTCAATAAGTCTAAGTCCTAAATTAGGTCAAGGTGAAGGTCAAAATGAGGTCAGGTGATACAGGCATGTGGAGAGTGTTCATATAAAACATCCATGCAAGTATGGAAGCTTTGTAACAAGCCATAATAATGCTAGCAGAAACTGTCAATTTGGGTTAACCAGAACGGACGGACGAACGGACGGACGGACAGGTGAATCACTATATGCCTCCCCATCTATCGATAGGGGGGCAAAAAATGAGCTGCAAATATTTCCCAAGAAACACAGAATAGTCTATGTTTTCTTTGTGATTATTGTAGCACTTTACATGATGCTTCTAACATGTGCATAAATATACACTCCACCAAATTCCTAAACGATCACTTAGCAAAGTACCAAAATTTCTGTCACAAAATTATTTAAAATATGTTGTGTCAGTTTAAAATGTATAAGTTATGTGTATAAAGTATAAACAATTTTTTTTATAAAGAGTCCATTATTCTTTAACACAATTGTTGACTCTAATAAACAACAACCCTCAAAATAAGAAATCACATAATAAAAGCATCAAATTCATTATCAGTAACCCCTTTATTAAACATTGAATATAACAAACCATATTTTTTATGGACGATTAGACAAAAATTAAGCACATGCCAAAGTTTCACTGCAACAGGTTGTTTAGTTGAGGAGATCAATAAAATTTAAAACCATCGACTTTAGAGATTTATCTTGATTTTTGATAGTTACAATGTAATTCGCTATAGGAAATCAGTGTCGCCTGTAAAGTTCAAACGCACTTATATGTTGCTGAAATTGACGCACAGAGACGACAATTGGCTAAAGAAAGTGTGCATGGAATTTGACTTATCTATCACCACGTGGTGCCATTATATTGAGACATTAATTTTGTTCTAATTTCAATTAAAATGGAGGTAATTTCAATATCCTGAACTTCAAAGTTGTGTATCTTTATAACGTGTAATTTTTTAGCAGTGTTTGGTGTTTTTCTGTTTCGGCGATCGTCATTGAGTGGTACATGTATTGTGTATATTTTGTTACATTTCCAATGGCAAATTTTGCATTGCACATCAAAAACCTTTTTGTATATAATGGGCAATAACTCGGCATAGTTGACGACACTATTTAAAACAAAAATTGGATTTGCTTAAGAGCATAATGACAATTGAGTTAAGTACCTGGCATAAATTTCTCTAGTGGTGTGTACAAAAATATATCAGTTCGAAAAGTGACCGCTTAGGAATTTGGTTGAGTGTAGTCTTGCTTTTCCTGTTTAGCGGATACACTTGGTGAGGTCATGATCCGAGTGCATATGACACTCGTGATTGCTCATCAAAGGCATTTAACCAAATGGAATGAGTTACTTACATCATAATTGTGCTTCATGTCACCGAGGTCTTTAACTAGCTTTGAAACTTCATTCTAAAATATACCAAAGGAACTCGCGGGTAAAATTCACGTATCACGTAGTGAAGAAACATTGATGAATCCACCACACCTTGTTTTATATCGTGAGCACACAATGAAGAAACATTGATGAATGTATCATCATGGATTTTACATTGGAGGCAAGTATAACTGTGCATTTACTCAAATGTCACTATCTCTGCTAAGAGGTGTATGGTAATATTTGATTACATATCATTATATAACGCGACATAATTAGGAAACACTAGTAGTTCAGCGTTTTGAAATCTGATCTGGCCCAAACTGTAGTTTTTTCGATCAGCTAAGTACGAGTCCCAAACTAGGTGTCTATGCTAGGGGACAACGTTGTCGATTCAAAATCACGTTTGAAGGGCAAAACTCAGTGACAATTGAACACAGAAAAAGTTGCCACTCGAATGGACATTCGTTGAATTTCCACCATACATTTCAGAGACATTAGCAATTTCTTAGCCCAATGAACCATACTCACGGAACTGTAAGATTTTAGTATTGCCTTACGTTTTGTGTCGACTTACAAACCAATACATTTCATTCAAAATATTATCAAAAAATTAAGTTATTGGGAAATGAAAACTGCACAGTTATAAGTGCTTCCTTTGTGTACTTTGTTTTTATTTAATTATTGTTGTAGTGATCGGTTTCTCTCGCGATCGGTCTTTAAACTCCGTGTGAACATAGTCTACCTTCTATTTAACTATAAATTACAATAATAAAGTACAATAACTGGACAGATTTATGTTGGGTACAATAATTGTGGCGTGTGACAATTATAACACTCTTTACTTTGAAATTCATGGTCCAACTTAATAATTACCATTGCATATTGCCCCTCCACTTTGATAAACACCAATTGAGATCATCGCGTTGGTGAGAGTTTGAATTCAATACGTACCTTATGGTCGGATTTTAGAGTGGACATTTCTTGCTGTACGGTTTGTTTCTCCTTAACAACATTCTGAAATATAATTGTCATATTTTGGAACATACGTTGTATGCTATAATCCGTATGTAAACTATTTCTACACATCACATCTACATGTATCAAATCACATAAAGATGTACATTAGTTATAACTTGATGTTCAATATGACTAAGGCATGTATCAATGAACAGTTTTGTTTCGCTACCTACCTGATGATCAGCTTTGAGAGTGGACATTTCCAGTTGCAAGGTTTGTTTCTCCGTAACAACTTTCTGAAATATAATTGTCATATTTTGGAACATATGGTGTATGCTAAAGTCTATATATGAACTGATTTTACGCAAATCAATAGACCTTAAGTTATTCAGTATTGATACATGATAACACGATGCTTATTGTGACTTAGGTCTTAATATTACCTTAATATCACTGCCAAATTGGGGAAAAGGGGAGATAATTCAGTCAACGTGTAGCGTGATAACCTATGTTTTATTTAAATATATGTAATAATATGCAAATTTAAGTACTCTGTTGGTATTAAAATAGTTTTTCACGCGCATATTATGCGTCACTTGTACGCAATTTCACTAATGTTTTTATGATATAGGGGGACAATAATGACGTCATAGCGCAAGACGTAGTCCCGTGACCTATCTCTTTTATTTAAAATTTGGATTGACTACACTTTAAGCAACAAAATGAGCAATACAAAATATATTGGTCATCGAGGTCGTTTTTGAGCTACGGCCGATTTTGTGTAGTTTTTTTGTCTTTTTTTAGCAGTCATTTTTCGGAAATGTTGACAATTTTTGTTTTGTCAATAAGTTGAGAATTTTCTTATCAATACCAAAAGTGTATCATAATGTTTGAATAATATGTGTTTGTTCATACAAACCAATGGAAATGATTTTAACAAGATATAATATAGATTGTAATGCAAAAATGAAATCATTGCGAAATATGTGAATTTTTGGTCATTTTCTTTAAGAGTGATGTTGCAAAAGGGCCCGTGACTCCTTAAACAGTACCGCGACATACCTTTTTTATTTCACATATTGCTTCAGTATATATTAAACTATAAGTGTGTCTATTTTGTGGTATCATTTAAAAGAAATGATTACCCTATCAAACGTCCTTAAGTTGAGTGATGCCTTTCCTGTCTGACTTAATGTAATACTTTTGTTTCTCCTTGACTACTCCCTGAAGTTCAATTGCCATATTTGAAGGTAGAAATCGCAAGATATGATTTCATTTCATATTTCAGTGTTCTTCTGCTTTTTGTTTTAGTCATACCCACGTTTGTTGCAGGCTGTTTATTTTGGAATTCTTTTTGAACGTCCCTCGTACATGTATGATAGAGCTCGTATGTGAATTTCTTCTACTCAAATCACGCCACAGAAAGATATTCCGTTACTTTAGTAATAAACCGATGCTCAGTTTGATTAAGGAAACTAAGTTTTGCTTAACTACCTACCTGATGATCCGATTGGAGAGTTGATATTTCCTGCTGCACGGTTTGTTTCTCCTTAATAACTTTCTAAAATATAAGTGTCATATTTGGAAACATAGATGTATGTATATTTATGCTGGAGTCCATATGTGAACAGTGTCCACGCAAACCAATGCTATCGATAATGTATGTAGACCTGGGCTGGTATTCACAAAGCACCATAAGGGACATCTTAAATATTTTGAATTTAGTTAAAAAATTGAGCTGCACATATTTCCCAAGAAACAAATAATAGCCTATGTTTCCTTTGTGATTATTGTAGCACTTTACACGATGCTTCTAACCTGTGTATAAATATAGTTTTACTTTTCCTGTTTAGCTGATACACTTGGTGAGGTCATGATTCCAGTTCTTATGACACTCATGATTCCTCATCAAATTGATCGCTCATCAAAGGCGTTCAAACAAATGAAATGAGTTACTTACGTCATAATTCTGCTTCATGTCACTGAGGTCTTTAATTTGCTTTGAAACCTCATTCTAAAATAAACGAAACCAACGCACTGGTAAAATTCACTTAGCACATAGAATAGACACATCGATTAATCAATCAACAGTGACGTGTTGTGTATCTAGAGCACATAGTACGTAGTTACGATGCAGTGATACATATATCAATCATACCTTGTTTTCATTTAATTCTTGTTCGAGTGATCGGTTTCTCTCGCGTTCGGTCTTTAACTCAATGTCATCATCGTCTTCTTGACCTTCAAATATAAGTCACAAACATAATGAACATTACGTCGAGTGTTTGAAATCAAATAATAAAAATTACTTTGAAGATGACAATGTTATAAATCTGTGCACTCGAGAGTTCTGTCGTAGGGCATTCAGATTTTTATTGTCGGAACTAGGACTTTCAGCCTTTTGGCAACTGGGACTTTAGTGTAGCGGTTATGTTCATTTTCTCGTTCAATTATGCGTTAGACATTGTGTCGTGTTATTGTTGTGTGTGATGCTTTTTATGATTCTGCGCTCGACTAGTTCAGTTGAGTGATGCCTTCCCTGTCCAATTTTCTATCTATTTTCTTTTTCTCGCAAGACTATTATCATCGAGCTGCATAACGGCTGTTATTTGTGTACTTGAAAGTATAGTAACATTGTCGTAAGTCATTCAGCTTTTTATCGCTGGAACTAGGATATTCAGCTTTTTGACAGCGTTAAGTTCATTTTCTCGATCCGTTATCCGTTGGTGATTGTGTCGCGTAATTGTTGTACGGCTGTTGGCTAATAATATTTGGGGACTTGCACAGAATGCATCATGTAACACACACCAATCAGATGTTAGGCGAGCAAAACAAAAACCTATACTTACTTGAGGATAAAACCAAAAAGTATACTTCTTACCGTTATCTATTTGTCTGTTCTCAATGAGCCTACCAATTGGTCGGGTATTTGACATCATACGATTCAGCACGTTGCTTGGTCGAAAGGTGTAATTGGTGATTACGTTGTTGCAATCGATGGTAGCTAGCTCGTTTTGAATGTCTGCTACTTTAGGCATGGCTTCTACAGCCAAGATGAAACGCTTATGCAGTAAATGTTCATTCCTGAAATGTGTCAATATTTCTTCGGCTTGTGATCTGAGTGATTGAACATGCTCCTTTAGTTCGTCCAGCCTTCGCTGATGTGCTGATTCGCTGGTGTTTGCATCATCTAGTACTTGTTGTTTTGATTCGGCGACATATTCAACTAGGGACTTAGCTAACGATTCAATATCAGATACTGCATCTGTGTTAAGCGCTTCAGCGGTTTCTTTGTGTTTATCAATTTCCTCCATGTATGTATCCAAAGTGAACTCGATAACTTGAACTTCCTCAAGTAGACGAAGAAGCTCTCCACTACTTTGAAACTCCTCTGACGCCGGAAGTATGTACTCCCATTTACACGACTTATGGTGCAACAAAATACACTCTATGCATGCACAACATTTGTGCTCAATACAGTAGACCTTTACTTCATAGTTATGTTCATCGCAAAGTTCAAAGCGGATTGTACTTCGTTTTGTAGCATTGCTATGTGCTTCTTGAAATAAATGATCGCTGCACGACTTAATTATCAGGTGATTGTCAAAGCATGTTCGGCATATATGTACTTCACACTTAGAACAATATCCCTCGAACTTTGTCCTTTTGCACATCTCGCAGTTACCCACTTTACCAACACAATTTCCATCATCAACTTCAAAATTAATTCGTCCACCAGCCGCCATGTCTGCAGTAAAATGACAATTAACTTACTTTGTAAACATGATAAATCTCTTAGAAGTTTAAGGTTTTAAATCTCTTAGAAGTTTAAGGTTTTAAATATTGTACATGCCCGCATGGGTATCGAGTAGAATCGGAAGGTTATTTTATTCATTTTGTACTAGAATACTAATTATGTTGAACAAAACAATTTACCACTCCGTAAGTTCTTCTTCTACTAGTCTCTTAATGCGGCGCATGGTAATTGGAATGACAAAGGGATTACTAATCTGGATCATTAGTTTCATGTTGATTAGCTATATCCGACGCTTAAATGCGTTAAATAAATGGTTTTGCACTCATTGGGTCACTCAACTAAGAGTAATTTACTCCGATTTACTGCACAGTGAATATAGGAGTTATCTATAGACATATCAAGATTGTATCTTGCTTCAATTTGATGACGTCAATAATTAATACTGAATATACCGACGTTCGTTTGGTTCGCTATTGTCCTTAATACCTGTTGTTGGATAAACATTGAAGTAAATAGGAGAGATCATGTTTGTATACAAAGGTATTCAAACAACCAGCAGGCTATTGGTGAATGCCAGGTTTTTATTGTTCATTCATCCAATAGATTGCCAGTGGTCATTTTGCATATGAATATAGGGTTCTCCTATGACTTAGAGATCCTGAAACATCGAACATGGGAAGGCAGCCATTTACAGAAACAGTTGAGTACAGAAGGCATAAAAGGTAAACACACAAAAAAAGACAACACGTACCACTATAGATGTACAACGACCTTCGAAATATGACTTTTGGGCGAGTTCATTTGCTAAGGTTGAAACGATATTTACCGTTATTTTTCTAATATATTATGAATATATCTTATAAATGTCACGTTATCTTTCAATTTGACACCGTCGCCTAGTGGTTAAGATGATATATAATCTGAACAAGTCTGTACTCAGAACATTCTTTTTATATGTGCTGTTGGTTCGAGTCCGCTGCTAAACTATTTTTCAATAATCTTATTATCATAAAACATGAATGTTTTTTTTATATATTTTATTACTTAATGAATAATAAAATTATGTTTAAGGTTAAATATAAAGTTGCTTTGTTTCGTTTATTTTACGATTTTAGCATGCCCTGGATATTGTATTAATTGCTCAGATGACAATCGGGTTGAATTACAAACTATTCTCATCATTGGTTTCGCTGGAATTAGAATTGGAATCACTACTCTAAGAATATGCTGTAGAAACTTCAACATTATTAAGCGTTTACTCTTGTAATGCAGGGAGCACAGTTCGGGTGACCGTTGACCGATATCTCTGTTCAACAGTCTTGACGTTGGAGTGTTTTCAAGGATTAAAATACAGAAAAACTGTACGAAGGAAAAAGATATATTTTAGAAATATATATAAAATAGACATGCACGCGAATGTTTTATTTAGCAAAATTTTAAAAATATTCAAAATGGGTGGGATTCGAACCCAAGCAAAAAAATTATTTATTTTCATAAGCAGTAGCTAAGCCGACTGTGCCATGGAGGACGATGTAAGCTACAATTTCAAATAATATATTTCTTTTCCGAATACACCCCTTTTACCTGGATTGTTTCATTATTAAAAGTACAGTTACGCCCGAACGATTGTGGTTTATCTATAGCATGTGTCACAATGCCCAACTGAAGATGAAAATGAACCTAAACAGTTACATGACCGTTCTATTTTCAGGGGCCATAGAAGTCATACATAGTTTAAGTGTCACTGCAAACGATATATAACGCTGAATGTAGAGTTCTATAGCTAGACTGTAACAATGTAATTTGAAATAATGTTAATACAATAATGTTTATAATATCAGTATCATGTATAGTCCAGTCAGGATAAAAATCCAGTGACGCATCGGTCAAGTCCATTATAACGGTGTAAAACCAATTATAAAGGCTTATACTGTACAAACAACTATAACTTCAATGCTAAACTAACATATTAAACTTTGCTCTACCTGTTTAGACAATGGTTGTGATTTTTGCGTACACATAAACTGCAAGGTCACTGTCACAATATCCTAACTAGACTATATAGTTATACATCCTATCATTGATGGATTACGGTTAGCCATATACAGTTATGTAATGTATAGTTCGACATAGTTTTAGTGCGACTGATTAAACTTGGGGTTAAGGGTTAGCTCGTTTTAGGTACCTATCTGCTTTGTCGTTATAATGCGTTTGAATGATTTATAGTGTTTATTTAAGGTGAAATAGACCCTTTTCGATAAAAATCGTCTATCACGCGGATTTTGATCATATTTTGTATACATATAGTATTAAGTGTTGGCTTTGTGTTTCGGATGGATTTAGGGAGCAATTGCACATTCCAGGTGAATAATAGCGCCACCTAGCGGGACGTATTTTTTGCGGGATTTTCGACGTTACTGCTCTTATTTTGTGGTCAATATTTACGTCATTAAAAAGAGAAAAATATCTTCGTGTAGGGAAATGAATGCTCCGTCATATGGAGCAATTTATATAAGGAAATGTTGAAGATGATGGGCGTAACGCTTTAATTACTGCGACGCACGCTGAGTAGTGACGGCGTCAAATTCGCGACATTTCTTTCATTTATACGCACATAGCAAGAAAACGGGACGGTCAAAGTTTTTTAAATTTTCGAATGATATTATTTAAAGTATCTTCTTTGATTTAGTGAAATAAAAAATGGGGTGTTCTCGAGTCCGTTTTCGCGTTATTTTCAATCTTAGTTTTTGAGTTGGAGTAAAAGTACGCAACGTTAACGTTAGAACGCCGAGTTTTGATGACGTTAAAATTATTCCTTTTCTTTCGTCGATCCATGCGCGTTCGTTTGTCCATTGTAGGATATTACGATCACTCATACTTGTATGCAATAATAATATACCAGAATTATATAGCTCCCTGTCCATGCGACTCACACATTCAACGGCTCTTTACATACAGGTACCTCACCTAGCTAGCATGATCTGACCAGAGGGAAAAACTGAGAAGAAGCATCCGAAGTGAATGAGAGAGACATTAGATACAGTCATGTCTAGTTCTGCAGAAGTGCGCCTAGCACTATCATGTCTGGTGCTACAGGAGTGCGCCTAGCACTATCATGTCTGGTGCTGCAGGGGTGCGCCTAGCACTATCATGTCTGATGCGGCAGGAGTGCGCCTAGCACTATCATGTCTGGTTCTGCAGGAGTGCGCATAGCACTATCATGTCTGGTGCTGCAGGAGTGCGCCTAGCACTATCATGTCTGGCGCTGAAGGATTTTCATTTCATTTCAAATAGACAGCGAGGTTCTTTAAAGTTTCCGGTGTGTAACACCGATATACCTGTAGCTTCATGACACATGTAACCATTTTGTACATTACAGACAGACATAGCGGGAAATACTATGAATATAATTTCAGAAAACCCAGATGCCATGTCGGGGATTGAACCCTCCACCGCTGGATTGACAGTCCAATGCGTAATCGCTGAGCTGTCGCCGCTGATTGATATATTGTAAGCTGTGTGAAGTTGGCTCAACATACGACATACGACATACGACATTCAAAAAATCGAATGTCGTCCAGCTCGACATACGACATTGGACGACATTCAAAAAATCGAATGTCGTCCAGCTCGACATACGACATTGGACGACATTCAAAAAATCATCAAAAATCGAATGTCGTCCAGCTCGACATTGGACGACATTGGACGACATTAAAAAAATCGTCTAAAATCGAATGTCGTCCAGCTCGACATTGGACGACATTGGACGACATTCAAAAAATCATCAAAAATCCAATGTCGTCCAGCTCGACATTGGACGACATTGGACGACATTCAAAAAATCATCAAAAATCCAATGTCGTCCAGCTCGACATTGGACGACTTTGGACGACATTCAAAAAATCGTCTAAAATCGAATGTCGTCCAGATCGACATTGGACGACATTGGACGACATTCAAAAAATCATCAAAAATCGAATGTCGTCCAGATCGACATTGGACGACATTGGACGACATTCAAAAAATCGTCTAAAATCGAATGTCGTCCAGATCGACATTGGACGACATTGGACGACATTCAAAAAATCGTCTAAAATCGAATGTCGTCAATATCGACATTGGACGACATTGGACGACATTCAAAAAATCGTCTAAAATCGAATGTCGTCCAGATCGACATTGGACGACATTGGACGACATTCAAAAAATCGTCTAAAATCGAATGTCGTCCAGCTCGACATTGGACGACATTGGACGACATTAAAAAAATCATCAAAAATCCAATGTCGTCCAGATCGACATTGGACGACATTGGACGACATTCAAAAAATCGTCTAAAATCGAATGTCGTCCAGATCGACATTGGACGACGTTGGACGACATTCAAAAATCGTCTAAAATCGAATGTCGTCCAGATCGACATTGGACGACATTGGACGACATTCAAAAAATCATCAAAAATCGAATGTCGTCCAGATCGACATTGGACGACGTTGGACGACATTCAAAAAATCATCAAAAATCGAATGTCGTCCAGATCGACATTGGACGACATTGGACGACATTCAAAAAATCGTCTAAAATCGAATGTCGTCCAGCTCGACATTGGACGACATTGGACGACATTAAAAAAATCATCAAAAATCGAATGTCGTCCAGCTCGACATTGGACGACATTGGACGACATTCAAAAAATCATCAAAAATCGAATATATAATAACATTAAGGCGTGCATTTAATATACGATCATTATTTCTGTTATTCTATGTTAACTTTGAACGTCTCAACTGACAAAGCACATTTCTCTGTTATATTATGCTAATAATCTTACTTACATTTAGATCTAGCATATTTACCCATATCAGAACGGCCTATCTAAACGTAATCAATTTCCGCGACTTTACCTTGTTTATGTGTGCATGTTTGGATTTAAAGTGTTGCACTTTTTGTTCAATCATTGTAGAATGAACGAATATTGTCACTTGCTGATGTAAGGAGTCAGTCATGTAAAGTTTGTATTTGTTGATACTTTATTGTCCGCTATATTGTTTTTCTTTGTGATGAGTCGCTTAGCAACCGTAGGAGTTTAAATTATTCAATGTGCGGAACAACTTATTTGGTTTTTACAATCTTTAATCTTAGCATCAGGAAACGCAATTTGAGGTTATTTTGGTTGCATGGCTATTCACAGAAGTTTAAGTGGGGCGTTTCTTTTCGTGAATTTCAACGGTACACAATGCACAAAATTTCGGAAACATAACAAAATATAGTTTTATTTACTTAATCAATTTGGTTAGGGGAGTTTATAGATTCGCTAAGACTTGTGTACTTTCAGTAAATCGTGAATAGTTTGGAATATTTGCGAGTTGCTTTGCGATATTACCGGATATTTTGGTTTTACTTTATACTTTTCTTGTGTCAACTGGAATATTTGTTATAATAATAGTTCTGTTAATAAAGTCACGGACATTTAATCTAAACTTGTGTTTGTTCAATAATTACTAGTTATGTTCAGGCAGCCTGACAAGGATTTAAGATAATATTTTGAATGCTCTTGTTCGTCCGTCTGTTGTATACTAGTATCTACAGTTGCTGTCCACGGTGCCTAAGAGTCGAGTGACACTCGGCACAAAAGTAGCCTATTCATGGGTAGGTGACAACTAAAATGCAACAAGCAATGTTAAATACTAATAGAACAGTGTATAAACGAGTCAACTTCCGGTTATCACAATAAGGAGTACACGTTGACTTGTATAGTATTGCAATAAGTCGTACAGTGATGGGAAATAACCGGATATTTCAATCACAATAAGTCATACAAGATAAATTGTATAGTATCACAATAAGTTGTACAGTGATTTGGTTTATATATGGAATATATAACTGTCGGCATGAATTATCAACATATTGTACGAACCCGGGAATCCAAAATGACGTCAAAGATGGACGCCATATTACTTACGAATACACCTGAAATTATATGTGATGCAATTTGATATTTATGTACATATGTAGTCTCCAATGCTGGTTTGGTTATTATTCATTTCATAATGCGCATGAAATGACATAAAACAAATCGAAAAAACTTACGAGGTTTGACCGCAAAACTTGAGTAATGCTGTGTACACTTCCGTTAGTGGAAAGTGCACCGCCGAACCACAGGGTCAAAATCAGTCTAGCTATGCGTTCAACATACACTATTACATCATGATTGGTAAGCGAAACAATAGGGACGTGGATAAACACATACTAGTTCGTTACCCATGTGTATGTAGTTTTTACAGGTATCGGGCTTGCGATAGACGTAATTGATACCCCAATCATACGAATCTCGAATCAGCCGGAATGGGTCCGAATGAGTCGGAATTAATAAAAACTAAAAATTTGAAACAAATTCCGAATGATGATTCGAAATGACCAAAATTATTACAGCTTGTCTAAATGTCGTTAGAAATACTTCTAAGATAATTCGAATACAATTCAAATAAAATTCGAATATAACAATCATGCATTTCGAATCCGCCGACAGCGGAGAATGTGCACGCATATGTTTCCATAATACGGTACAAACAATCATGGGACCGTTGTGAACGGGATTTCGCGCAGGTATAAATAACTACATACACTGGTTTTAATTATTGTTTTGAATGGGGTCAAAATGCCGTAACAATATTTAAAATGTAATCATCACTGCGGTATACTGTACACAGGATATTGCTAGTAAAGGTGAGTAATGTAATTAATTTTCGCGACATTCTAGTGTACACCAGAGACGATATTTTCCAAATTACTGACTACTAACATCATCTCAACTATGTTTTAACGTCTTCGAGCTGCAAGGCATTCAATTACTGACAACGTTTTGAATGTCGTCCAATGTCGTCCAATGTCGAGCTGGACGACATTCGATTTTAGACGATTTTTTGAATGTCGTCCAATGTCGTCCAATGTCGAGCTGGACGACATTCGATTTTAGAGGATTTTTTGAATGACGTCCAATGTCGTCCAATGTCGAGCTGGACGACATTCGATTTTTGACCATTTTTTTTAATGTCGTCCAATGTCGTCCAATGTCGATCTGGACGACATTCGATTTTAGACGATTTTTTGAATGTCGTCCAATGTCGTCCAATGTCGAGCTGGACGACATTCGATTTTAGATGATTTTTTGTATGTCGTCCAATGTCGTCCAATGTCGAGCTGGACGACATTCGATTTTAGACGAGTTTTTGAATGTCGTCCAATGTCGTCCAATGTCGAGCTGGACGACATTCGATTTTTGATGATATTTGAATGTCGTCCAATGTCGTCCAATGTCGAGCTGGACGACATTCGATTTTTGATGATATTTGAATGTCGTCCAATGTCGTCCAATGTCGAGCTGGACGACATTCGATTTTTGATGATTTTTTGAATGTCGTCCAATGTCGTATGTCGAGCTGGACGACATTCGATTTTTTGAATGTCGTCCAATGTCGTATGTCGAGCTGGACGACATTCGATTTTTTGAATGTCGTATGTCGTATGTCGTATGTTGAGCCAACTTCACACAGCTTATATTGTAGTCGAAACGCAATGTTTCCGATTAAATGTCTGCCATGAATTTCGCTTGACGCGATGACTGACTTTTGGGCAATCTTATACTCCAGTAGTCTACTTTAATTTGTTTACTGTTCTTAAATCAGCATCGCACCTAGTTTGAAATGTAATGACCAGGTGGAGCTCGTGTGCTCGTTTTGCATGTCATTATGTAATCATAAAACGATACAGAATAATCATAAAATAAACATATATCGTTCACTAATGGCCAACACAGTTTTTAGTTCATTTTATACTTCAGGTTAAAACTACGTAGTCGGATATAGTCTGTTTTCACACTTCCTAATCCAGCCTTCATACGTTAAACTGTGAAGTTTGAAATATCATGATTGATTGGGAATAAAGATTTAAAATACTGAAATGAAGTATGAAATGTGACATTTGACATATATACAAATGAATTAATATTTAAAGTATTCAATTGCACAAGAACTTCACATTTCACACTTTATAATTCTCACTCCTTATTCCAAATTTTACTGTTCTTGGTTCATAGTTAAAAAATACCAATATGTTTCTTGGCGTCCGCTTCCATTGCGGAAGCCCCTGAGTTCAACACAGGCCGTGTCATACAATAGGAAAAATAATATTAGGAATTCCATTGCTCAATCAAATAAGGAAAGCTGGCGTGTATATCATACCCTTGTGTCGATCATAGCACAGGAATGAGGTTCCTATGGTGATATAAGTTGTAAAGAACATGTTTCACAATCGTCTTCAAATAAATTAGTTTAAAATATGAATTTCAATGTGTACTGAATAGTGGTGTATGAAATATCTTTTGTATAGCAATTTCGTTCAGAAAGAAAACCGGACCATTGTGAATGCTTATGCGTTCATTTTATCCATGATTCATTAAGTCGTGATCAGAATGTCGACTCCGTCGCCATATTAAAGTTGTATTATGAATGGAAAAGTGGAAAAGATTTACCAGTACCCGAACCGTGAAACCTGTTTGACATAGATCCGCACTTTCCACACAATAAATGATTTATTAATACTATGTAATTTGTCGTTAATTTATCTAAAGAATTCAATATGTTGACCATCTATTTTTTGGGGGTAATTCTTTTAATAATATTTCTGTTCCTGGGGATATAAAAAGACGTCCCTGACAACGGCATTTTTAGAACGCTTAAATTGAAAATAGCGCGAAAACGGGCTGAAGAATATAAATATTTTTATTTCACTAAAGTGAAGAATATATTTCATAGTAAATCATATTAAATTAGAATAACCTTGACCATCTTGTTTTTTCGGTAAGTGCGTATAAAGGAACACAAAGAACGATTTTAACGCCGTCAGCGCTAAGTGCACTAACGTTAACCACACCGTACAACCCGCTGTGTGTAAGGCAGTTCTGTATGTTGAAGGCAGAGACACACGCGTTTTGCGCCACTAGAGTGGGGTAAGTATTTGTTATTTTATATGTGCTTTGCGTTGCTTTTGAGAGTGATCACTTACATATATCGATGACGTGATGAATGAACAATGAACAACAAATGCCATATTAATCGAGTTAACAGGTTTTAGGTATGCTATGTTTGCCAAAATTTCGAACATATTGCCTTTGACATTACATTCTCAACTTAATTTGTAGTTTGGAACAATTCTAAAACATTGAATACAAACTTCAATCCTTCCTCAATATATCTGTCGTTTCCGTTTTGGAAAATGTACATATTCTGTGAAGATACAGAGGTTTAAATTGAACGAGGTACAAAAAAAAATGCTAACGAAATAGGCAGTTCTGTTTTTCGAATGATAACGACAAAGGCAGAGCGTTGAATATTAATGCTAACGCAAAGGCAGAGATAAGAGACTTATGCTAACGACTACGGCAGAAATTATAATTACTTGACAGGGCCATAAAACTCCTTTGTACGATTTATATGTTATAAATATAACCCACATTCATGTTAGGCTGTATTGCACTGCCAATTTAACCAAGAATAACGAGTGTTTAGTGGTTATTTTCATCAAGTTGATTAACGGCATATATTATATACCTGGTGATCGCTGACGCTGGCAATTATCGGTTGTGAGTGGCCCTTTATGTCTGTAAATGACGAACTGGTGTGTTGGGGGTGGGGGCAATAAGCACTCCATTTATTATCATGAAGTTAAGAAACGAATAGTTTTTAGCATTCTATAGAATATGTAAGGTCGAAACGCAGAAATTCAAATTACTTGACAGGGAACTTAATTCATTGTTTTGTTTGTACAAAAATGTATGTTATTTGTATGTTACAAATTTTATTTGACTATTTTTTGTGAATAACTCACGCGACGAACATAAGACATAATGTCGTAAAACATTGTAATGCCCCGATACATTACTATACATGTGCAGTCGAACATATGATCTTGGTATTAATTTTCTAAGCATTCAATGTTGATTAACATTACCTGTATTTTATAAATAAAACAGTTAGGTTATTTAAACAGTCATAGAGTATACGGTATTACATCTATTTATGGGCTGCTTAAAACAGTTCGGCAATACGTGCTCATGTAGCATCACGTATATCATGTAACATATTATTACATGCTAAGTTGTTTGGTCTTCTAAATGTATTCTAAATATTATAACTACATGGTTATCATTGCAAGCTGTGCTATATATTATTATCCTCGGCCTAGAGGCCGAGGGTATATTCGATTGCCAAAAGAAAATTGACTATGGAGGAGCACGTGACCACATGTCAATGCCTGATTGGCTAATGTGTCAGTCTGACTTAAGGTGAGTCTAGACAGTACATTTTGGTTTAAAAATGTACTGTGTAGTTACATGTAGTATACTTCTACCACACAGTTTCTGGAGATGTACCATCTAGACACATCTGCTGTAAATGGTCTCAATGTTTGAATCACAACATTGGGTCTGCTTTGTTATTATTGATGTAGAATGTTTGAAAATGGTTAGGCCAAAATAATTTATGGAGTGTTTCCACGTTGATTAGGTAGGAGTATCCGGTACTCTAACCAACAAGCAGTTTCAGCCATATACACATAGAGGAAATCATGGTGTGCACGAATTATCGATAAAATACAGCTACGACTGACAACTGCAAATAAGCTGTTCGGTGAAAAATGTAGTGCTATTGTTACTACGTCTATTTGTAATATCCAAGGCGGATTATTGGCTATATTAGAATCGAATTAATAAACATGTACCTGTGTTTTATCTAAAATAAAGCTTGTTCAGGTGCGCATCTAAACTAGTGACTGTGCTTTATTCTACGATAAAGCACATGTACACATTCATTATTTCTTCAGTAAAGTTACTGTTGTAAATACTGGTCTGGCCGAGGAAAACTATTTGACTTGTATCTTACCTTTTTTACTAATTCACATTTATACATATACACTAATTCAGAATTTGTAAGGTGTGTCCTGGGATACCCTCGACCCAGGCACATCTATTGACGAGGATAATAAACAATCACTCAACCTCAAAAAAAAAACTAAGCTAACCATTATTTCATAATAGGCAAATATTTCTTAATACAAACATTTTAAAGTGATTAAAACGACGATATGTAGTGTGATATGTTTTCTTTTGTTATAGTTACAATTAGCAAAGATCGGATTTCTGATTGTTTTGCTGCTGTTTAGAAGCACGAACAAAAGAGGTTTAAACTAAATAGGCAATTCAGCTTACATGATATATTAAGATTGGGAGAAGAGCCAATTAAAGTTTCGTCTGAAGACACAACATATGTTGAACTTCTTTTTATTGCAATATCTTAATTATGTTTTTAGTATATATGTCCAATTTGCACGTCAATAGTGGTTAATACGAAAAGAAACGAAATGATCATACGTATCCGAGGTGGATTTAAATGTAAAAAAAAAAGTTGTTTGGTCTTAATGACATCATCTTACGTCTTCCGGACCACAGATAATTATGCAACCAGGCCTAGCATAATACCAATAAGATGAGACGCAAGTACGCGTAAATTCTTTATGTACATGTATAATTAGATTTACGATGTACAAATGTAGTTGTTATCAATAACATTTCATATAAAATCAAAGCGCTGAAAGGCATCAGTTGTTCGAATGAATACCATTCTGATCACCTCGGCCTGTATGCATTGAATTATTTACCGGAGACAAACGGAAATGTCCGAGCTTTCATGATTGGAATGAATGAATGCAGGAAGTACAAGTCAAATAGTTTTCTGCGGCCAAATAATTTCTAGTATTGTTCAGCAGTTTGGATGCTGATCGAATTTATTCCGGTTTACATGTAACATCGGATACTACCGTCTGATTAATCTAACCTAATCAGCTACGTGTATGTGTAACAATTTATATAGAGTGATGCTCGGAGTTATGGATATTCCGCGTACCGCTCGTTGAGAGTAGCTAGATTGATTACGCATGAAACTATGACCTCGATATAATTAGAAATACTGGGTCTACGATTACGTAACAGTTTATGCCGACGAAAAAGGTACGAAAGGCAGTTATCAGAAGTGGCAATTGCTTTGTAAATACAAAGAAATACTGGAAATAGGTTTAAATTATTTATTGGGATATCCAACTGTCCTATAGATTTAGAAGTATGAAATAGCTTTGGAGTATTTATATGCTGCAATTGATGGAACTATTTTTCCGTGTCGGTAGTTATGCAATACCTGTTGACCGGTTTACTATTGCAAAGGTGGCGCTACCTAGCGGCGGTGTAAGAATAAAAGTAGTTTCATCAACTAAAGTATAGTCGATTGTAGAAGCGGGTTGTACGGTGTGTTAACGGTGCATAGTTTTACTCCCGACTAGATAACTTAGATTGAAAAAAACGCGAAATCGGACTCGAGAACACCCTGTTTTTTATTTCACTAAATCAAAGAAGATACTTTAAATAATATCATACAAAAATTTAAAAAACTTTGACCGCGCCGTTTTCTTGCTATGTGCGTATAAATGAAAGAAATGTCGCGAATTTGACGCCGTCACTACTCAGCGTGCGACACAGTAATTTAAGCGTTACGTAAATCATATCCAATATTTCTTTCTATAAATTGCACATTATGAAGCAGCAATCAATTCCCTACACGAATATATGTTTCACTTTTCTATGACGAAAGTATTGACCCCAAAAAATGACCAAAAACGTCGAAAATCCCGCAAGAAATACGTCCCGCTAGGTGGCGCTTTTTATCACTAGGAACGTGAAATTTCTCCCTAAAACCACCAAAAACAGAAGGCCAACACTTGATACTATATGTATGCAAAATATCATCAACATCCGAGTTACGGGCGATTTTTATCGAAAAGGGTCTATTCCACCTTAACAATTATGTTCAAGTTATAACGTACACGCATTACATTCCACCGTTTAACGCAATGTAGACCATTATCTGATCGTAAGTGTAGCAGGTGTATTTTTGTACTTAAATTGCTATCAGACGTATTAGATATCACGAACCTCTATACTGCATTAATTATGATTGTTATTTGTGTTTTATATTTGTATTGTGTATGTGTATTATGTTAGTGGCATTTTATGATAAATAACCTCCGTGCACATAATAGTAGCTTTGAAAAGGTTGTGCTGTATGTATGCGAGTTGCAATCTTGTGTAAACAACCTGGCGCAGTTTTCATGAACATGCCCTTGCAGAACAGGCTTGTACTTTGAAATTCGATATATTATTCAACAACTCATTTTTTAAACTGCAACAATTAACAAACTGACACATCATAAAATCAATACATGCCCATTATTATCTTAGTATATCAAATTTTACCGACATTCCAATTTTAGAACCGATTGATAGGATCGATCTTTCCGACAAAACCTGTCCTTGCATGAAAACTATGTACTTTCGGTATGGTTAAAGCAATATGGTTGCTTGACCTTTTTACGACAACATGTATAAGATATAATTTGATTACATGTAATAAACAATTATGATTCATTATCACTATTCAAATCAAACAAACATAAACAATTTTAAACTGCTTGTTTCGTTTTCGTTTTTTAGATTGTAAACTGTAGTAGTTTTCCACTAAAAACAAGTAAATTTACCACTTACCAATTAAGTTTAAATATATGGACTATCTCTTATAACGTTTAATTAATATAATTATACACTTTGAAATATAATATTAAAATAAGTGAGCTTACCTTGTACACAGATCAATCAAGGTTTATATTAATTGCAACAAAATATATAAACAGGCTGTCATTGGTCGACTTCCCAATATCAAATAACCGGAAGTAAAAGAAAGGGAGATAATTGACCACGCGATATATTTGAGTGAGTGTACTTTGGACACATATAACTATTTGCCTGATCTATATATAACTACACGTCTTGAGTATCTATGTTGTTCTGTGGTTGATTCTTGTTATGTGTTGATAGGAAATTATCAGAATATCATACATGTATGAGTACTGGTTTGGCTGTCATCAGCACTCACAGTATAAGGCACTTGATGTCCAGCATGTAATATCAGGTGTGTCCCATAAGAGTGTCCTAGAACATGGTTAGTCAACTGACACACTGTCGTAACTGTGATCCCAGTTTAGTTCGTTTTCACTGTCTTCATGTAAGATCAGTGGTGACGTGGTTCTAGGAATCCTATCGTGTGAAGGACTGAAATTTGATGATGTTCGAGGAAAGTTCAGTTGTTGATTAGTTGTTATTCGTTTTTTTGTATCTGTATGTTTGGTCACTTCTGATTTTTTCCAGCTCAATATTGAAGTTGTCTTCATTAATGGGAATGCCGCCTTTCTTTGCTATTCTCGATGCCTTGGGTTTGTCTTGACCTAGTCTATTTAAATTTCCAAGTACACTGTACATGGGTTGTTGTAACTCCGTTTTTCATACTTTTCATTGCTCTTGACGTTGTTTTTTTACTTGATGATTTCCTGGTTGTGGAATATAGGCTGTTTGTCTTGGTTGCAGATTTCTTGGCATTTTCTGAACTATCACTACACTATCCTTCAATATTTGGCACCCTGCTCCTTGGATTACATGTAGCAGCGCTGTTGTGTTGTAGCCTGTTACATGTATATCTACATTTTTTGTTTAATTGTTTGCGTTATTGATATGCCAGTTCCTTCAGGCTTTTGTATGAATGTGTATCTTGGTTTACGAATGTCTATGACCATATCAAAGGTACCAACCTCGTCAAAATTGATAGAAATATTATGATCTTGATTCACAATCAAAGTGAACAGATATTAACTTTGTAGTACATTTTTCGTTAAATTGTCAATGTGTAGTACACCTGTTGTCAATAATTTGTTGTTTTATGGTTATAACTCACCTCTGGATTGAGTAATTCGCACACAAATATTGCCTATTATTTTGTAACTACCCTTAGGGTTTGTTGGCTGCAAATAACCTCAATTAGCTTTGACATATAAAAGATGCGGTGTTATTACATTTGACATTGAGGGCAAATTTATATGTTGGTGTGCTAAACTTTCAAATAGAATTAATATTTTTTTACGCAAAAATCCTTTTTAAATCCAAAAGTTTTGATATTTTTGAACTCCACCACTTTCTCCTTTTCACATATATTCAAATAAGCACATTGATGTTGTTTTTATGATGTAGCCAAAGTATTTTTTGAGTTATTAATAAATTTTAAGAGAGCAACAAAACACGTCTCCACCTGTCCACTACTTGACTATTTCAATACAATAGGTGCATTTATGTTGGTTCGAGCCAATGTACAACCCGAGACCGGCTGTGTGACTACGGAAGACCGGTATACAGACGAAGCACATGCTCCTACGAAAGGAACGAGGCTCTTATTAGCGTCCTACCTTTGTGTTGAAAAAACGGCCATATCCCAAAGTAATCATAGAGCCCGATATGGTTTGTGCACATTTATTAGTTCAAGCTCCTGTACAGCTCGAAATAGGCTGTGTGACTCCGGAAAACCGGGTATATAGACAAAGCACACGCGCATACGAATAACATTATACCCTTACTAGAGTCCGATCTTGAGCACTATACACTGAATAAACTTGTATGGGTTCGAGCCACTGTACAGGCTAAATGGGACTGTGTAACCTCAGAAGACTGGGTATAAAGAGGAGCCAGACTTCAAAAGTAGCCATAGAGCACAATACACTAGGAAGACATTTATGGGTTCGAGCCATGTACAGCCCAAACAAGGCTTTGTGACCGCGGAAGACCGGATATACAGACATAGCACATACTCATACGAATAAAATACGCTTACTGGAGTCCTCTGCTAGGACTAAAAGAGGGGACATACCCTAAATATAGCCATATAGCACTTTACACTAGACACACTTTTTAGGTTCGAGCCCCTGTACAGCCGAAACATCGCTGTGCGACCCCTAAGGATCGGATATACAGACGAATAAAATGAGATCCTTACAAGAGTCCTATCTTCGTAGTCCTATATTGTTGTTGAAAAAGGGACATACCCCTAAAGTAGCCATAGAGTACTATACAATAAGTACACTTTTGTGGCTCGAGCTCCTGTACAGCCAAACACAAGCTGTGTGACTCCGGAAGCCTGGGTTTATAGACGTAGCACATGCTTATACGAATACAACGAGACCCTAACTATAGTCTAATCTTCGGGCTGAAAGAGAGGACAGACCTCTAAATTAACCATAGAACACTATACAACATCGATAATAGACGAAGGCTATCTCCTAAAAAACGCATGTCATGTGTCTTACTCACATCTCAGTGAGGACTTGTTCTTTTTTTCTTATTTTGATTACGTAGACACTTAACAAAGTGTGCATGTATATAATAAACCCTAACTCGGTCAATACGTGTTTGATCTTGCTGAAATCGTGTTGAATAAAGCCAATTGCATAAGTTGTGATAATACAATTCCATTGATAAAAATCAGAAGGGTATTAACAAATATATAGTACAACCAATACTTCGATCCAGAAAACAAAAGTTGCATTCTGGCCAATTGGCAATACACTGAGCAAATCTTAAAATAAAGCATGTAAATATTTGCCCATAGTTCGGCCAATACGTGTTTTATCATGTTAAATATTTCAACGTATGTAGCTTGGATACTTGAAATTGTAATTCAGTTGATTTTATTACAATCCGATAACAATTGTCACAAACAGAATAAACAAATGATATCAGCAAAAACTAATGTCGCACGTTTTTGTCGTGTGTTCATTGGGTGTTTGTCAGGTTGTTAATGGCGGACAATATGTCGTTCCGCTTTACGATAACACATGTCACGTGATTTGGTCAGCCATTTATGTGCCCGCTTCGGAAGGAAATTTTAACATTTTCAGTGCATAAACGATGCTACAAACTGTTATGAGACAATGATTACTCTGAGATAACGAAGTAAGTCGAGCGGGAATCGTTCATATGTGCGAAATATCAACCAATCTTAAGAAAATCTAATAAAAACGACACATGTTCCGGTTACTTGAAGTGAAGTTGAAGTTGACATGTTCCGGTTACTTCCCTTTGCAATACAATTAGTATAAAGACCGTTTCGGGTCTTTACGTATCCGGACCGGACTGATAATTCAACATCGTAGTTGTAGGTTATTGTAAAGAAAGTAAAACGAATGCATTTTCGTAATTCCTCGCCGAGATGTAATAAAAAATCCCTCCAAAATCGTCAACAAATGTAAAAATATTCGCGGGATAAAGGTCGCGAAAACTAATTACATGTTGTTGTTGTTCTTATTGGATACAATTAATAAAACCCGGAATTTTCCGTCTGAATATCTTTTATGTTTTGACGATTTGCAACAGGATTTATTAGATATGGTGATTAAGCTTAAAGATGTTTGATATTTAATCGTAATATGATTAATTGAAATGAAAATAGCCTTTTCTCTTGAACAAAAGTACTGTCTGATATACTCATGCAACCCATTACTGTATAAAAAGGTAAAATATCACATTAGGCCTATTTGAAATCAGTTGTTATCTGTGTTTATATATAATTATGCATATTTAAATTAGTTACCCCTGATTTAAGTAGACCTAGAATTAAACAAATTGAAAAACGTGCATTATCCACAGACAGATATATTTTCATTTTGATCGGGCTGACAAATATTCATTTGGACTGACAAAGGATTGCAGGTTCGTATCGTCCTTCGTTACTTCCTACCCAATATTTCGTATCATACCGCTATCGAGCGCTGTCTTGTGCAACGGACCGCTTCTGTAGGTTGCAAAGACGTAGGAAAGCGCTCGGTAGCGCCTTTTGGAAACGGGCTCCAGTTATAAATTTATTGTAAAGTTATGCATCATCAAAAAAATCCAGTACTAGATGAGCATGTTACAAATAATGTAGGTCCGCTAAAATATGTTGTGCATTAGTTCATAATATAGCTATGTGTCCTATTTGCTAATCAAGTTTGTGTTCAAGTGTATATACTTATCAAGGAGACGCAAAAAAGAATACAATAATAATAATAATAAAGCCCAATTTAGGTTTAAATTTGCAATTTCTATCGAGTTAACTCCCATTGACCATTCAATTCTAACTGTATTTTTTAAGGTAAAAAACCATCATGTTTTTGAGTGAAAAATCGCATTTTTGTGTGTTTTATTCAAGTCTAGTCAAAATTTAAGTCAAAATTTATTTATTGTCGGAAATTTGGTACAACAAAATAACATAAGCTATGTATATGCTAAAAACATTTGTTCTACCAAAGCTAATTTATCCCCTTACTGTGTTACAAAACCCACCAGCACATTTTATAAAATTGATCAATACAATTTTCTTTGATTTCTTGTGGAATTCAAAACCTGATTAAATATCACGTAAACAAATAATTTAAGAATACAAAGACGGAGGTCTAAAAATGATAGACATGGAATGTTTTCTAGATTCATTAAATATAAGCTGGATAAAAAGAATTTTTAATTCAAACGCCAACTGGAGTTTTCATTACAAGACCGAATTAGAAAAGTATGGAGGATTATTACTATTTAAATGTTTTATTACTGAAAAAGACTGTAAAAGTCTCAATATAAAATCAAAATTTTTAAAGGATATATTGATTTCATGGTCTAAGGTCAACACCCTAAACACTGGAATCCAAACATCCAAACAAATCATCTGGAATAATTCAAGTATAAAACATATAAATAAAAATGAGTTATTTTACTATAACACATGGTTCAGTAAAGGAATCCAGTATGTAGAACATATATTTGACTTCAGACACAAAATATTCCACAGCTTCGAGCAGATGAAATTTCTATATGATATCCCTAATGGAGACTACTTGAAATACTATACCCTCATTAAAAACATAACGAAAGAATGGAAGACACAAATGCAAAACGAAATTATAACATACAACCCACCAAACTACCTAATCGATAGACTAAATGGAAAAAGCAAATTAAGTAAGATTGCATATAATTCACTAATCAAGACTAAACTATCAACAGAACCAAAATACAAACAAAAATGGAATCTCAGGTTCACCATAGAAGACACAGAATGGGTTAAAATTTTCCAACAAACGAATACTATTACAATAGACACTAAACTTAGAGAATTTCAGTATAAATACCTCATGAATATAATACCCGACAATTCATTTTTACACAAGTGTCATATAACCCAGTCAAGCTTATGTGATTTTTGCAATAGACAACCAGACTCTATATACATTTTTGTACCATATGTTCTGGGAATGTCATATTGTACAAAGTTTTTGGGCTGAAGTTAGGTCATATCTAGTACAAAAACTTTCAAAAGACTTAAATATCACATTTCAAAATATTTCAGTTTGCAACATTATAAAGAATACAGAAGAAGATGGGCTTATTACCAACTATATTATACTGCTTGCAAAATATTTCATATTTAAATGTAAATGCAATAAACACACACCGACGATTCAGTCATTTAAAGAATACATTTACTATCGAAAAAAACTGGAACAAACAATCGCACTATTCAAAAACAAACTCCAAATCTGTAACAGAAAATGGCAGAAGTTTTCATAACTTGTATAACTCAAATAGTGATATTGTGTAAATTCCCCGAACCCGTAACCATTTCTTATTATCTTTCTCTTACTTTCCTTTCTCATTCTCTACAACCACAACATATCTTCTAAGCGACTGTCCTCATAACTCTCCCCCTCCCCTATATATATACTACAAAAGTCATAATGACATTAATGAATAATATCATAAAGATTCAGGAATTAGTTTCACATTTTTTTGGACAAAATTGTTTGTATATTATGTATTGTGTATAGCTGTATAATATGTCTTATGAAAATAAAAAATGTTAAAAACGAAGCTATGTATAGCTTTTGTCCGACAAAATAATTATATAAATGTGACGTAATACGAGATATACCATTGACCATACATAAAAATAATTTTAACACACGCGTCAATTTATCGTGCATTTGATGTGTTTTTGGTGTTTTATGGTTCAGTGGCTGTATTCAATTTTGAAGAACAATCTTTATTGATCCAGTATTGTGTTATTCACCAGCAAACGCACAACATTTCATGCAGAATATATTTATAAATTAAAATGTTATACGATATAAACGCATGCACACTTATTTGTTAAGTGTACATTGTATGTCCATTATTTGGGCCGCACATTTCCCGACATGGCCAGTTGGAAAGAGACAAAAATGGAGCGCTGATAATTAAATCACGATATGGTTGGCCTATATTGACTTTGACGGTATGTTACCATAAAACATCACAACACATTATCAATCATACCAAAATAATAACGCTTAATTGCTTAGCTGCAGTAACTTGGATCATTTATCATGCCCGAGAAATTGTTTTGTGTAGGTTGAAATTTGACAAAGTTCTCAGAACAAATTTTGACTAAATATCTTGAGCAAATTAATATAGTAGGAGATGCACGTCTGGAATTAAATAAGGCTAAATTGTAGTAAATACATGCCATATGTTCATGTTTGGCATCAAGAACATTTTGTATTGGCTACAATGACATTTCCGTTGGTTTATATAAGAAAATCTACTAACAATGTTATAATCCGGTCTTTATGAGATCTAATAGCTAGACATCAAAATATTAATACAAGCATAAGGCTTAACTTTTACATCATCGTAACATAACAATGTCTTCTATTCTTGTCATAGACAAATCAATTTTCTCTTACCTTAAACATGATGGGTGTAGAAAAATTTAGTAATTCATGTTATTGATATAGACTTTAAATGATGTACATTTTGTTAATGTAATGAATAACGAATTGCGTCCACTTGAAGTCGATATTATACGCCAATTTGCACGATGCAAATACCGCCATAATATTATAATATCATCCAAAACTAGTCACCATAGTTCGAACCAGGTACGGGCAATTGCTACATACTTCAGACTTTAAGTATATATATGTACACTTATCTAATACCCTTTGATGTAATAGTAACTCATTTTAACTGCATAGTCTCTCACAAAACGCATTAGTTAACATTAAAATCTAATTCAGTATATTGATTTTAAGGATAACGATTCCGGGGTGTTTTCAGTATCGATCTTACTTGACTTAAGGATAAGGACAACCAATCAGATCACATCATATGAAACTCTTGGTCAGTAACAGTATGGGCTTGACATCCAATGAGTTGTAAACTATAATGTATTCACTGAGCTTACAGGGCCAAGATGGTATTCTATCTTGATCTTATTTAATTGGAGAATAATGATAGCCATTGTTAAGTACAGCTAAAACGTAGTATCAAGGTAGTATACTAATCTGTTAAGGGAAAGGCAACTAGGTAATCTCGTCGCAGACTAAATCTTTCAGTCGATTATATAATTTTCTTTCTCTTATGAATATATTTTGCCGTACAATATTAACGCATCATAGTACTATGTTTTGTTAGAAACAGTGGAGTGGCATTTAGTAGCATTCATGTATACTTATTAGATATTAATTAAATTATATTTTCACTTTTTCAGTTACAATGTACATTATTACAGAGTTACACTCATCTTGCAGTAGACCAATGGTCTAGTACCGGTATTTCAATAGTGTTATTCTTCTTTCTCCCTCTTCGTTGAATACCACATACTGTTTCATCCTACAAGTACAGTGTTATGTAAAGGTAGTAACGTGTTCTACATGACGTTAGCCAAGCCATGCTTCATTCGCCATTGACGGTAGTATGATTGTAACGAGGACAGGACGTCGTAATTATTGTCCCAAACGTTTGGTTGACACATATGAGGAATATGCATGAAAATGGACTAGATAGTCTTCGTCATGTAATGAACAACTCATACAGGATTCCTCTATATAATACATACACTTATGGCAATGCATTTAGTTGTTTACATAGTTTTGTATTTATATTCGATTTTCGCACACCGCTGGTATTTTAGCGCCACCGTTTATATGTCGAAACCTGAACGAGCCTGATGTGGAAGAGAAATAGACTAAGTGTCAACTACATGAACCCATTGAACGGATCCCTATTTGTAAATTATGTTCTTGTGTATTTGTTTCCTTCTACCCTGCATCTATTAACCAAGTACACGTTTATTGATTGATGACTATGAATCCGTTTATTATCAATGACATGACTAAACAATTTTCCTGTGCGCTTGAACTTTGAGAGGGAAGCTGCAGTCGTTGCCCAGTAGGTTAGTTCGCTGCATTTATTCGATTCCAAGTCGTGGCAAGTCATATTACGCCACCACTACATCTCCTGGTATTTCTATATTTACAATTTCAATACAAATTGTGAATAGAAACTGTTAATACAAATTGTGCCATACGTAACCATGAAGATCAATTCTACTATTTGAAGAAGTCCAAGATTCATACAGGAATACAATGCAGTTGATGCTACTCGATTTTCATCAAAGTGTTAAGAAGTGGCTGATTCCTTGTGGCAGGAACTGGTTACTTGTAGTAGTTAGTAGTGGTTAGGTAACAGTCCAGGAAAACTTGTATGGTAGATCGGCGGCCGTATATAAGTTAGCGAAAGTTAATAAAAGGCGTTCAACCAAAATAAACAATAAACAGAAATTGAGATGGAATGCAGTATCTCTCTAAGCCAAATGTGTTCTCTCTTTAATTATCGCGAACAAACCATTTATATTCATTGTCTGATAAAATATCATTTACGCTTACATGAATAGCAATATACACATTAGGGTGCTTCCTTTTATGCCTTATGATTTATGGTCTTGCCGGACAGTTATTAGTTGACGTTTCCGTAGATAGTCCGAAAGGTGTATACCCATTCAATACATCAGCAGGTCATGTCAAATAATTTGTTCACGTACAAATCCATCACCAAATAGTATGCAATGCGTTCAACGAAGCTAGTTACCATTTTACGTTAAACCATCTCGATATGTGTCGCTTAAATCCTTTGTTTAACGCTCTATCGAATACTTTCTTTCAGGATTCCGTTTTTATGGGCACCGTTACCATGGAATTATAGTACACGGAAGTAAGTCTACCTTAGCGCAACTCATTTAATTTGGAGCACAGATACGGGCTTTTAAGAATATGACGTCAAACGAAATTTGTTTATCTGTTGCAGAGCATACGTTCTTCTATTGAACCTACCTTGCGTGTTAGTCTCTCTTTCTCTTTCTCAATACTTTTTGTAAGGTACACAATTAACCACTTTGCAATAGTTCTGTTGCAACGTATGGTATTATGCTCTTCTATTGAACTGCCTAGCGTGTTAGTCACTCTTTTTGATCTATAAGAGTCGTCGAGGACAGTCGTTGCCTTGCAGTTGTTACTATAAATATGAAACCGATTGTTGTATCTTCATTTTAACAAATTGCTCTGACGTAGTTGATTAAAATGCATGCCATGTCGCTATTTGCAAATCATCAATGTTCTAGTTTTATAAAACTCGGTGTTACAATGATGTGATTTAGGTAGTCTTCTTATGGCTGAAATACTTTGACTATAGTGTGACTTATAATGTATTTAAAACGAAACTGAACAAGCATCAGCATATACATAGAACGGACGCGTGCTATAAAAGATGATTTACAATTGAAAAAATGATTTTCCCAAACGCAGTTTTCTTATTGTTTTCAAACTCATTAGTCAAATATGTTGTGTACAACGTTTGTATAGTCAACATTAAATAACATGTAATGTCTAAGTTCATGTGAATCATTCATGTTAAAACAAAGCAAACGACAAACAAGCATGCACTAGAGAGTGCCTTCGTGTTAGAAGTTCGTGTGAATATTAAGTGAAACGGTCAAACTACTGTTTTGGTCCTTGTATAATAATAACTCATTAATCTGAGGACAAATTTATTACACTCAATCTTGAGTTGAAGCTTTGTTGATGTTTGTGGCGTGTTTTTGTGATTTGTGAACTTTACTTTTGTATGGTTCCTATTTGCGCCTTCCGTACTCTGTTATCAATGTTGAGTTTCGCATTCCTTGTCAGATTTTATATCATCTTTTTGAGCATGAACACAATAAAACTGTTGATGAATCCAAATTAAATGTCACACCATTCTGGGAGAACTGCAATAACATTTCGTGTGACCTTAATTTTGATTAAATAAAACATGCTCACGTTGAATTTTTTGTGTTATAAAAGACAGCTTTCTCATTTATTGCAATGCAAAATATACTACGTGTTAATGCGAATGTGAACAAAACAAACCAATAAATATACTTGCATGGCATGTATTCTAATCAACAGCGTCAGAGACATTTGTTCAAATGAAGATACAACACTTAGTTTAATGTTTATAGTAAAAACTGTAAGGCAATAACCGTCCTTGACGACTCTTAAAGAGCAGAAAGACCTACTAACATGCTAGGTAGGTTCAATAGAAGAACATAATACTATACGCTGCAACAGAACTGTTGCAAATTGATTACATGTGCACCTTACAAAACGTCGTGCATGCTTGTGTAATTGATAAAGTGTGAGTCTCAAGGAATTGCATGGTTCAAATTCCCTATTCCATAACATTATTTTACTTATTCCCTAAAATGTCTAAGGCCATGTCATCAAAACATAACGAAGCTGTAATAACTATTCATTTCCCAATCGGTAAAATATTTGTTTTGTTTGATACTTGATTATCGATTAACTGCATGGGTCACCTGGGGTGGCATTCAACATCGATCTAAATTAATTGGAGCATAAGGATAGCTAATCATAATACGGTGTGATCTGACTGGTTGTCAAGCAAGATCAGTATTGAATATCACCCCAGGCTCCGATCTCCCGAAACATCTCAATCTGAGCTCAATCTCAACTCAAAGTGTGTCACCTATCTTTTGAGATAGTTTACATGCGAAATGATACTCTAAATTGGTATAACAAAACAGAAATACTATTCTGAGTTTATTAGGGTTACATTTGGAGAGCTCGATTCTAATATTTGAGTTTAGATTTCGATTTTTAGAATTTAGATCGGGGCAAGGTCTCAAGACTTTTGCTTAATATACTCGACCTTGTACATGTATAATTATGACCATCTTAAAACTGGCGTAATAATTCGTGCCTAATAGACAGTAACCGGACAAAACATAATGTTCAATATATAAGTAGTGTTTATTCTGACACGAAAGGCTTAAACATTTGGATAAATCAATTTAAAGATAGTACCCAAGCAAAACCAAGACGTAGTGTTCCTTTAAACACAATCGTATGCAATATATTTGGTATTACACATTTTACATAATATATTTGCATAGCCATTGCGTTTAATACCCTTTGGTATTTAAGTGGTATGCTTCCCTGCAAGCTCATGTCGCGAAATTATTGCTTACAATAAAAATATTTTTGTTAATACTGGAACATGTCTTGTAGTGTTAGGCGCCAACGTGCATGGCGTTACCGTCACTGTTTTATATTGTTCAAAGAGGCCAACTTAATAACTTCAAAACTTAATATTCCACGGGAATGTACCCAGATGTGTATTTAGACCTTCGTTGGTGTCGTCAGGGACAGGTGCTGCATAACTTTCCGAAGTACAAATGTATCGGGAGCCTACGGGAGAAAATATGAGTAATTCCACATCGTCGATGTTTGTAGCCTCAATGGGACCGAGGCATTTAATAACAACGTTGCTTGTGGCATGTACGTAATAAAATCGCATCTCACACAAAGAAAACAAATTGCCACATAAGTAAAATCAAGTTCATAAAATATCAGTTTTCGCAGTCACCTTGCTATTTCATCTGTATGAAATAAAAATTAGTTACCTCCTTTATTTTCTCAAACAAAAGCTACATTGCAAACTTTTAAGATGTTTTTGCAATGATGTTTTGAGGAGTTTGAATACACATTTGCAAAACAAAAATCCCGCACCATTAATTATGTAAACGTGATACATTGTATTGCGATTATGCCCACGTCTAAAAAACGATTTTTCACCATGTCATTTTACGGAAAACTTAAGTTTTTCTACCGTGGAAATAAATTGAAAAGCCAGCTTGATATTTCAAATATGCGTAGGGTTTTAAAATATGAACGAATTTTTTTCTCGGTATTTTTAATGGAAGCCGTTTCTGATGAAAATGTGTTTTACCTCCTATTAAAATCTATACTTAGAAAAGTTTAATAGAAAGCAAACATTTCCCTGCAAAATGCCATGAACCTAATATTTCAATTTGGTTAGGCAATCTAATACAGAAACCGTAAATTTACGGGAAATCTCTTTCTCTTCATACGTCACAATGCAAAAACTATTTTTGCATTTGTAACGAATAGGTTTACGTTTTTACAAAAAAAGTTGTACATAGTCAAGTATATAGTACACTTTTATCAAAAGGGGAATAAACAAAAGAACAAGACAAATTAAACATTTTGGTTTCCTACATGGGAGGTTTGCACTTGTTTGTTCCTAGATCGGTTGAAGACGGTTTATGTTTTTTTTCAACGATGTAATTTAAACTCAGTTAGTTGTTACCTGTACTTACTATAATGTTTGCTGTATGTGAACATTTCGAGGTCTCTGAATGAAACTTGCAGTATGGTCATAGTTAGATCGATCTATAAACTAGTAAACTTTCGAATGTATTCCGTCAGTGGTTTGATTTATATGAACAAAGTCTCAAAACTTGAAGTGCACAGTCACATTACAACAGATGTCAACGTATTCCAAATGTTCGAGACTCCTGGCAGTTTTGTGTATTATTTCTTTCTTCTCCATTGATGTTTAATTTATGTATAATTTTTTTCTCAGCCCTATGAGTTTCTAAGATGGCAAAATAATTTGCTTTCTTCAGAGGAAATGTTAGCGTATTTTGAATTCCCGAAAATCGCAAATATCGCCTCATTACTATCTTAACCACTGATATTATACAGTAAATCAAATTGTAACTTAAACGAAATACGAGAGGTGTCCCACTTATATTTGAACACCGTTGAACATCTGATATTCCATGCTGACACGCTTTAATCAAAAGTTCTATATACAGCTATGTATATTAATGTGTCGACAAACATATGCATTCACTGTTTTTAGTTTTTTGCAGTTTAGTTAGACCTCAAATTAACAATTTGGTAGGGGCATCGAATTGAGCTTTTTTAAGACGGTAAACCCCAACTGATGGTGTAAACATTGATCGATTATTATCAATGCTGTTTTATCGTTAAGATTCCAAAGTTTATGAATATAGGATTGTAAGACTTTGGTATTCACTATTCTGGTGTTATATTCTTGGAATTCGTGTTCTTAAGGTATCGAATCTCGTGATTGTGGTGGGGTCTTGACCAAAACACCATGTTCCAGACATTGTCGTCAGGAACGAGTTGTGGCAAACATTTTGTCCAAAAACTATTTTAAACGTATAGTATAGTACTGTGTGCTTTTTTCCCTTTGTAGAACAATAATGAGTTCTAGTTTATTAGTTTTAACAAACAAAAGCTCGAGTCATGCAACCGGGAGGGAACTCACGTTGCTGAACGAATGTCATCTTTTTGATAGTACCGTAGGCATTTCTCAAATAGGAATCTGTTCTGTTACCATTAATATCTCAATGATAAAGCATTATCTCAACAGAGATGGCACTGTTATCGAAATTACCGTTCCATTGAAACATGCACGGGGTTTAAGACGATTGTCTCCCTTGGATTTGTTTGATAAAATCGCTGGTGAACATCGACCGTTTTTTAGGGTTTGGCATTTGCCATTTTTAAAATTACTTGATTAGTAGTTTCAAAGGATACTCCTTTCTTCATAGCAGTCCCCATTTTGGTTATTGGAGTTATCCTAGTTATCAAATAACCAATGGGTACGACTTTTGAAGGAATCGTCACTTTTTGGCATTTTTTTATATTTTTTGTCATTTCACGAATTAGACCAAGAGAACGTAAAGCACCCTTCTAGAGACGAAAAATACTGATAATCGTCACAGAAATGGTATATCCATGATCTATTAACACCTTCTTGGTTCTTCTTAAGGAACATTCGCCCTTTCAAAACCAAACGCCACATCCTCTACACAATTGCTTATTTCGGCTCGAATCATATTGCAAACAAAGCAAACAGTGAGTGCACATGTTACCTGATACATTATTTTACAAAACAATATTAGACATTCTCTTGCGAAGAGATACATGTAATAGTACATGATTGTAATAAATATGATATAATTATGTATATATTTGTTTTAATGCCGAGCATACACTTACGCACACTTCCAACGCAACACCTACATTTTTTATCTTTCTCAACTATTTATTATGCGATTTGATTAAAATTTGGCATAATAATAGATATAGAGGATATTACATGAGTGTCTTTCCATATTGAATTTATTAAACGAGTTGAATAAAATAATAAAATGCGAGGCTTTGCCGAGCATTTTATCGATTTTTTTCATCGAGTTTAATAAATTCAATGTGGAAAGTCACAAATGTAATGTTCTTTTTATCACATGTTAGCCTTTTCCGGCCGAAACATAAAAAAGTTACTTAATTTTCACTATAATAAACGCGCAACTTTGACGACGTCGCCTATCCTTTAAATGACGTCGCGTGATAGCTTTATTACACTAGTGTATTATCAAAAATAAATAATGGCTTTATTACGCTACCGCGACGTCAAACATGTGATAAGGATATTTAACTGATGTTTATATGATTATTTTATCAAAATCGATTAATTGTACATTTGTAAGATGAAAACAAATTCAAATGAAGACCATCACTGAAAATTGAAAAGTCACAAAAATACACCATGAAAACTATAACAAAAAAGGATGTAAATTTTTCTAAACATTTTATAACAATAAATAAATGAAGAATAATGGTTTTGTTCCTTGTTAATTAGGATCAAGTATGTCCATCTATGTATGTTATGATGTATATTTTCTACTTTCCCATCGAAAGCACATAATTCGTATCAATATCTGGGGAATGGTCCCCATTGCTTGAAAAACGGCCCGTTTCTGTCGTTTTTGTGGGGTTGGTGGTCTTCTCGTTTGTCACTTACACAGCTGGTCCCCACAAATTAAAAGAAAATCTTGAAATCCGAAAACTTTGATGATATCGGCAACTGTTGTATGTTGTGATTATGCAGAAATGCTTGATGTACACGTGCTATGTGAGCTAAAGCTACGTCATGCAGTATTTTTACATGGTGTCATTTTTGTGACTTTTAGTTTTGCAGTGATGCTCATTATTTAGTTTCATTTTTATCTTTCAATGAACTGATTTTCATATTAATTCTAGGAGACATGCAACATTTGTAAGAATATGTTTCCATTAAAATTCCAAGTTTGAACTATATCCATGGAAAAATAGTTGAGAAATTATGAAAAATGTAGGTGTTGCGTTGGGAGTGTGAGTAAGTGTAGTCTTTATTTGCCAGTCAGCTTTCTGCTGAAATATTGCAGGCATATCACTGTCAGGTTTCGTATGCTAAAAATTGTCCGTATAAGCACCGTTAAAACTTTATGCACATTAAACATTTGTCACGTTAGCTTTAATCGGAAACTACGTAATTTATGATAGTACGCATTGCTTGTCAGAAATAGTCTCACACTGAATAATGACCACCAACTATGAAGCACAATGGAACACATCGTAACATAGAAAATCTGTTAATGGACTTTGGCAATTCAATGCATTCGGAGATTGGATTCTTAGCATAGAAATTGACCGATAGGAAATGTACCGGTAATTAGTATAAAGTACCAAAATACAAAACAATACTTTGATACGTCGACGCATATGTTTATGCCAATACTACACTCTTAATTCTTACCGATCGAAGTCGTTGTTACGTCGAAATGATGCAATTAATCAATTTTGTTATAAAACTATGTCAATGAGTTTCCAAATACATGTATCTTATAAATACAAGTGATTTGTTTAACTCCGTTAAATTACGAGAAGCCTGACGGAACCCTTAAACATTAATTTTATAAATCAAATCGAATACAAACGAAGCTAAATCTAGGTTACAACACAAACCATGTTTTGAATGTGTCTAGTCCTTGACACTGGCAACTGTATCATTGATAAAGAGGAAGTGGCCCCCGTATCTCAATGGTTAGCGCGCTTGCCGTCTAATCTGGCGATCCGGGTTCAAATCCGGGTGGGGCTCACATATATGCCTACCATATTTCAGCATAAAGCTGACTGGCAAATAAAGGCTATGCTCGGCATTTTTTTTCGGAATTTGTATGATCTTAGAAAGGTTCATAACATTGGAAATTGACCACACCGTCACTGAGGTGCATTTTGTTTTGATAAACATTTCATGAACACTTTGAAAATATAATTTCACTTGGTAGTGATTTCGATTAGATGTTGCACGTAGGTAGTTCAATGCTGTGTATGAATGTTATTACTTGATGAAGATATCGAAAGCAAATTGTTGTTTTTAATACCATTAAAATCTTACCACTTTAGTACAAATGCACCTTTCTAGGACAACATAGCTTCTATAAAATATTTGTTTACTCTTTATCAATGATACAGTTACCTCGAAACCATTGTTGACTGAACTAATATACAAACATTGAAGTATGTGCAGTAAATCTAGTAAAGGCTAAGTAATTAGCAGCCAATCATATATTTTGAATTTTGTTTAGACTATGGTTACTATGGTCTACTATGGTTATATTTGTTATCTTGTTCCATACGTTCCTCATGTATTAATGAATGCAATATACTTATGTAAAACTTATTATTAAGGTTTGGTTATTTTTCGTATTCTATAATCGTCACATGGTATGATATAGTGATTACAAATATGAACCGCAAACGATTACGGGTAAGTATGTCTTTATTTTAACAAAAACACAAACATACAACTCCTTCTGAATACATGAATAATTATACTCGTAAATTCTGATAGGGAGAAAGTACTCGCAACTGACTGCACATTCCCCAGGCTTAGAATGAGAAGGTCGTAAGTACAAAAACGCGATCTTGAGAAACCAAGAAAGATCTGTCTAAAATTACCTATGGAAAACAAGCGTTTTAAACTTCGGTTTAGTCAACATGACCTGTTCTGATTTTCATAAAAAAGGCTCATAAGAAGCATCTTGAGATGCAGATATCAAATATGTATTAGTCGTATAAGCACTAACGACCTTCTCATTCTAAGCCAGCGATATGTAGTTTGTATTTTTGTCCATACTGAACCATGTACACGGGTAATAATCCGGTCTCAGTAGACACAAAATATCCGGCATAACTCTCCATTACTGAAAACTAATGGACTGTTACTAAAACACCTAATCCACTGGGTGTAGTTTTTATTTAGAGATTCCATCACAATACACTGCAATTGTGTCGTTTAACCGCACAGAATCGTATTAACTACACGCCATATTGACCATTAGAGCAAGTTCTGAAAGCACATCGCGTAGGCTATTATATACATGTAATATATTGACACGGAAGGTATGAGTAAATTGGATTTGTGTTACTTTTCGTTGGGTGAATATACTGTTTATAAACCCACAGCTTCACAAGTGACATATCTATTTGACCGAACTCAATGCATGGAGTTAATAGCAGGCAAGATAGTGGCAAGATAGCTGATTAAAGAGAAATATAAAATAATATCCTTATACTAAGTATACAACATGTAATCTGTTCACCTAAAAGGAGTATGCTATTTCTTTGTGTAGATCAGTTTAAAGGTTGCATGAAGTATCGTACCTATTGTTAGAGAAACAAATAGTATATTATGTGTCTTTCTTCTGACGGGGGTGGCTATGTACTGCCGCCGTTTCTGTATGGCTTTGAATCGTATGTGTGCATGTATTACATATTTAATTACTATGACATCAAAACTCTTTATTGAAGTTGTATTTAAAACGTTTGAATTTATGATACACAGTGCATTTACAGACTGATTGCCTTAATACCAAAGAAGCTGTTATTTAGTGATGTAAGATATTTAAGCATGTTAATGTGCGAACACAATATTAACGCGTAAGCCAGCGGCTTATTGCAAAATGCATTTATACATCCATAAAAAATGAAAAATATGCTATAATGTTGATCTTGATAGCGCCCGATATTATTATTCAAACACAAGGCATGCACAAGGAAAATACAGACATTGATCTAGTTTACTCTGTCGTCGATTTATATATCGCTACTTGTATTCATTTAGTTCCAGTGCTATTTGCGAGGCAGTTACAGTTGGAACAGTTCAACAAATTGTTTAAATTGTTGCTGCCATATCATGCGTGCTTGTTACTAAGCATGTCCAAGGGATGTCCGCAAGACGGTCGCAACTTCTTATTATTGTTGAGACAATAATTGCAGTATTGCATGCAACCATTAGCATATTTTGTGATCCTTAATTCCATAGTGTTTGGCCTATATCAGGTTACTTCAATAACAACAATCCCAAACACATGCGCTCCTGATTGTTTGTGATAGTATCAACATCTGTAACTATGATTCTATCAACACAATAGTTTTAACAAAATGACGGAATCATAACAAATTAGACATGATTTATTATTTGTCATTTTACAAGAAGCAGCGAATTCATTATGTTAATACGAAGCACGCTTGAATGAAATACTTACACTTACAAAAAACTCGTGCCATTAAACAGTTTAGTTTCAATGGATTAAGAGTTACGGAAATGTTTATACAATGATAGTGTTGGCGTGTTCATGAATGTATTTTTTATAGTAATTAAAAGTAAATATGCGTTCTTCAACCACGAATTTAATATGTTGTATCAGTCTACAATAGGTCAATAGTATAAAAAGCATCGATCAGAGTAGATCAGTAAGTCTAGGTATGCCCCGTACGTAATGTATTAAATATCTTAAAGCTAATAGTGAGATGTCCGCACTTGTTTACATCATATAATTCTATTAGTTATACGTAGTCTATATACGTAATAACACAAAACTCATTACATCACAGACACAGTCACCAAAATGTAATTTACATGTCTTTACAACGACTAGAATAGTCTGAAATGTAAAATATGACTTTACTATGCTATCTGCAAGTGTAACTACATTTTACCTATGCGTTTAACGTTCCAGACCGGTCGAGACGATTACAGCAAACGTTGGCCAATCTGCAAATACTTAATTCATGTCCTATTATTAAAGTATTCATTACACGTTTTTTCTCCACGTGTAATGCTATTCATAACTTCTTCTTACTTCAATGTGATCCTATTTCAGCGTTTTACGTCATGGGCTGTGTATTATTATTAAAGTATAATTAAATCCCAGCTCTTTCTATACTCAGTTGTATCCGATAATTAATCTATTGAGACACGCAGAATTTTACTAAAATGTGAAAAGAATTCCAAAGGCCTTGAACACCCTCGTGGAAACGAATACAATCCTTTTTAACAACTGTTCCGAATAATGACAATGGCGTCATTTAAATCTGACGCATGCATTTAGTTTTTTGAACCAAACATGTAGAGTTTGGTCTTTGTTATTCGTAATTATTTAAATATTTCTTGATAACCGATTGGACAGGGAAGGCCGAACTAAACTTAAGCAGCCGAGCACAGAAAATATAAGAACAATACATACCACAATTACACGGCACAATGCTCAACACACAATTGAAATAGAAAATGAACCTAACCGCTGAAATTCCAAGTCGAAATACATACATGTACAGACAGAATATCTGATTACAAAGTGTGGCTGTTGTTGGTTGAGAATCAAAGTGTTTAATATTGTCCAACATTTCCAAAACATATGCGTTTCCATAGTGTGTTTCGTATCTTGATGGTCGGGTAGAGACACTTCCATTGAATCGTGTAAGCATGAACACATCATACGTTAAAAAATGTGCAAGTGTAAATGGGACAACTCTCTTTATATCAAATATCCTCGGGATTCTAACACAATAAAACATGAATTCGATCTTAATCGCATAAACGATACAATATGTGATTAATATGCAGTACACGACGTGGCCTACTGGGTAAAAATAAAAAAGGCCCCAATATGTGGACATGTACTTTGACAGGCTCTTTTTTATCTCTATACTTGTGTACTAGTTTTGCAATGTTTGTGTAAAAGAACTCCCCCTGGTTTTAGTTGTGTCGTATTAGTTGGTAATTTCAACTTTTTACTTAGATACTTACGCACGCATACGCATAAACATTACCGACATCATAATACGCATTGGGTACATTGTATGTGTTGACAACATATTACATGTAGTACTTATTGCCTCTCAAATAAATTCACAACAGTGCCTTAGAGTTTTCAGTGTTAGAGCAAAATAGACTACCGATTTCAAAGTCATTGTATTTTATTGTTCTGTGTAAAACTGGACTAAGATATCAGACGACATCAACTTTATGTACTGATCTGAAGGACGGGACTTGGACACTGAGCACAATTTGATGTTGAACACCAAATAGCTAATGAACTTTCAACAACTTTATTACTTCTTGTTCATATGCTTGCTATCCGTGTTTGTGTTTTTATGCCCCCCTATCGATAGATGGGGAGGCATATAGTGATTCACCTGTCCGTTCGTCCGTCCGTTCGTCCGTCCTGGTTAACCCAAATTGACAGATTCTTCTAGCATTATTATGGCTTCTTACAAATCTTCCATTTTTGCATGGATGTTGTATATGAACACTCTCCACACGCCTGTATCACCTAAACACATTTTGACCTTCACCTTGACCTAATTTTGGACTTAGACTTATTGAAGGGCCAAATTCTAGGTTAACCCAAATTGACCGTTTCTTCTAGCATTATTATGGCTTGCTACAAAGCTTCCATACTTGCATGGATGTTGTATATGAACACTCTGCACACGCCTGTATCACCTGACCACATTTTGACCTTCAGCTTGACCTAATTTTGGACTTAGACTTATTGAAGGGTCAAATTATTGGTTAACCCAAATTGACCGTTTCTTCTAGCATTATTATGGCTTGCTACAAAGCTTCCATACTTGCATGGATGTTGTATATAAACACTCTGCACACGCCTGTATCACTTGACCCCATATCGACCTTCACCTTGACCTAATTTTGGACTCAGACTTATTAAGCGTCTAATTATTGGTTAACTAAAATTGACCATTTTGTTTTACATCATGTCTTTCATGACGTTGCCTTAAAACTTGGAATACTTGCTAACCATCATAAGCCCCTTACATTATCAAAGCCATGTAACACTATCTAACATTATAACAGAATTATGGCCCCTCATTTACTTAACTTTTTTATGGGCAAGGCTTCCATGGGGGCATAAGCATTTATTGAACGCAGTCTTGTTTGCCTTTTGTGTTCTGCTGTTTTTGTTGAGTGATGCCTTCCCTGTCCGATTTGTTATTATCGTTTCACCAATATTCATTTGGAACGCACTTTTGAGTAAATCAGCGTAATCGCGTGGTAAAGTTCCTTGATACTCTGTGAAACTGGGTGTGGACTTTATAACGTCAACGATACATGTACGTTCTTTGTAAACTTTGAAGTACATGTACATTACCAAAGTTATGTATGATGACAGTTGTTCGACTTATAAATGTTCACAATACACTAACATATCAATGAAGACACGACGTACATAACTGGTGCTGTCCTAAAACAATGTTTAAGAAATAATGATTACGTAGCTATGTTTTGTTGCGTAATAAAATATAGGCACGAGTTTGGATGCATAGTAATTAAACCACGAGTGCGTAGCACGAGTGATTTAATGTACGCATTCAAACAAGTGCCTATATTTTATAACACAACAAAACACAGCCCCTATTTATTATTTCGATTCTAACATCGCCAATGCTTTACCATTTATAGTACAACAAGACAGGTTGACGTCAAACTACTTTTTACCGTCACCGTTACGTCTTTTGTCATACAACATGACGTCAAACGTGACGTCATCAATCAGCTATATTCTATCGCGGTAATAAAATATGGTAAGCTCAATATACGCAAAGAAGGCAAATTTCACGTGCTGTGTTAGAATCTAAAATAAGATATATGTGTGTCTATATAGTTCAAGTGCGAAATTTCCGTTTGTTGTCGAAGTACCTGTATTGTCTACAGTACGCCCCACTAATGAACAAAAACAACATCACAACATATTCTTGCATTGTTCAAAATATTCAACTGACATAGTGACATACATCTATTTTAGAATTTTATAGATTGTGAATCATTAAATGATAAGTCGTTTTCGTGACTGCACTGTATAAAATCGGGCAAAATAATTCAATAAAATTTTATATTTTAGAAATGCATTCGGAATGTTTTCCTCGTAAATTAGTCATTTGGGAATGTGCATGTTCAGTAATGAGCTACTCTTTATTATACCACTAAACGAAATATTTCCCAGTTTAAGTATGTACAGAAAATCAGTCTCCAAGGACATTTCCGGCAACTTCCTGGATAAGAAGTACGAAAAACATAATTTTTATCATACGTAAATATTATACAACATTTACGAATAACATGTTGGAATTAACGACATTGTGAAGTGCGAATCGTTACCATTATTTTTGTTGACAAACATTACACAACGTGTATACAGCAGCAGGATTAAACAAGTTGCAGTGTTGTAATTAAAGAAGCACTGATTCATTAACATTTATTTCTTGGTCATGTTTTATATTTGTCCTTACGACTTGTACTAGATATACGTACATGTTTATGTGTTCTGTTTGTGCATTCAGTGCTCTGATGTTTCTGTTGAATGCTGTCGGACTTGTTCATCTGTTCGAGTCATATCACGTTCAGTGTTGACTGACAAAGAAACGTTCAACAAAGTTTCAGTTTAGTTTATTGACATAAGACAAGTTTCTGTTTGTCGCCTTAAACCTTAAGCCAATCGATCTGTAGTCATTAATTGTTCCACAAGATCAAATGACCACTCACATCCTGACGTGTGCATTGATATTCACATAACGTAAATGACATTTGGTCAGATGATGGATCGAGACAGTTTACTCGAGAATAAAAGAGGAAATAATAAATAATGCTTGTATGAATCATGTCATTCATCACAGTTCCAGCATACAAATCTTTTGGTCGGTCCTTTCATTCATAATACAATGATTCTAAAAACACCAAAATCAATAATGGGATTGGCTCAGATATGTTGAGCAGTTACACTCATGGAAACATCTATACAGAAACTAACCTATGGGTTTATTGATGTGGTCAGCATATCAAATCTAACATGACAAATGCTATTATATACATGTTTGTAATATTAATTGTGTTTCAGGCAAGTTTTCAGACACTGTATAAAGTAGAGTAATTACTCAGTTGAGTGCGTTTCTGTCTCTGTGCATCTAAAAAAACATTTTATATTTGGTATTTTTATTCACATTTGTCTAGAGGTCTATAGGATATGCCAACGTATACAAAGTGTTGTAATGATAAGGCTTTAATGTATTTACAAGTCCGAATAGTTTATGCCCGTTTTCAGACACGGCAAATGACCAAACATTTATAATTGGTATTGTTGTTCACATATAAAGGATATGCCAAAATATACAAAAAGTGTTTTGATTACAAGTAAAATATGTTCAAAATGTAAATGTTGTGTGTATTAAATCTGATTCGTTATAAATAGAGTGCAATAATGTTTTTGCTCTCATCGACATGTTGAGATACAAACAAAGAAAGCAAAGTATATTTGATTGTGTATACTGAATAAGAGGATATTTGCGCGGGTCAAAAGGAAAGCGATGTTTGAAATCTAGATATTTTAGATGTTGTACTACTTACGTGTAGTAGGGTTCTACGTAGACAAACTTTTGTGCTAGAGGAAACGTTAATGCATTTTATATTCCCTAACTTCGCCAATATTACCACTTTGCTAATTTAATTAACCACTTATACAATAATCCAAATGGTAAAGTATACCAAGCAGTGAATAATATTCTCTAATAACATTAAATGCACTGCTAATAACGTAAGGAGAAGCTCTATTATACGATGTAACATGTTGATATGATTGCGATTCCGCCGTAGTAAGTAAAATGTTTTATTGCCAATTTCAAAGGTAACAATTGAATTCTATATTTTATTGCATCAACGATTATCATTTTATGAAATTAATGCTGCCCACAAACAATTTAATAAATATTATGCTGTAATATTCTGCACAATACATTTTACATTTTTGTTTAAGTTTTTTCGAGCGTTTTCGATATATCAGTACAAAAACCTGTGCACAACCCTGGGCCCGTAATATCCTGTAGTCTGGGATGCCTGTGTACCCATGACAGCAAAATTCCCGAATTTGGGCATTTAGGTCGAAAACTACGGAAGGCCGAAATGGCCATCTCGGCGAGTCTGCATAAGTACGCTATGATAGCGGAAAGGATATCAAACATGTTGCATTTTCGACTATAATTTTGGAAATCCATATGGAGATATTTTTGGGGAACCCTTAAACACAGAAATGAGCATTGATATTGAGGCTGTTCACACTGCTGGTTGCTTTTCCTGATCGTGCCATTTTTGTGATTTTATATTAAATTTGCTCAATATACGTCCGGTACATGTTCTAATACCTTGTAGTATGACAGGCCCTTAGTCCAGATTCCAGAGGGGGTAACTTATAAAAGGTCAGAGCAAAATATATACGCACCATCAAATAAATTATATGAATGCAAACATTTACAATTAAATTCATTCTTAACTGCCTGACTAGAACATAAGCTAGTGTATAATTTGGCAATTTATGGCGGGCATCATGCGGCCATCTTTGAAAATGCTCAAGGGTGACAAGGTGTCATACAACATATTCTGAGAGGGGACATCACCCTGAACATTTTAGTACCAAAACATTTTGTGCATACCCCAAAGTTAAATTCATCATATAAACATGACTAGCTGGCATATGGACTACCTCTAATGGTAAGGTATATCTAGTTATCAAAGTTAGCCCGTAAACTCATCGGATTGCTCAGCTGTTTGTTCTACGTTGTAGTTTATTATGAATTTATAATGTAATACTATGAATGTTAATTAATAACCATCAGATTACAGTTTTAATTACCGTTTAATAACAATTTTATTACTTATGATAAGGTAGAGACGCATTCGGCTTATTTGACAATCATCTAATAACTAATTATTATAATTATACATATGTCTGTTCAGGAACGCATGCTAGTAGTAATAAGAACGTAATTGCGAAGAACACTCGTACAAACCTCATAGCGTTTACCCTCTACGCCTTGTTGGTACTGTGGCATTTATATAACTGTCAAATTGTTGTAATTGCTTGCTAAAAGAAATGATATCTAAACTTTCTAGGTCTTTTTTGACTTGCTTCAGTTCTCTTTTTATTGCACGAATACTGTACCCGACACATGCCAAGTGATTGTAATTGTTGGCATAACACTTAGTACTGATGTGTCTTTGTGTTTTCTGTCAAACAAAAAACCATGATAATCTTACACAAAATATACTAAGCAAGCTCACACGAAATAATGATGATATGTTTTGAATGCATTATCCACACACCAAAATAATGATTATTTCCAAATTGTTAGCATTTGATTTTTGAACAATTCTGAACGAACACCTATAAACGAACACAAACAAGAACTTAATAAAATCCCCATTGTAACAACTTCATACTTCTATATATCTTTATTGTTTAATACCTGTACATATCATTATACATCTCCCCATGCTAGTTACAAGTTACTCTAGATATACTCTCTCTGGGAGCCAGTGGGCGTGGCTATTAATGAATGACATAGATATGGTATTTCCCACACTACATCCCCTCTTAACTTAGATTGAACATTAACACTACCAACTTTGATATCATAGCAATTTCATGGTTAAAGAAAACAAACATTAGTTACCACAGATAAAATGTCTCAGGCGATCCTCAGACTGGCCTGTGTTTTCTCACATTTCATAATTGTTAATCGGTTAATGACCAATTAAATTGTAATCGAATATAGTCCTTATATTCTCTTTAGTCTTAATTGCTCCAAAGATAGGAACATACATATCTGGTGTCCTGTGTAGAGTTCATAGATGTTCACATACTTGTTTCCAGACAAACACAATACACTATGATAAGATTATTTTTCATAATATGATTTCACATGACTCACATTTCTATGGTAAATGACGCCACTGTCATTGATAATTTTAACAGCTGTACCTGTTTGCTTAACTACTCTGTAAATGTCATTTTCCCAGAATGTGGACAATTTGTTGTTAGTTTGATGCCTACGAACTAACACCTTCTCTCCTACTTTGAATTTTTTGAAACCCCTTGACTTGTTTTTGTTTGCCCAATTTTGAATTCTTTGTTTTTGTAACTTATCCCGCTGTCTAAGTTGTCTGTGATTTTTGACAGTTTCTAACTGTGGTAGTTTAGTTTTGATTTGCCTGTTGAACATTAAATATCCTGGTGAGAAATTTGTTGTGCAATGTGGTGTTACTCTGAAATGCAACAAGAATGTGTTTAACTCATCTCTCCAGTTTTTATTTTGTGAATTGGCAGTTTGAACACATTTTTTTAATGACTTATTGAAATTTTCTACCAAACCATTTGAACGTGGAAAGTAGGGAGTGGACCTACAGTGTTTGATTCCATGTTCATTCAAGAAGACTTTAAATTCCTCACTACAAAAATTCGGAGCATTGTCAGTCCGAATCGAACTCGGAATACCAAACATAGAAAACCACTTACTAAGTTGATTAATGATTGACCTGCTGGTGGTAGACCTCATGACAGCTACCAAAGGGTACCTAGTGTAATAGTCAATGACCACTAACAATGATTCTTGACCAAAAGGACCTGTAAAATCCATTGCCAAATCTTGGAAAGGACCGTTGGGTAACCTTGTCATTACAACAGGAGGTTCTTGTGGCGATGGTGTCACTAGTTGACAAGCATGACATGACCTGACCATATTTTCTACCTGTTTATCTAAAGAAGGAAACCAACATTTTTCCCTTATCAATTGCTTTGTTTTGACAACTCCCATGTGTGAAGCGTGTGCTGATTGTAAAACACGTAACTGTAATTCCTCTGGAATGCAAAGTTTATTACCCTTCAAGATAAGTGATCCCTTGACCGACAAATCTTGCCTGGCCTGATAATAGGGTTTTAATTGCTCAGATTTCCCCCAGGTATTCCTTTGAACCGCTGTGCAAACTTGTTTTAGGACAGGATCATGTTCAGAACAAAATTTCAGTTCATCTAAGGTCACAGCGACTGGAACACAACTATTTACTACAAAATGCACATCATTTTCTGTCTAAGTACAGATTGAATCATCTGTCTCCATTATTGGTTTGCGTGACAAAATGTCTGCCCTATTTAGGTAACCTGGCAAATATTGAACGTTGAAAGAATATGGCTGGACTTTCAGTACTAAATTCAATATTCTAGGGGTAGATTCGTGTTTTCTAGTAAATATTCTTTCCAGCGCTTTGCAGTCACTAAGAACTGTAAAGTTAGTTCCCCATAAATATACATGAAACCTTAAGATCATATACGTGACCGCAAGCGTCTCACGTTCCGATTGTGAATAGCGACGTTCAACATCAGACAATATCCGACTTGCATAAGCCACAGGCTTGAACGTGCCATCACTTTGCCTCTGCTCTAAAATACCAGCAACACCTACTGGGGATCCATCCACTACCAATCGTGTTGCTGCTTCTGGGTTGTAATAGGCCATAACCTCTGCACCTATAAGACATTGTTTTAACTTTTCAAAACTTGTTTGCTGTTCAACCCCCCAGATCCAAGGTTGTTTCTTTCTGGTCAGCCTACGTAAGGGCTCAGACAAAGTAGCATAGTCTGGGACGAATTTTGAACAGAATGTAACAAGACCCAGGAATGACTTGACCTCCGAGACACTTTTGGGAGGGTCAGCATCCCTGACTGTCCTAACCTTTGCGTCATCAATTTTGATGCCATCTTTGGACAAAATATGACCCATGAACTTCAGTTCTGACTTACTGAATTCACATTTCTCCTTATTCAAGGTCAAGTTCTTTTCCCTTAATCTTTGTAGGACTCGGGCCAAAGCTTGGTTGTGTTTTCCAACAGAATCTGCAAAAATTATTATGTCGTCTGCAATATTCTTGCAATTGGGAATATCCTGTAACAACTGTTGGATAATGCGTTGGTGTGTTTCAGGGGCCATTGAGATACCAAAATTCAACACTTTGTAGCGATACAGACCCTTATGACATACAAATGTGGTGATATACCTTGATTTTTCATCTAACTCTATTTGATGAAAAGATTGTTTTAGGTCAAGTTTGGAGAATATAATTGACCCATTCATCTGCATTAACACATCTTCGATATTGGGCATAGGAAATCTTTCCCTAACAATAGCCTTGTTTGCATTTCGCATGTCAACACACAGTCTTACGTCATTGTTTTTCTTTGGGATCGGGACTAAATTGGAAACCCAAGGAGTCGGACCCTCAACCCGTTCTATAATATCTAATCGTTCTAACTCATCAATCTTGTTTTCAATTTGTTTTTTCATCTTAAATGGAACCCGGCGGACTGACTGGGCTAATGGTGGTACTGACTCATCGACATGCAATTTCAATGTGAAATCTTTGAGTCTACCCAAACCTTGGAACCTATCTTTATATTCTGAGACTATCTCAGATTCTGACTTCTCAGACCTTAGCACATTTATTTTCTTATCTGGTAATGGACCAATATGCAATAAATCCAGCCTTTTAGCAGTTGCTAGACCTATCAGTGGTTTCCCATTGCCCTTGAGAATTTGAAATTCTACACTATGAATGACATCATTTAACTGTACATCTAAATATGTCTTGCCAATGAGTGGTATTTGTTTCGTGCTACTGTATGGAAATATCTGTGAATATGAAGGTAACAGACTTGTGTGCTTTGTTTTGAGTTTGTTAAACAAATTCTGATCAATGATATTTACAGAGCTCCCACTATCAATCAAGATATCTACATTTGTATTATTCAAAGAGATTTTGAGAGTGGCATCATTCTTACCAGAGATAGTGAAAGTTTCCTCAGTTGAAAATCCTTCGTATTTATCCATATTAACAACGTTCGCGTGTTTGGTTTTACACATTTTTGCTAAGTGATTTAGTTTTCCACACTTGTGACAAGTTAGACCTTTTGTCCTTGCACATTCTCGACCATAGTGTCCTGAATCCCCATAACGATAACATTTTGCCGTACTTTGCTGTGGTGATCTTGATTGTGTGGATGGGTTTCTTGTTCCATTGGTTGGTTGCCTTGTTTGGTTGTTTGGTGGCCTTGTTTGGTTGTTTTGTTTCCGCTGTCCACCATTCCTATGGGTATTCCCTCTCAATTTGTTCACTTCACCGTCAACGAACGATGTGTCACTGTTTTGCGACATTAGTTTGGCATGCGTAGTCGATAATTCCATAGTCCTGGCAATTTCCTGCAGACGTTCCAATGTAAGGTGTTTCGTTGTCAGTAGTTTCTTACGCAGGTCATCTGATCGGCATGACTCTAAAACATGGTCACGCACCTGATCATCAGGATCCAGGAATTCGCATGACACAGCTAATTTCGACAAACGTACGATGTAATTGTCCACTGTCTCATCAGGACTTTGCCGTGATTGATGAAACACATGACGTTCATACTGAATATTCTTCTTTGGTTTAAAATAATTTGTTAAACAGTCAACTGCATCCTTGTATGTTGGCCCGTTTTCACTCAAACTGTCGAAAACGTCCTGAATCTCCGTTCCACCAATATGCAATAGTAACGCTCTTTTCTGACTGTCCTTAGTTACACCTGCAGCTTGCATATAAATTTCAAAACGTTTTACATATAATTCCCAAGATTTCGATAAATTTGTTTGCTCTCCAATTACTTTAAATGGTCCCGGTGTCGATACTTCAAATTTGGCAGCCATATTGATTTATTTTATTCAAATGTCCAGAATTGTTTTTGCAATTTTACAAAATCACAAGATTTAGTTAAATCAATTGTGTTCATAATAGAAACTAGTTGTTTTGTGCCAGTTGTTTTATTCCAAATAGAATATTTGTTTTGACACATTTGTTTTGTACTTGGTTTTTTTTTCTAGCACTGATTGTTTTAAAACACCATTTGTTTAAATTCCTTTTTTGCAGGAATTAGGATTGTTTTCGCACTCATTTAATCCTTATAACAATTGTTTTAACTCATCCCATCTCGTCGCCAATGCAACAACTTCATACTTCTATATATCTTTATTGTTTAATACCTGTACATATCATTATACATCTCCCCATGCTAGTTACAAGTTACTCTAGATATACTCTCTCTGGGAGCCAGTGGGCGTGGCTATTAATGAATGACATAGATATGGTATTTCCCACACTACACCCATGAATTAGTATTTCTAACAAATCATATTTTTTAAACTTTTTGAATAGTTACATTTTTCTTTCTAATTAAGTTATGAGATTCCCAGGGCTGGTATTCACAAAGAATCTTATGTGAAAACTTAAATATTCCGAGTTAAGTCAATAAATCTATGCAGCTCACGTTTCCCTCGATTTAAATAAATGATACAAATGATTGTTATTTTTAATAAAATAATTGTAGAACATTGATTACATTGTATAAGTTGACGGTTTAATATTCCAAAGAAGTTCCATACTTTCGCGCCTTGTGCATAGTTTGTACTGCTTAACTCTAATAGTTAATAAATTTTATTATGATATTAGTTGACTATTAAGTATATTTAATTTAACGTTTTTACACGTTTGTTAAGTGTGCTTGCTTTGTTTTCTGTTGGGTTTTTGTATCGCATCACATTAACGTCCAACAATGACGTAATTACAACTTTTTACTCGAATATACAAGTATCAATGTGAATATATAATGAACCTACTTATACCGAAACGTGTGATGAATATTTTCAGAGGATTACCGGCTACACATGTATCGATGGGAAACCATTTCAGCAATTGGTAAATATAATACATGATATGTAGCATTTAAATTGTAAAATACATTATACATGTACTAACTATACCACTACAGTGCAATGTTTCTTGAGCAAGATAATTTGGTCCCCTTACGAAGAGCAGAGTCATATGACTAAATCATCATCATGTGATAATATGTCCATAATATTTACCAGTTATTTAAATCTTTCCATACACTCATTGCGATTGTTATACACATTCATTGGATTGAAATACGACATAGAAATACCACTAAGTATTTGAAAATACTATCTTCAGATGATTGATTCCATTATACGGCCGTTTGAACATTTTATGTGGCCGTGTGCTTTGTACATCATAATTCCATATTGTACCAGGCTGCTTTGTAAATAATATTATATTAAATCACAGTTGATTCAACCGCGTTGCATTGTTGTTTGATATTATGTATTGAATTTTGATATAACGTAATGTATTATCTTTCTTTGCAGTATGGTATGTTATGTTGTTTTGTTATTCGTTCAAGTGCTTTACTAACATTATACTTGGCATGCTAGTATACTGATATTTCTATTAAAAAATCAAAAACATATATCAGCAACATATTTCAAACTTAATACCTGCCCGAACCAAGGACCAAAGATGCTAGTGTCCTTATTTCGGATTGAATTATCGAGTTTTGCGTATTGTCTTGCTGTAACATTTTATCCAGTCACTTCCGGCGAAATCTGCCTGTTAAGGGGGTGCCTGATAAACTTAGCGTCACCTTACCACGTGATCTGACGGACTTCTTCTTATATGGGAGTCACCGGTTGAAATTCAATGCCAGAGGGTGAGGTTTTCCTATTCTTAATGAGCTGGTGGTGGATCGGTTATTTTCTTCGACTTATCTGCGTCTACACGACGTCTATCAAGATGTCCGACGTCGTTGTTTATCATGACGTCACGGAACGAACGTGACGTTGCGCGCTTGTAAATGAAAGATTGACAATATAGTCCCGAGTTTGATCCCCTTACTGAGCAGATTAAGCGACTGGATAAATAGAATAATAGGTTAGTGCCGTGGATGAAAAAGTTTATCCGGCTCGGCTACGGAAATTATCGGATTCGCCTACGGCTCACCCGATAAATTCCTCCGCCTTGCCAGATAAACTTTTTCATCCACGGCACTAACCTATTATTCTCTATATATGCAATATTTCATATACGATGCATGATTTACTAATCATTATTTGTTCTAGATTTATTGACCAACAACATTTTATTTTTAGTGACATACGAAAAACATATAGGCCATTTTATGGATGCCTCTATTCGTGTTTTATTTATATACACAAACAGCATCGAATATATGTGTGTGTTTGTGTATGGGTGTGTGAATGTGCGTGCGCGCGTGTGTGTGCGCGCGCGTGGGTACGTGCGTGTGTGGTGCGTGTATGTGCGCGCGTGTGTGTCTAGGGAATAATTCAGTTTATAAGATGCATGTAAATATTGACACAGAACCACGCTAAAAAAACAATAATTCAAAACTGCATGCCGACTGATGGTTTGGTAATCGCATAAATAATACGAAGTAACAAATCGGAAATTCATCTCATTGAATCAGACACTTATGACGCTTCACTCCTGATATAGGATCTGACGGGGTATGAAGATGTGAACGTGTCGTCCTCCAATCAAACCGCTTCTTTTACAAAGATGAAAGTGCGGTGAATGTCTGCTGAGGCTACGTGGTGTCATTGTGCGCCAGACAGGTCATTTCAACATGACCTCTCACGGAGTGCAGTCAGATCGCTAACAGCGTAAATGAATAGGGCATTTCAGCAGAAAGAGCAAAGCATGACGTGCACAATAAGAACAAATCGCAAGGAAAATCACATTTACCAACAGAAGTTACAAGCACATCACATAAGAAATGAACAAGAAACACTATGATGAAAGTGAATCACTATAAAGAAACGACACCTTAGTTGGACAGCCTTTCGTATCAGTCAGTCATACTATAATATTTATAGAACGTGAACGAGTTTGTTAAAGCACTTTTAGTTATTTTAGGTATCTATGAGATATTATTTAGAAGGGTTTTATATCATGGACACTGATATTGATATAAGTAATTCAATAAAGGCGAATAACTGATTACATGAAAATGGATATGGCCGTATTCCTATTAGACTACGGCGACTTCACGTAGCTTCTAGAATGTTCGAATTATTATGTCGACCAGCAAACACCACAAGGTCACAGTATTCCCCAATCACAAGTAATATGACAGCATGCATAGCATAACTGATTAAACATTAAGCACCAGGAGGACATAAAACAAACGTTTGTTAGCAGAAACGTAATCACCAAAAGCTCCGTAATAAGTAATTGTTTTTGCTGAATAGAGTATTACCACGGAGCGAAAATTGGTCTACCGACTAGAATGCACCAGTTAGATGATTTCATTGATACGTGCATCTGCGACAGGCACGGAAGCGTACTAACTTTCGCAAGATAATTTTCTTATCAACAACCGTTTTAAATCTACCATTTAATAATAATGCAATACTTTCCGTATTAAAATGTAATTGATTTGAATTACTAAATGGATATCGATATTTGATAGTATCCACGCGATCGAACATCGCTCTACATTTAACCAATGCTTTAATTACTTGTTGCTTTAATGACTTGGCTGCATTTAAATCAAGAAATTAGAAATCACAATGTCAGACGGAACAGATTTGAATGTTATTATCAATGCACTTGAATATGCAGTTTATGATAATGAACTGTTAACCGTATAATAATATGCACAATGAGCATGATAACAAAACAAAATGAATGTCAATTTAACACTCTGATGATGCATCGTCGTGATAGGGCCAGAGGTATGCAAATTGCAGCTCAATCCGTCGCCGTATTGGTACTAGCTGCCGTTTTGATAGTTACACTAGGACATAGAATAAATACGTGGGTAACAATGTTTTCCAAGTTTATACCATTCTCGTAAATTTTTTTTTATTTAAACGACGAAAAAAGTGTTTGTTAGAGGAAAGTCAAATACTACACCTCCAACATTTGGTGTAATACTTGATATACCTCACTTAAAATGTTCACATTAATTATAAAATTACGGATAACAAGGACACTATATTGATGAATTTCGAATAAAACGACTAAGTGTAATTGTTGGTAGAAATACAGCCGTTCCGTCAATAATAGTGTAAAAACCATAACGACATACCCCTCCAGTCTGAGATAGTTGAATGTGGAAGTTATGGGCTAAACAGATTCAAAGACAATCAAATGAACTGATCATTATTTTTACAGCACGAATAGACTCACAGTAGATCTATCTGATAATTTAAATATTGCATGAACTATATTCAACCTCTGGTGTATCAGCAGAGATAAAAAACACGATATGTGAATTAATTGTACTGGGTCAATTGAATTAGTAGGAATATAATTACATTTAACTTATTACAAACAATATTGTTTGCAAATATGATTTACACCAGACTTCTGGTATTATAAATGATTACATTATATGGGGGAGCATGATAGAGAAGCATATTGTTTGTGTTCCTGACAATTGATGATCGATATTGTCTGTCTATACGATCAGCCATCTCGAATTATACTATTGGAAGCAAGGCGAAATCATTTAATATCTGCAAAATGTATTGTAATTAAATATTGTTAATGTGAGTACAAATAACGGCGTTGAAGTATTTTCAAAAGATGCAAACCGGTATACTAAACATATGCGTGTATATGTTGTAAGAATCTATCAAGGGTAATTTTTATGGGCTTAGTTGCAATCCAATTTGAACAATCCTCGTATACTCAGACACTTAAGGAATCGACTGATGTAACTGATTGTAATATGGTACTGATATATGATAAGTGTTTTATGCTTACCACCAATAATTTAAGTCATAGACTAATTGCCATTAGACGTCAAATATAGTAGAAACAATATCGGTAGTGCTATCTTGTCTATCTTAAAAATTATTGGTAACGGCAGAATCTCAAATAGTTACCTCGAATAATATAGAATCATTTTGAGCTTGACTGTTATAAGTGTGCCTCCGTAGCTCAATGGTTAGCGCGCTTCCCGTTCAATCTGGCGATCCGTGTTCAACAATGGGTGGAGGCACTCATACGAGGGTTGTTCAAATTGGAATGCAACTACATGTATTGCCATATCTTTCTTGTATCAATGAAGCTTTATATCAAAGATCATCGTATTAGCTTTAAACTGATACCTCACATTTCAAAATCCGTTCAGTGTAGCATTTAACACTGTCTACTCGTGTATACTAATGCTTAAATGAGTGGGAAAATATTGGTCTTTTGTGACGAAATTCGGTCCCATTTAAGAATCGTTGTTTTCTTAATGCGGGAGCAAATACAATATCTGAAATAACTTGTATGGTGAAATGATGGCATGTAATGTCTTATTCATCAATTATTTTATACTTTACGAAATTCAAAAGCGGTGTAATTGTATTTGGAAATGAACCCCATGGACGCGATCCAAATACCTCGCCATACTAGAAAAGGGTTAAGAAAATCAAATATATTTTGGAAACTGGTGGAGTATTAACAATTAGGCTAGTAGCTCAATGTGTTGGCATTTATACAATTATGAAACATATTACAACAATTAGGACGATAAATATAGTTTGGGTACCCCTATCTACTTTGAGGCGCCAGCATATATGCCTTTGTAAACAGTCCAAAACATAGTTAAACCAGTTTCTAGACAAAAATGTAGACCGTTTGCAAATGTAAGGACCACAAACGAGACACGGTTTCATTTTGTCACCCTTGCGACAGATCCATAAACAAATGTGGGTCAGCAAAGACAGATAAAAGTATACATTGCAAAACGCACCATGGACGCCAGTAGAAATGTACACCTTTTTCCATATAAACTAAGTTTCTACCATTAAAGTTGATGTATAAAATGGACAATGGGTAAATGCCAAGCTGAACAAAGGTAAATTACTTCAGAGATTAAAGAAATAATCCGAAAATCGCTACCAAACCAAATATTTGAAGGATGACATGCTTATGCAGAGAAATGGGCCTCCATCTGCAGCAGCCATTACTGTAACGCGACTTTCTGAGAAGCGTGAATGTTCTTGAGCTTTCCAACCATCCGTATTTGTCAAGCATTGTCCCTTGTGATATTTATTTGTTTCAAACGACTCTTAAATTACATTGTAAAACATATCAGTTACGTTAAGGTCTAGGTTTGGCTCATGTCTAGTATATGCACTGTGTACACAGGAATGATAACACATTCGCATTTTAAAAAAGGAATAAATGAATGAAACTTCGCATATATATCCGATAGGAATACGGGATCAAAGAATTGTTTCACTAGAATTTATCAAGGATAATTTTCTATGGGCTTAGATGCATTCCAATTGAACAACCCTCGTATGCCTGCCATGTTTAAGCGGAAAGCTGACTGAAAAGAAAGGCTACATGCAGTGGACATATGTCAATCTATCAGAAGGGTTACACAAAAACAGCAACATATAAACAAAATAAATGTAATCTGACCAATATACTAAGTTTTGGACATTTCACATAACCTTTAACTGTTACAGTAGTGGATGATGTAAACTGAATTCGTCCAATTCTGTCACATGGTTACATTTTATACAATATAATGATTTGGCTCTCCCCCAACAGTATGAACAACGGTGGCGTGTATGCAGTAACGATCCCCGAGTCCATTAACACTTAAAACCATTATCTGAAGTTTATATGAAGATTCATAAATTATACGGGGATACATACAAAGAAACCAATTACTACGAGGGTTGTCGCAGAATAGCATTCCAATGTTTTTGTAATTAGTCTAAAATAATGATTCAGCTATGAACTTTTACATTCGAGTTTCTACAACCATTTCACATATTGCTGAGAAATTTATCTTATACCAGCATACATTAGTCTATACTGATTTATTTAAGGTCGATTGTGGAACAAGTTGCAACTTATATTAATTACTCTCGATGCTTCTTTAATGAAGTTATCCATCGCCACAAGGGTGTGAGAGAAGAGAAGCCAGTTTCCTTGTTATACTGAGCGTCTGGTACCATTTTTATTTCGTCTTTGGTATGACCAGCATACGTTGCATACGCTGAATTGAATTGGGAATTGGGACGCCATCTACAAGAAAAATATGTATCGCAGAAATGAATTAAAATATTGAATGGTTACTATTACATATTGTATCTATCTAAATGAAATAATTTGAACTTTGCGTAATAAAGAGTAGTTATGATTTATAAACATACACGCACGCAATTTAATTACTTTCAATCAACAATTAGTTATATAATTTCCTTTAGAGGCAAGTTCCTATAAATTCAATAGTATAATGGATCCAGCACACATACAAAGGATCTATCATGAGTTGTCAATTGGTATAAAATTATATTAAACGAGTTCTTGAAATTACATTTGTATATTAGGCGAGCATTTGGTGTTCTAAGAGATTAAACCAAATGTGTTGACTGTTGACCGCGGTCAATGGTCGTCTGGTGCGAGAATATATATTTTCACCAACAACAACTTGACTCAAAAAGCATTCATCTTAAGTGTAGTAATCACCTCATCGTTTGGTAATTAAACATAATAAATAATATTTGTAATCTCAAAGAACGGCGAAATTCATTTTCAATACGACTAATGTTTAAAACATGTACTTGTGATAACTGTGATTGCAATGGTTCAATCTGTCATTATTCTGATTTATTGAAACCATTATAATAATTGTAATTACGAACGATTGTATTATCCAATAATATTTCTTACAAAAACATTCCCTCAAAATGATTTTAGAGGTTTTAATGCATGCACACATGCAATATTTGTGATTCTTTAAGACATCTTTTAATATTTGACATTACTGCACATTAAAAGAATGAATTTACATGAGAGACAAATATAGAAACATGGTATTCTTGCCGACATCCTACTCCAAATCATTTGATATTCAATTGAAGTGATCAATTCTAAGCCCTTATCAAACCAATCTCAAACATTGGCATTTTGTCATTCGTCTTTATGTTTTCGGAATTAAACATCATCCGTCTTGGAACCAAATAAACATGTAGGTCTGCTTTAACACCGAGTGTTAATATCTGACATGCAGGGTCAGTATACAAGATCAATAAAAGTTGATATATATAGACGCTGGTTGAGATTACTAGAACATGTACAATAGTAAACAGAGTGGTTGCCTTCTTCACAACCCCTTTTCGGGTTGTTACGATAGCCGAGTGTTCGAATACGATCGTACTTTGCCCGATAGGGCTTTACAGTACGGGCTCATATACCATTATATGATCAAGCTATTTATTTCACAACAAGGCATTTATTGGTTTGTGACGGCCGTATAAAGTCTCCCCGTACATATAAACAACGTTGTTATACGTAAAACCACCCGCTACTGGCGTGGTGTGCTATAGTAACATACGTACTGGTTATTTGCGCGACCATTTTTGCATGGCATACATGACATATCTCTATGGACAAGTCTAAATACGCGTTCAAAAACTAGAAAACTATTATAACAGCGGGGCTTGAAGCGATAAATGTGTAAAACAGGAAGGATCAGCGTGTGGTTTGTTCAGATGGGATCAACCTTACCAACTCTCATAAAATAAATTGTTTTTTTTTAATAATTCGTCGGAGTGATTATAGTGACTCGAACATCAAAAGTCAGCATATTGTTATATATATAAATTGCCGCTACTTATATCGCAAATATTTTCACATTTAAGCTTATTTGTTGTAGACAAAGGCATTGCCCTGCTTCTCTCAGCACGTTCAATATTTCTCATTGACCTCATGGTATACTTATGCGAACAGCATAAATAGTCACAGCTTTGAAACTGGCAACATGGGTTTTCAGATAGGATGTGAACTATTCTTTAAAAATATATGACCGCTATATCTTTTCGCCGATCTCGTTGCAATAAAAGTCTAAGGGCTCTCAGACTAGTTTCTTTACATGTTATAGTTTAAGTCGATGGTACATTTAGGTAATTATATCATTTGTTTCAAATGATATAACACTGCATGTGCTGGTATACATGTCACATGTGTTTCTCGGAAATATCATCTCGTAATTTCATTGGTGTTTTGGTTAGTATATTGGTTATCGTTTTTTTCTATTATCACGAGATTATACTAGAAAGCAATTAGAAAACATCATTCTGATATAAAACACGTTTTGTTTTCATTTGAGACAAAAAATTAGGTGTCATTGACATCAATACTTTCGTATTGAATTCGCGATGGTTGAATTCAAGAGATTAAAATCGGAGTAATGATGTGACTCCAACGAATTATTCGTGTTTTATTTGTATTTCTGCCGTAATACGAACATACAATTATACAAGACAAAACATGAGTAGTACAGGGAGCGATATTTACATGTGATTCCGAGGTGGCAAACTGAACGTGTACGACTACGTGTATGTATTGTGACCCGTACATGTAAGGACAACTGGCATAGTCATAAGGAAATGGTCTAGTTAACTATTCAAACGGTCATACATGTTCCGTCTGCAATTGATAAGTTATTGTATACGCTAAAATCTGTCCGAATATCAATTTCGAAGTTAAGGTTATTGATGGGGACCTCGTAAAAAGATCATTGGCACTATGTTTCATGAAAACAAATCAAACTTCTAGTTATTGCGTCTGGGTAAGGTAGTGATTTCGTTTACTAATGAAGGTTTAAACATAGGTGAAGAACATGGCAGGTAGAAGTTAAATTTAAAAAGAGTCCTGGGAAACGCATAATGTGGCTGTAATAAAAGGAAGATGTACATTTTTCTGCATTGTCATTCAACAGTGATACCTTTCGATGCTGCTTGTCAAGAAATAAGAAAAAGGTATGAGCAAATTACCACTTTGCAATAAACATTCCGCTGCTTAAATTTGTTCACTTCAAGTGGATCACATACATATTTACAGAATAATCATTGAAATATTACCGTCGTCCGAAATCGATTTCGTCCACTTCTACTTTCGTTTTCGTGCGAAGTAGGGGGCTATATCCGGTGTACGGTGTCTACTAATGGTCTTGGACAATCGATATCTTGACAGCTGATGGTTGGGTTATTGGCGGTAAAGTTCCTTTTCTCGTTCAGTTGTGTGTTGGGCAGTTTGTCGTGTATTTGTGGTTAGTGTTGTTTTCATGCTCGGCGGTTTCAGTAGATTGCTGCGTGCCCTTCCTGTCCGATTTTTATCACAGTTTTACCAAGTTCGTCACTACAATTGTGTGTTCGTATGATTAGTATATGCATGACCATGTCTTATTCTGAAATATAACATGTTGTGTCACGAATACCAGTCTAGTTTTACTTCGTGCCAACGCCACTATAATTGTGTATTTGTAACATACATTTGTATAACCGGCTATATTCTGTTTTTATACTCCGACACGCCCACTGACTCCATTCAAAAAGTGTACATTATTTGCGTAAGCGGACACTTTTGTGAGCAATAAGAAAACTGTTTCACTCAGAAAATAATTGCCATAATGGTCAATTAGACGAAAACTATGACAAATATGAGTAACAGTTAAATAAACGACATAGCAATTGATTGCCTAAAGCATAAAACACCAAGCTAGAAAATTGTAAAAACACAGCACGGAAAAATATGCTGAATTACTGTAAAATACGTAAAGTTGGTAGCGTTAAATTTCATTCAATGTCTTGGTTGAACTATATCATAAAATTCAATCCTCACAATTTATCTACACCCAGACAATTATACAACAATGGCTTATTTTTTATAATCCCCAGAACAGGGAGTAAACTCCTCTAAATTCAATGAGTTTACAGTATTAGTTATCAGTAGCAATTGAAACCTAATAACTACAAACCATTTGTAAGCTTAAAACATATATTTTACAAATTGACAATCAATTGCAAGAAACCTGAATTATATACATCAACCGATTAGTGGCTTTACTTTTTTCTATTTTTTCATGAGCATTAGTGATGTCATTAAGTATTACTTCAATACAACATTATATCAATAAATATATCCATGTGAAAAAGGAATGTTTAAACTAGAAAATATGTCATTTCTTTAAGGATCTTGTCATAATACAAGCAGTTTTTTTTCAAGTATAAACCAAATACACTGTCTTAACATTCACAAAACAATTTATGATCTATAGAAGCGTTTTTATATGAACCCGTTTGAAAATATTTTCATGCATTGTCTATTTTTTAATTACAAAATAAATGACAAATAATATGCACAGATATGTACCTTTGTGCATCAAGCCTGTATCATCAGTCACCAATGAGGAAACCTATATATGTGTATTCTTTTATGTGGTGTAATAACACATGGGCATTCTTGATGTTTACTGAATAAATTTGCACATGCTAATAAATGCTCAACACTGTATGAATGGACAGTTAGATAATCCCTTAGGATCATTAGGCCAAGCTTATTTTGAACATTAGAATTATATTTTCTAAACTGCAAAACATCTTCTGTTCTTGAATATTGCCAGAATAGATTTTGGTAATCATTGTCTCTCTGGTGATCGTTTTTTTTGTGTCGGAGTATAAGTCAGATAGAGTACTAGTTATTCGTCAAAAGTGTCTTCTTACAAGGGTTATTGTACAGTTTCGCCTCGGACAATTATGTTGTTTGTCCTCCCCAAACTGTACAATAACCCTTGTAAAAAGACACTTTTGACGAATAACTCGTACAATATCTATTACATAGTTTAGAATTTGAAATGCATTATGGTACTAGTATGTAATTTCATTAGATAATCTTCGATTCATCAAAGATAGAAATGCATTTAATGCGACTTTTAGTTAGTATTTATATTGCATTTAGGGTAATGGCTTTCTTTTGCGATTGGGTCCATACACCAGCGTTTATTTCTCACCAAACTACTGTACGACATGTATGACATTTTCTGAGTGGTGGTTGTAGTTTGAGTTTCATTGTGCTTATAGTACCATACCATTCAAAAAGACTAAGACACGTGGCAAGTTATATTACTTTTAAGGTACCCTGCAAATCCGTATTATCAATCATGTTCCTTCAACAAATGTATGGATAAACAACTGAGTTACACTTATTCAGATGATATTGTCGTCTGCAATATCTCTATCTACAGACGCTTGATAAAGACAACGTACGTGCTCATTTGTAAGTGTTGGGAATTCTGATGTCAATTGTACTGCGACAGATTAATATGGTTTTTAGATTAGTCGTATCGTTCACAAATTTCCTTCAAAACTGACGTGAGGAGGCAACATTACTCAAACTATCCCTGGATAATTACATTAAGATCCGACCCTGTGATTTGTCTCCATTGACAATACAGACGAAAACTGACACTTTTCCGTATGATTTTTCACCTTCCTGCTAGACAATGTGATGTTACAGCCAGTGTTACTCCTATGCATGCTCTATATTTAGTTGGTGTATTGCGGTCGTCGTTTTGATCGTTTCTATGGTATCAATTGTACTTACATATGTACGTTATTGGTGAGTGAGTAGTAAGCTAAACGTCGCACCAAACATCGACATGTTACAATTCGAATAAAACAGTGTATCCATTGGCCAGATGCGCCGTGATCTCATAGAGTGTTGATACAATTTTAATATTATCAAACGCACTTCAAATATCCACCGATTGTTAATTCGAGAATTTTGTTCAGGAGATCAAAATAATGTGTAATGTTAACTTTGAAAGGCAATTATCAATATTTATACTCAATCAAAGAGGACCGAGTGAACTACATTAAATTATGTGATACGACTTCTCTAAAAAATGTGAATACTGAATGGCACACCAAGCAAGTAAACTATGAGTAAAGCTTTGATGGTACTAGTAATTGGAAAACACAACTCAGGATTAGCTACGTTGGTAATCAACTTTTAGGACTTCAAATCCACGATGGCGTTTTTATCTGGCTTCTTTTGTCAAATATCCTCTCCTTTCGCGGAATTTATAAGACTTGTTATTTTCCATCTTAATGATAGTCGCCATGTAGACTGATCATGCAGAGCTAACAATCTGTTCCAATAGTGTTCTTGTTTGTGACCTTCATGCACTCCTTTTTTTATTGTGTGTTTGTCATTGTAACCTGGCCCCGATCTCCCGAAGCATCTCAAGTAGAAAGTTCATCTCCAATTGAGTTTTTGCTCAAATTCGAGTCTGAATTTTAGATAAATATGGAGGTCAAGCCATTTTAATTTTACTGTAATAAACAAAGAATAATGTTTTCTGTCTTGTGATGCAAATTTTGAGTCTATTCTCCCATGGAAATTATCTTAAAGACACATGGCAATATTTGAGATGAGATTTAACTCAGATTAAGATGTTTCGGGAGATTGGCGCCTCGTCCCGATCTCCCGAAGCATCTCAACTTCATCACAAATACTGTCTTCGTCTTTGTGGTAATTTCCACGAGAGGCTGGGCTCAAATTTGGCATCACAACACAGAAACATCATTCTGAGTTTATTACAGTAAAATTTAAAGTGCTTGAACTTCAGATCTATCTAAAATTCAGACTATTATTGGAGTTGAGATTTCTACTTGAGATGCTTCGGGAGATCGGAGCCTGTGCTTGTGGTATTTGAGTTTTCGTCTATTTGTGTGTTCCTTTGTGTGTATTGCGTGTCTTCCCTATCCGACTTGTTATTATCTTTACATGTATGTAGACCGTTACTGTCCGATACTGTCGGTATACATGTATATTCACGATTATCACATAAGTCAATCGGTAACAATCTTACATCTAACACGAAGTACGTTGGAAAGCGTATACTACACTCCATGCTATAGACAATAAATACAAGTATTCCAATGTTATTATATGTTGTTATAAGATCATTGCAGTAACCATACTTAGTCTAGAAATTACACTTGTTCAGCGAAAGATGTAAACATGATGTCATGTACCATATTTTGATTGTTTCATTTCACCATACTTGACTTGCATTCAGATCAGTTTATCAAGACACGAGACAATCAAGATAGGCCTACACGTAGAACCTATAATTGTTACCGGTACCAACTTCATGAAACGACCTGTGGCAAGAAGGAAATCAAAAGCCATATAAATATTGTAACCATACTTGATATTTCTCTTGTAGTACAGATAGCACTGATTATCTGAACTTTTACTGACTTGGGCTTTCGACAATTTCAGCTGTAAGTTCATTTTCTCGTTCAGTCTAAAGAACCTGATACCATATGAATATTGTCTGGTAGTAACAAACACACATCTTCAAACAATACTAGACAAAGGTCTAGAGGTTCTTCGGTGTTGCTATAATACATTAAATGAAATGTCGAACAAACACAATATCAATTACATAGTTAACATTACTTCGTCGGGTTGATTTAGGCCAACCACTTATTATGATGACACGAAACTACCATCAGAGGATAATGCGACAATTTAGGAGAGATTGCATTCTCCCAATCGCAGATTTGCAGGATAAGCGGACATGGATAACTATACATTGCCAATAAACATAACACTCTACAAACACATATAAATATGAAATATCTTCTTAGACCGTGACATAAAGCGAAACTTTGACATTTAGCTGTTAAGTTAATTTTCTCTTTCAGTTGTGTGCTGGGCATTGTGTCGTGCACAAATGTAATTGTTTTCCCGTGTTGTTTTTATATTTCCTGTTCTCGCCTTTAAAGTAGATTGTATGCTGCCTTCCCTGTCCGATTTTTGTGTATCCTTATACAACATAATACTAATTGACAGTTCGTTCCCCGGAACTGTGTACATGATGTTCATCAAACAGCTGTACTTAACTGTGTAATGATGTTTCAGAAATGAAGGATATTATTCAGTCACCATTTCTCGTTTCGTTGACATGTCTGTGTAACTTTAGAAGATGTATTTGTTTTACTGAAACCTATTGATTAGTCTGCGAATACCCAATACTTACCGTAACTAAAATACATGTATCAGCTAAAACGCAATTTATAGATTTTAGCCGATTAGATTATTTTGGTCTAAACTTGTATATGGTCATTTAACTTGTTGACTACACGGTGTTCCTAAGAATAATTTTATTATTGTAATTAACTCAATATAGTCCTTTTATGTTGTGATGTGTGTGTCATTTTGTCTGAGAAGATGAAAAGCCTCCCTTTGGCTTATCAGAAAACTACCTTTTTCGGATTTAATCGATAAAAGTATGTTTTTACTAAGAATAGACATGAAAGATATAACCGCTGTAGCATTAAATTTTAAAGTTTTGAAGTACAGGGAACATGCAATTTATTACAAAATCGGTGGGGGTGACGATACAATGTCATGCGCACCTTGTGTTCTCTGGTATAAAAAAATAATCAAAGTAATAAAGTAAAATAGTAATAAAGACTTTTTTACAGAGGCAACACAGTTTGGCATGCCTTCATATGCAGTCTTTTCTATAAGCCTCTTTGTCATTAGCGACCCAATAGTTACGTGCATAACTGTATATTCATGTCATTTAAGAAGCGTAATAATTACCCCGCATATTTAATTTGTGGCACTCCATTAGCCCTATACAACACTCGCAACGCTCTAAAAAAGTCTGCACTTTTGAATTGACGTCATTACAATAATTTTAGTTTCAAATGAGAAAACATTGTGTTGGATGTGCATTGTGTTATATCTGAATGATGTTTTTGATTGACTTTGTCGTCAAGTGTTTAATGTAACGATAATAGAAAACTATTACAATAGGACATGTTTACATTTACTAATTGAATACACCAAATTAATGGAATCACATGTTCGTACATTAGGTAATACCACATAAAACAAAAAGAGTAACGATACATTCAACCTCAACAAAGCGCTCAGTCTGATATGACGGATGATTTGTTTCACTTATGCGCTTGTGAAATATTCAAACAGTACATAGCATTTATGTATGTCATATGATCACGGCACCGTGATAATGCACACGCAGTCACTAAAAGACAGCCAAAAGTTACATTCCTAAATGTGAATATTCAAATCGGTAAGATGTCGTGAAACTCCGTTCCTTAAGAACCGAAAGCTTTCGCTTGAACGGGCTTAACGAAGAGGCACGGTATATTTAGACATGCGCAGTGACTTCAACTTACTAGGAACAACTACTTGCAAAACAAACGTTGCGCGCATATATTAGGAGCATAACAACTGGATCTAGAGTGCACGATCACTGTTCTCCATGTACCACCTGATTAATTACAAGTGTGGTACAGATGTGACCAGTTTGCAATGATATACCAGCTTTCACACCTCATTGCGTTTAAATGTCTCTGAACAAACTTAATCGCACCGTCGCACTTGTCTGTTTTGTATATCAATCATTTTCCGTCCCGCTGTTAAATTAGTTACCAAATATATACTAGATAATTTGTCATCCCCCATGAAAGAAATGTCATAGTTACGTTTTTGCCTGTTTGGTGTTCCATTGTAAAATTAGCATCCACATTGCATTGTTAGTACATGTATCAGAAATATACTTGTTTTGTTCCAACATATAGCACTTGCTTGCCCTCCAAGACTAAGAAAATTCTTGTAAGCACTAATTATGTAAATGTTTGAATATTTCATGATTTCCGGTGTGAAAAGTAATAACTGTTCGCTGAAGGCAATTGTTAGACCAAAACAGATCATCAAAAGCAGCAGCATTAATTGTATTGAAAATTGTGTGTATTATTAGTGTACTTAATGACAGGTGGACTTTCAACGGTTAAATTCATTTTGATCCTCGTTCAGTTGGGTGTTAGGCATTGTGCCGTATAATTGTGGTATGTATGTCTTCTTTTTTCGGCTATTGAAGTTAAGTGCTGCCATCCCTGTCCGATTTTTATTATCTTTTAGCTCACCTGTCACAAAGCTGTTGTGATCGCTCTTCGTCCGTCCGTCGTCCGTTCACAATTTCTTGTGAACATACTAGAGGCTACACTTATAGCCCAACATTCATGAAACATGATAATAATGTGTGTCTCTATGTAATGTAGTTCAAGGTCGAAACTGGGTCATATGGGTCAAAAACTAAGTCACTAGGTCAAATCTCAGAAAAAAGCTTCTGAGCGCATAAAAAGTAACAACTATGGTCCGATCTTCATAACACTTTGTTAGAATGTTTGTCCCTATAAATACAAGATCAAGTTTAATGTTTGGTCATGTTTTGATATACAGGAATATGGAATTAATCACAAAACTGATTGGGGTGACATTAAAATGTTTAAGTCACAAGATCTAATCTTAGAAAATGCTTTTGAACAGGTAAGATACCACACTTATGGAGACCGATCTTTATACTTATACTTTATACAAATAAGGCTAGTGAACACCTTAGAGGCCACAATTATGGCACGTTCTTCATGAAACCCTGTTAGAATATTTGAACCCATAGCAATTAGCTAAAAAATGGGTCATGTTGGTAAAAGACATGTGGGGTCAAAAACAAGTCACTAGGTCAAATCTTCGACAAACCTTGTGCGCGCATTAGCGGCCACAATTATGTCCCGATCTTCATGAAACTTTTTAATTGTTATTCTCCTTACACAATCTAAACCGAGAGTAAACTGTACTACGTGTACTAGTATCTATCAGATGCTCTTTATTGAGAGATGATTAAAGGTATTGGTCAATCTACTGCATTTGGTATGTAGCAAATGCAATGTTTCTTAGGTGATTGATATGTGCCCATCATGGTCCTCTTGTTGGAAGATGCACCGATAATCAAATGCATCAATTACCAGAGTAAACTGAACGTGTTTCAGAATAAAAAGATAATATCACATCGGACAAACATCACCAAACAGACACAACAGAGCATGAAATGCACCAAAAACGCGCTGAAAGAAATACATGTATGAACACAAGATTCTGATAAATCACCAGACTGAGCATATTCCAGTCATATATAATCAACTGATTTAAGAACAGACCTACATTGTACAGTACATTGTAATTTGGTTCCAAGACGGCGTATTTTCCATTTAAGTAACAAATAGTCCAAAGCGAAATGTCAATGCCAGAGGGAGGATTCTCCTAGAATTTATCACTTCCAATGAAGATAAAATGGCTGGGATCAGGATGCCAGCAAGAATACCATTACTGTATAGTTCTCTACGCTGACTTCACATATAATTTAAATATTGCAATGCACCTACGAGCAGCATAGCGCATAATATGTCCTAATCTTAAATTACGTAATACCGCGAACATGATGCAATTGTAGTAATTTACGATCCAAAGTCACACAAAAGCTGTGTCAGCGCCTATCGCAACCACCACAAGAGACAAACACTAAACGTACCATCCGAATCCCCGAAATGGATGTTTCAAATATATATACAGAACCTCCACAACGAATGACACACACTGTGTTTTTTGTAGTTGGTGTATTACAATAAAGGGAGATGCATTGTAAATGCAAACGATAGTTTCATTATTTTATATGTTGTGGTGTAAAGAGTATACTGTTTAAAATGATTACAACTAAACGGCAATTGCATGCATACTTGCATTAAAGCTCACGGGTAAAAGCAATTTGTTGGGATATTATTTAATATTAAGTTCGTTTATGACCAACATAGTGGTTTCATTAAGTTAGGATAACGCCATGTTAAAACTTTGCAATTCAAGTCATTGCAATTATTAGATATGAATTACATTATTAATTGATTTAGCCGTTCATTCGGGTACACAAACCTATATTAATTTTGCTTAAGTGTAATTGTATTACGTATTGAGTGGTTACTTAATGCGAAAACTTTTAATGTTGCCTTGATTCTGCTAAATATATCGGTGAACAAATCAGACGGGTATTGCCCGGTCAACAACCGAAAACAAACTGTGTTTGAACTCAAATAACATCAAATAGGGTTGTGTCCATTCAATACAATGTATTGCGCGCACCAAATGTGTGTAATAGGACCTAGAGTTAAAATGATATATACTTGATTATTATGTATCGCATACGTATGATGCATATGCATTGAATGATAAATACCAACACATACATCACATTATACAATGATGTGGTAACATACTTCTTAAAACATTTGCAACATAATTAACATCGGATAAAATTAACTGTGCTATCAATGTGTACATAAACAACCCGTAGATGCATATGACAATGTATAGTGATTATGCATAAGATTTAACAAACATGGACAACGAAAATGCATTTATTCCTCTTGTACTGGACCCGTTTGATACAATTGGCACATGTCTATTTGGGGTATAAAGCTGTTTTATCACTTTATTATGCCTGAAAACAATTAATATGTCTACACAGTCTGATTAATCTTTTGAACATTATACAAACTCTAAATGATCGCGTTTTAAAGTTACTTTTCGAAATTCTGATGGTACTAATAACTCATAGCCGGAAGTGACAGGAATGAGATGATTCTACCCATGACGTTTAACGGAAATGAGTCTATGGCGTAAATGATATGGTGGTAAGGACAAAGCACTAATCATACGTTAGTACCATATTGCAGTAGGTTACGACAGTCGATTCGTTATGTGTCTGAGCATTGTACATAGTCGAGATTTACTTAGTATTATTAGACTGTATGCACATTAGCGCAAACTTTGTGAGAATAATGAACGGGTCGAACCATGTTGCGATAAGTTATAGTTCGTTAGCGACTAGGCTGGACCCCCATAAACCTTAATTATCTTTTAAAGTCATTATGCAATTTGATTGAAAATTGGTATGGTGCACTGAATTACCTTTACCAACTCTGTGTTTAAATTTCAGATTTTTTTACGAACTCATTAATTTTTTCCCCATTGTGTCTAATGTATTAAATTTGGTATTTTAATTATCAAATGGAGAGGGAGTAAAATATGCCATTACGACCAGGTAGTTAGACTACTGCTATTGTATTTGTAATAACTGTAACGGGACATATATGGATAACTTTGACCTACATATGACTGGTCATCAATGTGTACATAGTTGAGGCCCACCTTCTGATTGTAATGATCATTTGTATAAACACAATGTTGAGTCTTGAGGTGAGCTTAAACATAAAACACATACACTTTGATGTATGGGCCTCATTTTATATTTGCAATCGTCACTGATGTGTTACTTACAGTTATATTAGACCAATTTGCTCCTACCTTTGCTGTTCCAGTCACTTTTTTACATTGGAAGTAAATGCTAAGTACACTTTTCTGTGGACCTAAAATTAAGTTTTAATTTATGAGAGTTTGTAAGGTTGATTTATGAATATATACCAATTTTTATTCTAATTGACATTGTACCTTTTAAGATATTTAAGGTTTATGGAGGTCCAGCCTAGTCGCTAACGGACTATACAACGGTCGATTCTTTATGTGTCTGACGTTGTGCAAAGTCGATATGTACTTAGTGTTATTGGACTGCATGCACATTAGCACAAACTTTCGGTGAATGAGCGGCGCTGTACAAACATCTTTCCGTGACGTTATATTTAGATTAGCAGACAAAGTACACATAATATTATAATGACACGATTGCATCCAGTAAAAAACTGTAAAAAACAACTGTTAAAGAAATTAACACAGTAGTAATTTTGCTCTTATTTAATTCAAAGGGAGGATATTTGAAACATACCAAAGTTAGACTCAATCTGTTTTAGATGCTTTAGAGATGTTTGATATAGGAAGAGATGAGTTTTATGTAAATGTATAATAATACATGTATTGCAGTTTATAGCCCTACAACAGTTCAACTACCCTTAATTATATTGTTTTAATAAGCACAATGTTGTTTGAACATAATTATTTATTCCCCTCTTTGTTTAGCATTTCAGTGTTGCCATCACTGACATTTTAAATAGTTTCGGCCAACCAATAGCTACAATACGAACGTAAAGGTTTGGAAAAACACGAACATTATTGGCGGAAAGTCTAATTCCGAATAAGTTTTCATCATTTATCGTTGGCGATATACTTGATACATGCACTCTCTTAACTTGTGAACAAGAATTATGAAATTGTAGATACACGCGGATATTTCACCGATATGAATGCATTGAAACCAAGGGGAATGTTTGATATGCCGAATTCGTTTGATTGCAACTGGCGGTGTTGCCCCAATAATAATTGATATTGATTGCATTCTCTTTGACAAACGATTCTTAAATGTCGCCGATGCAAGTGTCAATAATATGGCTCGTATATGACGAGGTGCAGTTTAATCCGAAAAACACTTTTTGCTCAGTAATAATTAATGGCAAGTTTACTTGTGTCGTTTGACTTATCATAAACGTTCATCTTATTGACTTGCTCATGTTACATACCGTTGTCATATTTCCTTTACTTTGGTAATATTTTGATCTTTGTAAGGTATATGTAAGTGCTAATCGACTTCTTCGAACAATTTAACTGTAGAGTATACCGTTAAATCCACTCTAAATACATCATAAAATTATCCATCTGTACTGTATAACTGATATCAATATCAATGCCCATGATACGAAATTCTTCTAGAGTTATGAAATATATCACATAGGATCATAAATTTAACAAAATGCTTCATAAATCGTTTCAACGTCCTATAAATGGTGCTATAATAAAATATACAATGTAGTATCAATACAATACACATTGTTTCAATTATCTGTCAATTATATTGTCTCTCAAAGTTACTGCGATAAAGTTATTAATGTTGTTTATAAATAAAAACATTTGATAATTATATACATAAACTGTACTGTACTGTATGATCTTGGCGCCTGCAGCGTTATTGTTATGTTTTTCCTGAATGCCACACCAGGCAGCAGCTACACATTACAACACTTTTCGTGGAAAACACTAACAATAGATGACGATAAATTAACTCCTCTCTTAACGAAGATGCTGGTGCAAAGACATGAATAGTCTGTATAGGGGAAGATTGAATTTAACACTGACAATAGTTTATTAAATATTCAGTATTTCGTTGTTGAAATTCGCAAATTTTCATGATTTTTACTTGAGATATAAAATAACGTATACATCTTCTCGATAATTTTAGAAAATACCGGGAAAAAAACTGGTTGAAAATTTAAAATGCAAATAGTATGCGAAGGACTTTAATATTGTATAAGACGCGGAACAGAAAAAAATCGTTTCACCAAAGAACACGTATTAAAAAAATATTCCAGAAGCTTTAAAAGCTTTTTGCCTGAAAACTATTTGCAAAGTCAGGAAAGGATGGTATTAATTATTTAGTAGTTTATGTATTTCTAGGCGCATTGCATCATAAAAACGCTAACGAAACCTAGTCCGACTGAACTGGAGAAAATGAGATTGTGTTTTAACAGTAGGCATTTAAAGATATGATTACCCATAACACCGATGATTGTCGAGACGGCATCCATTCATATGCAAATATTCCATCGGTGGAGTGTTGGCTGAATGAACAATAAAAACTGTCATTTACCAATATTTAGCAGGTGTGCACATTTGTAAATAAATACCCTGTATGCTACCGCTATCTCTACTATACATACACAATTTGTGAGACTATATCAGACGAACAATGTCAGCCATTTGCAAAATGTTTGTCTTTCTGATGATATAATTATGACATGTTTTTATTATTATGTCAGTGATATGTCTTTCCTGTTGTTACAGACGGTGGCCCGTTTACGTAACTATGTAGATACAATGATGCATACTATTATACACCTAGTATATTGTCTGACTGTGTGTGTTTAATAAAATTCGAATTGTGTTCTAAAATAAAAAACAAAATCAGGATGACGATAAGACAGATAAAGAAATAGCAGTATTCAGCAAAAGTTGCAGAGCAAAATCAAACACAAAAGAGCACAAAATGAAAAGAAACCAACACATTTTAAAGCAAATACCACAAGCGCGAGTCACAGGACCGAACGTCAAATTAACAATACAAATGAAACTGCAAGACGACAAAACCCTTTTGCACTGTACATCCTACTCCGACAGATGTCGCGTCAGTCACGATATTTTATAAAGATAAGAATGCCATCGTGGTTGTCCGGAATGTTTCGCGTTATAAACAGTCGTGAAAATGGCAAAAAATGATATTTGGCCTAAACATGACAAATTCTTGACAGTTCCGTCAGCAATTTACAAGGGAAATTTGGATATGTATGCTCATTTTTACATAGGAAATGTTAAGTTATTTGAATTATAGGACAGATTAATAGGAACATGCATCCTTTATATTTTAAAACATCATGTTTTAAAGGTATCTATACCAGTCTGAAAACAATTCAGTAATGATTGTGTATTTTATCCCTTACTGCATGTAATCATAAACAATGTTATTAAATAGAATAATAACGTATGGTGTGCCGGGCTAAATGACAAAAATATGAAAACCATGATAAACTGGCGTTAGATAGACCAGACGCTTATGAACAGTTTCGGAAAATTTGAGCAAATAATAACACCAACTAACAAGGTACATACCTTTAGAACTAACCAATCCCACCTACTTTTTGAGTGACGTCGCAAGCGTCATTAAAACGTTATTTCACGTTACGTTAATACGCGCTTCAGAAATTCAGTATCTCATAAATTAATGGCGTGAACGTTTCAAAATAGTATCACAATTTAGAATTATATTCTTAGTTTCATATAATATATTAAACACATGAATATGTGCTTCAATAGAAAAGTAGCTACTGATTCTAACCACTAGCCCCACTTGTTTCTCAATATGGGTACTTATCAGAAATAGGTCACCATAGCAACGACAGAACTTATTCTAACTTAGTTTAATAGAAAATCTAAATCTTAGAGATAGTACTATACTATCCAATCACTTAAATCAACGAACATGACTTTTTTCTCATTTCAGAGCCTTTTCTGTATCTTATAACATAATTCCTATGTAATGTCACTAAACCTGGTTTTCCTGGAGAACGACTCATATATTTTGGAAAATATATGATGCTTTCACACAAATTGACGGAAAACGAAAATCTCACGTATGCTGCGGCGTAATATTGACAATACATCCAATACCGGAAGCATAAAATGTAAACTGCAACGTAGCTTAATTTTGGTTACATACATTGTGTGTTGGTAAGTTTGCTTATCTTTTATATATACTATTTGCACATGTACTAATGGTTTATGCTGTACTAGTAGTAAATTATGGTTTGATATAACTGTGAAGATAGCAGTTAAACACTTGTAACGAATACGAGGTGTGATCCAGGATGAACAGGCCAGATGTAATAAAATCAATTAGGATTTAATGATATATCAGCTCTTAAAAAACACATCAAGTTTCATTACTTGCATCAATAATTGTTTGTAATTCTTACAAATTATTACCCTAGGTGGCTTAAACGTTTTCTCTAGAGACGCAAATTGCCACATTGGCATAAAAATAATCTTAAATGATGCAAATAGTACACAAATTGTCTAGACGTATGTAATAGAATTGCATACCCGTTACAATGTAATGTGTGTGTGTTGTTAATTCTGTGGTATTTAATCAAATGGGGAGTTGATGGCCTCTATTATGTTAGGCATCGCAAAACTGTGCAATAATTATGCATTAATTTCGATGCATGCTCATATTCTAATTGAACCTATTTACTATCAAATTGATAGATCCAATTAAATCAAACGAATTGTTTGGGAGGGTATAGATTACTGTCTACAGGGAAATACCATCGCCATAATTAACATTGCAGCACATTTGATGTAATAACATAATAGCATGTGTATAGCTTATTTCATCATTATTCATATCAAAATACGTTGATGGTAATGCCGAACACTTTTATGTTGCACACAAACAGTCTACATCAGTAGGAAATAGCTCGCAACAAGCATTGATATAGATCACTATAAAAATATAATATAATATTATCAGTGGTTTTCCGATACTTCACGGTCGATAATTGCACGTGGTGTACTTTTCCTATGCCAATAAATCAAGCGCAATTCAACAATTAAATTAATGTGCACATTTTTGTATAGACACTTGGCTAAAATTCTTAGTCCTCTAATTTGTTTTTATTAAATTATGTTATATCGTAGTAAAGCCTACATAAAGATGCTTTGTTCTAACCGAAGGCGGCCATCCGATCCATACAGCGTTCTTGAAGATATATTCAATTATGAACCAGACGGTTCATTTCAAGCAATTGACAAAGTCATCACTTCTGCAGGCTAAGGGGGTATTCAATAACTGTGATTTTCCGGTTAACAGTCTGACGCCCAGCCTAATTAGCTATGATTGCATACTTGTCTTGTATACGAGAGGTTCCCCACTTAGATTTGAACACAGTTCAACATCCGATATCTTCATGCTGACACGCTATAATAGAAATGTCACTATACAGCTATGTATATTAATGTGTCGACTTACATATGCACTCATTTTATTTTTGCAGTTTAGTTAGACCCCAAATCAACAATTTTGTAGGGCCATCAATTGAGCTTTTTTAAGACAGAAAACCCCAATTGCTGGTGTAAACATTGATCGAGTGTAATCAATGCTGCTTTATCGCTAAGATTTCCAAGTTTATGAATATAGAATTGTTAGACTTCGGCATTCAATATTTTTGTGTAATATACTTGGAATTTGTGTTCTTAATGTATCGAATAGCGTGATTGTGGTGGGGTATGAATCTGAGGCTTGACCAAAACACGATGTTCCAGACATTGTCATCAGGAAAGAGATTGGAATAGTTAACATTTTGTCCAAAAACTATTTTAAACGTTAGGAGCATAGTACTGTGTGCTTATTTTCCCTTTGTAGAATAAATATGAGTTATATTTTGTTAGTTTTAACAAACAACAGCACAAGCCATGCGACCGGCGGGTTGGATCTCATGTTGCTTAACGAATGTTAACTTTTTATAGTCTCGTAGACATTAACCAAATAGCAATCTGCTGTGTTACCGTAAATATCTCAATGATAAAGCCCTGTCTAAACAGAGGGGACAACGTTATCGAAATCACCGTTTCGTTGTAGCGTGTATGGGGGGTTAAAGGAATTGTTTGGTAAAATCGCTTGTGAACACCGACCGTTTTTCAGAGCTTGGCATTCACTATTTTTGAAATTACTTGATTAATAGTTTCGACAGAAACTCCTACCTTCATTGCAATTCCACTTTTGGTTATTATATTGATCCTAGTTATCATATAACCAATGTCATTTCACATTTTAGAGCAAACTAACGTAAAGCACCCTTCTAGGGACGACAATTATTGAATGTCTTTGCAGAAACGGTATATCCATGATCTGTTTACACCTTTTTGGTTCTTCTTAAGGAGCATTCGGCCTTCAAAAAGCCAAACGCCACACCCTCTACAAAATTGCTGATTTCGACTCGAAACATATTGTAAACAAACCAAACAGTGAGTCCAGAAGAGTTATTTCATTTATATTGGGTTAACAGGAAACTATCCGATATTCAACGGTGTTCAATATAAGTGGGGCACCTCAGACTCGTAGTTTCTAGTTGAATAACATATTTATGGTAATAATAATCAGTATTATAACACGGTTTTTGTTTTTTGTGGATACATGTAACATAATTATCTCATACTTTAACTACTTATTTGCCTCGCAGACAGACGCATCCATCCATCGGGTGATGGTTCATAAGCGATTTGTATATATTTAATGGATAGCTACTGTCCCAGGCATTCATAAAAGCCAAGTGACGTGTCTGAGGCAAAGAAGTAGTTAAAATTATCAGAGATAATTAAATATTCCCTACCTTACACGTCATGTACTGTAGTGACAACGACCATATCAGCGTCATTCGAGCAACTTTAATGATTTTTTCCGGTGGCGCAGACGGTATGATAGCGATCAAGTCAGTGCTAGGCGCTGTCGCCGTTGGGGTCGTGGTTTCGAATAACACCAATCGGGTGAGGGTTCATATACGATTTTAAGTAACATAATTGGCAAACCAGTTTTCATTATAGACGTCTACATTCTTGCGTTCAATATGTCTAACATGTTTATCGTTCAGTCTGTCACGAGGTATCAACGTGTACTACCATGCATGTTTATCAGTCAATCTGTCACGTCGTATCAACGTGTACCACCATGCATGTTTATCAGTCAATCTGTCACGTCGTATCAACATGTACCACAATATGAATATAGCACTTCTGCATCTAACTTTCTAGGATTTGTGGTTTCAGAAAAGAGTATTACATAACTATACTCACCATTTCCTGGTATTCACGAAGAACTATTATAATATCGAATAGAGAATTTTAATAAGATACAACATCTTCCTGGTACTAATTGTATTGTTATGTATCAGACGAAAAACAATTATTGATAATAATATATTATAATATAAAAGAATTTTGCCTGAATTTATTGAATAATATTATATTATCTTAGGAGAATTTCAATAAGATAAAACCACATCCTCTTACTTGTGTGTAAATCTGTAAAACTGTACATATACTTTATCTTGATACTATGATGTTTAATATAATGTTTGGCACAGAAATGTGACTTAACATCCCTATTAGTGCACTTAACATATGCTCCTAATACTGGAAATTAAATTCAGAGAAACCGCGATTTTCATTTGTAAGACAATAATTATATTGCTTACTTATTTGCTTGACATTAAGATAGGATAGTTGATGTAGATATTAATACCAATCATATAATAAGAGGATCAAACAGTATATGTAATGCTAGATACACACAGTACACCATCTTACCCTCACATTTCCATTAATGTATGTAATAAGCATGCTTACCATCTTACAAGTATATTTAGTAATGTTTGCTGTGGTCAAAACAAATGACATTCACAGTTACCCATATTGCTCAGTCCATGGTCCGGACTGCCTCTCTCAACGACATCCTTGACGTCTAATGTTCTGCGCCAGGAATGTGTCGACCTTCTTCCTGTTCTTATCCGTTGCGGATTCCAATCAAGAGCGTGTCTTGCTATGCTAGGTTGCACTTTTAGCAGTGTGTGTCAGACCCATCTCGATGTCTTCGGTAATGTCGGTGGCCGGTTGTGTTCTTGACACGGGGTCATTGTTACTTATCTTCCCTGGTTACCTTATATTCAGGATTTGTCTGTGTTATAAGCATATACTTAGACATTTAGTACCGGTGCACCGGGTTGGGTTATATGATGAGTATATCGATAGATACGGATTTTTCGGGACTAAAAACTAGTAATATTAGCAACTTGCACATGTATAACGTGTCGATACATTATGCATTAGCAAAACAAGATATGTTCACTTACGCTGGTTTCACCGAAAAATAACAATAGGAATATATTTATATTATTTGATACTAAGCTATATGTAATCGAACACTAAGGCTTTAAATTCATTTTTGGACTGTAACAGTTTGCAATAGAACTTCCTAAAAATTTGACTGTCATATTAACACAAGTTACTTATGTTTTGTTTGGAATTTCGCTGCTGTACTTTGAAGTGTTCAGTTAATCGATCGGTAAATGAGTGTGATCGTATACATATAATGTAATGCCAAATTGAATTTAAAAATGCAACATGTAAAGTATCCATCAGACGTATTAATTCACCATGATATCGACATTACAGGTTACAACCTGTTTTCGGAATTAATTGAGCAACAATGTGCGAGATATTCCAAATTTACGTCAGGGTGTGGCTGCATGTAGCGTATAGATCAAAGAGGTACAAAAATCGCGCATATAAGAGTTTGTAAAAAGTCTTACTTGAACACTATGACATCATTATGTTACGACCACGCTGACAATATTTGTGCGGAATTAATATGTTTTACTTGAAAAGTGCGTATATTTTCTCGTGTTCGGTATCGAGGTAAGGAAACGGCAGTGTAGAATGAAATGCAATGATAATGTGCAATAGGTATTGTATATGTTTTCCATGTGTAAACGTTGAAAAAAGAATAATACTATACACTCCCGCTATACGGCCTATTGCTCGCTACCCCCTGACCGTAAATTTCTGGTTCCGGAAAAAATGGGGTTTACCGTGTAATGTCGATATCGAGAATAAAGTATATGCAAGCAAATCATTTAAGCATACTATAAACTATTCAGGAAATAGATGTGTGATTACAAGTAAAACAATGTACGACGACACATGCCGTAAACTATACTTATACTAGTATTCCATTCAGTGTAAGGCTGAGTTATATCACCTTCTAAGCACTTGTTTAAAATGTCATCTTCTAACTTCACCCTTGTGACAAAATCGCCTCGTAAACTCTCTCCTTCAGTCTCTTCCTGGGAAATAGCGTATCACCACACTCTTCAAACGTCCTATTTTATGATTTCGATAATAGTTAAATTAGTCCTGTATCGAGTGATTTGTGGTTTTGAACTTTTTGATATATGGCTTTGTACGTTTGTTTTGCAGACCATCGCCGCCATAGCCATTCTGTCTAAATTTTTATTCACTTTAAATTATAGTGTAATGGAAGTTCATTTTATTTTGTTCGGCAAAATTTCGTATGTGAGAAGTATGCCCCTGTGTTTGATGATTTGTGACCATTTTATATTGCGGGACAAGTGACTACAAATCAGTTCGTGTTACTGTGATTGTGCCAGACGTTGATTATGACCGATTCTTGGTGGTTATTGTACATGACAAATTGTAGTTTCCAATTAAACCTAAGTTGACCGTTTTTGAAAGTAACACAAAGTTCACAATTAGTATGTATGGTTTCTTCAGAACATAAGTTCAGAGCAAACTCTACTAATTTAGCATGATAAACTGTTTATGACAATTGCCTCTTTGTATGTTTAAGATAACACGTTTAACGTTTACAATTCAATGCGTCGATCTGAAATATAGACTAAATTTTAATCTGGATTGGATTTGCAGTCACAATCAATTTGACCATAAATTTGCTTTTGTTTATTTCAAAATTATTAGATTGTGGTTGTAAAGGGTTTGATTGCCATGCCACATATCTTAAATACATAACTATGTTAAAATCTTCAGCAAAACTAAAAAGATATTGACCGAGCTATGGGTAAATACATAAATCAAATATAACTATCTATTAGGTTAATATAAAATACCGTAGCATCACTGACAAGCTAAACCCATTTTACACGTAAGACAGTACAACATTTCAATGTATATAATATCGTTTGATATATTGTGTTTTGGTCCGGTACATAGAGGTCATAACATACATATTCTTGGCTTAAGAATGTGACTTCTAAAGTATTTTAGTGATCCTAATTGCCATATAGTGTCCTCATACATTGGATTACATTTAGTCTTACCGAAATAAAAAAGGTATCGGAAATTCCCTTGCTAGACGTTTGCATAAAATGATAAGTAGGCTTCTTCTCTCGAATCCTCGTGGTGGTGTATAACATGCACGATAATGACCATGGGGCATCGGAAGTAACGTAAATTTGAAAAACTTCTTTCATAAACATGAATGTGTTAATAATGCCTTACACCTGGCCGTTCAATGAAACACTGCTTACATAAAGCATCATTTGGCGTACAATTTGTTGTGATATCCTACCTACTGTGTTTGGTAATTGAACCCGTAAAACAAGTTGAAAATATTGTTGTATACTTACTTGAATCTCTAACAAAATCGAATACGTCCCTTATGAGCCGTTTTGTTCCCAAAGCATGGTTATATTTGTTCAGTTTCGATCATTAGATTACATTGTGATCACCATGTGAACTATAAAGGATATATAACCATTACATGTATCTACGTTACAATTGTGTACATGTCAGGTTTGAGTTAAACATTTCCCGTTCGGTCATATCTATACATCCATCGCACTTTCATATCTCATGAATATGACAAACTAATAATTTAAAAGTAGTTTCATTGCCCTCCGTTGAAGTCTAGTTATATGTTTAATGTTATTCAAAGCAGATTAACACCAACATCCATTACATGGTTATCTTTGATTTAATGTACATTATATTAAACACCCTTTGATAGAAGGTGAAAAATAATGACACTATTTTGAAGGACTGGTGGATTGGTCTGTGCATACCGCCAGTGTAAAGGTATCTCTGATACACAATGGGCTTGGTCATTGCAATGTTATATGATAGTTAAAGTCCGTTTATTCGGGTATGTCTCTTGTATACAAACATTTTAATAACATAAAATTGTATTTTTATTTTTGTTTAAATATTTTTAATTGGAGGAATGGCAGTGAAAACCAAAACTTTTATCACAAAGCTACTAATTCATACGCACACCACATTGTATATATTGAAATAAAACATTAGCAACAGTACGTGATTTATATAGAGCAAATGTCACTAAATAAAACATTGCTTGCATGCATTGAAACCCGATCAATGTATACTTAGCACACTTATTTCAGAAAATGTAATATATCATTAAATATTTTAGAATGAAAAATAGTATACTTTTTCTAGTTTTCAGAAATGATGACAGAATGATAGGCACAAGAAGACTGAAGCCACTGAATTTATGTATTCAAACAACTTGAATGGTTATAGGTCATGCAGCTTGGACATTCAGCACTTTAATTGCTGAAACTGGTTCATTTAAAATTTCGATAGCTTGGACATGGGAGGATCATAAGTTGTTTAGTTTGTCATTATGCCTTGTTTGTGTTTTATGTTTGCTGTGCTCGTTTGGTTACGCTGAGTGCTGCCTTCCCTGTCTGACTTAATATTATATGTTTTATACACACACCTCTAACGCAACACCTAGCCAATTTTTTATCACCTATTGGTTAAAATCTGACATATGAATATGGAATAGCCGTTTTCCATGAAAACCGGTTTTAGTGACAAATTTTTAAAAATCATGATCATTAGAATTTTATAGCACCAGAAATACTCTTTTGAACAGTTTATGAAATTTGAGCAAAAGAAATTATCACGTAAATATTTTAATACGCGTTGTTTTCCATATCAATATGTGTTCTTAAACATTGCTTTCCAATCTAACCTTTTTAGGCTTCACTTAAAGCGACAACACAGTTTTTTATACCTTGTGAGATAGATAGTTTAGATAGATAGCGACCACCTGACCGTAATTTCTATATCTTTTAATGCATCTTTATTGCTCAAGGAATCGTGAAAAGGTTCATTGCTGAAGGCTGATAAGGCAGACAGGTCATAATTTATGTCGAACTTGGTACTACAAGAATATCGTTTTGCAATAAATGTGTTTGTAAGTCCGGGCCTTGTCTCGTAAACGTCTCTTGGTTTAAGTTGGTTATGATACTTGACTAAACATGTATGTGTTATCTTTAGTCTGATTCGGTTCCTGTTGTTGAAGACAATTTAATGGCGACATTTAATTGACAATTACGTGGATACCATGGTAAGATAACCAGCCTGAAGAGGATGTCTATTATACACTCATGTACATATTCTATAAAGTAATACCATTAACCGTATTGTATATTTGTTGACTGCTCAGGACAAAAATGATCATCTAGTTAAGTGACATCTACGCATAAGTTCAAGGCCTTGTGTAAAATAAATATTAAGAAGACAAGTGGTTAACTTTGAATGTTTGAATGTTTAGGTTCATCAAGACTACGTACCGACTGCCGATGGTAACGTCACTAACGTGACTCCGTACATATATCTTTTTATGTCAACACCTCATTAGAGAATTCTTGATAATTATGGAAACACGTATTCCTCTGTCTATACTTCTGTTTCTATTTCTGATCATAACCTACACCATCTAGCATCAACAGATACGGTACAATAACTTATTAATAGTACATTTAGCTATTTTGAACCCGTAGTTTATTTATGTTTTGCACAGTGTGCTGTTTTTATTGGGCATCATTTCGGCGGTATATGATGTAGCCATTGGATTGCGATACCTTTCATATCAATTGGATTGGTAATACTCCAGACAGATTATTATTCTAGTATCAAGGTTCCTGACTTTCTTACATAATTTCATTCACCAAACGCAACATATTGACGGGTCTACACTATATTGTTTGGCAATACTGTTGGTGGTTTTGGAACCATATCATCAACACGTTCTGTTTTTACCTTAGACATGAATCAACTCGACCTGTGAATGTTTAGATAATATATTAAACTATTATTTTATCTTCTAAAGCGCTTATATCATCCCCATCCGCAAAACAGAAATAACGATCTCAGTGTAGCAATACCACGTGGCTTTTGACTGCAGTTACAAGTAGAAATTTGTAAACATTGGAACACAAATATAGCCATAAGTATTTTATTTCTTCATCGATTTCTATAAAATATACGCCACGCTAAGGGGAAAAGCATTTGCTTTCCATGAAATATAAGATCTTTTTCAGGAGTATTACCGATTTTTCCATTACCCTGTGAAACCTACACGTTCCACGGTTTCACAAGGTAATTGACAAAACGGCACAGCCGCTGAAAAAGATTTTATATTTCATGGAAAGCAAATAATTGTCTCCTTAGCGTGGTGTATATTTCATAGAAATCGATAAAGAAATAAAATATTTATGACTATTTTATTTTCCAATGTTGACAAATTTCGTCTTGTAACTGTAGTTAAAAGTCACGTGGTATTGCTACACTGGTTCTAATAGCATTTGTTTTTTCTACAGAAAACAAAGAAACCAAACACGTTATATTTCTTTCGTTTATCTCGTCTAAGCGGTTGAATATTAAGTACATATATAGTTGGATGCTAATTAATATACATTAAACTAACAGTATATGTATAAGCTATATACAATCAAGTCCGTTTTGGTGCTGATTGAGATCATTATATTCTTAAAAAGGTTTTTACAATAAACATTAACTTCAAAGGGGTAACATGGTGACGTTGCCATATATGGTTTAGAATTAAACTAAGTTGTAAATTAATGATGATATTGAGCCTTTGTCTAGTCATATTCTACACTTGTGTCGACTACGTTAATTAATCAATTGCATCATTAAGCCACTAAATAATTATAATATAGGTGTTGCACATCCACCGTTTACGATCGACATTAGTGTATGCGTGTGTGTTTTACAATCTTGTACCTGAATGTTACTTAGCGCATACTATTAAAGAATTGCATAAAATTCAATGTGTTTTTTTCATTTCAATTGTTCCTTTCAGTATAAAATGTAATGATGTGGGTTGTAAACTATTTTTTCAAATTTTCCTGAATATTTTGTTTTCACTTATATATATCAAAATAGTTGTTATGTGCCCAGAACCATTGTAACAAATATGCCATTGAAATGGTGCATTTATTCCTAGCTTTAATGCAAGGTAATGAAATTACTAGTATGTAACTGAATCCCTATTAAATAACTTTATTTCTATTTTCAAACTCTAACAGTTCCCATACCATAAATATTACATGTATTTACTATAAAAATGTCACTTGGCCCGGTTTCCTGGACAACGGCTGGACAACGGCTCATATATATGGTATATCTCACAGGATACATTCACCATGATTATCCACGTTTCAGTCATCCTTGTACCGAACATAATCACAAGGTTGCGTTAACATTTACAAACATCGTCACTCACTAGGGTCTATAGGAATAAAAACAAAACAACGTTACAAAATATGAAAGAATTGTCAATAACAATAACTACTCTGCATAATGCATTTCAGTATATAGTGACAGATATATGGCTAATTTCCAGCCAGACTGAAGAATGATATAATGAGATATCACCCAAGTTAGTTTCATCGTAAGTTAGAATAATGTAAGTATTCAGACGAGGTGTCAATTACATAACGGCAAAATTAATCCTTGTGCGTTTTCGTTATTGTACTGTAATACTGTTTTGATTAGTTAAAATAACAAATCTGATTGGATGTCGAATAAGCACGGATATTCAAGGATGCCATGTTAAATGTTCTTAGCCATAGCAAGATGTTGACTTTCATTTTCTCGCTCGGTTGAGTATTTTACATTATGTCTTTGATGTTTTATCGCTCATTTTCTCGTAAGGTCTTTTGTTGAGCATTGCGCACTGTATGTTTTTATGTTTTCTTTGCTCTGCTGGTTACATTGTTACTTGAAGGCCGCTTTACATGCAGTTTCAAAGATTTCGGACATCCCTAGTATATTTTAGCATAGGTATCAATGTATACACCCGATATTGCCTGATAAGGTGTATGGATAATCAAGCCACCTATTTGTTTATTTCCATTGACCTCGTCAATGGCTCTCCAAATACTTATTGAAAAATAGATAATGACTTTCGAGAAAAATTCCGAAGTCCGACTATGCACATGTGATTACATTTTGCTTCATTGCCTCGTCTTCAAGAAGAATGGCTTGACATATTTTAAATGCCACAATTTAATTGAGTATAAAACTGCTTTGGGTGGTAATGCAAAATTATTATAAGATATTGGTTGTACAACACGTGCACAGTTAATCGCTCATCAAAGTTAGTGTAGAGATTACAATGTGTATTTCGGTGAAGTTTCATTGTAGGCCTACATCCATGTTGACATTTCCAGACACCATCAATATGTTATATATCGAGGGGTTAGAGCCAAATCCTGCTATGTGCTATTTCCTTATGTTTTCAGCAGAGCAGTTTTTAATAACCATTTGTTAAGATGTGGTTATTGTTAAAGTTAAACTATTAAATTATGTAGACGGTTGAATACTTTAAACCCTAATATGAAATATTTGTGAACATTGTTAGGAATAATGTGATTTAAATGCCAAAATATTTTTGGGTTTTCAAACCCTCACTCAATGATACAATTTGACATTTGCCAGATCCAAATGTAATACGATATATATATGTGGCAAGCAGCTGATGATAAAATAATGGGAAACCTGTCCACACTATACCACGCTTATTTACACTAGACCGGTAGGCAAATCCACTTTCCTCCTGATACCAAAACATTTAAAATGTCAAACCATATTATTGTCATATATATGTATATGGAGTTTACGATAAACGTCCATGTGATGAAAATTTTAGAAACTTTTTATCATAGTCAGTGATGAAATCCTCTGGTATCATATAAATTGATGTTTGTGGACTAACAAAAAACATCAAGAAAATATTATATGGTTCATGGTCTGATTAAGCTTAAATGTCAGTGTAAATCAGAATATCATTCAATGCTCAAATTGCTTCCGTAACAGATGTAGCATTTTGGCATATAAAATGTAAAGGAAATGTGACTTGAAAACATAAAAATTATGCAATTGCGATTGTAAATACACGTATATAGGATAATGACCAATACGGTTATATACTATAATTGCAGTTCACCATGGCCACAAGCTACGAAACCTTTAAAATTAATTACGAAAGTCAGTGTTCACTGTGATATCCATCACTGTATTTATATACAATTAGAATTACATGCCGTAATTAATAGTTTTTAATGAATTTATAAATGTCATGTCGTAATTAATACAGTTTTTCATAAATTTATAAATTCATTAAAAACTTTAATATTTACGGCTTGTAAATTAAAATTTAAAATGTGTTGGTGTTTGAATTACAAGCAGGTATAAACATTTAAAATATTAACTGGGTAATAAAATACAGAATATGTTTAAAATGAAAATATGTTTTAGGATTGACACAGCAACTTAGATATGTACTACAGAAATTGAAAACTTCAATATCTTTGAAATGTATGATTTATCTTTTTTGCTTTCGACAGACAGTTGTAGTGCTGTTTTATCTCTGCCTAATTGGCAAATGACCTCAAGGAGAAGAGATAGGTTGATGCTTGCGTGATACAAGGAATTCAGACGGGATGTCCTAGTCCAGTCATTCTGACTAGACTTCCTGTGTCCAGACAGAGATTCAAACCTTGAAATTCCAGATTAGTAGTTGAGCGAGCTAAGCACTCGACCATCGTTCCACTATGATATATAATATATATCACTTGCAACAACTGGACCACGTGTCATTCCATGTGGTATTTTTTATTGAGATAATACATATTTAGCTATAACAATCTTTTGCATATACAGTAGTGTTGGAAGATATTGTCATAAGAGATGTATATTTTCCTGATACACGTATTTGTCTAAGGGTATAAATGAATCAACTTCCAGTTATCGCAATAAGTCATACACGTTGAACTGTATAGTCTACCAATGAATCGCACAGTGACGGGAAATCACAAGTGTTTTTACTCACAATAAGGCATATACTTTGCATTGTATAATATCCCAATAAGTCATACAGTGATTAGGTTTGAACGCTGTGATTGTGGTCATTTCTGTTCATTTCATTTCTGTTCTTAATTAATAACGCTTGACCACTACTTGATGCCAAGTTAATGCATACTAGCACCTTCCTTAAGTTTGCTTACGTAGTGGCTAAACAGTATTTTAACTGAATGTCTTAATACAAATTCAAGTGTTTAAAAGTTTTTTTTTCTGTTTTTCATGTATCACAATTCTTACTTTATACACCTTTATAATCAAACATTACACAGCTATGTTAATATCCATCTCGACAAATGAAAATCATTAATTGATTCGTAATAAATAGTTTATTCGTTTAAATAATACAGGCACCGTTCCAAAAAAAAATCATATTAGCTGTTACAAAATTAACAAATTCAAGCACATACACGTTTACTAAGTAAGTTATACTTACTGTTATAATTAAGAATTAGCTAGTTTTATGTTCTTTATTTAAGATTATTAGAAGAGCTTCTCATTTACAAAAAGATTAAATAAATGAAAGCAATTTAATGTGTTTCTAAACGCACAACATTTAAATTCATAAGGAATACTAGTAGTCAAAATAATTTTCGCCAAAACTACATTTTTCTCTCTGTATAAGGTATTCCTGTTTCAATCACACATAGCTAAATGTATACAATCCATTTAAGTCACACTTTGACATCTTATTCGAGTGAAGCTGCTATTATTATACAGCAATATAAACAACAACTGTGGTTTGACATTTAACTTACAGCGATGAAATTGTATGTACTACAGACCAGCACCCGGTGCCTTGTTGTTGACTTATATAAATTGACAAATCAAGGCTGATGCCATTTAACCAAAATGTCATTGTTTAATATGGAACAGTTGAGCGGGACAAATATTATATTAAGACACACAAATGTTATTGGTAGAGATTGATATACAGATTTGATTCATTCTAACAGATGATAATGTTACATCTACGAAAATATTAAGAGGCCATTGATTTAAAACTGGTTTTGCCTCCAGTCAGTTCTGTAGATACACGATAGCTCAAAATGACTATTATCAATATTTAATTAATTAAGTTCGATATTTTGAAATAATTTTGAGAATAAATAACAATGGTGATACGGAACTCATTTAACTAAAAAAGTCAATTTGGCCAAGTTTATCAGATAGAAGGTTTTGGCTGTAACCCCTCGATATATCAAACGTAAACAAACCACGATATATCAGCCTGGCAAACATTTCACATTTACAATGTAATCAAATAGTTTAAAAGAAATAATTATTTTCCATCAAATAATGACAGATACATTACGTGAATGTGGGAAGAGAGAATAGTGAAAGTGTGTAGTATTATCCACAATTTTATAATCAGAAGGATTACTAGCGTGTGTAATCGCAATTTAAAAGGGATGCACTTCTATAAATGCATATTACTTATTATAGCGCCAAAATATACTGAACATTTTGATTAATGTCGTCAAATATATATTAGCGATACAGTTGCAAATACATTTACACAACTTTAATGTTAACAGTTTTGAATAAAATACTTTATCTCGGCATGATGTAAAATGTTTATGTAATTTATGTTATCTATACGCAAAATCTAAGCTTGAAATTGGGATTTTAGTATGATTAAACTCAAGGTACTGTTTAGGATGGAGACCCCATATAATTTCAAAGGTTGTTATGTTGGAAAACATTTGCCGACGGTCAGATTAGTATTTATTTGATGACATATTATATTAGATGTGTCCTTACAATAACTCTTCGATCTGACGTTGTGTATTATATTTTAACCACTCAGGCCTACGTCCTTCGTAATTTGAATTCCTATGCGTCAGATTTCCATACCGTTGTATAAAATCGGATATACTACGCTGTTTCAACTTTTCTTTCTTAAATCTATTACGTACACACCTTAACGAAATGGCATAATTGACCAAATAATTTAGAATTTCCATTGATATTCGAAGTTAATCATACTGGAATGTTCATGACGATGATATCACAGGTATCCTGTTTGTTTGTGTATTTATTGGAGAACATTGTAAACACAAAACAAAAATATAAATCAGTAGGTAGGAATTCATTAGATGTAATTGCGTTTAAATGAATAGTTGGAAGTAATAAACTATCACTTTATCTATACCTTTTTTGTTTCCTACAAGAACCCAAAACAAATGATCACCTCAAATCAGGCATTGTCATATTACACAATATCATAGGGATCCATAAGCGCATATCATTTTAGTACTTCCGTATGGTTCCTATCGCTATGATGGTATGCTAGAAGAGAAATTCTAATTAAATCAAGCGAAAATGCGTCTATTGTGTTGACTGTCGTCTTTGGTAAAAATGGAATTGGAGCATCATCTGTCCTCTCAACGTCGAAGTAGAATGTTCTGCCATATACTATTAGATGAAATCACATGAAAATTAGGTCAATTATAAAGTGGGTTGTTTGGAACTATAATCAATATATAGTGATAAACGCAGTTGTTTGAATGCGACCTCCTGAGATTAGTTATCAGTACCAACTAGACATTTGTATAGGGCGCCTTTTGATAAAATCTTTATTGCCAGTGAAAGCGTGAATATGTTCATTCCAAAATGCTGATAAGACAGATGGGCCGTGATTATATGTCTAACTTAGTATTACAAAGACAGCGTCATGCAATAAATATATGTTTAAGTCCGGATGTTGTCTCATAAATGTTTTTTGTATATGATACTTAATATGCCTGATAATGTTAGGGTGGTGTGGGTGCTGTTCACAATATGTAAATTGATACATTCTCTCTACACTAGGTTGATCAAGGGTCAATGCCACGTACAAAAGACGAACTAAAAATGGTACCAGTAAATCCATTCAGCCAATGGTCAGTCAATAAGAAAGCTTCTCTCGAATGTTTCAAAACTGTATATAGATAAAGCAATGTCGTTTTCCGATAAGTCATAAATTAGAAGTGTACTTTAGAGAATCAATGAATTGTTACGTATTTACGAGGTCAAGGCTTTACTAAACCACATACAATAAACCTCTACTTAGAAAATGTAATTATGCCACTTCAGACACTGTCTGTTTCTTCAGCATTTTTGTAATACTAATCGTAAACTTATATTATAAAACGTCAAACTTCTCTTGCATTATATACGTGTGGCACTATGCGCTGTTTTTATTGAACCTACATTCGGCGATATATATATACCAATTAATATGAGATATATATAATAGTCTAGCTTTGAAAACAGGCTACCTCTCATATTAATTGGTTTGGGAATACTGCAGATTACATTCTCGTATCACTTTAGCTATAATTTCTACATAATTTACAAACTTCATTCATAAAGTGCAACATCTTGGCGAGTCTAATGAAGTGTATTGTTTTGCAACAATACTGGTGTTTTAGAAACAACATTATCAACACTTTCTGATATTTCTGCGACATGAAACTAGAACATATCATAAACTGTTTGTTTTATCTTATTTAGGCGCCTTGTATCCATAATGATGGCATTAAATTAAAACACAAGCAACAACATACATGTGTTACTTTGTGCAGCTTAATTTTATGTTAGAAACTATGTTATTCGCATTAAAACAGTTAATACAACGCAACATACACTCCAACACGGATTACGTCTTATACCAGTCGGAACGTAAATGTGTTAATGGAAATGCCTTATATTCGTATCAAGTCTTATATCGTTTTATATTCATTTATCCGTAAAACAGATGAGAGTTTTGTTATAAACCCTTGACCGAAATGCAACTAATTTGGAAAAGTAAATGGTAATAAACGATTTGTGTCTAATTCTAATGAAACATGTACCAATACAATCGCTCAAGTGATTACTGTATTATTCTACGCGCTCAAACACACGTGATGAAAAACAGAGACGGCTTACTGAAGCTATTGAGTCTGGTATTTGAAAGTTAGGTGCTTGTTATGAAAAACTTCTTAATATGTTGATTAATGTGTTATTTTAGTACGCTAAACAGCATCTGTCATTTAGATCGCCTTAGATGACGCATAACGGGGTAAGTGGGCATTTAGACAAAGATAAAACCAAATGGCCACACACTACTACTGTCTTAGTTGAAAGCAAAAAGATGATGCGCACAAGATCACCGTAACATGTGTTCAACAGTATATAAGTTAGTTGCGAACGATGCTTCAACTCGAACCAATAAGTGATTAAACATGATTTAAACGCTTCAACATGAGGTAACTATGGTTTTAAATGCTTTGTTTGTACTCAAGCATATACGTATTAATTAAAGCAAATGCGTGTATATGTAGTATATTTTACAATGCATCAATTAAGATTTTATAGACGCTTTTTTTATTTTTTGGGGAAATTGTGCAAACATGGTGGTCCTAGAAAACATGTATCTTACAAACATGTTTTGATAAATGGCTTAGTATTGCATTTTACAGGCTGAGCAATTGAAGTGTTTTGTTGTTTACATCTTGTATTTTTTCAGGATATGCGGTTTGATTGTATTATAGTATTACGCCTTTGAGATTATACATGATATTCTAATGTTTGCTTACACTATGTAACGAACACGTGACATGCCTAAACATAACTCTGCATGTATATTAGTATGTTTTCGTTATGGAATTTTAATATTTATCATTTCATTAACTTTAATAATAAATCAACACTCGTTCAATATACTACTTGAGAAATATAGACAATTGTTATATCTATTAGGATTCAATCACGAATATAATAATACCTGCTGCTAGATGTATGTGGCTTAAATCAGAACAATATTGTTGTGTAGTGAGTAAAATCTTATTTGACGGAATAGTCAAGCGTTAATGTAACACACTTTAGAAAGTCTATATCAACAAGAAAGCAAGGATCAATGTGAACAGGTATCACTCTAATGGATATCATATGTAAAGCTCTGAAATGCGTTTAACTGGTTAAAAAAAGAAAAAGTATAATAAATACCCGGAAATTGTAACGATGTATCTTGGCACTCGCTCGGTAAATGAATGTTTACGCAATCAATCTGTCTCATTGCTAAGCATTGTAAATGCATCTAAAATACAAAAATGTAATATATTTTTGCGTCATATTATAAATTCAAGCCTACAAACATAAAGATAATCTATCAATGATATGCAGGTAATATCTCTCTCATGATGTGACGTTTTTAACAGATAATCCCACTTTCTAGGTATTCAATGAAACCACCAGTATCGTTCCCCAATGGCTCATCCTGAACTATATCCTGGGGGACTTGACTCGCCACCAATATATGAGCATATGAAACCAGTGACGATCATTTAAAACTTAATTTACTTCATTCATTATCCTCCGTTATATAACAAGCTCATATTTGCCCCTGTGAATTACCCATTGCATATGCGTAATAAATTACAAGCACGTGTAAACAGCTGATAGCTGATGTATCACTCATACGCCGCACGTTTTGTTCATCCTGATTAAAATCAGTGTGACAATCTATCAGAATATTAAGTGGATCAAGTTAAATAATGATGTTAAATAAATTAAATTCCAAGTACAACAAAAAAGCACAACTGTCTGTTTGAGGAGATTATTTTGATGTGACAATAATCATCCTGTTTTATCTTAATTTAATAAAAACCTTTGATGGGTTTCATCTCATTTGAGATGATTAGCGAAAATGGATCTAGATCACCCTCAGTCAGATTTAAATAGATTTCCAGGCGACAATTTAGTAACGACGGGATTGGTGTCCGCTCACAACTACATGTAGGCTCATCAGATCCAAGAGTTCAATGTTAATTTGTGGAAATGTAATGCTGGGTTAAAGTCTACAGTCATCCATGAAAGATTAACAAGGCATGAAGATGCATACATGCACTAAGTTTGTATGTTTACAATGTACATGTCCCTCACTGACGACACAATTTTATGTACACTATAACAGTATGTTGACACGTGCTTTATGTAAGACGTGAATAAATGACGTTTTGTTTTTGCGTTGTCCAGTTCATTGTATGCTTATTATTTGTAAAGTACCATGATAATGATTGTCGTTAGAAGATTATATAAGGTTGCATCTTACACTGCTGGTTTAGTATCACAACGTTAATTTAATTTTGAAGTGGCTGATATAACACGGGACCGCTAATGTGAACATATCTACGAGAATGAGGTTGAGCTAAAATAATGATGTATTGCGAAATAAAATCTAGGTTTGCAAATATCCGATACAGCTTCATGTTTCCAAAGCAATACAATTGTTTGTGTTACTCAAAACGTGAACGCATGACCTCGGATTGTTTTCCTTCGATTTTCATTTATTTAGGAACTCCAAATTATTTCTAACAAGTTGACGAGGATTCTCCTTTCGAGCCGGATTACTAGTTACAAGATATTCATTTTACTGGAGCCAACGAACGGAAAATAATACAAGCAACGTGCCAATGACACGATATACTGCATTATGCAATTGAATCTAAGTTGATTGTCGCATCCTTGGGAAAAACTAATACACAAGAAGTATTATTAGATTATCTGTTAACCGGCACAAATAATTTAAAGAAATTGGTTATTGACTTGTAAATAAATCATGGCGCGAAATCAGCAATTATTTAACCTTTCAAACTTCAATGAAATCCGCAACAGTCTAAATAACTAGTAAATATAAAGTGTTGATTACAATGGATAACATACCAAATGTGGCAATAAGTGCATATTATTTAACTGTTACCATTATCATACATTTCTCTTAGTCAAAATGTTTAGTTTGAAGGACATGAAAACGTTTATCGTTCGCAAATTGTAATATCATATAATTACATCTAAAATAATATTATCATGTTACAATGTTCACAATGTATATTGTAACTGTCTGATAGCAGTATGTGGGTGAACTGATTAGCGCATACATCAATCAGACAGAACAATTATACTATTCTGTCAGATATGCATATCATTCCACATCACACGAACATCACTTAGATTTATGTTGAGCTATTAGAGATATTTTCCAGTCGTGCTACGGGTTATATCTGCCATTGGTTCCATAAAGTTGTCAAAGTGATGTAAACCTGAGTCGGATTGCTTAATACAAGTCCCTGTACGATATAAAAAGATTTAAATAAATGTGGTAAAACGTCGAACAGAGAAGGCAGCACATAATTGAAGCAGCCAAGCATAGTACATGGATTCATAAAAACAACGCAAACCATATTTACACCGCACAATGCCCAACTCGCCAATGAACGATAAACTTAACTGTACCGCTGGGAGTCCAGGTTTTAGCTGTCAAAAGGCTGACAGACCTTGTTCCACCTATAAAACGCTTAATTACCCAGTTTCGGCTGTAAAAAGGGGTACAATATACCTCTGAATATCATGCTCATTTTGGCATTCGACTAATTGTTTAAATTGTACTGTTTGTAAGTTTAAAGTTCTTCAAAGTGTCCAATAGTATAGTCTATGGGCTTACACAACCAAACGAAAATGCATGAGCGTTAAAGAAGCAGTTGCATTAAACAACACATAACCTTGATCGTTACTTGATGCACTTAAAATAACACAATCATCTAAACGGTATTGGACGGAGAGTAACTAATAAAAGTATGGTTAACTAACTAAGATTAAGTACAAACCATTCATTTTGCCTCAAAAATATGTTTCAGTGTAAATATCGTTTGGCAATAAAATATGTGACAAGATATGAACAGAACAGCTGAAACGGTTGTGCTTGGTTTATTGTCAGTTGTTTTGTTTAAAATTGACGATGTGGACGATGTGTTCTGGTTGTTAGTACGGTCGTAATACTAACTTCTGCGCGATTGTTTTGCATGAACTTTCGCATGCACTATGTCACAAACCCGTACTTTAAACAGAACATTAACAGGACTCGAATATTGTTTTATTTGATAATGGAACTCATCTACATGGTCTCATTACTTCTTGAGCCCCTCTAAGTCCTGCTTGTGGAATAGTTTGCATACAGATTCAATTTGGTGATATCTTATTGTGCATTTTGATGCATGTTCGTATTAAATACAATGTAATGTTTTACTGAATACTATTTTGTCAAAATATACATAAATAAATAAATATTATACATAATTAAACTATTGATCTCTTCTAAATATTGTCCCGTATTACGAAATTGATCTAGAAAATTAAAACCAGAATGCCTATGTGATTTATTATACAAACTTTGTAACATACGTTGATATATATTGCAAATATAATACAAAACTAATTTGAACATTGATGTAATAAATTTGCAGCAAACTTCTGAGTAAACTTTTATATGTTGTGTACATGCATTTTGCGTGTCTTATCTTTCGGTTATAATATTTGCCAATTAATATATGATTCATGTGTATGCTAAGCATATGTGAACTAATAAACCGAATGTTCATTTCTTGTTTGAACGTTTTGTTGCTGATAGAACATATGTTTTTGTGACGTTTACATTACTGGTAAAGCGAGTCCACTTGTACGAACTCATGTTGATATCAGATTATATTATTTCAAATATCGCCTGGATGCAGAATTTAATTCTATAAACACTGATTTTTGCGTTTCATTGAGTTTAATGTTTCTATATCATTGCCCGAACTGTTCATCGTATTATTTTACTTCATTCTCTTTTAATGTCAGTTTCATTATCAGTGCAAATACTTTATTTAACATTCGATGCGTATTCCAAATTATATACTATCGGTGCTCATATTCACACACCATCTTAGTTGAATTGGCATTGCATGTACATAATGTATAATAGCTTATACATGTTACTTCTGTGAGAATTGTAAGTATCTAATCTGAATATGGCCATTCGTTCGATAGGAAAGATGAGACAGTGTTTGATTAAATTATTATCAACGTTAGTTGAAAAGCGAGTACACCCAATTAGGAAATAAATGTAATGGCCCCGGTGATTACATCATAATTCATTTTGAGGAGAAAATGATATTCGCCCGAACAAATTTAATAAAAAACAGAGACGGTTTTCTGAATGTATTGGTCTATAATTAGGAACTTTATACTTATGTTTATTAATATGTTATGTTATACAGAGATCTATCACGGAATGTAAATCCAAGTAGGTAAGACTTGGGCACCATGAAGCAGGGGTACCATGGGACATAAATTGGTAAAAACAAATTAATCTATCTGGATGGATCAAATGCCTGCCAGTTTAAAGCTGCATTTTTATACTTAGTTCGAATGTAAGGTTGATTTAAAATGAAATAGCTTGATGATTTTCGTAGTGTAATGTGTAGCGTTACAAGTAACAAACTTAAAATAACCCCGAAGAGAACCAATGTTACTCAAGAAATTGTCAAACTGAACAGGTGTCACTCTAATGGGTAGTTTAGTGTTTTAAATGCAGAGTTTCCTTTTACGAGTAGAAATTCACCTAATTACACGGTAGCTTCCAACTATAGATAAGCAATCCCCACGTTTCTAGAGACTACTTATCTTAAGTGTTCACCTGCCATGAAGTTATGCTCGTTCGATAGGGTACTATAATTATGCAATAACTTATAATGAAAGGTAAGATTATAATATAAATACATGGACCATTTTTTGATATATATTGGCAGTCACTCAATATATGATTTTTTTCGCAATCAGTCCTTCATATTGCATCCAATGATAATCATTCAATGAAATACAAATAGATCATCCCACATTCGAGGTATTCATTTAAAACTACCATTCTCGTTCCGCCGGCATATCCTTTACTCTATATCCTATCCTGGGGGACTTCACACATCACTGATGATCATCTAAATCTAGAATCACTTGTTTTTTTTTATTAATGCTCCTCCGATATAACAAGCTTTTTTATACTAGTATGTTTGATATGTCAAATGTTTCTCAAAGTGCGGTTATATTCAGCCACATCGATATAATCAGCACATGTGTGTCTCTGTTAATTGCCCATTGCATATTGCTGAATAAAGTGCAGGCACATTTTTTAAAAGCTGATAGCTGGCTTATATCTAGTACACGGCACGTTTTGTTAAGTCTGATCAAAATCATAATGACCCTCTATTAGAATACTGAGTTGATTATGTACTTCATTGCCGTTACTTGATTATCATCGTATATCGTTTGACGATAATGAACCAAGACCGAACAAATACGTCATACGTGAAAAAGATGTTCAATAAAACCTAATATCACACTGAATTAATGTTAAACACAGTAAATATCATGCAAACGATAAGTAAAATGGAACAATGATCGGAATTTGATGGGCTTCACTACATACTATAGACAAATAGTAGATCTAGGAAGTCCCTTAATGATGACAATTATTTTACTGTTAGTAGGCTCGTAGAATACATAATCTTGGAATGTGCAAAACAATTAATAAAACAACATACATGGTTCTATCAGATGTTCGTCTACTAGTACATGTATGTGATGCTGCTCATGAATGTGTGTGTTATGTTAGGTCCCCATATCACATTAACGAATGTTGAGAGCCGTCTATATATATCAATGATACGTTTATAGACAACAATCTAGTGGGTCAACAATACCTAGTTCATACAATAATACTTACACATGAACATTTTAAAGATATTTCCACGACAAAATCGTACAGTTGGTAAGTTACATTTCTAATCAGATATTTCAATGCAAATGTGTCGAAATTCCATTTTACATAAAGCAGACAGGCATCTATGAACTATCAAACATACATCAACATGCATTGTGATGTACATTTTGTATGTTACCAGCAAAACGCTGTTTAAAGACAGTTTTATTTACATGTAAAATGTAATGGTGATACACACATTAACTTTTAAGTTATTGGTAAATAGATGGCGTTATTATATTGGTTTGACCTGTTCATCGTCCGGTTATCGACATGTATCGGTATGGCATTTAAGTTAACTATTATCGTCTATATATAATATATAAATTATAAATACACTGTATAAGACGGGTGTATAATGTTATCTAACATTGCTGGTTAATGATAATCACAAAGTTAATTTAATTATTGAAGTGATTGGTATAACACGGGGCCGCTAATGTAACTAATTGATATATATTCCAAATTATTTATAACTGGCTCTTGTGTATGAAGATTCTACTTTTGAGCCAGATTACTAGTTACAATATGTTTTGTTTACCGGAGCCAAAAATGAAATACCCGCTTTGCAAGAGCATGAATAGACGATTGACCATTTTTTTGCAGTGTGATCATTAAAGCGTGACGAAAAAGGACGAGAATAGTTTAAAAATAAATACTAACGTTACTCTCATGGATGCGCAGAAGAGAAAGTTATTTCAACCCAACAATAAATAACAATTAGCATTTTCAATTATGTTGGAAAACTTTTGACGCTAACAATTTGTATAATATTAACAGGTGCTATACACATAGAGGCTTTATAATTGCAAAATTTACAGTTGTGTCACTTAAAACGTGTGCATACATACGGTCAATACGATTTTCCTGAAATCGTCGACGTGTGTGGATATATGGAATGACAATCCAATAAATTGCATTACAATCTGATCAAACCATTAACAATCGTACGTTTTGTAGGATGAATAGTTGAACAGATAATATATATATACACATGCGTAATTGATGTACAAATGTATGCTAAGCTTATTTAATGTTCGGCTCGATATCGCACGTGAACCATTTGCTAATGTCAAAATGAATTTAGCCATGTTCTAAATATAATGATGTTCTATGCGTTTAAGTGCGATTTCTAACAACAGATAAAGACAGAATAATCTTATTATCGACATATTTTAGATAACACAACTATCTAGGAACTACGTAGAGCTACACGTTATAGTCATATAGTCATGCTGTCAGCAAAACAATTCACAGAAGCATCTGTACATAATCTGTAAAGTTACTTACAGTCCGACACAGCTATCCTGGCATAGGAAGTGGATTTGGATCCATTTTCGATTATAATGAACAAGTGTTATACATAGAGGAATTCGTAATATTGGCGTTACACAACCAGAATTGTCAAGAACAAATAGACTAAGTCTTAATTCATAAACTAAACCGTGCTTTCCAATAATATATGAGTATCAAATATCATTATAAACGTTAATCAAATTTCGATATGTTTTCCTTGATTGAGAACGAGTTTGAGGTGTCCTATATTCAGGTTTTTTTTGCTGTGTGACCGGTCAAGGGATTAATCAAGTCTATTAAATGCCACAACATAACGACGCCGTTGGGTAGTACTGAATAGGCGCTCGGTGTGTAAAAGTACAATTTCATGACGGGTCTCTCAGGATATTAATTATGACTTGATGTTCTTCACAAGAGACTGTAGAGTTATATGTGTCTGTCTCTTAATGCCCTAAACAATAATGAAACTATACGTTAAATTTGTGTTTCCTCAAATATATATAATTATATTCAACACATCAGCACAACTAGGTTAAATAGTGTGTGATGTTAACGGACAAATATACCAATTACGTACAGGAAGATATAATCAATAGAGACCGGATGCGACCACCTGATCGCAATTGCTATATCTTTTTATGTATCTTTATTGCGCAAGAAACTGTGAAAAGGTTCATTGCTGAAGGCTGATAAGGCAGACAGGTCGTGACTTTATGTCGAACTTGGTACTACAAGAATATCGTTTTGCAATAAATGTGTTTGTAAGTCCGGGCCTTATCTCATAAACGTCTCTTGGTTATGATACTAGACTGAACATTTTTGTAATCGGTTTAATCTAATGTGGTACTTGCTGTTAAGACATTTTAATTGCGATATTTAATTACCATGGTAAGATAACCAGCCTGAAGAGGATGCCTAATATACACGCATGTACCGATTCTATAAATTAGTATCATTAACCGTATTGTATATAATGTTGATTACTCAGTTTAATCAAAGCGCTAAAGCCTATGAGTTGTTCGAATGAATGCATGCAGAGTAAGTATAAATTAAAGATGTAGCTGTATTTATCACAATCTTGACTTTTCTTAGGACTTAATTGTAAGACAAGCAGAACTTATGAAACGTAATCGGATTTTCTGAAGTAATGAATAGCTATTACAGGTACTAGTGTACCTAACGACAACGACGGAATATAATTTCAAAATTTGTAAAAAACATCACGCTCGTGAATTTTGGAATTTTTTTACTACAAATGTCTTGATAAGATATATATCGCATTCAAATTAAACAAAAGAACAGCATCTCTTTATTATGTGGCAAACGATTGAACAAAGTCAAATTAATGAGAAAAGTATCTATCTGGTATCAATACCATTATTCTGTTAATCAAACAATTTGTTTTCTACGGGATTTGATCTTTATAACTTACCGGTTGGTAACATCGGAATAGTTGCACTTATGCAGCAGAATCTCATACAGAAGTATGGTCTCGATTGTCAGATTACGTACGCTTGAAATTTCGGGCATTTGTGCTTTCTTCGGTAAATAAACTATTGCATTAAGACAAAGGCCAATGTGAACCGCATGCTGACATTAATAAACGATGTTTTGCACACCGGTTAACATCGACGGAAGTTATACAACTGACTTGTTTTACTTAAGTTACAATTGTTTCATCAATTAAAACTAGGTGCGATTGTGAAACGTGTGTATAAATCTAGTCGTTCTTCGAACAACTAAAAATGTACACCTAGTAAACTGACATCTACCCATAAGTTCAATGCCTTATGTAAAAAAATAAGCAGACAAATGGTAAACTTTGATTGTTAGAGTGTTGCTACATACCGACTTCCGATAATACGTGACTCCGTACATCTATAAAGTCACGTTTTCCTCTGTCTATTTCTGATCATAATCCACAAAACATCAACACGTACGGTATAATAACTTATTAACAATACATCATTTTAAACCCATAGTTTATTTCAGTATGCGCTGTTTTTATTGAGTCTACTTTCGTTTGTATATAATGAAGCCATCAGTTTATGTCACCTTTCATATTAATTGGTTTAGTTATACTCCAGACAGGTTATTATTCTAGTATCAATGTTTGATTGTTCTTGACTTACTTACATAACTTCATTTACAAAACGCAACAGTTTGACGGGTCTACACTATATTGTTTGTCAATGCTGTTGGTGGTTTTGGAACCATATCATCAACACGTTCTGTTTTTACCACATACATGAATCAACTCGGCCTGTGGATGTTTAGATAATATATTAAACAGTATTTCATCTTATTAAACGCCTATAGCATCACAATCAGCAAAACAGAAATAGCAATCTAATAGCATTTGGTTTTTCTATAGAAACGAAACGCGTTATATTTAGTTCGTGGATCTTGTCTAAGCGATTGTAAATGTAAATATATGTTTTAAGGATGCTAATTAATATACATTTAAAGTATATGTATTAACAAGATACAATCAAGTATTGGCTAGTACTGATTGAGGCCAATATATTTCTACAAACTTAAGGTATATAATAAACTTTCAAGAAGTAAAAGGGTAACCTGGAGAACGGCTGGACAACGGCGCATATATGTTGTATATCTTACAGGATACATTCATTGTGATTTTTCCTGACCTTCTTACATAACTGCATATACAAAACGCAACATCTTGACGTGTCTACAGTATATTGTTTGGCAACGCTGTTGGTAGTTTTGGAACCATATTATCAACAAGTTCTGCTTTTACCTCAGACATGAATCAACTCGACCTGTGAATGTTTAGATACTATATTAAACTATTCTTTAATCTTATTAAGTGTCTATAACATCACAATCCGCACAAAGATTATATTTAAGTCAGACAGAGAAGGCAGCACTCAACTTAACCAGCCTAGCACGGAAAACCTTAAAATCACACAATGTCCAACTGGACCAACCGAGCACAGGAAATATTAAACACATACAAGGCACAATGCCTAACTAAACAAGCAAAGATCCGCCCAAATCCAAGCTGTCGAAAAGTATAATAAATTAATATTTTCAGCTATCAAAAGACTTAATGCGCTAGCCGGATAACCCAGTTGCCACAGCAATACGACTATAATGCCTTTTTTAGCCTTCAGAAAGACTAAAACGAAGAAGTGCCCAAAACACTGCCAACCAAGACCTAGTCCAAGCTGTTAAAAAGCTGAATGGAAAAGTTTCAGCAAATAAATGGCGGAATGCCTACTCTGAATGACCTTGTTACAACAGTAAAACTGCTGAACTACATTATTATAGTTATAGCTGCCTTAAGCCCAAAAAGTCAAGTAACAGTATTAAAACGTTGAAAGACACAGTTTCAGCTGAAAGACATAGTTTCAGCAAAAAAGCTGAAAGCTCTAGCCGGATGACTGTTCTGTTCAGTAAAAAATATAATGATGTGTGTTGCCAAAAATGTTTTCAAATTGTCCTTGATATTAATTTTGCACTTATCAATATAACTTACTCATCCCACTGGTCGTAGCATTAATTGACGGTTACAAGAGAACGTGGTCCTTGTTGCTATGTGACCAAAACCATTGCATCGATTGTGCTATTGAATAAGTTCATTTATGCCTGGATGACACAAGCTTAATACATGTACAACATACTAGTAATCTAATAACTAGAATGTAACGGAATCCCTGTTCAAAATGTAACAGTTTCCATATCATTAGATAAATACACTGTACATGTATTTACTATAATAATGTCACTTAGCCCGGTTTCCCGGTGAACGGCTGGACAATGGCTCATACATACTGTATATCTCACAGGATAATTCGCCATGATTATCCATGTTTCAGTCACTCTTGTATCGAACATAATCACAACGTTACGTTAACATTTACACACATCGTCAATAGGGTCTAAAGGAATAAAACAAAACAACGTTACAAAACATGAAATAATTGTCAATAACTACTCTGCACAATGCATTTCAGTATATCGAGGGGTTAGAGCCAAATCCTGCTATGTGCTATTTCCTTATGTTTTCAGCAGAGCAGTTTTTAATAACCATTTGTTAAGATGTGGTTATTGTTAAAGTTAAACTATTAAATTATGTAGACAGTTGAATACTTTAAACCCTAATATGAAATATTTGTGAACATTGTAAGGAATAGTGTGATTTAAATGCCAAAATATTTTTGGGTTTTCAAACCCTCACTCAATGATACAATTTGACATTTGCCAGATCCAAATGTAATACGATATATATATGTGGCAAGCAGCTGATGATAAAATAATGGGAAACCTGTCCACACTATACCACGCTTATTTACACTAGACCGGTAGGCAAATCCACTTTCCTCCTGATACCAAAACATTTAAAATGTCAAACCATATTATTGTCATATATATGTATATGGAGTTTACGATAAACGTCCATGTGATGAAAATTTTAGAAACTTTTTATCATATTCAGTGATGAAATCCTCTGGTATCATATAAATTGATGTTTGTGGACTAACAAAAAACATCAAGAAAATATTATATGGTTCATGGTCTGATTAAGCTTAAATGTCAGTGTAAATCAGAATATCATTCAATGCTCAAATTGCTTCCGTAACAGATGTAGCATTTTGGCATATAAAATGTAAAGGAAATGTGACTTGAAAACATAAAAATTATGCAATTGCGATTGTAAATACACGTATATAGGATAATGACCAATACGGTTATGTACTATAATTGCAGTTCACCATGGCCACAAGCTACGAAACCTTTAAAATTAATTACGAAAGTCAGTGTTCACTGTGATATCCATCACTGTATTCATATACAATTAGAATTACATACCGTAATTAATAGTTTTTAATGAATTTATAAATGTCATGTCGTAATTAATACAGTTTTTCATAAATTTATAAATTCATTAAAAACTTTAATATTTACGGCTTGTAAATTAAAATTTAAAATCTGTTGGTATGTTTGAATTACAAGCAGGTATGAACATTTAAAATATTAACTGGGTAATAAAATACAGAATATGTTTAAAATGAAAATATGTTTTAGGATTGACACAGCAACTTAGATATGTACTACAGAAATTGAAAACTTCAATATCTTTGAAATGTATGATTTATCTTTTTTGCTTTCGACAGACAGTTGTAGTGCTGTTTTACCTCTGCCTAATTGGCAAATGACCTCAAGGAGAAGAGATAGGTTTATGCTTGCGTGATACAAGGAATTCAGACGGGATGTCCTAGTCCAGTCATTCTGACTAGACTTCCTGTGTCCAGACAGAGATTCAAACCTTGAAATTCCAGATTAGTAGTTGAGCGAGCTAAGCACTCGACCACCGTTCCACTATGATATATAATATATATCACTTGCAACAACTGGACCACGTGTCATTCCATGTGGTATTTTTTATTGAGATAATACATAAAGCTATAACAATCTTTTGCATATACAGTAGTGTTGGAAGATATTGTCATAAGAGATGTATATTTTCCTGATACACGTATTTGTCTAAGAGTATAAATGAATCAACTTCCAGTTATCGCAATAAGTCATACACGTTGAATTGTATAGTCTACCAATGAATCATACAGTGACAGGAAATCACAAGTGCTTTTACTCACAATAAGGCACATACTTTGCATTGTATAATATCCCAATAAGTCATACAGTGATTAGGTTTGAACGCTGTGATTGTGGTCATTTCTGTTCTACCTTAGAAAAGTTAATTAATAACGCTTGACCACTACTTGATGCCAAGTTAATGCATACTAGCACCTTCCTTAAGTTTGCTTACGTAGTGGCTAAACAGTATTTTAACTGAATGTCTTAATACAAATTCAAGTGTTTAAAAGTTTTTTTTCTGTTTTTCATGTATTACAATTCTTACTTTATACACCTTTATAATCAAACATTACACAGCTATGTTAATATCCATCTCGACGAATGAGAATCATTAATTGATTCGTAATAAATAGTTTATTCGTTTAAATAATACATGCACCGTTCCAAAAAATAATTCATATTAGCTGTTACAAAATTAACAAATTCAAGCACATACACGTTTACTAAGTAAGTTATACTTACTGTTATAATTAAGAATTAGCTAGTTTTATGTTCTTTATTTAAGATTATTAGAAGAGCTTCTCATTTACAAAAAGATTAAATAAATGAAAGCAATTTAATGTGTTTCTAAACGCACAACATTTAAATTCATAAGGAATACTAGTAGTCAAAATAATTTTCGCCAAAACTACATTTTTCTCTCTGTATAAGGTATTCCTGTTTCAATCACACATAGCTAAATGTATACAATCCATTTTAGTCACACTTTGACATCTTATTCGAGAGAAGCTGCTATTATTATACAGCAATATAAACAACAACTGTGGTTTGACATTTAACTTACAGCGATGAAATTGTATGTACTACAGACCAGCACCCGGTGCCTTGTTGTTGACTTATATAAATTGACAAATCAAGGCTGATGTCATTTAACCAAAATGTCATTGTTTTATATGGAACAGTTGAGCGGGACAAATATTATATTAAGACACACAAATGTTATTGGTAGAGATTGATATACAGATTTGATTCATTCTAACAGATGTTAATGGTACATCTACGAAAATATTAAGAGGCCATTGATTTAAAACTGGTTTTGCCTCCAGTCAGTTCTGTAGATACACGATAGCTCAAAATGACTATTATCAATATTTAATTAATTAAGTTCGATATTTTGAAATAATTTTGAGAATAAATAACAATGGTGATACGGAACTCATTTAACTAAAAAAGTCAATTTGGCCAAGTTTATCAGATAGAAGGTTTTGGCTGTAACCCCTCGATATAGTGACATGTATATGACTAATTTCTAGCGGGACTGAAGAATGATATAATGAAATATCACCCAAGTTAGTTTCATCGTAAGTTAGAATGATGTAAGTATTCAGACGTAGTCTCAATATAAAATGAAGTCTTAAACATGATTTATAGGCATCATAACATGCTAAATGTGAAGAAACTAAGTTTATTTGTAATAACGTTATGCGTTGGGTTATAGTTTTCAACAAACCACTGGTGTGCAGACGGGATTGCATTATAAAACGCAGCTGATAATGTTATTTCCTGATTTCAAAACAAACATTTACGAGCGTTTGTTGATTGATTGCATACAATGGCGTGTGTGTGTTCCACTGTCTCAGATACTTTGGAAATATTTATTATATACATTAACTTTTATTAAAAATATATGAGCCAGTATCCAGAAATAAAAATCTGTAGGCGTATTGTGTCGGTGAATAAAACATGGGCAGTAGTTCGGATGCGGAAAAATTAAATCACGAGTGCAAAGTACTTGTTACATCGACGTCGAATAACGTTTGAATGACGTTCGCGACGTCACACAAAAAGGCTCTGAAAAGGGCCTCTACAAAACAGCTGTAACTTTCTAAAACATCAAGATACTATTAAAATTTCTTTTGCATTTTGCTGCATTAGGATTAAATTACACTTAATAAAAACTCTCTAAATCCAAATGTTTGTCAAAACAGCTGGTTATCGTGGAGACTGGCTCATATATTATTATATTTTATTCTTCTTATGCAATCGTATCAGTTTGTTCTGAAATATATCAATATTTGAGACATTGTTGGTAAGTTTGTTTATATTGCCTGTCACTTTTAACTTGTCACCCATGAATATCCATGCTTATCCAATGTCCAATCAGAGTTGTTATTATAACTCATCAAAACATTCTTACTGTACAAAAACGAAAACATACGGAGATTAATTAGCGACAGGTCAAAAGTATTCGACAATAGCTCAGAACATTTGACATGGCGCAAAACAATCCTCGTGTGTTTTCATTATTGTACCGTAAAACTGTTTTGTCAAAATAACAATTCTGATTAGACGATGATTAAGCACGAATATTAAAGGAGTCCATGTTAAGTGTTCCAAGTCATTACAAGATGTTGTATTTCATTTTCTCGTTCGACTGTGTGTTGCGCATGGTCATCCAGCGTGAGCCTTCAGATTTTTGATTGCTGAAACTAGTTAATTCAGTTTTTTGACAGCTGGGAATTGGGCGGATCATGTTCTCGGTCGGTTTTGTGTTGGGTATTGTGCCTTGTATGTGTGTTTATGTTTTCCGTGCTCGGCTGGTTACATAGTTAGTTGATTGCTGCCATCCGTGCCCGACTTAATAATATTATCTTTTTACAAAACTTTGCGGACATCCATTATACCTTTTAGCATAATTATCAATGTATCAATGTATACAGCCCATTTTGCCTTAAAAGATGTATGACTAATCAATCAGTCATTTATTTGTCTATTTCCATTGTATGGTTCTCCAAAGAATTTTTGAACACAAAAATGGATTTCGAGAACAATCCAACGTCCATTTACGTTCTATATGTTCTAACCACCCTTCGTATATGTCGTGGGAATATTTATAAGATGCATATTGTTCACTGGTGGCATTATCAGACACTCCCATTACATGTAGCATCCATGTAATTACATTGTGCTTCATTGCATTGCCTTCTAGAAGAATAGCATTTACATATTTCAAATTCCAAAATGTAATTGAGTATAAGACTGCTTTGGGCGGAAATGCAAAATTATTAAAAGATACAACAAAATTAATTGGTTGTGAAACACGTGCATAGTGGAACGCTCATCAAAGTCAATCTACAGATTACAAGGTGTATATCGGTGAAAGTTCACTGCTTAAATTGAGATTAACATTTCCATTAACATCAATCTGTTATATATATTAAACGTAAACAAATCTCGATTTATAACTCTTGAAAACGTCTCACATTTACAATGTATATAAATATTTTAAGAGAAATAATTATTTTCGGTCAAACAGTAACAGATATATGACGTGTATGTGGCAAGAGAGAATTGTGAAAGTATGAAATATTATCCACACTTTTATAATCAGACGGATTACTAGAGTGTGCAAACGCAATTCTAAAAGTATGCACTATTCTAAATGCATATTACTTATTGGCGCCAATACTGAACATTTTGATTAATGACATCGAAGTTATATATAATAGCGATACCTTCGCAAATATATTTACACGTCAACTTCAATGTTAACAGTTTTCTGCAAAATGCTATAATTCGTCATGATCTAAAATTAGTTACGATGAGTAGAACAAATATCATAAATATTATGTTATCTGTACGCATAAACAGTTACGAAAATAGTTGAAATTAGCAATTTGAATTTGAGTCAGATTAATATTTTAGATCATATTAAATGACATATTAGATAAGATGTGTCCTGATATTCCAATCGAAAATATACCTATCCGTTCCATGAAATACTAATCAAATAAACACCTATCTATTTCCTGAAATTCAAACGGCCATTGTCTGCGTTAATAGAGTACAGGTAATATAATCTAGCCAGTAATAATTGTCAATGCGATCATTAACAGCGTTCGGTTATTTTCCAGCAATACTCACCATACTGCCCTGTAGCCTGATGCAATGGGGACAACGTGTAGACGGTAAACTTCGTCGCATCGGTAAGTAAATCTTGATTTTTCTTTGTTCTGTTAGGTGTTATCAATGAAACCAAGCTTCCCACCGTATCCGGCCCTGTCGTTACCTGCAGACCCAAGCACATGCTTGCTCCAAATACCTATGATTAAGGAAAAAAACTCGATTTCAGCGCGGTTTGGTTACTGCACCCCTGATGACCTGTCTATATTATTTCCAATTTCTGCCGATTCGCATGGTGTGTTGCTGTTTCATGGGGCCGACTTCGTTGCTTACGTTATTCTAGGTATGCATTTGGCAAAATTAGTTTGATGCCGCCTTATTATGAGGCAGACCATAGTGAGCAACATTTTATTACAAACTAAACTGATTCACACGAGGAAAAAGTGGCCCTTAGCAAATTTTGAGTAGTATATTTTTATGTTCATGACGATGCTTTCACAAGTATCGTGTATGTGCGTGTTTTAGTATTTGTTGAAGAACATTGTAAACAAAAAAAGATATGTCAGTAGGAATTCATTGGCTGTAATTGCGTTTTAATAAATGGTTGGAAGTAATTTAAACTATCACTATATCCATACCTTTATTTTTTCGTACAAGTACCATTTAAACAATGCTCACCTCAAGCATCAAAATGTCACAAAATGACAAAAGTACGCAATATCACAGGGAGCCATAAGCGCATATTATTCTCATATGGTTCCTATCGCCACAATGGTATGCTAGAAGAGAAATCCTACTTCGGTAATAGACGCAGGCAATTCAAGGACAAATGCTACTATTGTATTGAATGTCGTCTGAGGTAAAACACGAAATTGGAGCTGCCTCTGTCCGCTCAACGTCAAAGCAGAATGCTCTGCCATATACATGAAATCACATGGAATTATAAATAATTTGTGGAATTGTAATCAATAGAAAGTGCTAAACGCAGTTGTTTAGATGCGACCACCTGAGATTTATTATCAATACCAACTAGACAGTTATATTGGGCGTTATTTGATAAAATATTTATTGCCAGCGAAAGTGTGAATATGTTCATTCTAAAATGCTGATAAGGCAGATGTGCCGTAAGTGTATGTCTAACTTGGTACGACAAGAACAGCGTTATGCAATAAATATGTTTGTAAGTCCTGACGTTGTCTCGTAAATGTCTTTTGAATATGATACTAAATTATATGCTTTGTAATGTTAGGGTGTTGTGTTTATTCTAATATTCAATCTGGTAGGTACATGTAGATAACATGGTGCGATAACCGTTATAAAGATAATGTCTAAAACACAAGCATTTATAGTGTTTACAAAAAGCCCGTTCACAGAAGTGAAATTGATACATTTTCTCTACATTAGGTAGGTCAAGGGTTCCAGGCCGCGTACACCCATTACAAGACGTTCAGCTGAAAGGAAAATGACTTATATTTCATACTCAATAGATTGTGGTGGTCATTAATAACATACTAAATGAGGGATCGAGCGTGATCAATATACTTAAGCTGTAAAATTTGTTTCACAGTCGGCCTAAAAAGTTAGTATATAACTTATGCGCTAGGTACACACTAACTACACAGTTTACACCAATTATTAAATATTTTATTCCAATTCTCCAATCCAATCCGCAAAGCTTAGAACAATATTTGTTTTAATTCCAGTGTAATGTAGACAACATAAACAACCTCTTATTAGAATAATATTATTAGCAATTAGTTTGCACATATGGTGGGATTTGAACCCATACTACAAGGTGCCATCGCTTACCAATGCGACCTACGAACATATTAATAAAACCACTCAGCTCCCGTACCCCCCTCTAAAAACGTTTGATCAAATAACCAGTATCAATATTATCTACAGCACACCAAATCAGTAATGGTTGGTCATCAATAGGCTAGTCGTACTGTAATGATGTATCTGAGTTTGACAGTAGTATGTGAATTGATTGTCGCAGAAATTGATTGTACGTTTAATCTGACACGTATGTTCATGAATAACACTTCGATTGATGGTGAGCAATAATTGTTGACTACCAGAGAGTTTCCAGACGTGCTTATATGCGGCTTATTCCATTTAGTACTGACTATGGTATATGCCTGGTCTAACCGGCTTAATACAAACCCTTATGATGTTAACAGGAAGAAACTAAACTCAGTCTGGTTCATGTGATGTATGTAGTTGAATGGCCCGATTTGAGCAAATCTGAAAACCTTAAGACCCAGTTTCAATAAGTAAAATGACGTAATTGAACAAATCGAGCTATGACGTAATGAACAAGTCATTAAGAATTGCAAGCAATACAGAAGTCCCCTACCGGTTTAAAGCTAGTTTCGATGTGTCTGTTGTCATAGCAACCACAATTCATTATCAAAACGTTTGTGCCATCGTCTGTCGACCAAAGACGAAACTCCTATCATAACATCGAGATGTACTCGTATATGTCATGTACCATTTTGTAATCTACATTTGCATGTGCTTGAGTAGTCCACTGTCAGTTCTGACGTTTGTTGGCATTGCGTTTGTATTCAAAATTTTCACAGAATAAAATGCTGAAATTGTGAAATGCAGTATTTCCAATCGCGCTATATTCTCTCTAAAGGTTTCGAAACATTATATATATATCGTTTTCGAAGAAGTCATGAATTAGAAGTGTACTTCACATAATTTATGGACTTTTATCGTATTTTACGAGGTCACGTTTTTATCTAAATCGCATACAACAAACCTCTACATAGAAAATGTCATTATGCCACTTCAGACACTGTCTGTTTCTTCTTTAATTTCAGTAATACTAATCATAAACTTATACTATAAAACGTCAAACTTCTCTTGCAATTTGTCTGCAACAGCTATATTTAACCCGTATTTAATTGCATTTATATACGTTTGGCACTATGCGCTGTTTTTATTGAACCTACATTCGGCGATATAGTCTAGCTTTGAAAATAGGCTACATCTCATATTAATTGGTTTGGTAATACTCCAGATTACATTCCTGTATCACGGTAGCTATAATGCCTACATAAATTACAAACTTCATTCATAAAGTGTAACGAGTCTACTGTAGTGTATTGTTTGGCAACAATACTGGTGTTTGAGAAACAACATTATAAACATGTTCTGGTTTGTCTGCAGACATGAAAAAACAACATATCATAAACTGTTTGTTTTATCTGACTTAGGCGCATTGTATCCATATTGATGGCATTAAATTAAAACGCAAGCAACAAACATACATGTGTTGGTTTTTGCAGCTAAATGTTATGTCAGAATTTAAACTAAATACGTGATTAAAACAGTTGTTACACCGTGACACACACTCTCACACATGCACGGAGTAGTCAGGACGGACGTAAATATAAAATACCTCATATTCGTGCAGCCATTTCCTCATCGTTACCGCCTGTCACTGCTTACGTTATTTCTTAACAAAAATAATTGCATTAATGAATGTCGTTTGTTGGATGGCGACTGATTTTTTTTTTTTTTTATCAGACCGGCAAACAACAAGTCAACTGGGCCTCTAATGACAGTGATTCGATCATCACCGTCCCTTACAGCTGATATCATCACCTGCGCAATTACTAAGTCGTTGCCTTTGTTGATTTACAATTTTTAACGGATTGACATCAATTCTCATATCGGTGTATGTTTTTTCAACCATAAACAAATGATACACCAATTGACCACAATGTAATTGAATTGGAAATAATAAATAGACGTCTTGTGTCAAATGCTAATGATGCCAACACCACCACTGTGATCATTACATCATTATGAGAAGAAAATCATATGCACCCAAACAAACGACTTTCTGAAGTTTTTGCTTTTTGATATGTTGATTAATGTGTAATATAATTAGCTGGTCTAGTGCAGAAATGTTAATATAAAATCATGCACTACCTTCGGTAGTTTAAGCCATAAAGCTGTGTCCTATAGCATGTTTTATGTGTCTGACACACAATTGGTTAATATCTACATGGCGCTGTTGAAATTAATGGCCATGTTGTTACATGTATTAGTTTTGGCACGCATTTCCTGCATATTCATAGCCTCTAGTATAATTGTAATGTCCATAAACTAAAATCTGTGCAAATTCATTTAAGAGCGAACTGCTAAAAAAGGTCACCTATTTACCTATTTACTTAATAAAGTATTGTCAGAACGTTATGCTCCATATTCTCCTTTTATATAGAGTCCTTCAACATTTCCTGACATTTGGTGATAATTTGATGCACATTTGCCTCGAAGCTGAGGGTAACTCGCCTATTTGGCTGGGATGAAACTGAATGGTCACGCATGAATATTTGAACGCAAAAAATATGCACACAAGGTCATTGCAGCATGTGTTCAACAGTGTTTAAGTCTACATTTATGTTACGAACGATGTTTCAAAAAGATTATATTAAGTCAGAAAGGGAAGGCAGCACTCAGCTCGACCAGCCGTGCCCAGAAACATTAAAAACACACAAGGCACAATACCCACCTCGTACCAATAAGTGATTAAATATCCAGCTTTAGAAACGCTTAAATCTGTAGTAACATAGTTTTAAATGTTTTGTTTGTACTTAAACATATACATATTAATTAAAGCAAGTATATGTAGTGTTTTAAAAAGTATATTTTACAATGCAAAAATAAAGATTTGCTAGGTGTTTTATAGAATGCTTTTGGAAAATGCGTAATAAATATTGTCCTGGTATATACCTGTGGTAAAATATATACAGTAGTAAAATGCTATGATCATGTTTTGATAAATCGCTTTTTTTTCATTTTACAGGTTTTGAGTAATTAAAGAGTGTTTTTGTTTACATCCAGAAAATATCATTCGGGATATGCGGTTTGGTGGTATGATGATACGCATTTGATATTATACAGGATATCCTGACGTGTCTTACACTTATCTGTAACGTACATGTTACTAGCTTGAACATACATCTGCACTGGCTGTATGTGCAAAGATGCAATTCTTTTTGTATGATTTTATTTAGGAACTTTAATATTTATCATTACAAGACGATGACTATACCTGATGCTAGGAGCATGTGACTTACGTCCGAACAATATTGTTGTGCGGTGAGTAATTGCTTATATGGAGGAATATTCAAACGTTACATGTAATACATGCTAGAAAGTCTGAAGAATAACGTCGACTAGACGCATTGCTGTTCATGTAATGTATTTTGATGTTAATCTGCCTCGTAAAACATTATACATGTAACTCGACTTCAAAGGAGAGCTTACTTAATATGTAATTACTTTAGTGGTTTGTCTATACATGCGATGGATGTACATGTATAGATATGACCGGACGGGAAATGTTTAACTGAAACATTGTAATGTAGATACTTGGTATATCCTTCAAAGTTCACTTGACAATATCAATGTAATCAAATGATCGAAATTGAAAGGATACAACGGTTACCAATGTTCGGGAACAAATTAAGTCAGGGATCTAAGCACGCATGCATACAACAATAATTTCAACTGGTTTAACCGGTTCAATTAACAAACGAATGTAAGTGTAATATCGCATCAAACTCCACACCAAAGGACACTTTATATTAGCAGTGTTCAGATCGACGCATTGCATTGTAAACGTGTTATCTTGAACATATGTAGATACAGTTGTCATAAACAGTTTATCATGCCAAATTTGTGGATTTTCTCTAAATTAATGGTCTGATGAAACTATATATACTAATTGCGAACTTCGTGTTACCATCAGAATAGGTCAACTTAGGTTTAATTGGAAACTACATGTACGCTCGTACAATAACAATCCGTTCAGCAATCAGTAACAATCAACCTCTGGCACAATGACAGTAATACGAATTGATTTGTAGACACTCACCCCGCGATATCAAATGATCTCAAATCATTAAACATAATGGAACACTTCTCACATACGAAATTTTGCCGACAAAGAATAAATGAACTTCCATTACGCTATAATTTAAAGTGAATAAAAATTGAGATAGAATGGCTATGCAGTAATGGTCTTCAATACAAAAGTACAAAGCCATATATCAAAGAGTACAAAACTACAAATCACTCAACCCATCGATACATGACTAATTCAATTATCACCGAAACATTTATAGACATGAAGGGTTTTGTGATACGCTATTTCACAGAGAGAGACCGAAGGAGAGACATTTATGCATGAATAAAATAATATTAGAAGGTTCTTGCGTTGAATATATCGATTTTCGCGAGCAAATTATGCAATATCGGTCCTTAAGGTTTGTGTCTGTGTAATACATCGAACGTCTTCGTGATACTCACCGCTTGTAAAAAACATGTAACAGTGGTTATAAATATAGAAAAGAAATCAGGCTCAAATTTTGCTAATAGAAGGTCGAGAATCAAGTCAAATTATCCGTACTATAGCGATATTGTCACAAGGGTGAAGTTAGAAGTAAATATCTAAGACATGGTGAAATACATGTAGCTCACACTAAATGGAATACTAGTCTATGTATAGTTTACTTCATGATTCGTACTTGTAATCATATATAACAAACTATCATCGATGGGTCGTTGAAAATAGCAAAACAGAATCAGTATAATTTTTCAAGAAGCTGAATAACATATCATCCGCAAGAAAATAAACATTGCATTGGAGCATCAGGTCATTAACACAATCCAACATCTATTTCCTGGGGATTTTGTAGTATGCTGAAATGATGTACATGCATACTTATACTTTATTAACCAGCCTGATGGATAATTTACATGTTGTATTTGAAAATGGCATTAAATAATATGTACACGATCACACTAATTTACTGACGGTTAAACTGAACTCTTCAAAGCAAAGCTGCGGAACTCCAAACAAAACAATGTTAATTTTTTCAGTCAAATATTTGGAAATTCTATAACAATGTGTTACAGTCGAAATATGAAAAGCCTAAATGTTCGGTTAGCTGTTTTGATTAGTAGTTATCATCCAATAACATGATTTTCACTGTTATTGTTAGGTCAAACATGCATGCGAAAATACATCTTGTTCAGTATAATGTATCGACACGTTTTACAACAGTCCGTATCTATTGGTAAACTAATAAGTAATAACCCAACCCAATATTCAATGCCTCAAAGTCTCAATTTATGCTTATACCACATGCACATCCTGACGATAAGATGGCCAAAGAAGATAGGTAACAAGCACCTCAGGCAAGTACACGACTGATCACAGACTCCATACTACAGACAAATGGAGATTGACCTGACACACACAGCGTAGAGTGCAGCCTAGCATAGCAAGGAAGCTCTGGATTGGAATCAAGAAAAGAACAATAATAAGATGAAGGACAACACATCTATGGTGCAGCATAATGGACGTCAATGTGTCGGTGGGAGAGCCAGTCCGGGCCATGAACGGAACAAGATGGATTACTAAGGTAAAGGCCATTTGTTTTGACCGCAGCTAAGATGATTAAATATACCTGTTAGATCGTAAGCATGCTTATACCATACATTATTGGAATTGTGTGGGTAAAGGTTGTATTGTGAGTGCATGCAGCATTCAGTTTGATGGTTTAATACTATGAATCGTGTGTATATGTACATAAACCATCCTGTCTTAATGACAATCCAACTAATAGTCAATATATTGTCTTATAAACGAAAATCGCGGTTTCACGGAATTTAATTTCAAGTATTAGCTAAGGGGACTGTGCTAATTACACTAAAGTATTTGAAAAGTCACATTTCCGTGCCAAACGTTATATTAAACATCATATATTATCAAGATCAATTATTTCTACAATTCTACAGATTTACATAATTATGTCTTTTGAATACAACCAGGATGTGGTTTAAACTTATTGAAGTTCTCGTACAGTTATATAATATTATTCAATATATATCAGGAAACCACCTATTATATTACATGTAATATATTATCACTATTTGTTTTTCGTTTGATACTTTATAATGCAGGAACCAGGATAATGTCGTAGCTTATTAAATTCTCTCTGTGATATTATAATATTACTTAAGGAATACCAGGAAATGAAGGTGTGTAGTTATGTAATAAGCTTTACTAAAACCACAAATCCTAAAATATTACATGCAAACGTGCTTATTCATATTGCGTTACGTAAAAAGATGGAATAATATCGTCATAATAACAAACTTAAATAATAAGTATACCTCTTTCCTTAATTCTGCCCATCATCACTATCTATTTTTATCTGAAAGTACCACTAGATTTCATCACAATTCGGTATCAATGTTCATTTACTGCTCCATTCTAAAAATAGCTTAATAACTGAAATAGATGCCGAACTCTTGTTTCCATGTCAACGATAGTCAGTGTTAAGTTTAAATAGGGTTCTAATTCATCAATGTGCACAGGTGAGGAGTACAGGGCTATCTTGGCTCCCTTTGTTAATGATATATCTAAGGATTATGTGTACTGAAAGCAACTAATGATGTGTTTGGAAGATTCGATTGTCATAAACTTGTATTACATGCCAAATTAGTTTACCTCTTAAGCGGATCTAAGTGTCTGTCATAGCTATTATGAACTTTGTGTCACCTTTGGCGTTTGTTGATTGGATATTTTATGACGCAGATAATCCGTCCTAATCAGAGACTGAAACAATTCATCTCGATTGATTGGTCGAAACTTGTCCCGTTATAGTGTATTTAATGACCGCAAATCATATAGTACAATAGAAAACGTTGTCACGTTGGAAATAATGTCGACACCATGTCAATGAACTTCCAACTAGCAACGAATTTCAAGATTGTTTTCGAAGGTGAACATTTCAAGAGAGCAGGAAATACATTCAAAATGTATCAATTGAAACATCACACACATTGATCTACCGAAGCATCTGTAACGGGTTAATTCTTCTAACAACAAAGGCAAATATGGAACATGTTAGTGACTTTACGAAACGAGATAATAGTTGACGGGGAATGTATATTTTCAATACAGTTATGGTTGTTATTAACTCCACGCAATAGATAAGTTGTAATCAATAAAGCATGTTTCAAAGACTAGTTTACGCCAAATATATATGAAAGCGATCGACGTAAGCAATGAACAAAACACTTAATACATTTATGTACCTATAGAAATATGATATATGTTGAACAAAATTGTTAATGTAATATTGTCGTTGGGGCTTTTAAACGGCATACAATCATCCAATATGTTTGGTTTTCCTGTCAAATTACGTGGCACACGGGTCAGAGAGTAAATGGTAGAAACCAACAGACTGAGTATAAAATAGTTGTACTAAATGATGCTACATGCAAATTATTTAAATGTGTTCACTGTGTAAAGGGGAAATGGGTTGATTTGAAACTGACTGCAGATAAATATTACGAATGCAGAATTCAGAGGAAACGCTTATTGACTAGGATGGAGATAACCCTCAATTCGGCTGAAGTACTATTATGGTTCATCGACAAAACTCATTGTTAACACCGATTTAAGTGTAAATAAACATTCACTCTTAGAACACGGAGAAACCGTTTGTGCATTTGTAATCGATTTATGAGGAAATGTCGTTTCAAACCGAAAGGGTTACTGCAGTCCTAATCAAGACGTCATTACATTATGGGATCGTAATATAAACGTATATACAGGATTTTGAAATGTCCTCTTTAAATGTAGTTTAAATAACGATTTTCTTAAATTAAGAACGTAACTGTAACCATACAACTCAACACATTTGAAAAAACTCTGTGTTGTCCGCAATCCTATTTCGTCAGAAATAAAAAAAATATATTAAATTAAAATAGAATTAGATGTGACCGGTATAAAGGTCCGAGTAAAAGTCCATTTTCAGGCATGTGTCCGTTCAACCGACTGTATTTTATTTATTATTAGAGAGGTTGTGATTCGAACGTGTACGACTACGTGTACGTGTAGCTACCCGTACATGTATACGTTCGCGTTGCAATTAAATTTGGCTTACGAAAGGCAACGTGTGCGTGTAACATCACCTGACAATTGTAACATGATTTCTTCGTGAATCGATAATGAGTGTTTATATAAACTCCATGAAATCACGGGCGATGAATTACTGGGTTTTCCGTGCATACGCATACCTGTGTGACATAGTACACATTATATTTTCGTCTGTCACACGTCGGTTACTTGTAGAAACTACACATTCCTGGATGACGTAATACTCAAAGGTAGTATTCACGTACACGTACATGTTACACGTTAACTTTCGCAACCTCTCTATTATTACCTCTGATCATTGCGTCGCAATTGGACTGTTACAGCCACATAACATTGGTGTTTTAACGTCTCAGTTACCCATTCCTACACCAAGGTAACGTAAAGCATAAGTTATTTTTGCTCAGAGAAATTTAGCAGTGTAACCGACGGAGATAGAACCCGGAACCCGTAATTACAAACAATGCGATCTACACCACCACCAGATGACATTCAATTAACCAACACAATGCATGGACCTATAAGTAAAATGGCCAACGCTATAGTAATAATAACTTACATTTAATCATAGGACACGATATGCACGTTGGAGCATACCCTTGTCAAGTGTATATGAATATTAGATGTAATGAAAACAACTATTTGTAATAGCCCTTTCTAGCTGCTAGCTGGTACCTTTATCGTGATTGTAATAAACCTTTGAATGGAGAAATAAATCATTTATGCTTAACTTATGCACAATGGTTGGTTTTCAAACAAATACCTGTTACATATCGCTTAATTTAAATCAATCGCGAAAAGAATAATTATTCCATTGTGTGCATGCATTGCGCATGATATGACGATAAAATATTTTTTTCAATATCTGTCATACTGGGAATTCATCCAAGGCAATACAATACAAAATAAATTCAGGATTAACTGGTACGGATGAACGATAAACATGCATGGTGGTACACGTTGATACGACGTGACAAATTGAACATTACACATGCATGGTGGTACACATTGATAGGTCTTAACATATTTGACGAAAACATGCATGATGGTTAACGTTTATACGGCGTGACAAATTGAACGATGCACATGTGTGTTTATACATGTTGATACGACGTGACAGATTTAACAATAAACATGCATGATAGTACACGTTGATACGACTTGACAGATTGGACGATAAACGTGCATGGCGGTACACGTTCATACCACGTGACAGATTTAACGATACACATGCATGATAGTACCCTTGACATAATGAACGAAACAATGTAGACCAAGTAATTTTGGTCCATAATGAAAATGGTTTGCCAATAACGTTATATAAAGATCGTATATGAACCCTCACCGGGTTGGTGGGATTCGAACTCACGACCCCAACGGCGACAGCACCTAGCACAGACGTGACTGCTATCATACCGACTGCGCCACCAAAACAATTCATTAAAGTTGCTCAAATGACGCTGATATTGTCGTTGTCACTACATTACCTGAGGTATAAGGTTAAGTTTTTAACCACTTGGATTGTATGAATGTCTTGGAAAGTAACTATCCATTAAATATTGATAAATTGTATATGAACCCTCACCCGGTGGATGGATGTGTCTGTGTTCGTGGAAAATTAAAGAGACACGCATGTTATCCACAGAATATAAAAAACCTTAATATAATAATTATTATTATTACCATTCAGATGCTTTTCAACTAGAAACTATACAAGACAAGTATGCAATCATAGCTAGTTATGCTGGGCGCCAGATTGTTAACCGGTCAATCACCGTTAATGAATACCGCTGTAACCTGCAGAAGTGATGACCTTGTCAGTTGCTTGAAATGAACCGTCTGGTTCATAATTGAATATATTTACAGGAAAACTGGTTGGATCGGATGGCCGCCTTTGATTAGTACTAAGCATCTTTAATGAAGCTTTAATGTGATATAACATAGTAAGTTGATACAAACAAATTAAGAGGACTAAGAATTGTATACATGTTTCTATACACACTCAGGTTCTTAATATATTGACATAGCAAAAGATAATCGCCTTTAAGTAAATGTATACGTTTTATACCGTCAACCACCTCAGTCACTGTGCAAGGACGACCAGTTGTTATTGGTCTTATAAATGGTGGTCGTTTTCTGTTTGTCGCGAAATATGGATTGCTACATCTTGTTAATCTTGTTAATTGCAATTCTGTGCTATTTTCCTGCATGCACACAGTCGCACCGTCTAACATCTCTCACAAGGAACAGATAGCTCACTAAACATTTAATTAAAGGATAATTCAAACAAAAATCATTCAGTATTGACAAAGACAAAAAATTGCTTTCATTTCTAAATAGTGAAATACATAATGTCTGACATGACCATATATTAATTTCAAAACATTTGTATTTGGATATTGGTATATAATAGATGATAATAATAATAATTTGTTGTTTCGGTGTAAGATGGAATGTTATTTTACCGAGTGAGCAGCTGATGCAATATTTTCACGAGTGGCGTAGCATGGCATAGCCACGGGTGAAATTTAAGTCAGACGCCCAAGAGGTGATTTAACTTTTAATCTTACACCGAAAAACACAAATGCTCTATTTATTTCATGCTTTATTTCGATTCCTCTAAATCAGTTAGCAATTAATTGGTGCCTAATAATGCACATTGACGTTTGATTCAATAGATCGATTTTCGACGTAAATGTTATTTAATATATTGTTAACTTAACTGTACATAGTGTAAGTGCATTGTACGCATTTTGACGTTTTCCTATTAAGTATACAAGTTATCGCCTTGAAATTATCAACAGTGAAATTATCGGATACTAATTCACCGTAATTGTGCGGTAAAAATAAATAAATATATATACCAGGACTGGTATTCACAAAGCTTCTTAAGTGAAAACTTAAATATTTCGACTTAAGTTAAAAATTTGTATAGCTCATATGTCCCACATTTTGAAGAAAAATTCATGTTTTCTTAGTGAGTATAGTAGCTGTTTACATAATGCTTCAAAACTATGTAAAATATTAGTAATTTTGATTTTCTTGGTTGGCAGGTACACTTTAGAAAAATGTAAGATTTTAAGAATTTTCTAAGTTTTCTGCTAAGATGCTTTGTGAATACCACCCCTGATTTAGATAGCACCCTTTTCATGCGAACGCACGTTCAAAGGCAGTTTACATGATTGTGTTGCAGCCACAATGGCGCAGGTGCATCCTCTACCAGTGCAGATACAGAATGATCTGACCAGAGGTACAGACTGAGAGAAAGCCCCTGAAGGGATAGAGTGACATTAGATACAGGCAAGTCCGGCGCTTAGATACAGGCAAGTCCGGCGCTGCAGAAGTGCGCCTAGCTCTTATTTCGAATAGACAGCCTGGTCCTTTAATGTGCCCGGTGTATAGCACCGATACACAGCTTCCTGGCACTTCCAGATACTTTGCAGACAACACGGCCAGATATAGCGGGAAATATTATAAATATTTCAGAAATGTCAAGTTCCGATGCCAGGGATTGAACCCACGACCTCTGGATTGACAGCCCAGCGCACTACCACTGAGCTAAATCCACTTATAAACATTAAATAAATACATATTATAGTGATCTATGCTTGTTGCCAGCTATTGTCTACTGAAGAAGATAGTTTGTGCGCATCATAAAGAAGTGTGCGGCATTATCATTAACGTATTTAGATATTGTCAAATAAATCATCGTCAAAAGTGAATAATGATGAAACAGTTATCAGTTAGCTGCATTGTATGCACATGATAAAATGGTATCACATCAAAACGTGTGGTACAATGTTAATTATTATGAAAGTATGTCCCTGTAGACAATAACGTATACCCTCCTTAACAAATCGTTTGATTTATTGCGTCTGTCAATTGAGAGTGATATGTAAATAGGCTCAATTAGAATCCGAGCATGCATCGAAAAAATGCACAGACAGCTTTGAAATGCCTGACATAATAGAGGTCGTCGACTCCCCCATTTGATGTGTTACCACATAATTAACACTGCAGACACATTAACGGGTATGCATTTTTATTATATACGTCTAGACAATTTTTGCACTACTTGTGGTTAGGCGCATTAGAGAAAACGTTAATGCCACCCTGGGTAATAATTTGTAAGTATTACAAACAGTTCTTGATGCAAGTAATAAATCATGAAGAGTTGCTTTTAAGAGCTAATACATCATTAAATCATATTGATTTGATAGCATTTGTCCTGTGTATTCGTAACCAGTGTTAATTAACCGCAATCTTCCACAGAATTTGATTTGGCTTCAGTTCATAACTGGAATGCTTTCACGGAACAACTCGAAGATGTAATAATATTGTCCTTAAATTGCAAATACAAATAAATTCGTTTTCAACGCAGAGTAATTAAAATATTTAGCTTAATGAATTGAATCTGGGTTTTAGATTTTGATCCTGAATATTTGAGATCAGTCTCGAACACAATAAATCCCTTTTTATAAGTAAGATTTGTTTTTAATGATGATATTCTGAAATGATTATGTACATGCTAAGGAAAAAAACATTTGCATAACTTGACAATTGTTTTCATAACATATTATAAACATAATTAAGTTTGAGTCTGATCCTGAAATATAATCTTGAGTCTGTTCCTGAAATATAAGCTTGAGTCTGATCCTGAACACTCATTTCATGTGAAAACGGGTATGTATGTTAGTTTATCAAAACGGTAATAATTATACTAAGCGTACATGTATATTCAAATTTCCGTAAGTATCTAGTAGTACATAAACAACCCCACCATCGAACAACACAATATAATTTTAACAATTAAAGGTTAGAGTCTATAAATCTTTAAAGCCTGAAAAAAAACCGAAGAGCCCAAGGGTAATTCTTACGTGATACAACCATATCCAATTGTTCATTAAACAATCACATGTTCGTGCCAAGAATTGAAGACATGTTGGCTTACATAATAACAAGGAATAAAGTTTACGTTTTAGTAAATATGCTTACCACAAAGCAGACATAAAAACAAAGCTAATTTATTGTATTATGATGTTGTAAAACTGGATTATGATCATGTTAACTTACTTATCATGTTCGGTAATCTGATACGCATACTCCATTATCTGAGTTCTGGGGAGGTATTCAATATTGATCTTACTTAATTGGAGGATAGCCAATTAATCGGCTGTTACTGACCAAGAGTTTAATATGATGTGATCAGATTGGTTGTTCTTATCCTTAAGTCAATTGAGATCAATATTTAATACCACCTCTGATAAATGAATTAAAGGGGAAACTGCAATATTGCAATTTAAATGTGAAGTTGTCAATGATCTTTGCTTTTATGAAAATACAGGATAACCTATAGCTAAACATGTAAGGATGTTACTGCAAATTAATTTCAAAAACAAATAGTCGCGGATGCTGGTTACAAACCACGCAAAACGTACTATTTTGTGTCGACCTCCAAACTTAAAGAAAGCTTGAAATAATTCAGAGTAAAAGATCTTTCATTGCATATACTCACATTAAAATCAAAGCTTCATGTTAACTCACTCGTGAATTTGTAAAAAACAACAATGCATCGTCTTTAAGTATGTGGAATACAAGTCTACAAATTAACCACCATAACTACACCATTATGTAAATACGCCTGTTTGAATATATCTGGCAGTGCATTTCATATGACAAATCAGCGTTTCATGACTTGTATCTTTGTTATTGTCGATAAACTCTAACTCTAGGTATGCGTGAATGACGCGACAGACTGTCGGATTTAAGATATACATGTATGGAGTCTTTGTGGTCATGCAGTTATATTTGTATTGTTCACCTGATGTTCGGGCATGTGACACGCACTTGTGGTCTTTGCTTTTTGGGGTCGTTTTTGTTTCTTTTCGTGCTTTTGGTTTTATTTTTGCTCAGGACATTCTGCTGAATACTGCTATTCCGTATCTGTCTTATTATTATTATGCTAATTATGTTATTTTTTTATTACAAAATATGGAATACGTTTTGAATTTGATTAAACGCGAACAGTCAAACATTATATCAGGTATAATATAGTATGCATCATTATAATATATGTAGACCTCGTTTCTTTATATGCCTACTGTTACAACATAATCTCATTTTCCCCAGTTCAGTCGGACTAGCTTTCGTTAGCGTTTTCAATGCGCCTAGTAATACATTAGGACTTTAGGTACTAATACATGTACCAACATTTCTTGGCTTTGCAAATAGTTTTCAGACAAACAGCTTTTACAGCTTCTATCATTTGTCCTCAATACTTGTACTTTGGAAAAACGTTTGTATGTCTGCGTCTTATACAATACTGAATATTTAATAAACTATTGCCAGTGTTAAATTCAATTCTTCCCCTATACAGTCTATTCGTGTCTTTGTACCAGCATCTTTGTAACTAGAGGAGTTAATTTCTCATCATTTATTGTTAGTGTTTTCCACGAAAAGTGCTGTAATGTATATCTGCTTCCTGGTATGGCATTCAGGAAAAACATAACAATAACGCTGCAGGCACCGAGATCCGTACAGTTTATGTATATATCAAATGTTTTTATTTATATGAACATCATTAATAACTTGATCACAACAACTTTGAGAGAGACAGCACGGGAATAAATTGAAACAATGTGTATTGTATTGATGCTACATTATATATATTATTATTGCAACATTTATACAACGTTGATGATATTTTTATAGCATTGTGTTTATTAAAATATCCTATGTCAGTGTAGCAATACCACGTGACTTTTGACTACAGTTACAAGAAGAAATTGGTAAAAATTGGAAAATAAAATAGTCATAAATATTTTATTTCTTCATCGATTTTTATGAAATATACACCACGCTAAGGAGACAAATATTTGCTTCCCATGAAATATAAAATCTTTTTCAACGGTTGTGCCGTTTTGTCAATTACCTTGTGAAACCGTGGAACGTGTAGGTTTCACAGGGTAATGGAAAAATCGGTAATACTCCTGAAAAAGATCTTATATTTCATGGAAAGCAAATGCTTTTCCCCTTAGCGTGGCGTATATTTTATAGAAATCGATAAAGAAATAAAATACTTATGGCTATATTTGTGTTCCAATGTTAACAAATTTCTACTTGTAACTGTAGTCAAAAGCCACGTGGTATTGCTACACTGCTATGTGATATATTTCATAACTCGAGAAGAAGTTCACTGATATTGAAATCATTAATACAATAACGCTGAATATTTGTATGGTGTCTTGAGAGCGAATTTGGCGGTTTACTCTTCGATTAAGGTGATGTGAATTTCTGAGGCAATACTGCAATATTAAACTCAAAGGGAATAACTGATTTTATTCAACCAACATTATGCTTATGAGAGAACTGTTTTCGGGCTACAAACATCAGTACATGTACGATTGTTAAGGACATCTATTCCGATATCAAACAGCAAAGTAACGGTTGTGTTTGTGATAAATTGTTGATTTCTTTAACAGTTGTTTGTACAGTTTACAGGTTATTGAATACACTCAACGCATAGTATAGTGCAATCAGGGTAGAAATCTAGTTACGCAGCAGTCGATTTCACTATAACAGTGTAAAACCAATTATAAAGGCTTATTTTGTACAAACAGCTATGATTTCAATCCTAAACTAACAAACTATATTTCTCTACCTGTTCAGACAATCGTTGTTATTTTTTGCGTACACATAAACTGCTACGCCACTGTCACAATAACCATACTGGACTGTACATATGGTATGTTCATTTAAATAGTTTATTTTGAACATCCAGAAGGTCGTGGTGTATTTTATCGGCATGTGTTAGTTAAAATATTACTAATTTGTCAATAACATGTGCACACACATGTTATAAAATGTCTGATTTTTTTTAGATCCTCTGGATGGGATTGTATCATTACATACATGTAATATAATACAATATGTTTACTTCAATATTACGGTACGGAAAGATGTTTGTAATTATCTGCACACATTCCAATGATACTAAGTAAACCTCATATATGCACAATGATGAGACACACAAAGAATCGACTGTTGTAACTTATTGCAATATGGTACTAACCGTTCATTATTCACAGAAAGTTTGATGTAATTATGTTCATATACATTCTAATGATATTAAGTGAACCTCAAGTATGCACAATGCTCAGACACATAAAGCATCGACAGTTATAACTTATTGCAAAAAAGAACTTACGTACGATGAGTGATTTGCTCTTCTAAATACCTCATTTATGTCATAGACTTCTTGCCGTCAAACTATGGATGCAGTCATCTCATTCCTATCACTTCCAGCCATGACTTATTAGTACCATCATATTTTCAACTATTAGTTACTTTAAAATGCTTCCATTCAGGGCTTGTATTATGTTCAAAAGATTAATCAGACTATGTAGACATATTAACTGTTTTCAGGCAAAGTGATAAAACAGATTTATACTTCAAGTAGACATGTGCCAATTGTATCTAAAGGGTCAAATAAAACAGGAAATAAATGCAGTTTCGATGTCTTTTTTCGTTCAATCTTGCGCATTATCACTTTTAATGCATTCATTCTTTCAATCTACGCTTTCAATCTAACAAGCGGACAGTTGACCACGCAATGTTTATATTTTGAATGTTTTTTATCGTTAAGGCTAGAATTATTTTCGGCGAGCTATAAAATTATCATCGTACAACCAAATCATCCATCTACATTTTGTGTTTGTACACATTGATATAATAGTAATGTAACGTTCAATTGATTACATTAATTTGAAAATATTGCAAATGTTTAAGAAGTATGTTACCGCATCATGTTATAATGTGATACATCTGTAAGTATGGTATATCATTCAATACATATGCATCATACTTATGTCATAAAGAATAATTAAGTATCATTTTAACTCTTAATCCTGTTACACACATTTTAGCGCACAATACGTTACCCCCCCCCCCTTGTAGTGTATGGACACAACCCTGTTTGGTGTTATTTGAGTTCAAACACAGTTAAACATTGTTTTCGGTTGTTGACCGGCCAATGCCCCGTCTGATTTAGTCACCAATATGTTCACCAAAAACAAACAACATTAAAAGCATTCGCATTTAGTAGCCGATTACGTAATACTACTACAATTAAGCAAAATTAATATGTTTGTTTGCTCAATGAATGGCGAAATCAATTGGTAATGCAATTCATATCTAATAATTGCAATGACGTGAATTGAAACGTTTTAACCTGGCACTATCCTGACTTAATGGAACCATTATGTTTGTCAAAAACGATTTTAGTATCAAATATTATCCCATCAAATCTTAATTGTGAGCTTTAATGCGGGTATGCATGCAATTGGCGTTTAATTTTAAGCATTTAAAACAGTATACACTTTACATCAAATCACATAAAATAAATAATTTATCATTTGCATATACAATGCGTCTCCCTTTATAGTAATATGCTAATTTCAAAAACCATTGAGTGAGTCATTCGTTGTGGAGGATCTGTATATATCTTTGAAAGAATACCGGATGATTGAGACCATGGATCATTGAGACAAGATCATTGAGACCAGATTTCTGGAGTATTGAGACCAGACACCTGGAGTATTGAGACCAGATTTCTGGAGTATTGAGACCAGACAAATATTTTTCCAATTTGTTGCATTTGTCATTAATAAAACGTTAAGTGGTATTAAATATTAGATATGAGTTTAAAGTGCATATTATTGGTTTATGTTCATTCGTTCGTTGAATAGGAGATCAGAAAAACTGATCAATTGCGATATCTATATTATGTGAATTTGCTATAAAGAGCAATGCTTAATTGATATTAAATTATTTAAAGTGGTTTACTGTTGATTCCATTTACAAAGTACATATTTATGATAACCAAATTGTTAAAATACTAAGGGCTATTCCTCAGAAATAGCATCATTTATTGAAGAGAATCTATAAAAAGAATTTATGGGTGTCTAGCCTAAACGCGAGTGTTTTTCACAGCGTGTTATTTGCACAGCACAACAACGTTCCAACTTTCATCCTTGCAGGTTTGGAAATTAAAATTTACCCACCCACCCTGTTCCCCCTTTTGTGTTTATCGAACGCGTGCTGCTGTCTTTGTTCTATCTTTTCAGATCTCCGAATGTATCAAGCTTGTTTACTAGTACAGTACTCAGAAACCCGATGTGGCTCGATTAACTTGTTTTCCGGTAACACAGACCTGCTGTCAAGTGCCGTGGCGACGAAGCGAACAATATTATAAACATTGGTGTTATTTTAATTCAAAAGTGTTTTTTGTTTATCCATTTGATGCGTCATGGCGGGCAGCGCTAGGATACATGATTTCGGGATCCTGAATACATGTTTAACAAGTGTTATTTGGGTCTGGTTGCTGTTTCCCAGGACCAGCCTATATCACACTATTCCGTTATTCAACTTCAAGTTGAAGTTGCAGTTAGTTATTTGCAGTTAGTTAGGGCTTGCCAACATCATAGTTTTGAGGCAGCCCGTGCTATTGTCACATTTGGGACTGGTTGCTGTTACCCAGGACCATCCCATATCATACTCACAGTATGTGCAATTATCTATGTTCAATTGCCAGTTAGCAATTGCCAGTTAGTTAATTTTAAAATTGCTTTACATCGAGCCACGTCATATATCATGCCAACATTAAACAAACATCAAATCTAGTTATTTTGTCAGTTATTTCTTAAGTACAAACAACGACCAAGTTGGTCCAATAGGTAATTTCCTTGACTTGGGGATGTACCCAGAGCAGGGATTTGTACCTCATAAATAGGCGAATTCAAGGCGCATCAGTTGCAATTTTACGCGCCTTCAATGAGCTGCATACTTGGTGTAAAAAGATTATTCTAAAATAACATATGTATGTACATGTTGTTTATAAACTTTATACTAGTCGTGTGCCTATCATATACATGTGATTGCTGGACTATTGAGACAAGACACACATATTGTCTATTTATTGCATTTTTTATGAATAAATCTGCAAGTGATATCAAGTACTGTGTAAGAGATTGTAATATAACAGAGTCTGAGACCATGCAGCCACTAATACATATATTTCTGATAATCAGTATTACCCAGCCCTAATTCTCATTAACAGACAGATTTAAAATTATTTGTAATTTGTATCAAATTAAGGTGAAACGATCGATCTAAATATATATACATACTTTATATACTATTATGTCAATATAAATAATAATATTGGTTTAAATACAACTTAATTTTTACACTAACCATGGTAAACAAGATATTTCACAGTCCTAATTGATTATTTAAATTATCACATTCCTATCAACACCTATAATAATACCAGTGATAGGCATTTACCTATCAAATCAATTATACAACTTAATGGGATTATTGATAATCCTTTAACAACCCATTATACAAATTGATTGGATTATCTGATGTACATTGTACAGCATACTTTGATTTTTTAATTAATTGTCTGCTGAAAATTATACATTTGTTAACAGATTGTTAAATAATTATATTGATTACACAATAGAACCTTTTTTGAGCAACACCCTTTGTGAGCTGCAAATATTGGTCGTTATTTAGAGGATGTGTTCAAAAGAGGAAATTATAGTAATGTCTAAAGATGTTGTATTGTACTAATTCAAGCTGTTGCTATAGAGAGGTGATTAATAGATGAATAAACTGACATAGCAGATCATGAAAGCATTGATATTATGTTGACTAATAATTCCAATTATCAATCTGAATATAATCAACATTCAGCGCTAAAACTAACTTGTTCAAAATGTTCTTCGATGATTTTACACTTCATAAATTCGAATAATTTGGTTGAATTATTATTTGATAAAAAAATTTGTGTTACAACTCACAAATCAAATTGATTATACACTAACAATACTGTCTTTATACTGTCGATAGTTCTAGGGAATATAGTCAATTTTAGCGACAAACGTACTTAAAGCCGAAATATGTTGCTTATACATGTACCTTTGCGACTTATGTTGTAAATTGTCGAAGACATTGATTATGTCGATTTATCAAATAAATGTAAGTTACAAAATATAACTAGTCTATTTAGAATTATTTTTAATTTAAATAGCAAATAATATTATGTAACTAGTAAACTACTATATAGAGGATATTTGTTGATTTTGGTGTAAGATCGTATTTTATTTCATCGAGTGATCACATAAAATCAATATTTTCACGAGTGGCGTAGCCACGAGTGATAATATAATCTTATGTGATCACGAGTGAAATAAAATTGATCTTTCACCAAAAATCAACAAATTTTCTGTTTATTATATGCTTCAATTTCTCTTAAAAGGGTATCGTAATTGGCTTAATTGGAAAAATCACGTCGAAATTGGAACGTCACGACGTGATAATTGTAACGTCATGATGACGTAACGTACATTTTAAAGCCCGGTGCCGTTGACGTTACATTTCTTTTTCTGAACGATACTGGAACCAGCTTCTAAAACAGTGAAAATAACAAAGTGGTAATTTCACTGTTATTTTCACTGTTATTTTCACTGAAAAATCTCCGTAATCCATTGAAAGCAAATAATAAAATACTATCTTACTTCCAAATAACATTGAGTTTTAATAATTCTAATATAATGTAATTAATTAAATTAAGACATGAATATTATCACTGCTGAACTACAAATTGGATTTACATAAACTAAAAATGGTTAATTGCGGGGGCGGTTGAATGCCAAATTCAATCCAGCGGATTTTGTTTAAATCTTACTTTTTTTTCAATATTTATGAGATTTGTTTAATTGTTAATTGTGTCATCAATATTGATTTAAAGTATGATATTGGGATTAATATGATAAGGATTAATGTCATGCCGGAGGACTTTTTCTGTTCATTAAAATGATGTCTATAATGATGTGTCAGCCATAATTGGATTATATTATTTATTCTTTATTAGTCCCCTACCGGTTTCTGACCGGAGGGGACTATAGGTTTGCCGTCCGTCCGTCCCTCCGTCCGTCCGTCAGTCCGTCCGTCCGTCAAACAATCTGGATCATGACATTACTCAAACAGTTTCCAAGCTAGGTTTGTGGATAGGGGGCAATAGGGGGATTATGCACGTCTAAAAATATTTTGATTCAGACAAAACTTGTGGTTGCTATGGCAACAGAAAGAGTGAAAATATGTCCAAATCTGGATCCTGCCATAACTCAAGCAGTTTCCAAGCTAGATTTATGAAACTTAATATGTGCATAAGGGGCAATAAGGGGATTATGCGCGTCTAAAAATATTTTGATTCTGACAAAAATTGTGGTTGCTATGGCAACAGAAACATTGAAAATGGCCTCAAACCGGTAGGGGACTTCTGTATTGCTTGCAATTCTCAATTACTTGTTTCTATCTCATTTACATATATACAAATAAGTCAAATTGATAAATTGTTGTATATATAATTGTTACAAATTAAGAAGAAAAAAAAAGGGTTTAAAATGGTTTGTCGTAATATTTTATTAAACTGTTTTAACCATTAATATGTCTTAAAACAACATAAATATATCAGTATATTGGCCTCAATAGTGAAATAACTATATTAATTATGCGGTCTCAATACTCCATAGTCTGGTCTCAATGCTCCAGAAATCTGGTCTCAATACTCCAGAAATCTGGTCTCAATACTCCAGAAATTTTCTGGTCTCAATAATCCATGGTCTCAATGCTCCAACAGCCCTTTGAAATATCCACTTCGGGGATTCGGATGGTATGTTCAGTGTTTGTCTCTTATTGTGGTTGCTATAGGCGCTGGCACAGCTTTTGTGTGACCTTCTGTCGTAAATTAAGCCTTTGACATCATGTTCTCGGTATTACGTCATTTAAGATATTAAGGACATTTATACTTTACGCTGCTCCTAAGGTGTATTTAAATTATATGAGAAGTCAGCATAGATAACTATATAGTAATGGTATTCTTGCTGGCCTCCTGATTCCTGCCATGTTATCTTCATTGGAAGTGATCAATTCTAGGAAAATCCTCCCCCTGGTATTGACATAATGCGCTGGACTATTTGTTACTGGGGTGGAAAATAATCCGTCTTGGAACCAAATTTCAATGTACTGTACAATGTAGGTCTGCTTCTTTATATCCGTTGATTATACATGCTTAGAATATGCTCAGCCTGGTGATTAATCAGGATTTTGTGTACATCTTTCAACACGTGTGTGTGCATGACGTGCTCTGTTGTTTCTGTAGAGTGATTTGTTATTATCTTTGGATACTGCACCACAATCATTGTACTTGTAATTGATGCCTGCCCGATTGTTGATGCATCAACCAACAAGGGGACCAAGATGGCCCTATATTGCTTACCTGTGATGAATTGCTTTTGCTACATACCGAATGCAGCAAAAGTGTCAAGACTGTTCAACATCGCTAAAATAAGTTCATCTGATAGATACTGGTAGTACTGTTAATGCTAAGTCTAGATGTTACAGAAACATACATTCTAACAAAGTTTCATGAAGATCGAACCATAAGCGCTCACTTGTTTTTTCTAAGATTTAACCTATTGGCCAAGTTTTTGACCCCACGTGAACCAAATTCGAAGTTGGCCATAAGTGTGGCCTCTAGTGTGATCACAAGAAATTGTGAATGGACGACGGTCGGACGAAGAGCAACCACATAAGCGTAGAGACATGTGGGCTAAATGATAATAGAAATCGGACTTAGAAGGCAGCACTCAACTTAAATAGCCGAGCATAGAAAACATACATACCTGTTCTTTTATATTACAAAAACGTCAATTTTTATTGACTAAATAGTAATTATGATAGTTGTAAATATTTTATTTAAATTTGTACATGTGCTAAGCACATGTCCTGAATTCATTTTAGATCGCAAATTACTTTTTAATATATAGATAATGTCAATGTGTCTTAATTAGTTGTATATTCTCTTCTTATTTCTCACCAAAAACACCTCCGTTAATCAAACTACATATGATCTGATCAAATGTAGATACGATTTCTTACACTCATTTTCTAATTAGTGCAATAGTACCATATTTACAAAATTCAGTTTTTTACTAGTGTTTTACTGCAGCTTTTATGGATATATTAACGGTGGTGTTTTGGATTTAAACTATGTGATTAAGTTAAACTGTGATAATATGTAAGATAATTATGTACCACTGTCTCTTGTAATTCTTTATAGAATGGCAATGTATATATAACTATATGGATTTATATGATGTTTTATGATAATTGTATATGTACATTGATGAGACATAAATAAAGAATAATATTTTTACCATAGTTAGACGACACAAAACCAACTGAACGAGGAAATGAACCCAACCACTGAAATTCCCAGCTGTCATCAAGTACACTAATAATACACATATTGTTCATTAAAAGTAATACTGCTGCTTTGGATTATATAGTTTGGTCTAACAACTGCATTCAGCAAACAGTTATTGTTCTTCACACCGGAAATCATAAAATATTTACACATATTGTACATAATTAGTGCACACAAGCATTTTGTTAGTCTTGGACTGCAAGCAAGTACTAAAAAAAGAACGAAACTATTATATTTTTGATACTAACACTGATTTTCACGATGTAACACCCAACATGCATAAACGTAACAAAGACATTTCTCTCATGGCGGTTTACAAATTATCTGTATATTTGGTAACAGCGGGACCTAACTTGATAGATATACAAAACAGGCTAGTTCAACGGAGCGATTAATTTTGTTCAGAGAAATATAACCGTAATGAGGTGTGAAAGCTGGTATATCATTGCAAACTGGAAACATCTATACCACACTTGTAATTAATCAGGTGGTTTATGGAGAACAGTAACCGTGCACTCTAGATGCTTTCGTTATGCTGCTAAGATATGCGCACAACGTTTGCTTTGCAAGTAGTAGTACCTAGTAATTCGAAGTCACTGCGCATGTGCAAATGGACCGTCCTCTTCGTTAAGCTCGTGCAAGCCAAAACGTTTGGTTCTAATAATGGAATATCAGTTAACCAACAGTCCTTTATTTAAGGATATTCCTTATTAAATGTTATCGTCCATTTGGCCATATACAAAAAAAGTATGTGTACCGTGTTCAGCTTATATGCAATGTATAGGTATTCATGTTAGCTTATCCATCAATACTACAATTTGAGAGCATGTCTAAATTGAAGCATATCCGTCAGGTAACAGTTTCGTGTCATTATAATCGAGGGATTTGTTTAGATCAGGAGGACGAAAGGATGTTAACTACACTCAACCAAATTCCTAACCGGTCACTTAACATCGTATCAACATTTCTGTCACTAAATTATTTAAAAAGTGTTTTATCAGTTTTAAATGTATAAGCTATGTGGATACAACATAAAAATAAAAAATAATGATGAGACTATTATTAACAAACATAATTGTTGACTCTTATAAACAACAACCCCCAAAACTAGAAATCACATATTAATAGCATTAAATGCATAATCAGTTACCCCTTTAGATTTAATTAAATACAATACATAATATGTTTATATTGACAATTAGACAACAATTTAGCCAGTTGCAAAGTTTCACTGTTAAAGGTCGTTTAGTTGACGAGAAATACCAACTTTAAAATCATCGACTTGTTATATTTATCTTGATTTTTGATAGTTACAATGTTATTCACCATAGGTATTCAGTATCGCCTGAAAAGTTCAAATGCATTGATGGGTAGCTGTAATTGAAGCACAGAGAAGACAATTGATAAAAGAAACAGTGCATGAAATTTAACTTAGCCATCACCCCGTGGTGCCATTGAATTGAGACTTTTATTTTGTTCTATTTTCAATTAAAAGGGAGGTAATTTCAAATTCCTGAACTTAAAAGCTAGTTATTTTATAACGTGTAATTATTTTAGAAATGTTAACTGTTTTTATGTTTTGGCAATCGTCATTAAGTGGCATTGTGTATATTTTGTTACATTTCCAATGACAAACGCTGCATTACGCATCAGAAACCTTTTTGTGAACAATGGGCAATAACTCTGCATAGTATTCGACACTGTGTAAAACAAAATTTTAATTTGATAAGAAGCATAAAGACAATTGAGTTAAAATCATGATAAATATTTCTCTATTGTTGTGTACAAAAATCTATCAGTTTGAAAAGTGACCGATTAGGAATCTGGTTGAGTGTATGTGAATGATATTGTGTTCGTTCCGCAATTCATTTGATTTATTGTAAGACCACGGTTAAGCCTCTAGACATTTGACTAAGTACGCTTAATGATGGGTGTTTGTTACCATCAGAAAATAATTAGATGGTAGCACGTTCTTGAGGCTAGGTCAAATTTATTGAAACGTGCAGTTGAGCACAAAACACAACATAAAAACAACACCGACCATAATTATACGACAAAATGCCCAAAACACAAGTAAACGAGAAAATGAACTTCTCAGTTAAAAGTTCAAGTTTCAGCTGTAGAAAGGTCAAAGGCCCAAGTCAGTTCAAGTTAAGATAACCAGTGGTAGCAGTACTACTAGAGAATTATCAAGTATGATTACAATAATTATATGGCTTTTGATTTCCTTCTTGTCACAGGTCATATCATGAAGTTGGTACCCGGTAACAATTATTGGTTCTACGTGTATCGAGATTGCCTCGTGTCTTGATAAACTGATCTGAATGCAAGTCAAGTATGGCGAAATGAAACCATGACAATACGCTACATGGCATCATGTTTACATCTTTCGCTAAACGAGTTTAATTTCTAGACTGAGTGTGGTTACTGCCGTGGTCTTATAACAACATATAATAACATTGGAATAATTGTATTTATTGTCTAGGGCATGGAATGTAGGATACACTTTCCAACATATTTATTGTTACATGTTAGATTGTTACTGAATGAATTACTAGTATGTGATAATCGTAAATATAAGTATTGGACAGTAACGGTCTACATACAAGATTGTACAGATAATAACAAATCGGATAGGGAATGCACAATTCGACAGAGAATCAGAGCACGAAATGCACATGACGGAACACACAACAGAAGACACAGCCGAGCACGAAATGCACATAACGGAACACACAACAGAAGACACATCCGAGCACGAAATGCACATAACGGAACACACAACAGAAGACACAGCCGAGCACGAAATGCACATAACGGAACACACAACAGAAGACACAGCCGAGCACGAAATGCACATAACGGAACACACAACAGAAGACACAGCCGAGCACGAAATGCACATGACGGAACACATGACAGAAGACACATCCGAGCACGAAATGCACATTACGGAACACATAACAGAAGACACATCCGAGCACGAAATGCACATAACGGAACACACAACAGAAGACACATCCGAGAACGAAATGCACATGACGGAACACATAACAGAAGACACAGCCGAGCACAAAATGCACATGACGGAACATATAACAGAAGACACAGCCGAGCACGAAATGCACATAACGGAACACACAACAGAAGACACAGCCGAGCACGAAATGCACATGACGGAACACACAACAGAAGACACAGCCGAGCACGAAATGCACATGACGGAACACACAACAGACGAAAACTAAAATACCACTACAAGCACCGGTCACAATGACAAACACACAATAAAAAGAAGAAAAAAAGAAAAATAGGGAGTGCATGAGGTCACAAACAAGAACACTATTCGAACTAATTGCTAGCTTTGCATGATCGGTCTACATGACGACTATCACTAAGATAGGAAATACGTCCTATAAATTCCGCAAAAGGAGAGGATATTTGACAAAAGAAGCCAGATAAAAACGCCATAAAGGATTTGATGTCATAAAAGTTAATTACCAACGTAGCTTATCCTACGTAGTGTTTTCCAATTACTAGTACCATCAAAGCTTTACTCATAGTTTACTTGCTTGGTGTGCTATTCAGTATTCACAATTATTAGATGAGTCGTATCCCATAATTTAATGTACATTGTAGTTCACAGTATCATTACATGCGAATATACAATGAAGCTGAGTGATCTTAGTACATAGATCGGTGCAAATGTGTTATATATGTAGTTCATTCGGTCCTCTTTGCTTGAGTAGAAATATTGATAATTGCCTTTCAAAGTTTACATACACATTGTTTCGATCTCCTGAACAAAATTCTAGAATTTACAATCTGTGGATATTTGAAGTGCGTTTGATAATATCAAATTGTATCAAAAACTCTATGATATTAAGGCGCATATGGCCAATGGATACAATGTTATATTCGAATTGTAACATGTCGATGTTTGGTGCGACGTTAAGCTTACTACTCACCAATAACGTACATATGTAAGTAAAATTGATACCATAGAAACGATCGAAACGACGACCGCAATACACCAACTAAATATAGAGCAGGCATAGGAGTAACACTGGCCATAACATGTCTAGCAGGAAGGTGAAAAATCATACGGAAAAGTGTCAGTTTTCGTCGGCATTGTCAGTGGAGACAAATCACAGAATCGGATCTTGATGTAATTATCCAGGGATAGTATGAGTAATGTTGCCTTCTCAGGTCAGTTTTGAAGGAAATTTGTGAACAATACGACAAATCTAAAAACCATGTCAATCTGTCGCAGTACAATTGACATCTGTATTCCCAACACTTACAAATGAGCACGTTCGTTTTCTTTATCAAGCGTCTGTAGATCGAGATGTTGCAGACGACATTTTCATCTGAATATGTGTAATTAAGTTGTGTATCCATGTACTTGTTGTAGGAACATGATTGATAATACGGATTTGCAGGGTAATGTACAAGACATATAACTGGTCATGTAATATTGTAAGGTACTAGTGGCAGACTGAAATTCTAACTATGTTCAACAACCACTCAGAACATGTATAATTGTATGTTCATGCGTCGGCAGAAATACAAAAAAAACATGAATGATTCGATTAGAATCATATCATTACTCTTTTAAACTCTAGAATTCAACAATTGCGACTTCCTAAACACGAAAGCAATTGTGGTATTGACGTCAATAACGCATTAATTTTTAGTCTCAAATGAAGACAAACGTGTTTGATATGCTTTGTTTTATATCTGAATAATGTTTTCTAATTGCTTTATAATTGTGGAATCTCATGATAATAGAAAAAACAATTACCAATATACTAACCGAATACACTAATGAAATTACGAGATGATATTTCCGAGAATTGCATGTAACGTCACGTTTACCAAAATAATTTAGTATTCCAACATCAACAAATGACTCAATAACCTACACGTAACATCGACTTACGCTATTGCGTGTGAAGGAACAAAAGAGTAGTTGGAGTCACCTCATAAATATGTCAGAGAGGTTTAATCGAAATAAACATTGATATACAAATTACAAATAAATGTACCATTGAGTTACTCGTCCTACTTTTCATTACAATAATAATTTTGAACAACGATATACATAATTATGTAATGTATTTTCGGTCTGATGTGATGGATATTTTGCGCTGTGCAGTAAGGTAGCATGGTATATTGTATTTGTGCATAAAACTATTAACGCAACATTCAAAATGTATAACCAGCGCACAACTGCACACACAAATATCCTTTTATAATATAATGTTTTATTACGGTGAAGAGTCTTATCTATAGTGAGATAGTGCATGTTTATTCAAACGCGTGTTTTGTCTATTTGGACCTGAGGAAAGTCAAACACAATGATCATTCAATCAAATTTATCGGCACTGGCAGCAATTTATTAAGCATTTTTATGAACTGTATCATGTAAAACTTCAATGACCTTGCAAACCGAAAGAAGACAACTGGTAATGTTGTTTGTAAGAATGATATACAATTTAGCAAGTGTCATTGTGTGTGATTTTATTTACACGAGCAAGATTTGAAGTGAAAGTTCTGTCATGTTTTAATAATTTATTATATTCATAGTTTGTTTCGTTTTACTTCAATGTAAATGTAATATATTATAATGCTTTGTTTACTGTATCCAACAAATTTCAATTCTGAGAAAAAAGACTTGCACTATTCCACTATAGAATAGACTCATTGTTCTTAAGATATACCAGTTTTTGTTCTAATCCGCATTGTACTTTTAAAGATATTTAATGTTCATGGGAGCCAAACCCGCAAACTATATGACTATACCAAGTAAAATAACATTTTGCGCTGCACACGTTGTTCGCAAAATAACGGCAAATGAATGCACCATATGCAATTTCCCTATGCCCTTCCCTAACCCTGATTAATTACTAGGCGCAAGATGATTCCCGCTCACACGCTCACAGTGTAATCCTAAGTAAACTAATCGACTTATCCTTTCTCATTATGATTTCACTGCTCTGAATAAATCACACGCTGATCTTTCCTGCTTAACACATTTATCACTTCAGGACCCGCTGTTATATAATTTTTTCGTTGTTTTGAACATGTCTTAAGATTTGTCCTTTGATATATATCATGTATGCACACATAACCAGTATTAATGTGGCTACATCGATCACATCGCACCAGAAACAGGTTGCTATATGGATAACAACATTTATTATATGTACGGCAAAAGAACTTTACACAACTGGTACACGCCAATAAAAGCGATGTTGTGAAACTAATCATATAGTGGGATACGAACCCGTACTGTAAGGAGCTATCGCCTAGCAATGCTATGATCGTATTCGAACACTCGGCTATCGTAACGACCCATGACAGAGGTTGTGCAAAAAGCAACCACTCAGTTTACTCTTTTTTTAGTAGTCTCAACCTGCGTCTATGCGACATATCAATTATATGGGGCTTGCATAATGACCATGCATTCTGGTCGATGTTAAAGCAGACCTACATGGTTATTTGGTTCCAAGACGCACGATGTTCCATTCCGGAAACAAATAGTCGAATGGAAAATGCCAATGTTTTTAGAGGGTTTGCTTATAGCTTAGAATTGATCACTCAAATAAAGACCAAATGGTTTGGAGTAGGATGTCTTCAAGAATGCAATGATTCTATGTTTGTCTCTTCTAAATGCATTCATTTAATGTGCAGTAATATCAAATATTAAAAGATATATTGCATAAATAGAGGATATTTCGTGTAGTGATAAAATTCAATATTTTCAAGAGCGCGTAGCGTGAGTGAAAATATTAAAATTTTATCAATGCCAGATGAGATATTAACCAAACTCAATCAAAACAAACAAATATTATATTTAATTTTTTGCTAATCTAGTGTCAACACTGGTACTATATATGCCATATGACCACAGTGGTTATGCTGCGTATGAATATGTTATTCCATTCATATTTTTCAATTCAAAATCCGCCATCTTGGATTATGGTGAGTATGTGAAAACCATCAAATCATACCCGAACGTGTAGGAATTTGTCTAACTAAGAAATCAACACCCACATGACATGATTCCGTGTTGAGTTTTTGGTAAAATTAAAGTAGTCCCTGTGAGGGAGCGGAGCTTATATCAGTAACATTGTAGGTGATAACCAGTGACTGATATAGGTTTTATTTCACTGATAGAACTCCATATCTCATCACTTAGCATTTATTAATCACGACTTATGCATGTGGGCATGTATTAAAACCTCATGAATCAATTTTTTGGGAACGGTAAAATTATATTGTTATTGAATACTCAAATCGTTAAAAAAGCATAATGGTTTCAATAAATCAGAATAATTACAGATTGAAACATCGCAATCGAAGTTATTACAATTGCATGTTTTAAACATTAATCGCATTGGCAATGTATTTCGCCGTTCATAGAGATAACAAATTTACTAATTATGTTTAATTGTAACAAGATGAAGTGATTACTAAGCTTAATTTGAATGCTTTTAAAGTGAAGGTTTGTGAAAATATTCTTACGTAAGACGACCGTTGACCGCGGACAGCAGTCGGAAAATAACTTTGGTTTGGACACACATAGCATCAAAGGCTCGCTTATTATACAAATGTGATTTCCAGAACTCGTTTATATTTGTATTTGCTGTTTTTGTGAAACACTTCTGATACCATTTGCATTAGTCCACTACAGATAGATGTACGAGTATAGAACCATTTTATCTCGTTGTCTTACATCGGAGAATTCGTCTACGCAGTCCGATTGTATGCAATTTTATTATATACGTCTAGACAAGTTTTGCACTATTTGCATCCTTTTAGGTTATAATTCTGTCAGTATGGCAATTTGCGTTTCTACGCCGGATAGGCGCATTAATTTAGAGAAAACGTTTATGCCACCCTGGGTAATAATTTGTAAGTATTACAAACAATTCTTGATGCAAGTCATAAAACATGTTGTGCTTCTTTTAAGAGCTTATACATCATTAATTCATAACCAGTGTTAATTAATCGCGATCTTCATCAGCATATCAAACCGAAATTAACCACTAGTACTGCATATCACGGTGTATGATCAAACCAACATTGTTGGTACAAAAGTCGCCTTTCAACTTACTTGGTCGTACAAGCACCTAAAAACTTTTCCTATTAATCTTGGATAAACAGCATAAATTGACGGTGTAGTGAACTTGTTTGACATCCATGTACTCATAAATTTGGCTTAAGTTCATAACTGGAACGCTTTTACGGAACAACTCGAAGATGTAACAATATTGATATTTCCTTAAATTTCAAAGACAAATAAAATCGTCTTTAACGCATAATTATAGTTATCGAAATATTGAGCTTAATGAATTGAATATGGATTTTAAATTTTGATCCTGAATATTTGAGATCAGTATCAGTCTCAAATACAATAAATCCCTTTTTATAAGTAAAATTTGTTTTTAATGATGATATTCTGAAATAGTTATGTATATGCTAAAAAAACTTTTGCACAACTTAACAATTGTTTTCATGAAATATCAAAAAAGAATTTAGCTTGAGTCTGATCCTGAAATATAAGCTTGAGTCTGATCATGAAATACCATTCCTTGTGAGAACAGGGTCTGTATGCTATTTTATCAAAACGGCAATAATTATATTAGGTATATATCTTAAATTTCTGTAAGTATCTAGTAGTACATAAACTGCCCCATCATCGAACATCACAATCAAAGTTTGCCTAGTTAAGAGTCCATAAATCTCTAAAGCCTGAATAAAACCCCGAAGAGCCCAAGGGTAATTTTACTTGATATAACCATATCCAATATGTGCATTAAACAGTCACATTTTGATGCCAAGAATTAAAGACATGTTGGCCTATATAATGACTAGGAAATAAGTTTAAGTATTAGTAAATAGGCTTACCACAAAGCATACATAAAAACAAAGGCTAATTTATTGTACATGTATTATGATGTTGTAAAACTGGATTATGATCATGTGAGCTTACTTATCGTGTTCGGTAATCTGATACGCATAATCCATTATCTAAGTTCAGGGGTGGTATTCAATAATGATCTTATTTAATTGGAGAATAAGGATAACCAATAATATCGGCTGTTACTGACCAAGAGTTTAATATGGTGTGATCTGATTGGTTGTTCTTATCCTTAAGTCAATTGAGATCAATATTTAATACATTGTCGATAAACTCTAACTCTAGGTATGCGTGACTGACGCAACATACTGTCGGGAGTAAGATATGCATGTTTGGAGTCTTTGCCGTCTTGCAGTTATATTTGTATTGTTAAATTGAGGTTCGGGCATGTGACCCGCACTTGTGGTCTTTGCTTTTTATGGTCGTTTTCGTTTCTTTTTGTGTTCTTCGGTTTTATTTTTGCTCCGTATCTGTCTTATTATTCTTATGCGAATTATGTTGTTTTTTATTATAAAATATGGAATACGCTTTGAATTTGATTAAACGCGCACAGTCAAACATTATATCAGGTATATAATAGTATGCATCATTATAATATATGTAGACCTCGTTTCCTTATATGCCTAATGTTAAAACATGATCTCATTTTCTCCAGTTCAGTCGGACTAGCTTCCGATAGCGTTTTCATGACTGCAATGCGCCTAGTAATATATTATAACCTCAAGTACTAATACATGTATCAACATTTCTTGGCTTTGCAAATAGTTTTCAGACAAAAAGCTTTTAAAGTTCCTAGCATTTTCTTTAATACTTATACGATTTTATTTCTGCTTCTTATACAATACTTACGTCCGTGGCAAATACATAACTATGTACATATTTATTTTTCAACCCGGTTTTTATCCCTGTAATTTCTCAAATTATCTAGAAGATGTATACGTTTTTTGATGTCTGAAGTAAAAATCATGAAACTTTGCGAATTTCGACGGCGAAACACTCAATATTTAATAAACTATTGCCAGTGTTAAATTAAATTCTTCCCCTGTACAAACTATTCGTGTCTTTGTACCAGCATCTTGGTAAATAGAGGAGTTAATTTCTCATCATTTATTGTTAGTGTTTTCCACGGAAAGTGCTGTAATGTATATCTGCTTCCTGGTTTGGCATTCAGGAAAAACATAACAATAACGCTGCAGGCATTGAGATCCGTACAGTTTATGTACATATCAAATGTTTTTATTTATATAAACTACATTAATAACTTCATCACAACAACGTTGAGAGACACAGCACGGGAATAAGTTGAGACAATGTGTATTGTATTGATACTACATTATACATGTATATTATTATTGCATCATTTATAGAACGTTGAGGATATTTTTATAGCATTGTGTTTATTTAAATATCCTATGTGATATATTTCATAACTCGAGAAGAATTTCACTGATATTGAAATCAGTAATACAATGACGCTGAATATCTTTATGGTGTCTTGAGAGCGAATTTGGCGGTTTACTCTTCGATTAAGGTGATGTGAATTTCTGAGGCAATACTGCAATATTAAACTCAAAGGGAATAACTGATTTTATTCAACCAACATTATGCTTATGAGAGAACTGTTTTCGGGCTATAAACATCAGTACATGTACAATTGTTAAGGACATCTATTCCGATATCAAACAGCAAAGTAACGGTTGTGTTTGTGATAAATTGTTGATTTCTTTAACAGTTGTTTGTACAGTTTACAGGTTATTGAATACACTCAACGCATAGTATAGTGCAATCAGGGTAAACATCTAGTTACGCAGCAGTCGATTTCACTATAACGGTGTAAAACCAATTATAAAGGCTTATTTTGTACAAACAGCTATGATTTCAATCCTAAACTAACAAACTATATTTCTCTACCTGTTCAGACAATCGTTGTTCTTTTTTGCATACAAACAAACTGCTACGCCACTGTCACAATAACCTTACTGGATTGTACATATGGTATGTTCATTTAAATAGTTTATTTTGAACATCCAGAAGGTCGTGGTGTATTTTATCGGCATGTGTTAGTTAAAATATTACTAATTGGTCAATAACATGTGCACACACATGTTATAAAATGTCTGAATTTGTTTAGATCTTCTGGATGGGATTGTATCATTATAAATGGATTATTTAGGTCTGTCACTTGTTTACATAACATTGTGTACAAAAACATTGCAATTTCTCTTATTAAAGTCCTATTTTAATAGATATTATGTGTTTTTTAGTATGTAGCTTAGTGTGGGTTTTAATTGCCTTTTTCTCCAATCAAAATGTTTAAAACATTAAAACTACAATGTTATGATATTGCAATGTTTGTATACAAGTGACAGACCTAATTAAATGGACTGTACATGTAATATAATACAATATGTTTACTTCAATATTACGGTACGGAAAGATGTTTGTAATTATCTGCACACATTCCAATGATACTAAGTAAACCTTATATATGCACAATGCTCAGACACATAAAGAATCGACTGTTGTAACTTATTGCAATATGGTACTAACCGTTAATTATTCACAGAAAGTTTGATGTAATTATGTGCACACAGTCCAATGACACTAAGTAAACCTCATATATGCACAATGATCAGACACACAAAGAATCGACTGTTGTAACTTATTGCAATATGGTACTAACCGTTCATTATTCACAGAAAGTTGGATGTAATTATGTGCATACAGTCTAATGATATTAAGTGAAACTCCAGTATGCACAATGCTCAGACACATAAAGCATCGATAGTTATAACTTATTGCAAAATAGTAATTTACGTACGAAAAGTGATTTGCCCTTCTAAACACCTCATTTAAGTCATAGACTTCTTGCCGTCAAACTATGGATGCAGTCATCTCATTCCTATCACTTCCAGCCATGACTTACAGTGTATCAGGCAGTTACAATATACCTTTTTATACATTGTAACATGATAGTATTCTTTTCGATGCAATTAGAAAAGGTATATGGTATAACCATTCTCGTTCTTCAAACATTTTGAATTGTAACATAGGTATGAGAATGGTTACCGTTAAATGATAGGGACATATTGTCACATTCGGTATGTTATAATCAGCACTTGATACATTATTTTGTAATTACCAGTGATTGACACTGTTGCGAATTAAATTGAAGTTTGAAGTTTCGCGCCATGATTTATTTACAAGTCAAATTTCTTTTAATTATTTGTGACGTTTAACAGATAAGTAAATCTAATAATACTTCTGGTGTAATTAGTTCTTCCAAAGGATGGGACAATCAACTTAGATTTAATTACATAATGCAGTATATCGTGTCATTGACACGTTGCTTGTATTATTTCCCGTTCATTGGCTCCGGTACAGCTTGTAACTATAGTAAACTGGCTCATATATGGCTTCATAAACAAGAGTTAGTTATAAATAACTAATAGTTGCAACGTAAAAGTAAGTAAAAGGAAAACAATACGAGGTCATGCGTTTACGCTGTCTGTTGAATTAACAATTGCAATACTTTGGAATCATGAAGCTGTATCTGTCATTTGCAAACCTAGAATTTATTTAACAATGCATCATTAGTTTAGAAAAACGTCATTCTGGTAGATGTGTACATCTAAAGAGATGATATTAAGTCTAACAGGAAAAACAGCAACCAACATAACAAGCCGAGCACAGAAAACATAACAAAAACATACATGTAGCAGGCACAATGCCCAACTGAACAAGTAATTTATCCATACATTAATAAATACACTTGGTGAGTACCATTAGCGGCCCCGTGTTATATCAACCACTTCAATAATTAAATTGACGTTGTGATACTAAACAAGCAGTGTACGATACAATATTCTCCCATATAGAATCTCCTGAAGACAATGATGCCATACTAATAATAAAACCAGACAATTAACAGGACAACGCAAGAGCAAAACACCATAGAGCACGTGTCCATATACTGTTATATTGTACATAAAACTGAGGAGTCGTCAGTGATTGACATGTAAACATACATTCTAAGTGCATGAATGCATGTTCATGTCTAGTTGATCATTCATGGATGGCTGCAGACTTTAATTCAGCATGACATTTGTACAAATTCACATTGGACTCTTTGATCTGATAAAATGTAGTTAGATAGCTTTAAAATGTGCGTGGATAGATACTAAACACATGATCACTGTACAGATATATACGGACAAACTGGTTACAACTTCAACATTTAACAAAATATACGATATATCCTGCTGAAACACTAGATAAGTATTTATAAAAAACCGAATGGTCATTTATATCTGAACATTGTTAAACAACCAGTATATTCATGATAAGAATTGAATATCACATGATGAAACAATTTAGTTTTCTATGCAGCCTGATTTATTATACAGTTTCGCATGTTCCCGGATTTTATATTGTTAATCATGGTAAAACAATTGTTTTACGGGATCACCTAAACTACGATGTGAACAGTTTGTATGTTGTGGGCCATCGTTACTAAATTGTCGTCTGTAAATTCATTTAAACCAGCCTGAGGGTGATTGAAATCCCATTTTGCTTAATATCGTCTCAAATGAGATGAAACGCACCAAGTGTCGTTATAAAAAGATCTGGAAATTAAGATTTAACAGGATGGTCATTGTCACATTTTAATAATCTCCCCAAACAAATAGGTGTGCTTGATTTGTTGTACTTGGATTTTAACTTATTTAACATCAGTCTAAAATACAGTCAGATCTCGATACAACGACGCTGTTTGTTTCCAAGAAAAATGTCGTTATAACGAATATGTCGGTATACTGAATTGATACAATCAGCATTTCAATACTTTTGTCCCCAAATTTGATGTCAGTATAATGAATTTGTCAGTATATCGGATGTCGTTATATCGAGATCTGACTGTAAAGTAATATTTCGATTGAACACCCTTTTTGCCCGTATAGTATTTTTTGTCTGCCTTAGGCCCTAATTTTATCATCGTCAAACGAAATACATCAACAATCAGGTTACGTCAATGAAGTACTTGATCCACTCAATATTCTGATAGATTGTCACACTGATTTAAATCAGGATTTACAAAACGTGCGGCGTACCAGGTATAAGTCAGCTATTAACGGTTTAAAAGTTCTTGCAATTTATTACGCAATATGCAATTGGCAATTAACAGTGGCAAATATGAGCTCGTTATAAAACGGGGGGATAATGAATCGAGCAAATCTAGTTTTAAATGATCGTCAGTACTTTCATATCATCATACATTAGTGGTGAGTCAAGTCCCCTAGGATAGAGTTCAGGGTTAGGAATACGTTGGCGGAACGATATTGGGAGTTTCATTGAGTACCTAGAAAGTGGTATGATCTGAAACGTCACATCATGTGAGAGCTATAACCAGTATTTTGTATTTTATTTAGTGATTATCATTATGTTTGTAGGCTTGAAATTTATACAATGACGCATATATGTATTATATTAGATGCATTTACACTACAAACACGGAGCAAGATATTGCGACATTCATAAACAGAGTGAGTAACAACGTACACCGTTGCAATCTCCGGGTATGTATTTTACTGTTTCGTTTTATCACCAGTTAAATTCAGTACCGTAAATAAAATGTCTATAAGCGTGACATCTGTTCTAGAGGTGCGTGGTATTACCGGTATACCGGTACCTCTGATGGCATTTTCCCGCGGTACGACACCGCGGTACCATCCGCAATACCGGTATTTATCAACATTATCACTGTGTCTAATGTTACGTGTCGTAACAGTAAATTATACCATACATGTTTTCACCATGGAAGCCCTTGGAATAGTTACTATTTTGTAATTACTTGCTGTGCAGTCTAGCAGCAAGCTTGTCTCCTCAATTCACGTTATTAGTTTACATAGTGTAGTAGTCTACACCCAAGTAACAAGTCCTTGTCGTCGTTCTTAAAGAATACTAGTAGTGTGGCGGAGGGTTTTCCATTATAGTCTGACCACGATATCCTGTTTAATCTCAAAGGCATATCATTATATTATATTCTGACCACGATATCCTGTATAATCTTAAAGGCATATCATTATACAATGTAACAACATAACCAGAAAGTTAACGCATCGTCCGCAACATAAATTGAAACTTGAAAGTTTGACTATTCTTGGAAATGTGCAACTACTCACAACTCAACAGTATTGTTCGGGCTTAAGCCACAAGTACCACAGGTATGCTCTTCTTCGTGATTGAATTCTAGCACATATCATAACGTATTTCTATACTGTAACAGAAGATATCGGACGAGTGTTGATTTTATATTGAATTCAGTTTAATGATAAACATTTAAACGATTAAACAAAAAAAAAAGAATCGTATCTTAAGTTTGTACTAACAGTAAGTGCACATGTATGTTGAAGCTAGTAATATGTACGTTACACAGCGGTGGTGCATGTGGTTACAGTAACTTTTCTGTACTAGATATGTTAATAAAATAACACATTAATCAACATATTAAGAAGTTTTTCATTACATGCACTTAACTTTCTAATAAAAGACTCAATAGCTCCAGTAAGCCGTCTCTGTTTTCATCACATTTGTTTGAGCGCGTATGATTTTTTTCTCATGATAAAGTTATCAATAGAGCGATTGTGTTGGTACATGCATCATTATCATTAGACACAAATCATCAATTATTATTTACTTTTCTATTTGAATTGCAATTTGGTCAAGGGTTAATAATAAAAAAAACTTAATTCGTATCTTTTTCGGAAAATGAGCACAAAACGATATTAGACTTGATACGAATACATGTATAAGGCACTTTCCATTACACATATACTGCTATAACACGTAATCCGTGGGTTGAGTTGTATTTACTGTTTTACGTATTCAGTAACATAAAACATAAACATAACATAAAATTAAGCTGCAAAAATAATACATGTATATTGTTGCTTGCGTTTTAATTTAATGCCAACAATATGGATAAAAGGCGCCTGAATAAGATAAAACAAACAGTTTATGATATATTGTTGTTTCATGTCTGCAGCCAAGCCAGAACGTGATGATAATTTTGTTTTTAAAACACCAGTATTGTTGCCAAACAAAATACTACAGTAGACTCGCCGAAATATTGCACTTTATAAATGAAGTTTGTAAATTATGTAGGAATGATAGCTACCGTGATACAATAATGTAATCTGGATTATTACTAAAACAATTATTATGAGAGGTAGCCTATTTTTAAAGCTAGACTATCATATATACAGCCGAATGTAGGTTAAATAAAACAGCGCATAGTGCCAATTAAACATATACAAATGCAATGGATTTACTTGTACCATTTTTATTTCGTCTTTTGTACGTGGCCTGTAACCCCTGGTGTACCATAAAGTAGAGATAATGTATCAATTTAAATTTGTGAACGGTCTTTTTGTAAAACGTTATAATTCGTATTTATGCTTGTACTTTAGACATCATCTTTATGACGGTTATCGCAACGTGTTATCTACTAGATTGTCTATTAAAATAAACTCCATCCTAACATTATCAAGCATATTAAGTATGATACACAAAATACATTTACGAGACAACGACCGGACTTACAAACATATTTATTTCATAACGCTGTCCTTGTAGTACCAAGTTAGACATACAATCACGGCCACATCTGTTTTATCAGTATTTTGGAATGAACATATTCACGCTTTCACTGGCAATAAAGATTTTATCACAAGACGCCATATATAACTGTCTAGTTGGTATTGATAATAAATCTCAGGTGGTAGCATCCAAACAACTGCGTTTAGCAATATCTATTGATCACAATTCCACAAACCCAATTTATAATTGACCTAATTTTCATATGATTTCATCTATATGACAGAGCATTCAGCTTTGACGTTGAGAGGACGGAGGCTGCTCAAATGTCGTATTGTACCAACGACGACAGTCAACAAAATAAAAGAATTTGCCCTTCATTAGCCTGTGGCATATTACAGAAGAGGGATTTCTCTTCTAACATACCCTCATGGCAATCGGAACTATACGGAAGTACGAGAATGATATGCGCTTATGGCTCCCTACGATATTGTGTAATATTGCCATTTTTTGACAATGCTTGATTTGAGGTGATCATTGTTTTATAGGTACCTGTAGGAATTAGTTAAGGTATGGATAAAACACAAGTATAGCCAATGATATCGTTTTGTTTTGTGTTTCATTGTTCTTCAATAAATACACGCACATACAAGACACTTGTGATATCATCGTCATGAACATTTCAGTATGATTCATTTGGACTACCAATAGAAATTATGGTCAATTATGCCATATCGTTACAACGTTTACTTAATACATTTATGAAATAAACTATGAAACACGGTAGTTTACCCGATTTGATTCAACGGTATGGAAATCTGATGTTAAACAAAAGGTATACTACGGTTTTTTAATATCTTATTTCGATTCTAAGATTACCTCCACGCGCAAACATATCTTTAGCCATTGTTACTTTGCGAGAGTATGTTGTTTACTTTACATTGTACTTGTTTACCTGCATGACGTAATAAAAGGAATATCGTTTAAGGAATTCGATAGGTCTATATTCGGTTATGATTTATTGAAACATATATATTTTAGGTGAATATTCGATTAGAATTGCAGTAAAAGGATAGATTTATATTGGATTATAATTTCAGGAAATGGAAACGTGTACGTTTGAATTTCAGGTTACAATTGCTCTTATATGTCATTGGATAAATATTAATTTGAGGGACGGCACATGTGTTCCAGCACTAAAATATTTGAATTTATTTGGGGTTCGCATCCTAAACCGTAACGTTACGGTAATCATACTAAAATCCAAATTGGAAATTCGAAGCTTAGTTTTTGCGTATAGATAACAGAATATTGATGAGATTTGTTTTACGCATTATAACTAATGTCAAAAATAATGATAATGCTTTTTGAATTCAAAGTAACAGAAACATTTTAGATCAGACGAGATATAGCATTTTACCGAAAACTGTTAACATTAAAGTTGTGTTTACTGTATTTGCGAAGGTATTGCTATTATATATAACTTCTATGTCATTAATAAAACTGTTCAGTATATTTTGGCGCCTATAAGTAATATGCATTTAGAAAAATAATTCCCTTTACAAATCTCTTCTGCACAACCGCTCGCAACCCTACTGCTTATAAAATTGTGGATAATATTTCATACTTTTACTATTCTCTAATGCCACATACACGTAATATATCAGTCGGTATTTGACGGAAATAATTATTTCTTTAAAATATTTATATACATCTTAAACGTAAAATGTTTCCAAAGGTTAAATATCGTGGTTTGTTTACGTTAAATATATAGTACAGATTGATTGTGTCTGGAAATGTTAACATCAAATTCAGCAATGAAACTTCACCGATATACACATTGTAATCTGTACATTGACTTTGATGAGCGTTCCGCTATGCGCGTTTTGCACAGCCAATATCTTATAATAATTTTACATTTCCACCCTAAGCAGTTTTATACTCAATTAAATTTTGGAATTTGAAATATGTAAAGCCATTCATGCTTTTTGAAGACAAGGTAATGAAGCACAATGTAATCACAGTGCGCAATACACAATCGAACAAGAATATGAAAGTCAACATCTTGGTATGGCTAAGAATGTTTAACATGAAATGCTTGAATATCCTTGCTTATCCGTCGTCCAATCAGAGTTGTAACTTTAACTTATCAACGGTTCAATAACGAAAATACACGAGGATTAATATGCGCCATGTCAAATGTTCTGAGCTATAAACAAACTTACGCTAATCATTTGGCAAACGATTGACAAACAACAATTTATCAAATAATGATACTTGTCAGAACACACTTATACAAATACATATAAAGTATAACATAACCAATATAATGATATGATCAAAGTTAATTTACGTAAATATTTCCAAAATATCTGACACAATGGAACACACACACGCGCGAATGTAAGCAATTAATCAACAAACGCTCGTAAATGTTTGTTTTGAAATCAGGAAGTAACATTATCAGCAGCGTATTAAAATAGAACCCCGTTAACAATAACTCAACGCATAACGATATTACAAAAACATTTAATTTCTTCAAATTTAGCGCGTTATGATGCCTATAAATCATGCTTCAGGCTCCATTATACATATTTAGACTACGTCTGAATACTTACATTATTTATAAATATGTCATTATATACTGAAATGCATTTTGCAAGGTAGTTATTGAATATTACTTCATGTTTTGTAACTTTGTTTTATTGTTCTTCCCATAGAAGCTATTACCGTATTTAATAAATGTTAACGTAACCTTGATAACGTTCGGTACAAGGGTGACTGAAACATGGATATGTTGAAATCATTGTAAATATAGCCTGTAAGATATACAACATTATATGCGCCGTTGTCCAGCCGTTCTCCAAATCACTCTTTTACTTCTTTAAAGTTTATTATATACCTTTATAGAAATATATTGGCCTCAATCAGTACCAACCAATAATTGATTGTATCTAGTTAATACATATACTTTAAATGTATATTATTTAGCATCCTTAAAACATATATTTACATTTACAATCGCGTAGACAAGATCCACCAACTAAATATAACGCGTTTCGTTTCTTTAGAAAAACCAAATGCTAGTAGATTGGTATTTCTGTTTTGCGGATGGAGATGCTATAGGCGCTTTATAAGATGAAATACTGTTTAATATATTTTCTAAACATTCACAGGTCGAATTGATTCATGTCTAAGGTAAAAACAGAACGTGTTGATGATATTGTTCCAAAACCACCAACAGCATTGCCAAACAATATAGTGTAGACCCGTCAAACTGTTGCGTTTTGTAAATGAAGTTATGTAAGTAAGTCAAGAACAATCAAAACATTGATACTAGAATAATAACCTGTCTGGAGTATTACCAAACCAATTCATATGAAAGGTAACATAACCTGATGGCTACATTATATACCACCGAAAGTAGTCTCAATAAAACCAGCACACCGTGCAAAACATAATATAATACGGGTTTTTAAAATAATGTAATATTAATAAGTGATTATACCGTATATGTTGATAGTAGGTTGATATGTTGATAATAGGTGGTGTATATTATGATCAGAAATAGGAACAATGTTTCCATATCAAGAATTCTCAAATGAGGTGTTGACATAAAAACAGACAGATGCGTAGATGTCATTTTATTAGACATACATTTTTGTCCTGAACAATCAACATATATACAATACAGTTACTGTGACTATTTTATAGAATCGGTACATGAGTGTATATTACGCATTCTCTTCAGACTGGTTATCTTACCATGGTATATACGCCATTAAAATGTCTTCAACAACAAGTACCGAATCAGACTAAAGATAACACATACATGTTTAATCTAGTATCATAACCAAGAGACGTTTACGAGATAAGGCCCGGACTTACAAACACATTTATTGCATAACGATATTCTTGTAGCAACAAAAAGATCAAAGACATAAAGTCACGACCAGTCTGCCTTATCAGCCTCCAGGAATGAATTTTTACCCACTTTCTTGCGCAATAAAGATACATAAAAATATAGCAATCATGGTAGGTAGTAACATTTAAGAAATGAGATTCGTTATCTATTGATCATACACTTGTTAATCTTCGTGTACTTAATTGGTATATTTGTTCTTTAATATCACACACTATTTAACCTAGTTGTCCTGATTTGTTGAATATAATTATATATATTTGAGGAAACACAAATGTAACGTATAGTTTCATTATTGTTTAGGGCATTTAGAAACCGACACATATATCACTACAGTCTCTTGCGAAGAACACCAAGTCATAATTAATATCCTGACAGACCCGTCATGAAATTGTACTTTTACACACCGAGCGCCAATCTAGTGTTACTCAACAGCGTCGTTATGTTGTGGCATATAATAGACTAAATAAATCACTTGACCGGTCAAACAGCAAACAATGGCCTGAATATAGAACACCTCAAACCCGTTCTCAATCAAGGAGAACATATCGAAATTTGATTAACGTTTCTACTGATATTGGATACTCACTTATTACTGGAAAACACGGTTTAGGTTGTGAATTAAGACTTAGCCTAATTTGTTCTTGACAATTATTGTTGTGTAATGCGAATATTACCAATTCCTCTATATTACAATTGTTCATTATAATAGAAAATGGATCCAAATACACTTCATATGCTAGGATGGCTGTATCGGACTATAAGTTACTTAACAGATTATGTACAGATGCTTCTGTGACTCGCTTTGTCGATACCTTGACTATAATGTGTTGCACTACGTATAACCTTCTTGATCATTGTGTTATCTAAAATTGTGCTGTTATATAAAATGTGTCGTTAATAAGATTCAATATACATTTTTGTACACCTGTTGTTAGAAATCCCACTAAAATGCATGGCTCAATCATAGTGACAGTAGCCATCGGTTCATGTGTGATGTCGACCCGAACATTGAATAAACATAACAAACGTTTCTATATATACGCGTAGTTGATATATACTATCAAATACGCGTATAATAATTATATATTTTATGGCTCTTAAATGATTTTTCCTGTGTGAAATAGTTTGAGTACAAAAATGTAGCTTGTTGGAAATCTATTCAAACCAGCCAGAGGGTGATCGAGATCCAATTTCGCTAATCGTCTCAAGTGAGCTTAAACCTATTAATGGTCGTTATTAAAATATTTGTAAATTAAGATAAAACAGGATGAGCATTGTCACATTTTAATAATCTCACCAAACAGATAGATGTGCTTGATTTGATGTAATTGGATTTTAACTTTTTTTACATCAGTCTGAAATAAAGTAATATTTCGATTTAACACCCGTATGACATTTTTGGTATACCTTAGGCCCTTAGTTTATTATCGTCAAACCAAATACGACAACAATCACGTTACGTCAATGAAGTACATGATCCATTCATTATTCATATAGATTGTCATACAGATTTTAAACAGGCTTAACAAAACTTTCAGCGTATCAGGGATAAATCAGTGATTAGCTGTTTAAACGTGCCTGCAATTTGTTACGCAATATACAATTGGCAATTGACTGGGACCAACATGAGCTGATTCTATCGATGTGGCCTGACATAACCACACTCGTAGTAGCATTTTACATATAAAATATTATATACCTTGTATTTAAAAGCTCGTTTTATAGGAGGAGAATAATTCGAGTGAAACTAGTTTGTAATGCTCGTCAGTAGCTTCATATCTTCATACATCAGTGGTGATTCAAGTCTACCATGATAGAGCTCATCTTGAAGCTATAAGGAACGATAGTGGTGGTTTCATATCTTCATACATTAGTGGTGATATAAGTCTACCATGATAGAGATTTCCGGGATGTAATTTACTGTTTCGTTTTATCACCAGTTAAATGAATTTGAGAACCGTAAATAAAATATTAATTAGAGTGAAGACTGTTCTGATTGATTCGTGCTTGAAAAGCAATGGTTCTAGTCGACGTTATTATTTAGATTTTCTTATGTGTATTACATGCAACGTTTGACTATTCCTCCACATGAGCAAATACTCACTACACAAAATATTGTTCGGATGTAAGCCAAATGCACATAGCTTCAGGTATAATCATCTTCTTGTAATGATAAATACGAAAGTTCCTAAATAAAATCATACAACAAAGAATTGCATCTTTGCACACACAGTCAGTGCAGATGTATGTTCAAGTTAATTACATATACGTTATTGTATACATATTGTATAAAACACTTCAGGATATCCTGTATGATCCTAAAGGCGTAATATTATCATACCATCAAACCGCATATCCTGACACACTTCAATTGCTCAAAAACTGTAAAATGAAAAACAAGCGATTTATCAAAACAAGTTCATGGCATTTTACTACTGTATATATTTTTACCACAAGTATATACCAGGACGCATGTTCCAACAATATTAAATTGAACACCTCTTTAAACAAATCTTTATTTTTGCATTGTAAAATATACTTTTCAAAACACTTCATATACTTGCTTTAATAACTATGTAACTATATGTTTTTGTACAAACAAAACATTTAAAACCATAGTTACCACAGATGTAAGCGTTTCCAAAGCTGAGTGTTTAATCACTTATTGGTACGAGTTAAAGCATCGTCCGTAACATAAATGTAGACTTAAACACGGTTGAACACATGCTGCAGTGACCTTGTGAGCATACTATTTTTTGCGTTCGATTGTCACTGTCATAGGGCGTGGCCATTCAGTTTCATCCAGATTCACCCTCGGCTTCTAGGAAAGTGTGTATCATATTATCACCAAATGTCAGCAAATGTTGAAGGACTTTAAATGAATGGAGAATATGGAGCATAACGTTCTGACAATACTTTATTGAGTGAATAAGGAAATAGGTGACATTTCTAGCAGTTCGCTTGTATATGAATTTGCACAGATTTTAGTTTATTGACATGAGGCTATGAATATGCAGGTAATGTGCACAAAAACTAATAACAATATGGCCATTAATTTCAACAGCGCCATGTAGATATTAACCAATTATGTGTTAGACACATAAAACATGCTATGGCACACAACTTAATGGCCTAAGCTACCATAGGTGGTACATGGTTTTACATTAACATTTCTGCACTATACCACATAATAAAATAAGACATTAATCAGCATTACAAGTAGCCATAGCTTCAGTTAGTCGTTTGATTGGGCGCATATGATTTCTGCTCATTATGATGTTTTCATCGCAGGTAGCATTAGGCACAAAGCGTCTATTTTCAATGGGTTGCTCATTTGTTTATTGTTGAATAAACATATACCGATATAAGAATTGATGTGAATACGATACATACTATAATACAACAAAGACAACGATTTAGTATTTGCGCAGGTGATGATGTCAGTTGTAAGGGACGGTGATGATCGAATCACTGTATTAAATGTAACATTAACATCTCTCTCGTACCGTACCGTCAAGTAAGGATAATGTGAGAGTGACATAAAATGGGTTTATTTTACGTGTTACGTGTACACAAAAATCAGTTAATGTCTAAAACAAGTATTTCAGTGAATTAAGCATTGGCATTATTGATATCTGGATAAATCTTTATAACTTTTTTGTTTGATTCCGTATCTGTGGACTCGACCACTGCGCCACTCTATTGTTATTCTAACTAGACAGTACACATACAATGTTTCATTAATAAGTTTAGTCATTTTATATATCTTTGTAATAAAAGTGTTCAGACAAGAACATGTGTCAGATTTTGTCATCTCTTTTAATACACATTGATAGAAGATGAATACCATTTACATCCGAAGTAGGTCCATGTATATGTGAAAGATAGAGAACAGAATTCGCGATTATTAGATATCCCAGCATGCATTTGGTCTATATCTGTTTTGTATCATAGTAGGCCCGTAGCCACGTTCAGGAAATACCAAAATAATCACGTTTTGAAGGGAAAAGCGCCTCAAATGGACGCTAGAAAATATTTGCCTCTGTACTTTTCGTATCTGGATACGGCCCTGCATAGTCTAAGTGAAACAACGGCTTCGCTTCGGTCCATATACACAACTTGGGCTGACTAGCCAGTCCTTATAATGCCATAGGGTCCTCAGTGATGTGAACTATTTCTTAAATATTACCTCATGTTATATATTAAATGCGACACAATTTCTTAACAATGTTTGATAGCGTGGATGTGTAGCGACTCAATTACATTTGGTATAATCATGACAACAACATTATGATAATGGTAATACGTATTTAACTAGCTGATACTAATGGAATTCTACATTCCTTAAAGTGACCAAATATTTTATTTAGTTGGGTACAGCAACTAAAATAGAAAAATGTGAAATACATTTGCCACACAGATATTAAGAAACAATACATTTAGTTTAAAGCGCCATATACAAACAATAATAACAAGGAAACAATATACACATATACTATTACATATAAACATTTATCGAACAAAGTCAATCATAAAGTATTAAATACAGTATGCAATAATACAATTAGGGATAAAACGCACATAAGTCTTTAGGAATTGCATGACAAATTGCTGGCTTAGAATTAGAAGGTCGTAAGTACACAATTAATGTTTGGAGAAAACAAGAAAAACTGTCTGAAAACTATTCTTTACTTATGGAAAAACAAGATTTTTAAAATTTCAGTTTTGTCAACATGACCACTTCCGATATTTATGCCAATAGGCTTATAAGAAGACACATATTTCAAATATGTATGAGTATTATAAGTTCTAAGCCAGCAAAATGTAGAAATGGATATTTATATACATATCAAACATATACATGTCTAACACAAATCATGAAATAATAGACATTAAAATTAAACATTATAGACATTGATAACAATCAACATAAGACATTTGATATTACTTGTCGCTTTTAACTTGTCATCCATGAATATCAATGCTTATCCGTTGTCCAATCAGAGTTGTTATTATAACTCATCAAATCATTCTTACTGTACAAAAACGAAAACATACAGAGATTAATTAGCGAAAGGTCAAAAGTATTCGACAATATCACTATATTAAGTGTAAGTGTTTTACGAGGCTGTGTTATTAGGCAACACGGACGATGTGTAGACGTCAACATCAATTATTTGGATCTGAAAAGAAAGATGTTACCTACATCAGTTCATGTATAAATGTATATTACTTATACAGTTTATTATCTTACTAACTGTTTCTCTAAGTATATGGCCAATCCATATAGTATGATATTAAGACAGCTCACAATGTTTTTATTAAATAAACAAATCACGGAACACTAAACCACTGTATACTTTATGATCTTATAATCATAGAGGTGACCTTACCGTTTTTGTCATAGATACAGTCATGTATATTAAGACAGTTCACAATGCTACTACTGAACACTACCATAGTACAAATAAAGCTATGATAAAGGCAACGACTTATAATTCATCGAAATGTGAATGAAATGTATGTAATACAATGTCAGTACATGTAACCTACCACTCGTACGCTACTGATTACAGATTCCTCTCTCTTGGAATTGCCTCCTAACCTGGGAAATGTATTCCTGATATGGAGTTTCACTGTAACAAAAAGTGCCGATATTTGTTAAAAGAATACTAGTATATATCTACGATCATCACAAACAACTGTGTGTATACATTGCATTAACTTGTAGGCATTTTAGTTGCTGTTTCTTCTAATGGATGGATTTTAAGATAATGAAATAGTTGCTAAATTTGTCCCATTAATTGTCTTAATAATATACCTGCATAATTTGCAATGTAGAATACATACACGGTTATGACACACTATGCTTCTACATTTGTATATACATGTATATATTATGTAATATTTAATTATAATTTATGTTATATTTTGTTCTACTTTCACATTACAGACCAAACATGCCTCTGTGATATATAGATCATTAGTTATGTATACATTTGCACTTTGTTAAATGAACACACAATGCAAATAGTTTGAGTTATAGCTGTGAGTTACATGTAGTACCTCTAACTAGTAAGAACATCCAAATCAAACATTATATGACTCAAAAGGTACACATTATCATTGCACGGGATAAGAGATAATATATGCTCACGACTGGTTTACTATTGTGATGCATGTGTATTCATTGGACACACTTCATAAGATGAGATCAAGCAAATGTCCTATACATAAGGATGTACAATAACAACCCATTGCCTAATGTTATTGATTGTACTTTTCCTGTACAGGAAAACACGTTTGCAATGGAGATGGAAAGCATGGCCATCTCTACATGTGTAAAGGCTATGTAAAACTAATATTGAGATACTTAGTGTAATCTTCTGGATACTGTTTTACTAACATTGCGTAAACGTCGCTTAAGTTTACGCAAATATTTGTCACTTACGCAAATCTTTAAGTGTGTTTTACTAATCGATCGCAAGTTGTTGCATACATTTACGTAAAAATATTGAATATTGAACGTAGACCGGGACACAATATAACCAATATAACGGGAACCAGAGTGAATAAATATACGTAAAAGTTTGATAAGTTTTGATGATTAAACATGTTTATATTACTAATCACGGTCTATAACAACAAGTGACGGTCGAAAATCAACAGTGCGTGGCAAAAACTCCTCACTACGTTCATATTTGCTATTTACGCTTACTCCGACCTTGCGTAGAATTACGCCAATACTTACGACAGAACATGAGAAAAACTATCTTAGTAAAACGCATTTGCGCAAATATTATCGACGTACGCAATATTTACGGAAAACTTAGAGTTACGCTTGCGTAAATGCTTTGATAAAACAGTACCCTGGTGCGTAATAGGTACCTGTCATGAATATGAAATGCAATGTACATGTACGGTATTAATGTATGTTTCGTAACTAGTTGTTTACCTTACAGCTTATATCAATTTACCATTGCCAACATTGTTGTTAGATGCATTAGTTCTTAATACTAGTAATGCCGTTGGTGGATGTTTGCAGAATACATCTTGTCATAACCTTTCAAAATTATATGTAGATAATTGAAGATGTCCAAAATTACCTAATGAAAAATACACGTAGAAAGGTATCTACACTGAGTACATTGATTGTTTTGTGTGACCTTCGAATAAAGTTATAGGCTAAGCAATATGTAGAATATGCTATACACGCGTGTCGATATGTATTCAGTGTATATTGGTATTTCAAATGACATTTGTATTTGCAAGAAAAAAACTGGACATCCATCATCATCTTTCAAATAACGGTACACAATATACAATGTATAACGGTAGAGAACGACAATAGAAACATTGAGGCGTTACTTGGTAGGGTAGACGCGCACATTGTTTTAAAACAAGTTAACAATTTGCTATACTAATAAATGAGCACCAAAATCAGGAGTAGATGCCTGACAGCAAGCACTGTTGAGCCAATAGATTGAACTCGGGTATACGATAGGAGTTCCCCGATTGTACATACTAATACATATTCATATGTTACATTAAATTTAATGGTAAGAGATTTTAAGGTTTTTAAATGGTCATTTGTACGTAGACATGCAACTAAAAACTGGTATTACAGAGTGAACGTATCGGTTGACACTCTGATTATAGGTAACTCTATGCGTAAAACTATTACCAATAATTGTATTGAGGAGAAGTTTAATATGTACAAACATGATTGGTTACAAACTATTAGTAATGATCAGTTTAGAGGAAATGGAGGCAATCAACTTACATGTAAAACATATAGACTATTTAAACATTCATATGAAACTGAAACCTTTGTGAAGAACAATACGCTCGTATTATACCAATAACGTTGTGGTGTTGCACCCCTAAACATTGAGATTGGACAATATCAGGGATACCAATTGATGAACGATTTTGTTTTAATCGTATGAATGCTGTTAAAAATGAATATCATGTAATAATGTCATGTAATCGGTATGAAAACACCAGATGTCATTTATATCAATGTATTCAAAATATATACCCGGATTTTATCTGAATAATCTTGAAAAGTTTTATTACATTCTATCAAATGATGAAATCGTAAAATACAGTGCCAAAGCTTGTCATGAATTTCTAGTCACTAGGAAAAACGCATTGTACAGTTAAGTTTTGTTTTACTTGTATAGATGATGTTTTATATTATGACTTCCATTTGTATTTGTAATTGAATGATATTGTATTTTAATGATACTAATTCTTTATTTTTTATGTATGTGTACTTATATACTTATTTTATGCCGTTCATTTTGTCTCTCATAACTCAAATGGAGTGGTTTTGTGCATGTTTTACATTTTTATCATTTTATATGTATATTTGTTACAAATATGTACACGAGTGAGACGTTAATAACTTTATCTTATCTCATTCATTGTGAGCAAGTATTAAGCTATAGAATGGTAATTACCTCAATTGCCTGTAACGAAACCATAATATGTAAATTATAACGTGTGCACACTTTGAAACAATCGATCACTTATTTCACGAATACTGAACTTGATACGTCTGCATAGAGGCAGTTTAACAAAATGAAATTCATTGAATGAATAAGCTTCTGTCAAATAGCATTAAAGTTTAATTATATATACATGTATTATACAATATCATTTAGACAGAGGACCGTAACAAATAAAAAACCATACTGATTGTACATTGCATAGTTTCCAAAATACAAACATAGAGAATGGTAGATTATTACACATATTATGCCCCTTGCTCCCGGGTTGCGCTAGTGAGTTTGCACTTGTAACTAAAACATACGCTGGTAAACAAAGTACCAACTCAACCTGTGCGGAATACTCGCTGTTTAAGACCGACTACTCATCCATTTTTACAATTGTTGAAACAATGCTGACTTTAAGAATTAAAAGTGTGACATTGGTATGACGAAGGCAGATATGACAACGCAAGAGGTAGCTCACATACTTAATTTTACCCTCCAAATCTGCCCTTGTAACCACACATGTATGAGAGTATCTATATAGTGTAACGATGCATTTACAGTCAATGATTATGTTGATCACTGATCATAATTCATCATTATACCTAATCACGTTGATTATTTGTGGCTTTTAATAGGAAAGATCATGTTACAAAGGTTTTCCTACCACCAGCTAGCTATTGGTGAATGGCAGGTTTTTATTGTCCATTCATCCAATAAATTGCCGGTGGACATTATGCATATGGGTAGTTATAACTGTTTTAACTGGTATTTGTATGCGTTAATTGATGTTTAATACACAAAATGTATTGCTATTTATATAAACAAATTGTCACACGAAAAATATTTGGTTATGTTGAATGAATGGTTTAAACTCACCACGGCATCAAAGGAGTTTCTAGATTGTACATAATACGACATATTCATTGTAATCAAGTATTGAGCTATAGAATTGTACTTACCTAAAACGCCTGTAACGAAACAAAAACATGTCAATTATTACATGTGCACACTTTGAACTGAACTCTCGATCATTGATGTCACGAATACTGAACTTGATACGTCTGTATAGAGGCAGTTTCACAAATACATTCAATTTATATGACTGTGGCAATGTTAATAACTACATTACAATTTTATCATAACGATGCATACATTTACAAAAACAATTTGATTGATGATTATGTTCATGTAACTGATCACGTAGCTTATTTCAAGGATTTACGACATGTTAATATAATATTCATCCTACACATTGAGTAAAGACCTGCATTGTATTGTCGAGTAGTGTATAATATACACATACTTATTGCTTTCTCTATACAAACAATGATAGTGCAGGTATTACCGGATCGACTTTCAACAGCAGAAATATAAGACAAACGGGCTACAGCTTGCCATATGACACATTAACATTTTTTATTTTTTATTGTCTACGAACACATTTAGACCAATTACATGTAGTTAAAGTATTTTGTTCCATTTTGTATAAAATTGCTTCTTACGATTGCTACTAATATGGAATCAATTGATACAGCAATGCTGTTAATTATCTTTAAGATATTATGAACACGAAAATGTAATATACCGATTCCACTTAGCTGATATTTACTATAAATGCAACATCTGCAAATTAACAAGCTTAGTGCAACGGCCACTATTTGCAACTCCAAAAGGTAGTTTTCTAAAGCGATGGTACTTGTATTGTAAATTTCTGATACCAAAGGCATGTGTAATGTGTACGGGTAACATGGTTTTGGCGTTTTATTTGTAAACCTAACATTACCATGTACTCAATTTGTCGTCAACAACTAAATTAGACCTGCTGAAAATTTTTACATCAGTGGATGAGGTTATAGATGTACACACACTATAATAATAGTCCGATTTCATTGCCAATGAACTGTTTACAATAAGAGAAACAGCTCAAAGTTTCACACATACACTTATATACAAGTATTGAAATACATAATTATACTCGTTGTCCCTACATGAAATAATTTTAGATTGAACTAACATAATTTCAATACAAGTGTATTGTATTCACATATTAAATTGTTTGTTTACGTAACTTGTCTGACATGAATACGCCTTCGTCCTTACGGATATTTTTCTAAACAATGGTTTCGATGTTAAGATATTTAACAATTCGCAAATGAAACGAAATGAAAGGTTAGCGTAATTATATGTGCAATATGCTCGTAAACCATCATACTATATAAGAACTGATGTTTGCCAATATTGTTGTTGAATCCTTAAGATATGATGCATGAAGTTGTGCAATATCATTTTTATTAAATGGATTGATGCCAAATATCTTCGGGTTACGTGAGGAAATAACAACGTAAACGCATTAAGATAATTTGGAAATAATTGGAGATGTCCGTAGTGATGCATTGAAGTAAATACATTCCTTTATACGGTTCAATACGATACATGATGCTATTTAAGTGACAACATATACGTCGATTCCAGTAATGCTATAATTTTACATCACGTATACATGTACAAGTACGATTATGGCTATGCTATGTCTATGTTTTCAACTCCCAAAATCGGTTTAAGAGTTTCTAGAACGTATAATATCGATGTAAACCTTTACTTAATTATATGATTAATCATATACTAAAATGTAAATCCTCCAACGCCATTAAGATACTAGTTTAGAAATATATAAGTGAAAAGATTTTGATACTTACGGAAAAATCCTGAAATAAAACAAGAATACGTCAGTTATTACATATGCATCTTCTTGTTCACAGAATAATCACTATTTTATTCACGAAATTGTACTCGGCTAAAACAATGAAAGGCACATCAAAATGTTTTGAGATAGCGCTGCCTGGAGTAAATACATAAATGTACCAACAAAGCAAATGCATAAAATGAGTGTGTGAATGTTTTCGCACGAACACACATTAAATCTCTGCACCGAATATATAATTATTAAAAAAGAAGCGCCTATTGGAAGAAATCCACATTTTTGTGAATAATACTATTTTTGTTTTTCGTTGATTACAAATATTCTACAAACATTTAACGCCACATGTTAGTGTAATGCAATCTAATGTCTACATCGATTTAGTATGTTCTCAATTCCTTATGTATGTTCTAAACGATTTCAATTTTCAGATCATCAAATGGTTTCGTAGACTTTCTCGGGCGTGTAATGCACCTGTAGTCAAAGTTCCAAACATACGCGTACATACTTATGGTTGCTATTTTCTTATCGCGGAATAACAAATGACTGAAAGCTATATCCCGAATTTTCATTGTAATGACGACTTTCTGTTGTCTTGTGGTGAACACGGGACGTGCAGCAATTCTCTGGCCAATATGTCGCCTTCCTGTTTAAAGCCTTTTCAACCTAAAGTACCAGCAACCCACACATTCGTCGCTCATTTAATGACGTAAATGTGGATCGCTGACATATACGTCCACAACGTCAGGGATCTCAAATAACGGCATCAAATAAGGGTTGTGATGCATTATCTATCATGCTATCTTACAACAAAACCACAAATCCGGACATTACCATTTTACACGTTTCCTCTTCAAGCGAGTTTGGCAATAATTTAGTAATACCACATCTTTACCTATCTACTCCACACAAGATACGATTATTGCACTTTAATGCTACCTGACAGTTAAAGTGAGCATGACAACATTGAATAGAAGATAAAAACTAAACAATATATTTCATCTTAAGACTTATCGGTTATGAATTACAACACAATGACTAAAGAAGGTAGCATTCCAATTACATTTGTATTTGCGATATGCTCTTAATATATTTCCGAAAGCAGTTTATCGCTGTGATAATCCAATTATTTTTCTGATATTTTCTTAATAGGTCACACAGAACATATCATAATATAGCTAGACTAGGTGGGGCAGTCATAGTGTTGGCGGAGCAAACATACTAAACATCGCAAACTCTGTGACAGACTCTTTGGATTAACATTGAATATAATAGCACAATATCATTAACACTAACAACTGTGCCTTATAACATTACATGTATTAATAAATAACCAACAAGTTTTCATTGCCGTTTTCCCTCAAGTACGTTACAATGAAAAAAGTGAATAACTTGTTTGTTCATCTAAAATATTCATGTGACATGTACCATATTGTGATAGTTTACAATAATCTGAACATTTCCGGGATCGCATTGATGTCCAACAAACGTGAGGGCTACCTTGGCCGCAGTGCTTATGTCAGCTACGTACACATTAGTACATGAATGTACATAAAAGCGTGTGGACATACAATCCATTTCCTAATTTCTAATACAGTCAAACATGTTTGCAACAGTGATGGAAAACAAGTCCAATAATTTAGCAATATCCTATCTTTACCTATCTGCTCCACACAAGATACGATTATTGCAATTTAATGCTACCTGATAGTTAAAGTGAGCATGACAACATTGAATAGAAGATAAAAACAACAAAAACTATATTTCATCTTAAGATTTATCGGTTATGAATTACAACACAATGACTAAAGAAAATAGCAATGAGATAAGGCGACAAAACAAATCACAGGAACGTCCAAGGAACGATCAGGAGTCTAAGAATCATACACAATTATAATGGATATTTAATTGTTGGACTAGGTTGTTCCCCTACCTTTACATATAAACAGAAGTAGCAAAAGTGCAATTGTTTCGTTAATTGTTTTGACTAGAGTATTTATTTAACAAAATATAAATAAACACTATACTCAATGGTCGGTATACATGTAGCAAATTTTATCTTTTTAACAATATGATAATACAACGGATTGTATTCATAATTTTGAAAATTGGTATTTTTCAAAAGCCAGTTATCGGGTAGTCTGCATGCCACGAGCTTGCATTATTCTGTCAATGTTTTAAGCATTTGTCTCAGTACATAGGAATATGTTTTATAAATATCGATCCACCATTGTATTGCCAACGTAAGGCATGTTTATTAATAATGTATCGTCATGGTTTTGTTGTTGTATTAGCATAGCATTGACAGTGTGACATCGTGTTTATGTCAGTGTATAAATTGTTATAATAGTAATTGTTTTTAATTTTATGTAATTGTTAACAATTGTATATAATGTAGCATTTCAATTACATTTGTATTTGCGATATGCTCTTAATATATTTCGGAAAGCAGTTTTTCGCTGTGATAATCCAATTATTTTTCTTAATAGGTCACACAGAACTAATCATAATATATCTAGACTAGGCGGGACAGTCATATTGTTGGCGGAGCAAACATACTATACATCGCAAACTCTGTGACAGACTCTTTGGATTAACATTGAATATAATAGCACAATATCATTAACACAAATAACTGTGCCTTATAACATAACATGTATTAATAAATAACCTACAAGTTTTCATTGCCGTTTTCCCACAAGTACGCTACAATGAAAAAGGTGAATAACTTGTTTGTTCATCCAAAATATTCATGTGACATGTACCATATTGTGAAAGTTTACAATAACCTGAACATTTCCGGGATCGCATTCATGTCCAACAAACGTGAGGGCTACCTTGGCCGCAGTGCTTATGTCAGCTACGTATACATTAGTACATAAATGTACATACATGTAAAGATATGTGAACATACAATCCATTGCCTAATTTCTAATACAGTCAAACATGTTTGCAACAGTGATGGAAAACAAGTCCAACTCTATATTTGTAAAGGCTACGTAAAACTAGTATTGAGAGACCTATTAGTGTATTCTTCGTGTGAGGAATTAGTCCCTGACATGGAAAGTAATTGCAATGTGCATGTATGTCTTAAGGTTTCGTTCGTAAAGGTGCAGAATGGCTCGGTCAAAAAAAATTAAAAAGGTAAGCGTTGTTACAACTAGTTGTTCATCTTACAGCTTACACCAATTTACTAATGCCGACATCGTTGTTCGATTAATCAGATCTAAATCTGGGACATTATCTAAAAAACGTTGGTGAATGTTTAAGGGATACATTCTGGAACAACCCGTGTAAATATATTTGGAGATAATTGAAGTTGTCGAAAAGGACTTAATGAATTACAATAGTATGTAGTATTTTCAAACAATGATGCCTGTATTTGCTAGACCAAAAAAGAATAATCCGGGTCCTCTAGATACTCTTCCATATATGTATAAAGGTGTAACGGAAGAGAATGACTTTGAAGCATTGATTGTTTTTTGTGGTCAGACAACATGGTAGAACAACCCAATATTTGACAGCATGCTATCAATTTTCTATATATGAAATTCCACAACGTATGTATAGAGGCAGTTGTACAAAATGTAATTAATTAATTAATTGCGTGATTCTTTGAAATAACATTCAGTATACGTATACAATATCATTTAGACAGGTGACCATGTTTTATAAAATAATATATATAAATATATAGCACATTTTCCAACACGAAAACAAACATAACAATTGCGTCAAAAATTTGTAAACATGTTCTGTTTTGAAACATGAAAAAATGTCTGATGTATGTTTTTCCTAACATTCAAATACGCCGATCGCCGAACTGCTATTGTTCAAAATAATGGCGAGAATGGTAGATTATTACGAACATTATTTTCATGCACTCGAGTGGCGTTCGTCAGTTTTCACGTGTAACTAAAACGTACTGTCGCATACAAAGTACCATCTGAGGGGCGTTCAAGCTCAACCTGCGCGGCATACTGGCTGTACAATACCGGATACTAATCCATGTTGACACTTATGTGTTCAAACAAAAGAGTGCGTTTAACAATTTCGCAGTAACTGTAAACACCTATGTCTGAGATAATCCACACAATACTTTTTCTCATCTACATTAATGATCTTCCACTACACATGACATGTTTGCGGATTATACAACTATCTCAGCATATGACAATCCTACCACAATTGTGCATGACAAATTACAGTGTGTACACAAAATTCAATGTTGTTACCAAGTGTACAAAAAACAAAGTTGATGAACATCTCGACCTCCAACGATGCACAATCCCCCAGTAGTGGTGACTTCGCAGACAACTTGCATTAGTTTCGAAAAAGAGCTGCTAGTGTAATTCTTAATCAAGAATTTGCAGCACCATCACAAGCACTTTTCTTCGAACTTGGATGGCTAAAATTCAGTGATAGAGTTGAATACAAAATCTGTTTTAGTGTATAAAGCATAACATGACCAATCTCCTGAAAACATGTGAAACAAATGTCTATACATTCATGACAAACATAATAATAACTTAAGATCATCAGTGCAAACTATACTTCATGTTTCAAAACCAAGAAATTAATTATCAAGAAAATTCTTTTCTTACTACGGTGCAAAACTGTGGAATAATCTACTAAAATCGGTGCAAACTGCCAGGACACTTTAAAAGCAATTATTTAAAGTGGAAATTTGCTAGTATTTTATAATTATTGCCAATACATTTAAAATTATTATATCAACAATTGTTAATTGTGTATGCCTGTTTACACCTGAACATCTGATCCAGGTGTTAATATGCATACTTGTACTTGTATAATTTGAATTATGCATTGTTGTAAATATTGTCATTGTATAAACGTGTACATATAGCTATTGTTACTGTGGAACATAATGAAAATTAGTTTGCCAACTATGTTATCCTCAGAAAATAAAGAGGATATTATTATTATTATCATAACGATGCATACATTTACAAAAACAATTTGATTGATGATTATGTTAATGTAACTGATCACGTAGTTTATTTGAAGGATTTACAACATGTTAATACACTATTTATCCTAGACATTGAGTACAGACCTGCATTGTATTGTCGAGTAGTGTATAATATACACATATTTATTGCTTTTTCTATACAAACAATGATAATGCAGGTATTATCGGATCGACTTTCAACAGGTGGAACGCTATACAGAAGAAATATATAAGACAAAGGGGCTACAACTTGCCATATGACACATTAACTTTTTGAATTATTTATTGTCTACGAACGCATTCAGACCAATTATAATTATGTAGTTAAAGCATTTTGTTCCGTTTTTTATAGAATTGCTTCTTACGATTGCTGCTAATTTGGAATCAATTGATACATCAACGCAGTCGATTATCTGTAGGATATACGAACACGAAAATGTAATATACCGATTCCCATATTAAGCTGATTTTTACTATAAATGCAACATCTGCAAATCAACAACCTTAGTGCAACGGCCACTATTTGAAACTCCAATAGGTAGTTTTCTAAAGAGATGGTATTTGTATTGCAAACTTCTGATACCAAAGGCATGTGTAAGGTGTACGGATAACATGGTTTTGGCGTTTTTTTTGTAACATTACCATGTATTCAAGTTGTCGTCAACAACTATACTAGACTTGTTGATAATTTTTACAATAGTGGATTAGGTCATAATGTACACGCACTATAATACATGTAATAGTCCGATTTCATTGCAAATGAACTGTTAACATTAAGAGAAACAGCACGCAGTTTCACACATACTCTTAGAATATAACCTACATTATGAGCCAATGAAAACGCCGAATTTTCGCGGTTAAATGAAAATTTAATCATTAAATTTTTCTCTTAACAGACTTGACGTCATGCGTTGGCGCTAATTTCTATCGGCCAATCAGAATGCGTTATGTTATATTCTAAGTCAGTTAGAACATATTAAGTAAATTTTAATGACTAAAAAGGACTCGCTTCGCTTCGCTCGCCCCGCCCTTTTTATCATTAAAATTTACTTAATATGTTCTACATTTGTAACTATAACATATATACTAGTATTTGAATACATAATTATACTCGTTGTCCCTACATGAAATAATTTTAGATTGAACTAACATAATTTCAATATAAGTTTATTGTATTCACATCTAATGTTTGTTTACGTAACTTGTCTGACATGAATACATGTACGTCTTCGTCCTTTCGGATATTTTTCTAAACAATGGTTTAGATGTAAAGATATGTAACAATTCGCAAGTGAAACGAAATGAAAGGTAAGCGTAATTATATGTGGATTTGCTCGTAAACCATCATACTATATAAGAACTGATGTATGTCAATATTGTTCCAAACATACACGCACATAGTTATGGTAGCTATTTTTATCGCGAAATAACAAATGACTGAAAGCCCTATCCCGAATTGTCATTGTAATGACGACTTTGGGTTGTCTTGTGGTGAACATGGGACGTGCAGCAATCCGCTGGTCAATATGTCGCCTTTCTGTTAAAAGCCCTTTTGAACTTAAGTACCAGCAACCCACACATTCGTCGCTCATTTAGTGAAGTAAATGAGGATCGCTGACATATACGTCACAACGTCATGGATCTCAAATAACGGCATCCAATAAGAGTTGTGATGCATTATCTATCATGATAGCCTTACAGCAAAACCAAAAATTCGGATATTACCATTTTACACGTTTCCTCTTCAAGCGAGTTTGGCAATAATTTAGTAATACCCCATCTTTACCTATCTACTCCACACAAGATACGATTATTGCACTTGAAGGCTACCTGACAGTTAAAGTGAGCATGACAACATTGAATAGAAGATAAAAACTAAACAATATATTTCATCTTAAGACTTATCGGTTATGAATTACAACACAATGACTAAAGAATGTAGCATTCCAATTACATTTGTATTTGCGATTACCATTTTACACGTTTCGTCTTCAAGCGAGTTTGTGAATTACAACACAATGAATAAAGAAAATAGCAGTGACATAAGACGACAAAACAAATCAAAGGAACGGACACAAATGAACATCCAAGGAACGATCAGGAGTCTAAGAATCATACACATTTATGATGGATATTGAATTGTTGGACTAGGTTGTTCCCCTGCCTTTACATATTAACAGAAGGAGCAAAAGTGCAATTGATTCTTCAATTATTTTGACTAGTGTATTTATTCCATCATTCATCAAATGCATAGTTCAAATTAACAAAATATAAATAAACCATATACTCAATGGTCGTAATACATGTAGCAAATTTTATCTTTTTAACAATATGAAAATACAACTGATTTTATTCATAATTTTGAAAATTGGTATTTTTCAAAAGCCAGTTATCGGGTAGTCTGCATGCTACGAGCTTGCATTATTCTGTCAATGTTTTAAGCACTTGTCTCAGAACATAGGAATATGTTTTATTAATATCGATCCACCATTGTATTGCCAACGTAAGGCGTTTTTATTAATACTGTATAGTCATGGTTTTGTTGTTGTATTTTCATAGCATTGACAGTGTGACATCGTGTTTATGTCAGTGTATAAATTGTTATAATAGTAATTGTTACAAATTGTTTACACTCAAAAATCAGTCCAAATCAAGCGCAATTTGATGCATGGCAATCATATCTGGCGTGCACAACTAAGCGATCTGAATTTGATTTTCGTTTTATTATGCGACGTGACTGTTGATTATCATATAGTTTTATTACAACGAAGTCAATCCTGCGTTTAAAAATGAAAATTCCATCGGACCAAAAACAGTGTTAGAATTAAAAGATAATTTGAAAAGAGAACCATGATTTGCATTTCGTAAACCAAAAATAGACACCTTAGTTAAGCACGTCTGAAAAATGGCTACATCAATGAAGGCAGAAGAGCCACAAATACTTTGACAAATATATTAACTATATGTCGCTGGCTAAGAATTAGAAGGCCGTAAGTAAAAAATCCATATTTTGAGAAAACAAGAAAATCTGTCTAAAACTACTTTTTACATTTGGAAAAACAAGCTCTTTAAACTTCAGTTTGGTCAGGATGGATATAGGCTTGTAAATAAGAAGCGCATTGAGACGCATATTTAAAATGTGCACTCGTCTTTTCAAGTAAAAATTAGTACTTACGACCTTATAATTCTAAGTCAGTGATATATTTGAACGTAAAGTAGTTCGAGAGAACTGTTAAAAAGTAAAACGACGCCATCATATTTACCATGCGCCTGGTCCACGTAACTGACACTCTACAAATTTACATAACTTTTGTTTTTTCTTGTGTGATTGTGTTATAATGCATACCGTATGTAGCGGAAAATTGCGTTTTTGTTGATGTAATTTATAAAACATGTCATTAAATCATATTAAATCGGTCTTGTATATTTCACAGAAAAAAAACAGAAAAAACGCACAATTCTGTGCTCTAATTTGTCCACGATATTTTTGCTAAAATCTCTATTTTCTTTTGCGTTTTCTGAAAGTTTGAATCTTTTGGACAATGAATTCAACAAGCAAAACAAATCCAGAATCTCGAAACATGTTTGTTTCCTATGAAATAAATACTCACTAATTTCCACCTGTGAACTACGTGATGTTTAAATTGACTTTTCGAATTTTAAGTATAAATAAAAGCAAAATTCCAATTAACTATTGATAGTTTGTCCAACTCTATTAAACTGAATAATAAAACTTTTTCAAATGTTACATTTGTCACCAGGATACACTATTTGGTACAGTAAATCGTTTAATACTCGAACATTTTTTACAATTGTTTTGTGTTTATAAAAAGATATATTTTCATTTTTAATATGTAAACTGAATAGAGAATCCTACATCGATTTAATTGCCTTTACAATACTGACATATTAAGTGCTTACAAATGTACATCAGTGCAGTCTTGCGGATCGTTATGTTAACTGAATACACACTCCTATGAAATCGAAAGCCACTGGTTGGTAACGTAGCTCACCATATATCTTCAGTCTGATCAACAACATGTTTGACAGACGAAAAACATGTTGCGATTGATTTTTTAATCATCAAAACAGTATTTTAACCAATTGTTAGTAAATTAAATAGCCCAAATAACGTAGATTCAAAACACTTTTTGTCTACTATTTATACGTATGTATCAGCTATGGCAATGAAATCCATCCCATCTATTATAAGATTTAAATCTTTAAGATAAACAAATTTACTTGTATATATGAAACAAACTTGTTTAAACATTAACACACAACAATGCAGAATCATATTACCAAAGAATATCGAAAGCATAAAACGTTTAAGTGCTGATAGTGAAGATATAACACTTGTCATGGTAACTTAGTTCACATTAAATTGACACACGCATATATATTGTGCATCTTCACCCTAACAAAACTGTATTTACTAGTTAAATAATTCTGTTTTACTAAATTGTAAGTGCAAGTCAACGTTAGCTTTGCCACGAACTGCTAGTTACATACCTTTTATATTCGCTCAAACTCCGACTCCTTTTCAGTCATCGATTATGCCTTTCGATATGAGGCCTATATTTCTGTTCGAATGCTTAAACTGTATGCGTTTATCAGCGCCATAATTTTATATCCTTTTATTATACGTGTACATATGAAAGTATATAACGACTGTCACTTGCAATTGAAATGAACATCTCACTCAACGATGATTATCACACAAATCAATATCGTTTTATTGATCATTGATTGAAATACAGAAATCAACTTAAGTAAACCAGTCTGGAGAGAAGGAGCCCCATGTGATCGAGTTAGACAACAGCACGAGAAGCGAGTGTTCTAGAGGCTCGCTCAAAACGTCGTACCAATAGTGGTGATACATGTACTCGGTCGATGAATCAGCAGCGTGAACCAAGTCATGGTAAATACAAAAACGTCCGTACACAAAGGCGTCACACCAATGATGCGAGACACGACCCTACCAGATTCCAGTGAGAATTGGTACTAGACAAGATGAGCAGAATCCGTCACATGACCATGATGGTTTTGAACAGTATGTGAGAAGGAGATCTAAACGGTTCTTCGTTAACGGTTTTCGTAAATAAATCACACAAGAGGTATTCGCATCCCTAGTCAGTGAAAAGGGACCAAAGGTGACCATGGTTCGTTTGTTTCCAGTGCGTAATTCCAGTGACAGGGTTGTAATAAGATTAAATGTTGAAGCCGATGATAATGCCAACCTCGTAATGGATTTTTGCCTGGTAGATTCATTGGCGATAATATCAGACTAATTTATGATGTAATGTATTATACAGAAAAACATAACATCCCGGGCATGATTTTATTATTTGATTTTGCAGCGGCCTTCGACTCTATTTCCTGGAATTTTATGTATCAAGCTTTGAAATTTTTCAACTTCGGTCCAAACCTAATTAATTGGATCAAGCTATTCTATAATAATATAATGTCATGTGTTATAGTTAACGGTCATATGTCAGATTGGTTCAATATATCTCGTGGTTGTCGCCAAGGAGACCCCTTATCCCCATTTTATCATATGTGCAGAAATTTTAGCTATTCTCCTCAAACAAAATAATAGCATAAGAGGTATAAATATAACTGAAATAGAATTTCTAGTATCGCAATATGCTGATGATGCATCGTTATTTTTAGATGGATCAGAACAATCTCTTCGTCAAACTTTATTAGTGTTAAAATTCTATGCAGAAATTTCAGGACTGGCTGTTAATGTAGATAAGACCAAAGCAATTTGGATAGGCTCAATGAAAAATAGTGAAAGAACACTATGTCTAGATGCAGGTTTAAGTTGGGAAAAACACCTTCAAAATACTAGGAGTAACTTTTTCTACCAATTTAAATGAAACCTTAAAAATAAATTTTGACAAAAAAATACAAGATATCAAAACGATTCTAGCAGCTTGGTCAAAAAGATTACTCACACCAATAGGAAAAAATATTGTTATCAAGTCCTTAGCCCCCGCCAAACTTAATCACTTAATAATAAGTTTACCGAATCCAGACGAAAAAACCATATTAGAAATTAAAAATATATTTTTTAACTTTCTTTGGTCAAATAGTCCTGACAAAGTAAAAAGATCTACCATAACACAGAGTTACAGTGATGGGGGATTGAGAGTTATTGACATAGAACACTTTATGTATAGTTTAAAATTAACTTGGATTCGGCGCGTATTATTAAGTGAATCAAAGTACAGTACATTAGTACAAAACATGTTCCCTTTTCTTAATAAGATTGCAAACAATGGTGGAGACTTCGTACAATCTAAAATACCAACAGTCAGAAACACTTTTTGGAAACATGTTTTTCAGGGTTACTCCATTATGACAAATAATGTTAAAGTCAACACACTGAAATATTTATCACTATCGCCATTATTGTATAATAAAATCTACAAAATCAGAGGTATAACCTTTTGCTATAACAAATTCTTAGAAAAAGGGATACTGTTATTAGTTTACGACCTTCTAAGCAATGATAATGACGGGAACTTTTACTCATTTGATTTTGTCAGAAACACTTTAAATATACAATGTAACTTTTTGCAATATAGAGGATTATTTAACTCGATTAGACATTTTATGAATAAGGCTAATTTAGACCAGACCTTGATAAAGAAATTGATTAACCCAGTACAGCCACTATATATATCATACATTATGAGCACACAAAAAGGGTATTTTACGATATTCTTATTCTCAACAAGTCTGAAATTAAGTCAAAGGCAAAATGGAATGGGGAGCTGAATAACAATAATATTTACTGGAAACATGTATACGCATCCCCTTTTAAAGTAAAAAAAGATTCAAAACTTCAATGGTTACAGTTTAGAATTAATCACAAATTCTTTAATGTCAAAAATCGGCATAGTAAACAACAATCGTTGTGGTTTTTGTAACCGAGAGGTGGAATCACTATCTCATCTGATTTATGAATGCCCTAAAACCCAAGTATTTTTTAGAACAAGTTATAACCTGGCTCGTGAGACTCATTCCAAATTTCAGTACTAATTGGACAAAGGTGGATATTATTTTAGGAAACCCTTTGCTCCACACGTCTACTACCTTATTACTATTATTTGTTAAAATGTACATATTTCAATGTAAAACAGGGTCCTTTGAATTAAATATTAATGCATTTAGTGGAAAATTGTTACAATATATCAAGACAGAAAAATATCTGGCCACTATTAGGTTCACAGAAAATAAGTTTAAACGTTTGTGGGGTAGTTTATGTACACCAATACGTGTCGACCAAATTGACCAACCAGTTCAGCCACGCAACACTTGAAAATATATGAAGCAATATATATATATATATATATATGTATATTGTTTTACTATAGTATTAGTAACATGCACCATGGTAGTTGTTGTTTGCTACGTATATTCCTTTTTTTTCTCTCTTTTCTTTTTTTATGTTATAAAAAAGAGTATATTAAGTCAGACAGGGAAGGCAGCACTCAACTTAACCAGCCGAGCACAGAAAACATTAAAAACACACAAAGTACAATGCCCAACTAAACAAGCGCAGATCCGCCCAAGTCCAAGCTGTCGAAAAGTATAATAAATTATAACTAGCTTAATGACCCAATAGAAAAGATACAGCAACCAAAAGGCGGAATGCCTACGCTGAATGACCTAGTAACAACAGTAAAACTGCTGAACTACTATAGCAGCCTTTAGTCTCAAAAGTTAAAAACAGTATTAAAACGTAGAACGGCCCGTATAGTCGGATGACCTACTAACTAGCTGAATGACCCAGTTTCCACAGCAAAAGGACTATATTGCCCCGCCTTAGCTGTAAGAAATCTTAAAACGAAGAAGTGCCCAACACACTACCGACCAAGAAAATTAAACGCCCCTTGTCTCATTGTTTAAAAACTGAATAGAAAAGATTCAGCAAACAAAAGGCAGAACGCCCACGCTGAATGACCTAGTAACAACAGTAAAACTGCTGAACTACATAGTTTTAGCAGCCTTCAGTCTCAAAGGTTAGGTAACAATATTAAAACGTTGAAAGGCCCGATTTCAGCAACAAAAAATCTGAAAACCTTAAAACGAGTGACCCAGTTTCAGTAAGGACGTTTGATACAGTTGTTTATGTGCATAATTTCTGCGCATATACCTTAAACGGAAATAGAGGCCGCGTTTGGCACTGAATCGTCATGAACATTGGGCAAAATGTTTGTCGTGATATTATCTAGGGTTAGTATAGATATGGTTATTTTGGGGTAAAACATAATTTCACTGAGCAAATAATATGAAAACACTCTGCGTTTAATAGCGGTTACATTTTCATTCATGTTCTGTGAAATTAGAAATTATTACTTGGGTTACCTGTATCAATTTATAATGAGTGTTTGTATTGCCTGGGACTACACAGATCCCCTTCTACTAATATATAGGGAATGAATTAATGATCTCTTGACTAAAATTGTGAAGATTATTAAATTGAGCGATTCAGGGCCCATCTGTGCATGGAATGCGTCGTCACTGACAAATTGGGAAAAAGGGGAGATAATTCAGTCATAATAGCACGAAGTGTAGCGTGAAAACCTATGTTTTATTTTAATTTTTAGATAAAGTACACTTTAATCAACATCCTTAGCCAAGAATAAATTATGACAAGACTAGAAATTATGAGAAAGACATATATGCAAAATGTACTAATTTGGCCTTTTTTGCGCCATTTTACCACCATTATACCGCAATTTTCATTGCAAAGAGACACAATTACGACGTAATTGCTGCTAAAATAATTCTTTTTACACGCCAATTTCTTCTAAGTTTATATTTATTATACTTTCATGTATGTACATAATATGCAAATTTGAGTACTCTTTTCGTATTAGAATATTTTTACGCGCAGATATTGCGTCGTTTTTACGCAATTCACTAAGGTTTTTATGATATAGGGGGACAAGAATGACGTCATAGCGCAAAAAGAAGACCCGCGACCTATCTTTTTTATTTAATATTTGGATTGAGTACACTTTTATCAACAAAATAAGCAATAAAAAATATACTGGTCATCGAGGTCGTTTTTGAGCTACGGCAGATTTTGTGTATTTTTTTTTCTTTTTAGCAGTCATTTTTCGGATATTTTGAAAATCCTTTTTTTGTCAAAAATTTTTAAATTTTTTTTTCAATACCAAAAGTGTATAGGAACGTTTGAATTATATGTGTTTGTTCATACAAACCCATGTAAATGATTTTAACAAGAAAAAATATCGATTTTATTTCAAAAATGAATACATTGCTAAATATCAGAAATTTTGGTCATTTTCTTTAAAAGTGCTGTTGCAAAAGGGCCCATGACCCCTTAAATAGTACCGCGACATACCTTTTTTATTTCACATATTGCTTCAGTATATATATAATATTAAATTATAATTGTGCCTATTTTTTGGTATCATTTAAAAAAAATAATAACTATATCAAACGTCCTTAAGTAAAATGACGTAATTGAACAAATCGAGATATGACGTACTGAACAAGTCATTAAGAATTGCAAGCAATACAGAAATCCCCTACCGGTTTTAAGCTATTGTCAATGTGTCTGTTGCCATATCAACCACAATTTCCGTCAGAACCAAAACTGACGGACAGATGGCAAACCAATAGTCCCCTCCGGTCAAAAACCGGTAGGTGACTTAAAACTACATTAAATGACCTCAGGGGACAGAACACTACATCCATAACTCCACAGCTGTACATAGACTCATGAACGAACCCGGTAGGATGCGAATCGCGGGGACGAAATAGTAAGAGGACAACCGGCAAATACGAATAAATAGTTAACTCCTAGCTCCTTTTGGCCCCGGTCAAGAAATTAAATACTGAGAAATTATGGCATAGTATCGATTATTTAAAAATGAAAAACTCGATTGTAAACGGAATTGGCGTTTAAATCCAGATACAAACCCATAATATAATAATAATAATATAAGTCTCACCACAGTATGTAGCAATAACTCTGTTAAAAGCTTTGGAATTACAAAGCATGTACATAATACTCAGTGTGTGTAAGTACAAACAATTGTAGATATGTTATTGGTATATGCAAGGTTAAATCTGTGACCTGACACAGGCTTTGTTCTTTTTTTTCAAATTCTGTAAAAAATCTTTTTATCATATGTTGTGCTTAGATAGAACCAAACATATTAGCATTGATTATATTATTGTTGTGTAGACACTATAGCCTATAATATTGAATGTTAGCATGTTATATGTATATCTATTCTTTAATCTATATATGCTTGTAATGTGTTGTTAGTATGTATTGAACACTACATGTGAAAAATAAAAAGTTACAAAAAAGCCGTGGTGCTTTGAATCGACAACGCGGCAAATTTAGCGGAGATACACGTGATATCAGTCAACATAGAACTACATACGACAATAATGATAACCGCGGTTATAATGATAACGCGTATAGTTATAGTGCCAATCAGAAACTTCGTGCATGTGAACAGGTATAACTCACTGAGTGGTGAGATTGATTAACTATATATACCAAATTCATGAACAATAACCTATTATTAATTTGTACTATAATAATGAATGTAAATCTGATGACATGGAATGCTACTGGAATCATGTCCAGTGCATCTTATCTGATCACTGTATAGATGTATGTGGTATTGGATAGCATTGGTTGTATCCACAAACTTTATACTTTTTAGAGTCATTAAGTTCTGATTATAAATGTCACGTGGTGTGTGATAAAGACTTATCTCTCCCGAGTCGTAGAAGGGTGGGTAAAGGTGATGTGGCTTTATTATGGCATCGCGTTTAAACAATTGTATTACACCATTATCCATTGATAGTGACCGTATTGTTGGCATACAAATCCAGGTGTCACGTGACCAGTACATGTTTATTTTTCAGGTGTACCTGTCATATAGTAATCATAGTATAGACAGTTATAAACATTGTATTGAGATGTTGTATGATTTATGGCACATGTACTCAGAAAATGGTACCGTGATTTATATGGGTGACTTTAATGCGTCATATATTCGATCTAGTATTTTGTCACCTGATAAATTATTTTGCAGGTTTATGCAAGAAATTAACTTGACTGCTACAAGCAGTCTACCATCATGTTCTGGTGCATCGCATACGTTTGTATCCTATGATAATATCCATCAGTCATTGATTGACTATACTTGCATACCCTCTGAAAGTGTTGACATTATAAGACGGTGTTATATTGTAGATGGTGAATGTCTGAATGTCTCTAGGCACCGACCTGTTATTGCAAGGCTAAATATGCCTTCTTCTATTGCATGTACGCAAGGTATACATGTTGATACTGATAATTTGATAAACTGGCGAAAGGTTAATGATTTGGATGCAGAAAATTACCAGACACTCTTGTCTCATAATGTTGACCTTGAGAATATTGCAAACAATGATCTTGGTAGGCAAGAGATTTCCACAGCCTATGACACCATTGCGCATTCATTAATATCTAGTGCTAACACAGCCCTACCTAAGCGTAAATTCAGAGCGCATCTGAAACCATATTGGACTATGGATCTTACGTATGCTCACAAAGAGATGAAGACATTTAGGTATATATGGTGTAAGGAAGGTAAACAAAGTGACAACTCTAACCTTACATATATTAATTATAAACAGGCCAAACGTGTGTTTAAGGCGTTTACATCGTAATGCAGTATCGAACTATATGCAGAAAAAGGACCATGAACTGGATCATGCGGCGGAACTGGATGCTAATCGTTTTTGGAAAACTGTTAAGTCCCGAAGAAAGACAGCTTATGGTCAGTGTGGTGCGGCTATAAACTTTAATAGTCACATAGTTCGAGATCGTGATCATATAACAGAGCACTGGTCGGAATACTTTAAGGAACTATATACACCATCACAGAACCCTAACTTTGACAATACATGGGAAGAATATATTTCGGAACATGTTTCATTAGCCAGGCGTGATACAACAACTGATAGAAGAGTTACAGTCTTACCAGAAAATGTAGAGTTGGCCATCTCAAGCTGTCCGCGTAACAAAGCGGCGGATTTGATAACGTTCAATATGAACATAATGATATCGTCGAAACATGTGCTGGCTCCAATACTGGCAACCTTTTTCACTTATATGCTTCGTGAAGGCTTCGTTCCTGATAAGCTTAAATGTGGTGTTATAGTGACTGTACACAAAGGCGGTAACAAAAGAAAAGACGAGCCACGTAACTATCGCGCGATTTCGTTAACATCGGTCATCTTAAAGCTTTTTGAGGATATGTTAGTAGAGCGGTGCAAATACACTATTGAAGATAAATTAGTCCACAACAGGGTGGCTTCCAACAGCATCTTGGATGTTTAATGACGTCTTTTGTACTACGCGAAAGTGTGCATTCTTCCCGTGAATTAGGCTCTAAGTTATATGTATGTTTTCTTGATGGACGACAGGCTTTTGATAGAGTTTGGATTGATGGTATGCTATACAAACTACTTCAGAATAATATAGACTCTACTACATTTGTTGCATTCACCGAACTATATCGCAACGTAACCAGCTTTTTCCGATACCAAGGCCTACATTCTGAGTGGTTTAAAATACTACAGGGAACCAGACAAGGTGGAAAAAGTTCACCCTTACTCTACATCATGTGCATAAATGATTTAATTAGGGAACTTGAATCCAGCAACTACGGACTGTGTATGTATGACATGACACTGTGCTCGCCAACAGTAGCGGATGACATGATACTTGTGTCGTATTCCTTAAACGGAATGAACAAAATGTTAGAAATGTGTGATAGGTATTCTAGACAATGGCGGTTTGAATACAATTCTCAGAAATGCGTTGTAATTGTTTTCAATGAGTCAGAAAAACATGAACATTTGCATGAATTTCGTCTAGGGGATAGTGTAATCCAGGAAAGTGATAACTATACACATTTAGGTTTACTGTGTGACAGATTTATGTCCAACAAACCAATGGTTGAAAGCGCCTGCTCAAAACTTCGTGGTACCTTCGTGAGCATTTGCAACAGTGGTGTTCATCCTATTAATATTAACCCATTAACATCCAAAGCTATTTACAACTCTATCGTAATCCCCTATAAAGCACTATATGGTTGTGAGCTGTAGAACTCTCTGTCTGTCACTGATGTATTGACACTTGAACGTTCGCACCGTTTTTGCATAAAGTTTTTTCAAGGGCTTAGGCAAAATACGTGCACTGAGTTTGCACTGTCTGCGGTGGATATGGATCCAGTAGAAGTCATGATATATTATAGAAAGCTACAATTTCTAGGCCAATTGTGTAGGCTCCCTAATAAATATCTTGCTAAAAATATTTTTAACAACAGACTGATTAGATACTGTAATATCGACGCAGAAACTACTGGATTTATACCCGATGTGTTGCATGGCAATTATCTCATAAAAGTATACACTTATCTCCCCTGTGTCACAAAATTATGCGCATAATAGGTAGATACTTGTCACGGGTATATCCAGAGAAATGCGCACTCTGTGATAATATTGTGGAGAATATGGTAATTCACCAAATATGTATATGTAGTGTAAACAATACATATAGGTATATCTTATGGGATGTGCTAATAAAGGAAGGGATGTTTGAGACTTTTACCTTGCTGAACATACATGATCAATGCTCAAAGTTGTTGCGCATAGCAATTGAACAAGAAGGTGTCGATATTTCTCTCACGGTTTTAAAAACATTGTGCCTTATGTGTGCATTGTAGTGGAATTGACATTCTCAATATATACCTATGTCTTACTATTTCGTGTAGATACTGTATATTCAATCTTAATTTCAAGCAGTAATTGAATTACGTGTATTAAAGTACTTTGACGTTTTGTTACAGGTGCCTGTGCTATAAATTTAATAATCTCGCGGTATTAATTGCTGACGAGATTTCTAAATTCTTTCTTATTGAAATTTATGATTCAACCTCCGTCGTTCTCTTGTATTTCGTTTCGGCAAGACAACGACTCAATGGGGTGAATTTAATTAATAGTTTTCTGATGTAATGCCGATAAACTCAACCAACATTTAAAGTAACAGGTTCCTGTAGTTTGATGTCCTAATATACGTATGTATGTTTTTTTCTTCAAATGTGTGGTTCCGATAAATGATTGTTTAGCTCTATATGTTAATTTCCTTCCCTGATCCTTGTATGTGTTGCTTGTACTTGTGCATTTTGCAGTTGTTTTTTCTGTGTATAATGTGTATGTAGTTTGAAAGTGTTGTACCTTGTGTTGCTGTGTTTACTTACAGATGTACATGCATATTATAATGTGGTGTCGTCATTTGTGATGTACTATTCGTGTTCTCATAATGTTTTATAATAATGATGTTCATATATGTTGTATGTATAATTATGCTTATATGCTCTTGAGTAATGGAGGAAATAAAAGTTATAAGCCTTTACTCCCTGTGCATCCTTCTTAAAGTATTCATTTCATTTATCAACCTCCTCCCGCTTCTGCTAGCAATTTATATTTGGTAAACATCAGAAAAAAGGCATTAATTGTAATTTGACTACGTTACCATTTTGTGAACTACGTTACCATTTCTATATTACGTTTGTGCTGAATGATACATTTGTTTTAGTGGAAAATCGGTTGGGAACTACAGAAATACCTTTAACCTTACATTATATTATAAAACAAATAGTTGCAACAATACGCAAACTACAGTGTTGTACGAAAATGCCAAAAACTCACCATTTCTGCTTTACAAAACACCCACCGTACAGTACGGGTGCACTGATACAATTTCGATTGAGCAATAAGTCGTATGCATGAACAATATAACTTTTTTTAGATACGTGCAGTGACGTAGTTCACAGTCACGTATTTCACGAATCCTTGTTATAAGTGGCACAATTTTATGTGAATCGGATAAAACCAAGTTTTAACAAGCCAATTCGTTGAATTGATTTCCCCCGCCTACAGGTTATCAGTAATATTGAGTAGGTTGGAATGTAAGCTCAGTATCTCTGCACAGGTTGGAAAATTGGTCAACAAAGGGTAGGAACAGAAAGTGAGACAAACAACAGAATATGTAACAAATGATCAAACCACTTTTTTTTATTTGTACACGAAAAAAAAGAAAGATTTTTTTTAGATACATTTGTTAATGCAAACCAACTAGTTGTTTTGGAGAAGTTTTGTAGTTAGTAATTGTTTCAAATATTTTAGCTATTTTTAGAAAGGACCACAGCAAATAACTACTTCTGTAAGATAATTTAAAAATCTTGCCAGTGGTTGATTTTTTATGATTTTTTAAAGTTTTTGTAATCGGTTGTCACGGCAACAAGACGGCTACCAGAGTCTAAGAATCACCAAAGGAACATTGTTACCAATTCATAATGAAATCAAACCAGTACTTTTAGAGAAGAAGATTTTTAAAAGATTTTACTAGAGATATAAACAGAGAAACAGGCCCCACCCGCTGGCGGCCATGTTTTTTGAGAAATCATGACAAAAATGTCAATTTTGTAAGAGGGTTACCCAACAAGTATTTTTGTAAAATAATTTTGAAATCTGGCCAGTGGTTGATTTTGTATGAATTGTTTAAGTTTTTCCAATCTGTTGTCATGGCAGCCAGAGTTATTTATAGATCACCAAAAAGAATTGATGGGCATCATCCTATGGTTTACATTTATTTTAAGTTTCATGAAATTCTACCAGCTAGTTACAGAGAAATGGATGGACGGAAGGACGGAAGGACGGAAGGACGGACGGACGGACTGACGGACGGACGGACGGACGGACTGACGGACTGACGGACTGACGGACGGACGGACGGACGGACAACACCATTTCAATACTCCCTACCGATTTCATCGGCGGGGGATAACAACTTCATTATAGATACTAAATTGGTATCATCACATTCACACTAAATCACGTTCCTGATTTTATTCTATCATAGTGGAATACATTGTAACGTAGTCCACATTTAAATGTCAATTTTGACAATTCTAAGTTTATGCAATATTTTTTTAGATTTAATCTCAAGTTTTGTTAAATAGACGCGTATGGTTTTTTTTACATGTACTCTATGTTTTCTGGGACTGTTAGTTTTGCATGGGCTATGAACTCAAACAAATTCCTAAACGGTCACTTAGCAAAGTACCAAAATGTATGTCACAAAAGTATCTTAAATGTGTTTTGTCAGTTTTAAATGTATAAGTTATGTGTATAACGTATAAAAATAAAAATTAATAAAGAGTCCATTATTCTTTAACATAATTGTTGACTCTTATAAACAACAACCCTCAAAACAAGAAATCACATAATAAAAGCATCAAATTCATTATCAGTAACCCCTTTATTAAACATTGAATATAACAAACCATATTTTTTATGGATGATTAGACAAAAATTAAGCACATGCCAAAGTTTCACTGCAACAGGTTGTTTAGTTAGTGAGGAGATCTATACAATTTAAAACCATCAACTTTTGAGATTTATCTTGATTTTTGACAGTTACAATGTAATTCACCATAGGAAATCAGTGTCGCCCGTAAAGTTCAAACGCACTTATATGTTGCTAAAATTGACGCACAGAGAAGACAATTGGCTAAAGAAAGAGTGCATGAAATTTGACTTATCTATCACCACGTGGTGACATTAATTTTGTTCTAATTTCAATTAAAAGGAAGGTAATTTCAATATCCTGAACTTCAAAGGCGTGTATCTTTATAACGTGTAATTATTTTAGCAATGTTTGGTGTTTTTCTGTTTCGGCGATCGTCATTGAGTGGTATTGTGTATATGTTGTTACATTTCCAATGGAAAATTTTGCATTGCACATCAAAAACCTTTTTGTATATAATGGGCAATAACTCGGCATAGTTGACGACACTGTGTCAAACAAAAATTGGATTTGCTTAAGAGCATAATGACAATTGAGTTAAGTACCTGACATATACTTCTCTAGTGATGTGTACAAAAATATATCAGTTCTAAAAGTGACCGCTTAGGAATTTGGTTGAGTGTATATCATTCGCTCAAAAACTGTAACGTAATTCACATAGAATTCTGTGACATGCCAAAATCGCGAAACTTTTATTTGTTTTAATTCCTTAAGATGTTATAAAATCAAATTTCAACCTTATGTTTATTCAAAACCATTCTAAAAAGATTAAACAAGAATGTGTATCAGTGTAACAAAACAGGACAAAATTGAGCACTGTAGCTTGTGACATTGTATTTTTTGCTATTTTGTGACCATACATAGTCGAATAAATTATTTCAACTTGATTGTACCTGATTATTTTTCTTATGTGTAGATGCTGACGTTGTCTTTGTCAGAAAACATAGGTTTATCAAGAAATTGCTATTTTTCAATATACAATTGCTCTGTGACAGCCATTTTAGCGAATTGTGCGTTTTTCTGGTTTTTCAGTGATTAGGCAATGTTGATTTAAACATGTTGTAAGTATGTTTCTAAAATGACATGTTTTTACGTGTAGTATACATCTCCATCTCAGTACAATCAGTACATTGGAGTAATATGTAATAACAAAAAATAGTTGATAAGAATGTTGATCTTTGAGAAGCAAATGTTTAGTTCAAAGATAACCATTTATCTTGAAACAATACATTATAGATTATTCAATCTAACAGTATTAAAAGGTTGATAATTGACATTTTGCTTATCACATGCTGCAATTCTGGTTTACTGGGTAATACTGAAACTTCTTACCGGTACCAGAAATAGAAATACATGTTTTATTACCTTCCAACGTGCGATAATTGTACTGGAATTGTTAAAATAGTCTTCTTGAAGTATATCTATATTTTCATACACAATTTATGTGTATATCAAATGATACACTACAATTTTTATACGTGATGTATATCAATTTCTTATAGTTAAACTCCAAAAATTTTCACGAGAAATTGCAAATGTATTGATGTAATATTTAGAGGATATTACACGACAGTAAAGGGTGGGATCTAGATAATCGGTACGCAGGAAGCATAATCACCCGAGTGGCTTTATCCCGAGGATGATTATGCAAACCGAGGGTCGATTATCAAGACCCACGCCCACTACAACGTATATTATCGTTTATAATAAACATATTCTACTTCCTATTCAATGTATTAATATCCCAAACCACACATAATTGTTTAACCTATTTCTGTGTATAGCTTTGCTTTAGGAATCAAATTATGGCGACGGCAGTAGCGCGCCATTATACTTAACGTAATTTTGTACTGCGGGCCATTTACGTTATTATGGTTCGGCAAAATATATAATCAGAAAAAATCGGCCTAAATAGGTTTTATTTGCATTATACATGCATAATTCAATGTAAACTCAGGTCTACGGGTATGATGACTGATACAGTAACTGGTAATCAGTCATTGGTCTACGGGTATGATGACTGATAACTGGTAATCAGTCATTGTTTATAAACAATAACATAGTACACTCCTATCCAAGGCTAACGCAGTTGGGTGAACTTTTCAGTGATACTGCAGGATTTAAACAGGTATATTGTTCTCGTCGTTTTATTCCATGCGTGACTTAGTTCTATGCTAACATTGATCGGATGCAGCACCGCACTTAATTCCCAAGAATGTTCTAATCTACAAACAAATGTGTATATCTTAGGAGACGTCATACACACATCAGTATGAATATCAAATGTAGAGTGTAGAGTTTTTAGATCAACGTGTTAACTTAAACAGATACTTACTTCAAAATTTCTACCCCACTCTGGATGTTTCCTTTGTTATCCACAGTGAATAAACATTTTCTACCAAATGCTAATTCCATCATGTTCATTATTGTTTTCCCTTCTTCATTACCAATCAGATAACCAATGGCTGTTGTACCTGTATATGGTTGTCCAGGGTTGCGATTTAATTTCTGTATTAAAATATAATTATAAGATTATACTAGTTGTATAATGCATACTCTGGTGAATTTAATACCACATAATGCGCCATATAGACAATCCATTGTTTTAGCACTTCGCTTATATACTAGAATAAAGGTTATTGCCACATTACAATTATATCAGTAAATACAAAAATATTATATTAAGTCTGACAGGGAAGGCAGCACTCAACTTAAAGAGCCGAGCACAGAAAACATTAAAAACACACAAAGCACAATACCCAACTAAACAAGCGCAGATCCGCCCAAGTCCAAGCTGTCGAAAAGTATAATAAATTATAACTAGCTGAATGACCCAGTAGAAAAGATTTAGCAAACAAAAGGCGGAATGCCTACGCTAAATGACCTAGTTACAACAGTAAAACTGCTGAACTACATAGTTTAGCAGCCTATAGTCTCAAAAGTTAAATAACAGTATTAAAACGTTGATAGGCCCGTATAGTCGGATGACCTACTTAGTAAAATGACGTAATTGAACAAATCGAGATATGACGTAATGAACAAGTCATTAAGAATTGCAAGCAGTACAGAAGTCCCCTACCGGTTTAAAGCCATATTTAATGTGTTTGTTGCCATAGCAACCACAATGCCCGTCAGAACCATAACTGACGGACTGATGACAAACCAATAGTCCCCTCCGGTCAAAAACCCGGTTAAATGACCCCAGGGGACAAAACTTAACTACTTTAAATGACATCAGGGGACAAAACACTACATCCATAACTCCACAGCTGTACGAACCAGGTAGGATGCGAATCGAGGGGACTAAATATTAAGAGGACAACCAGCAAATACGAATAAATAACTCCTAGCTCCATTTAACTTTTGGCCCTGGTCAAAACATTAAATACTGAGAAATTATGGCATAGTATTGATTATTTAAAAATGAAAACCTACACTGTAAACGGAATTGGCGTTTATATTCAGATATAAACCCATATTATAATAATTAAACAAAATACGAAACTACCGGAAGTAGCACCGCCCCCAACAGAAACCGCGGGACACGCGAGAACAAAAGGCACAGAAAATATACAACTTTACTCGAAAAGGCGCGGAACATGCCCAACATAAAAAACTAGCACAGGAACATGTAATACAAAACCGGGCATCCAATCCCGAAAGTCTGCTGCTTAAGTCAGTCAAACTAAAACGGAACAAGAGCCAGTTGATAAGAAATCAACAGCCGGACAAAACACACACCACAAGGACAATCCACAACAGACACTGAGTATGAGTATATGCAATTTTGAAAGATACGAAGCAGCCTTGTGATGGACAACGAATTTGCAGAATGGCACATACAAAATTAATAAAGTATAACAAAAGGCTCAAGTAGCGTCAATGTAAATATTATAGTTTAACATGAGTATTTCAATAATCGGTGTCATCTTTATAAGTTCACTTTCAAATATATGAAATAATGCATCGTTACATCTCCTTGTTATTTGACTTTGTCTTATAGGTAAATGAATGTATAATCCGATATTAGATACATAAACCCATATGTATGACTTTAATACGCTTCATTAACCTTACCTTTACCCAGTAATAGACTTAATCTAATTGATGAAGCAATGATATAAGTTAAGATATTTGTTCAAACATATTGTATTATACAGTACAACCTCTGTAGAAAAACATACTTTGAGCACTGTAATATTTAGCCGTTTTTAAGAATTTCATGCTCTGCAGAGAAGGTTAAATATAGTAAATATCGACTTTGGAATGTCGAAGATGTTATTATAGAGAGGTTGTTGCTCTACATAAGGTCGCTCTCGAGAAGTTGTACTGTATATTTATTTTTCTGGTTGACATATAGCACTCACATCTGAGAATTTAAATCTTATAAGTTAAACTCAGGGTCGAGTGTCAAAGTCAATGGTGGTATTATTATGAGTCGGGGTTGAACAATTCAGTTACCTACACATATGAACGAGAATACTTAAAATGCACTTATCATGCATAACAGAAAATGAAATCAATGTAAATAGTTTTTTATAAGTACATGTTGTACACGCTCTTCGCATCAGCAGGATTTAGTCAAATTTGTTTAACAATTATATCGTATATCTGCTATCAATTCGTTTGGCTATTTAAATCATAATAAAGTTTTGGCATATTTACAATGTAAGAACATAATTTATATCGGTTTAGTAAATTTAACAAAATCATTCATCATACATTAAAGACACATTTTATGTTCCGGTTTGGTGCGTGAAATGTTCAAAAGATTTAAATTTAATATTTAAACTATATTTATAATGATCTTTGATAACGCTCTTCACATTTTTTCTGTCAAAGTCTGTAACTGAAAAGCTCATGAGGAACTGTCTGTCAATAAAAAACGAGATTTTATAAATGAATATTTTCATTGGCTGGATAAGTGTGCAGTTCATTTTATGTCACATAGACCTGTCACAGTTTAGCTTTTATACCTATGCGATAAAGATGTGTCTATGTAGTTCTTAAATTACACATGTACGTTCACCAGTAAGTGGTGGTATTCTGTGTAATAGCTTATTAACAAATTGGTTTAAGTACACTAGCTATTGGCAAATAATTTGGCAACATATAATATCACAACATTCTCATTGTCTATCACATATACACTCATTAAAAGTTATAAGTACACCAACACAGTAAACAGCGATCTATGCAAATAGTGTATATAATTTGCTTCTAGCTTGAAATATTACACAATATATAGAACTAAAAAATCTATAATATTATGTTTATTTTAAAGTAATAATTTTTAAACATCTAAGGAATTATAAGTAGTTAAGTATCGTATCGTAGATGTTGGGTTTATTTCTTAGCACATGCATGGTATTCGGTCGGTTGGTAGACTAAATGTTTACTGATCAATGACTCTAGAACGGTCGGACCTAGAACCAACAAACTTTAAGTGGTGGTTGTTCATCATCGGTAGATGACCCTCATTGATTTTGAGGTCGCTAGGGTTCAAAGGTAAAATTACCGTAACCTTCGAATACACAACGGTTTCTGACACACAACGTAAGAGCGGTAGATCCTAAGATCGTAAAACTTCACAGACAGGTTGCTAATCATCAACAGAAGACTTCTACATATTTGTAGGTCAGTAGGTCAAAGGTCAAGGCAGCGATTGCCTAAAGTATACATGACTATTGGGATGTCATGAGACATGCATGTTTAACAAACGTCTCTTGTTCTTTCTATAATCGGAATTCTTCAGATTTTATGTTTTTCGGGGTGTCGGTATAGCAGGACAATATGTAGTCAACATTTCAAGACATTGTACAATACACAGTGTTGTGCACGTGCATATTCCTGAATTTGGAGGGTTCACGGTTCACTGCCTACAACAAGTAAAATACAAATATCCAATTATCGGATATTATTGTTGTACTACTCGCATGGACACATGCAAAAAATGAACAAGCTACCATGTATAATAAAAAAGATACAAGCGTAACAAGTTGGTGTACTTATAACTTTTAATGTGTGTATACTAGTTATACCAAGGTATCAGCTGATTTTATGAACGATAAGGGAGACATAAGTGGTCCGTTCCGGACAATTGTACGGTACGGACACATAATTATGTACTTGGGTAAGGCAGATAACTGCGGTCCGTCCCGGATCAATCATGGTACGGAAACGCTGGTGTTTATCCCCTACAATCAGACTACGCAATTAATTCCAGATACCTTTGTTAAGAAAAGTTTACATCATATTTTTAGACTTTATAACGTGTTTTGTGTGTTGTTTTACACAACGGTTGATGTACATATTGAGGAGTGTTATAGGATCGTTTTCATATTTAAATATATTGAGAAACGATTGCGTTATTGCTTGTTGCGAGTGACCACGGACAAAACCAGATTACGTAACATTATAAACAGCGAGTAGTGGTTGTGCATTTGGGAGAAATGACATTGGTTAGGAGATAGAGGCTTTGGTCATAGCCAGCACGCTAGAGGAGATAGTTTGTGCGTTATACCCCAATCACACGACTCTCGAATCAGCCGGAATGCGCCCGAATGAGTCGGAATGAAGAAAGAATAAACATTCGAAACAATTCCGAATGATAACTCGAATTGACCAAAATTATTACAGCTTTGTCAAAATGCCGTTGGAATACCTCAAATACCATTCAAATACAATTCTTATATACTTCGAGTATAACTCGAATACACTTCGAGTCCGCCTGGAATGATAGCGGAGATCGTGCACGCATATGTTTTCAAAATACGGTAAACACAAGCATCGGACCGTTTTGCACGGGATTATGCACGGGTTGTGCACGGGTAGTGTGTTTAATATAAGTACCTATAATAGCTTTAGTAATGTTTCGAATATAGTCAGAATGCCGTAAGAATATTTAAAATGTAATCAGAATGTCGGAAGAATACACTTCGGTAGCCGTTCGATATTCCACCCGACTTCGAATGTATCTCGAAAGTTTTGAACATGCGCAAAACATTCGAAGTGGACACAGGAATGGGCCGGAATATATCGAATGCACTACGAATTGACTCAGCATGCAGACAGAATGTTTCGAATGCATTTCGATCATGAAGGAATACACCTCGAATTGCTATTCCTACGGCATTCCGGCTCATTCCGACGCCGTGTGATCTGGACAGTATCAATAAATACAGAGAGTTTTGAATAACAGTTTATTCATTTTTATTTTAATATGTATTTTATTTCCAACGAAAAAGGTTTAGATCATGTTAAAACATTCAAACTGGCCCGAACATATGGAATGTACTCGGAATGCAGTCGGAATACATTTCGAACGTACAAGAATGTACCACGAATTGCTATTCCTACGGCATTCCGGCTCATTCCGACTCTCGTGTGATTGGGGTATTAATGAATGACAGTAGTGTTGAGAAAGAGTTTATATGCGAAATGTTTACCAGACGGAGTACGAGACACATTTCAGTGGACACATGTATGGACAAGAAAAGTTCAACCATGACATTATTCAAACAATGCTGCATTCACATGACAACATACGATTCTGGAAGTATAAGAGGATATTTGAAGCTCAAGCACAATGTTGATGGGGTTTACCTGGGTCCATTTGGTCAAAAACGCCTGTATAGATCAATATGACATGAGATAATTACTTGTTTCAGACAACGTATGCGATAGGGAAGTATGGTTTGTTTTCGTACTTTATTCCTGCCTGAGTGCGTTAAAAGCTTATTTTAGAAATAAGAAAGTTAAAGATGATATGAAGTTTATTTATGAGAGACCAGTCACCATATTATTGGTCTCAGCATATTTTTAATTTAAATGAAATTATTATCTTTAGCACAGGGCTGCTTCGTGCGGTTTTATTTATGCCAGTAAATTGCAAAGACTTTATCACAAACCGCTTTCCGCGGTTAATTTATGCGGGTCTATATTTTTTGTTTAAGGGCAGGGCTGCTTAACATGGCTCATAATAATTTTCTGCGGGTCAGTATTATTGGCTTTAGTGCAGGGCTGCTATGGACAGTTTTACTTTCTGAGAGTCGACTTTTCGGCTTCAGCGCAGGGCCGCTTTAGTTGATTACTTTATGCTTGTCGGTTTTTGGCATTAGCGCAGGACCGCTTTAGGCGGTTATTTCTGCTAGTAGATGTGTAGGCTTTAGTACAGGACCCCTTTAGGCGGTTACTCGACAATTTTATTTAGTGGCTATATAAATCAATTTCAATCCGCCGCTCAATATAAGTGTCTATATGTTATAGGTTACTTACCGATTGTGTCCCGTTTGGGAATGTGAATTCCATTCGAATCCAGTAGTTTCCTGTGTTCGTTGAAAATGTACCATCTGGCTGATCTGAAATACAAGTTTAAAGTAACTAACAAATGATCCTTTTCCGTAGGTTATTTTTTAGTAACTGCAAAAATATACTGGAAGAAAGAACAGCCAAAACAATATAATATGAACTAATGTCAGTTGTCCTACATTATTTGTAACATGCTCATCCAGTACTGGATTTTTTGGTGATGCATAACTTCACAAAAAATTGTTTGGTTAGGAAGTTACGAATATGGAGCAAGCCGTTTCCAAAAGGCGCTACCGAGCGCTTTCCTACGTCTACGCAACCTATCGAAGCGGTTCGTTGCACAAGAAAGCGCTCGATAGCGGTTTGATACGAAATATTGGGCACAAAGTAACGAACGACGATACAAACCTGCTATCGTTTGTCAGTCCGAATGAACATTTGTCAGCCTGATCAAAATGAAAATCTGTCTGTGGATACTGCACGTTTTTCAATTTGTTTAATTCTAGGTCTACTTAATTCAGGGGTAACTAATTTAAAAATGAATAATCAGATATAAACACAGATAACAACTGATTTCAAATAGGTCTTATTTGATATTTTACCTTTTTTTAATGGGTTGCATGAGCATACCAGACAGTACTTTTGTTCAAAAGAAAAGGCTATTTTCATTTCATTTAATCATATTACGATTACAATATCAAACATCTTTAATCTTAATCACCTTTTTTGTTAAATAAACCCTGCAAATCGTCACAATATAAAAGAGATTTAGACGGAAAATTACGGGTTTTATTGTATCCAATAACGACAACATGTAATTAGTGTTCGCGACCTTTATCCCGCGAATATTTTTTGACGATTTTGGAGGGATTTTTTTTATTACATCTCGGCGAGGAATTACGAACATGCATTCGTTTTACTTTCTTTACAATAACCTACAACTACGATGTGGATTATCACCGTCCGGTCCAGATACGTAAATACCCGAAAAGGCGTAAAGTCTGCTGGACTTTTATTAATTTTATTGCAAACTTTGCGATGGGAATAACCGAAACATGTGTCTTTTTTGTTTGATTTTCTTAAGATTGGTTGATATTTCGCACATATGAAAGATTCCCGTTGGACTTACTTCGTAATCTCAGAGTAATCATGTGTCTCATAACAGTTTGTTGCATCGTTTATGCACTACAAATGGTAAAAATTCCTGTCGAATCGAGCAAAAACAATGGCTGCCATCTAGTTTTTCTAACCTATGGAAAAGAGTCTGTCCCATCTATTCGGGTTGCCCCGCAACCAAGGAAGACTGACAATTTTATTTTTTATTTTCTAGAAAGAGGCATATTCTTGTTTTTGGAGTATTTTTAAACATCATTAAGAAAATTTATGAGCTGCAGAATATCGCATAGGTAGCCATTTTTCAGTAACGTTCCGTCAGTGCAGAATTGTGACACAAATTTTCAGATCCATTAGTGAATTCAAACTCTGACCAAACCACGTGCACAGGTGTTACCATAAACCGGATCTTATCCGTTGGGCTTCGCCCAACGTATAGTCCGCTATTAACATTTCACTTGCTTATCACTCTAACAGTACATTGATATTCATTTGTTTATTCAGTAACTAAAGGGTATACTGGACAGATTGTATCCTGTCACATGATAACATGATTGGTACGACAATACACCCGTCTGATATAGAGGATATTTGTTTGTTTTGATTGAATATGGTTTATATCTAATTGTGTAGTGATAAGATTCAATATTTTCATGAGCGAATATAAAAAATATTAAAATTTTATCACTACAAGATGAGATATTAACCATATTCAATCAAAACAAACACATATTCTATTTATTTAATGCTTTTATGGTGCCAAAACTGGTACTATTTATGCCAAATTACCACTGTGGTTAGGCTACGTATGAATATGTTATTCCATTAATATTTTTCACTTCAAAATCCACCATCTTGGATTATGGTGAATAGGTGAAAACGACTTTTTGAGAATTTTGCATTAAATCATACACCAACTTGTAGGAAATTGTCTAACTTAGAATAAAACCCCCACATGATATGTTTCCGTTCAATAAAAAAAAGTTACAGACATTTTAGTGTTGATATTTTGGTAAATTAAAGTAGTCCCTGTGAGGGGGCGGATCTTATATCAGTCACATTGTAGGTGATAACCAGTGACTGATATAGGTTTTATTTCACTGATAGAACTCCATATCTCATCAGTTAAATAAATAATATTATTTCTATCAAATGTACGGGAATGTCCTTGTTTGGCATCTGCTATGGTCACGTTTTCACGTCATGCGGTGGAAGATAACCATTGTATGTATGATAAAAGGAAAGCTTACGCTTTGAATAAATATGTTCAATGTAGGCATAGTCAATTGATATTAATACATAATTGAACAACCGTTGACAATGGCGTGGTATCTGGTGCGATTACTTCCGAACTATGACTGAAATACATGCCATAGAAGTTTATTTTTGTGAAAATACAAGAAGCACGCTTTATTAGACTGTACACTTTCCATTACATAGTTTACGCCAATACTGTTTTCTGAGAGCGACATTGTGGATCTTCATACAACTAGCTGCGAATCACTTAAAACTAGTATTAGCGAAGACCAACACAAACTACCAACTATGTATTGGATTCCTAAACTTTAAGACCCCTTACAAAGCTCAATTTATTTCTAATTCTAGTGCTTGCACAACTACAAATATTTCTAAGTTACTAACTTCATGTTGAACTGCTATAAAAGTTCATGTCCAACGCTATTGTGAAAAGACTTATGAAAATTCGGGTATTAATTTATTTTGGTCTGCTAAAAATTCTGGAGTTATTCTTGACAAAATTCAAAAGAAACAAGGTTTTTGGTAAATCTATGTCATAGTGACCACACAACAAATACATGTTTGGATTATTTTTATTAATACATACAAAATAAACAAACAATATGCCATAATAATGAGTAATAATTGGAGCTACGACGGAATGTAGCCAGAAGACAATAACTTTGTCGAAAACAAGAGATTATGAAATATGCAATAAATCGATATGAGGTTAAAAACAAACATGATTACTAGATCTAGCCGTTATAAGAATCCAAGTCTACACATTTAAACATTCAACCTACTGACACAGCCGTATTATTCATGCGTCAATATGACGTCAGTAAATTCGCTCGGCGTACGTGCGTGTACATAATGCTGGAAAAACACCTCGGAGTTCTTCCAACGACCTACTTTTCTGACAATTTCAGGATTAATATTTCGCTCTATGGCTGACGTAGCGCCTGTTGGACGAAACGATTTTGCTGAAAATCCCTGACCAGCTAAACCCGCTGAAGTGATGGCCTCGTTCAAAATTCGTGCAATTGATGCCGCACCAAGAGCAGCGAAAGGGGCCTTCAGAGCAATAAACACAGGACCATGTACGTCCCTGTTACAGTCGGTTCTTGAAATATATTCTCGCAAAGTAACAATCGGATCTATCTTGTGATTACTAGCGTGCGGAATACTAACCACGAAACCTGTTCTAGAGGTGTCGTTTTTTATCCCAAATAAAGTAAATTTAGCCCCCTCAGCAGTAAATTCAATCTGATCAATACTGAAAATGAGATCACACGGACCCGTATCGGTATGCATTTTACCCTTCGGAGCAGCATCCGAAGGTCTTAACATAAGAGTAAGAGCAAGAAGCGTAATTGTCTTAAGCCGTAAGTCTTTGATAGCCAGACTACCATTTTCAGGACACGCAAGGAATAAATCGTGAAACTTATGCACTGGCATAGCCTTAGATCGATTCATAGGTATAGAAGTCCCCGATTTTACAAGACCTGTTATAAGCATCTGGAGCTCAGGAGCATCTAATACACTCGGAATGCCTAGGCCTTTATAAACATGACCGATAGCCGCCGACGCGGTGCGTAAAACTGAGTTGGGTCGTTCAGACGCACCTGCAATCTCACAAAGAAAGTCTGCGACAGGTGCCGTACTGTCAGGCGGAAACTTGTAAGACGAGCTCTCACAAAATGTCCCAAATCTACTGATCAACCTATTATATGAACTGACTGTACTGGGTGCTAAACAATATGTCAAACGATCAACAGCGCGGTCCGACCAATTTTGTCTTTCAGTTAAATTTTTCCTCCATATATCCTCCAAGCGTAAAGCGCCCATTTCCGGTTCCGGCATGGTTCCGGTGTTACCCCCATCGCACGACAACTGTTTTTGTTGTTTGGAATACGTAACGGTGGGGCTATTGACAACTGCTTTAGTCTTAGATACCAAGTTTGAGCCTACCACGCCGGTGCGATTATGGGTGCAATGGCACACTGCGATGTGACCACGTCTAGCACGCGGGACATGAGACAGAACGGTGGATTGACGTAATTGTTCTCTAAGCCCCAGTTGACCTGAGCTAAAGCGTCTATACCCTCTGACATCGGTTCCCAGTATCGACTGTTGAACCGCTTTACGTGTGTGTTTTGGCAATTCGCGAAACGATCTATTGTGTGTGGACCCCACAACTCGTCTATGTAATGAAATAGGCGCGGGTGCAGACGCCAATTGTGCTTGTCTGGTGTCCTCGACCAGTAATCGGCTTCCGTGTTCAACTTTCCGGCGATATGCGCGGACTCGAGCCATATCCCATTCTCCATGGCTTCTCCCCATATTGCGATTGCCAGTTTGGCAAGATTCGGACTCGGGCCACCCATATGTCTTATATAAGCCATTGCCGAAATATTGTCGGTTAAAATTTGGACGCGCTTGCCCGTCAGTAGGGACCCAAACGACTTCAGTGCCATAAGAATAGCCAACATCTCCCTTTCGTTTGATGATTGGAATGATATACGTTTGTTCCAATCCCCGGATGCAATGTGTCCCTCGTACACTGCACCCCAGCCGAGGTGTGACGCGTCCGTCACCACCTGTGCGTCTATTGACTCGGAACATATTACACGCGAGTTCCAAGCGTTCACGGATTCAAGCCACCAGCGGAATTCGTCCGCAACCTCCTTCGTTATACTCAGATAATCACCCCACGATGACCTTGTGCTAAGAAGCCTATATGCGTTACGCAAAAATAGTTTACCAGGCGTAACCGCCCAAGCAACAGAAATACACTGACCACAAATGCGTGCCAATGATCGCGCATTAATCATGCAAGATTTCAAAGCTTTACGAATCGCCGATTTTAATTTTAAAACACGAACACTTTGCGCTTTTACGATAACTTTGCAGTCCGAACTATAAATGTCATAACCTAGATACTTTATATTACATGAAGGTATCAAGTGCGACTTCTCCAAATTAAGCACAAACCCTAAATCGGACAGTGTCTGCAATAATAAATCAGCGTGATCCGTCACAGTACTAATTTCAGCAGCCAAAAGAAAATCATCTATAAATACAGTGACACGGACACCCAACGATCGTAAATATGCAATTACAGGACGAAGAATCTTATTAAAATAGTAAGGGGAACAACTCAAACCAAAAGGAAGGACTTTCCAACGATAATACTGATTATTCCACCTAAAACCTAAATGATCTCTATAGTCCACTGCAACCTGAACATGAAAAAATCCGTCTTTTATATCAGTGGTTATAAATCTATCATTTGGCTTTACAAGCTTAGCTGCCTCTCTAATATCGTCATTGCGAAATTTGGGCACTTTGCACTGAGAATTTAGCAATCTTAAATCGGTAATTAGTCTAAATGTTCCACCTTTCTTAGGGACACAGCTAAGAGGACTGACACACAAGGGTATATAATCACAAGGCTCAATATAATTGTTCAATAATAAACGCTCGAGTTCTCCATCAACAAATGATGATTGTCTAGAAGTCAGTTTATGGTTCTCTAGTTCAAAAGACACAATATCACTGTTTAACGGAATGGGTACTCCCTTAGAAACCCATTCTATGATATAATCCGGTGAATGAATCTGAATCCATGCATTCACATTTCTATTTAGTTTCGACTGACACATTGGATGAATTAATAATTAAAACACACAAACCTACAAGTAATAAAACACCAATTCACCACTGCACATGTAATCCAAGATTGTGATTAAATCCAGCTTTCAATAAGCAACACAATAACAATGAATACTAAAATCACTAGATCTATCATACTTATAACAATTAGCACATTCAAAATTTAATCGTCTCCTTGGTTGTGGGTATAATCCTCTCTTTGGGGTCGTTTCGGGAATTGACGCTGTGTGAACGACTGGTAGATATCCGAACGTTGGTTACCCCTGTGGTAACCGCGGCCTCTGCCACGACTTCCTGTCGATGTACGATATGGCTCCTGTGACGTAGCATATTACGTAGTAGTGTGGTCACATGACTACTAGTATCTTCTCCTAGTACTTATGATTTTTCTACATTATACACTACACTGCCACATGCTCGTATCAAAGATAAATTAATAGCGCTAGTAGAGACGACATTTGGTAGAGAAAAGACTACTTGTATAGAGTATAACTATTCTAAAGCATTTTTTACTAACACTATATTGGATAAATAAATACTTAGTACATCTAGAAACGCAACGTTTTAATCCCCGATTTTTTCTTATTTGCATTGTACACTAAGAGGCACTTATAACTGTGCACTTACACACATCTCAATATCTCAGTATCTAGTGCGTATAATTTGTTGAAATTTGCAGCAAGTATAGTTAAAGGTGATCCGCGGATTAATCCTATAAACATAGTGCAGACAAGAGCATGTATTATTACCCCTATAAAACATACCTCTTATATTGGCTGTTACTATTTACGCCCCATTTCACGTGACATATTTATGAATGAATGAACGTATATATAGTAAAACTTCTACGAGTCGCGATGGCAAGGCAGTGTTACAGCTATGACGCATCTATTTTTAGAAAATCCAATATAAACTCGAAACTAAGTTTCATTAAAACTTCTGATAATCAATTCATTTATATTTTTCATTTCATGAAATGGATACCCTATACTCGTGTTATTAAAATTGTTTCAATGTTTAAAATGTGTTATTTCCTTCAGAACATTACGAAGGTCGTTTTCATTAACGAGGGAGGTAATTGTACCAGCTAATAAGCCACTCAATTTCAGATAGAATTATGTTCAATGTCAAATGGGTGAAAATGGAATCCGCGCAGTTAAATAGTGCGGGATATTATCGTATTTAGAATCGAAATAAAAACTCTGTTCTTGTATTTTGTTGGTGAATAAACACACAATATTTAGGACACGCCAGCACATAATTCAGCGTTGCGTAAAATTGCCATGTCACAAAATTTGCTCCGGCTTAAAACGCAGTTTTCCAAAAGCTACTAAGAGTGCGTCCTCCTGAGCTTTTAAGTTATGCAATACTGTCGCAGTGACGTTATTTTTGGTAAGCAATCTCAGTGACAGTTGATGGAAACATAACATGCCGCTCGTATCCACATACGTTGAAGTCCGACCAGTCATTGTAGAAAACTGACGTTGAGATTATTTTACCAATGAACGGTTAAACAGGTAGAACATGACTCAAAAACCTGTAGGGGTGTTAATGATTGCATAATGCGTAACTTTGCTTATTGAGACGCAATAATAATTATATTCAAACGGTTACTTAGTGCAACATAGAGACGCCCGTGTTGATTAACCCGACGTCACGGCGTCAATTTAGAAAAACACTATCATTTGTGATTTTTTAGATAAATGGGTCATGTATTTATTGGAAATGACCTCGAGTAATTTTATTTCCCGCTGTTTCACCATTTCTCGTGCAATTTGCTAAATTGTTATTTTCACAGTCTAATGGACAATGTTCAAAGGACCGTAAGATTTAAATATTGGATTACGTTGCTTGTCGACTGACAACCAAATACCCAAAGTTTCGTTCAAAAATATTTACAAACAAAAATTTAAAAGGAAATGAAAACAGCACAGTTATATTTTGTGTAGTAGTGTTGTATAATTATGTAGAAACTTGGCCATCATCCAAATTCTATCGATCGTGTTACGTAAATCCCGAGCACCGATATAATCACAAAAATCATTATTTCCACGTGCACCGTTTACGCATGATAAATTTTGGTATAATTTGCATCGACCATTTTGTAAAGTTTGCTAATAAAAAGAAAATCACAAAAGAAATGGCATATGTTCCGGAATAAAAATACCATGAATGTCCGAATAAGAGCGAAATCAGGCCACCTGGATGCTTATGGCAGATATATCAAACAGGAGTTTGCACAACGGTTTAATTGTCATGCACCGAAACGTTTTCGTCTAGAGACACGCTACCAACACACAGGCATCATTTGTGACCTCCCAAGTTCAGGCTTCACATGCGTAACAAGTCTCCAACAGGACCAGTAAGACAGCGTGAACCAGCCCCAGACCAGGTTAACAACTGCTGCTGACAGTGTTCAACAACTTGTTAGACATCATGAATAACTAATCAATCAATATTTGATCGATACTTGACCTATTCACCTAAAACAACGATTCCGAAAAAATAGCGATTTCATCATTTTTTGCTCCGTTATTTTTCGGCCGCACTATACACCAAAACGCTGCTCTGCACCTAACTTCAGCTCTATGTGATTAAATGTTACAGATGTATTCATAATGGAATGCAATAGCATCAAGTAAATGTAGTTTGATTGATTGTCTATCGTCAGGTTGAAAAAAGATTGACAGTAGACCCAGTGTTGCGTTTCTAGATGTACTCAGTATACTATATGGACCTGCAGCGATGTTTGTTAAGCCCTTATATTTCTCCTTGATAACATTTTTGTTAGGCTGGGCACTACCATTAATAGACAAATTATCGGTATTCCAATGGGAACAAATTGCGCACCTCTTGTTGCAGATCTGTTTTTATACAGTTACGAACGCGATTTTATGTTAAAAGTGTCCCCCGAACACCAATCTAATGAAATTACAGCATTTAATAATACTTCCCGATACCTTGATGACATTTTAAATATTAATAATCCTTACTTTTCGAATAAGATCATAGAAATTTACCCTGACGAATTAACACTAAACAAATGTAATTCATCCGATACACACTCATCATTCCTAGACCTCGATCTTGCAATAGAAGCAGGTCAAATTGTTAGTAAAATTTACGACAAGAGAGATGATTTTAATGGTGAAGAGCTTTACGAAAGGTTTTGGGTCATAGTCACTTTCATGATGTCTTTATCAAGATTATAAAACGTTTTCTGAGTAGAGGATATGACCCTTTAATTTTGCAAAGGACTGCATGCTTAGTAGTGGGTCCATTTACAGCTCGCCATTATGCTTCCTATTGCATTGTGCGATGACCGGACAATATACAGACTCTATGATATGCCTAACCTCAAGCCTTTTTGGACGGCTGGTATTGATGTCTGTCTGTTACATTGTTCTGTCGTACCCTTAAAGTTTTGCTCTCTTGTTGCTCTGACTTCCTATAGGTTATTGAGTACTTTCTGTGCTACTCGATGGACGTTATTTATATAATGTTTCATGTTTTACATTCTTTTAATACTTGTGGCCTTTATGTTAGAGGGCATTACATGGTGGGGAAATTTTATTTACACTGTAATGTGCGATAAGGTTGTCTATTGGGTAGGTGTGTGGTTTGGTGCACTGTAAAACGTTTAAGCCCCCAGTGACATTTGTCACTGTCCGTACCAAGGCGGAAGCCCTTTAGTCAACCTTCTTCTTTGTATGTATTTTCCACTTTATAGTTAAAGTACACAAATACAAAAATATATTTCGCCATTGTGCATTTTTGTTGAACTTTGTTCATTTTGTATGTGCCATTCTGTAATTTCGTTGTCCAGCACAAGGCTGTCTCGTATCTTTCATAATTGAAAGTACTCTATATATATGTTGTAGATTGTCATTGTGTTGTCCGGTTGTTATTTTCGCGTCACATGACTCTCGTTCCGTTTTAGTTTGACTGACTTTCGAGACGGGATGCCGTGTTTTAGTGCCTTGTGTATTTTTATTGTTTTCTGTGCTGGTTAAGTTGGGTGCTGCATTCCCTGTCTGACTTAATATAATCGTTTTGGTGAATGAACCGACTTATACACGGGTATTATATGATCATGTTCAATGTTTCTATTACATGTCTTATAGTAAATGGTTACTCTGTATATGTTCGACTTATGTATAATCCGCCCAGGATAATGTGATGTTTACAAACATGAATCGGTTTGGTAAACTGTGGCAAAATTGGTTTTACAAATCACTTAAATAAAAGATAAGGTCAGTTTCGTACTCTAAACACCATTGATAATTGGTAATTGATAACTTGTGGAATATACCAAATTTTCCCGCCTATTACTTTATCCTGGGCCACTATAGTACATTTTACTGATAAAGCATGGACTAAATCCAGTATCCGAACGTTCTGATCCAGACAATATGATAAAATGAACACTTACCACCACTGATGATGTCGCATGTGTCACATTTTATTAGTTGATTATATCTTCCGGTGTAATTTTCATGGCCACATGATAAACGCTTAAATATGAATAACACAGTCATATATGCGACAGTGAGATATATACTGTTTGTACACATTCACAGGTAAAAAGATCCATGTGTGTTTACATAAGTATGCTTAAAAGTATTGCGTGCAAATTAAGAATATTTATTTCATGGCATAAATGGAAACATATAAATCTATATTGGAAAGACCTTACTAAATCAGTCGTCTCTATCCTACGTAATATACAATACAGATATATGTATACATTTTACTATTGGACATGTACGAACTGAAATTGAAACAACTGAAACGGACAAATTAAACTGAATAAACGGATTATGTCGAGGGGTTTTCTCAGAGGATTATAACCATTTAGAATTGACCGACTTCATGAACAAGTTAAACAAACCACAGGTGACCGCATAGTTGTTATCATTTGATATTATATAGGCTATCAATGTCCTTTAATTTAAAAAATCGATACGACCATCTGTGCTTCGTCTGACGGTATATATAACATGTGACCGCACCACTGGCGAATTATTTCTCAATATGTTAGGCCAACTAAATATAATGTTATGTGACCATGTCGCATTCAATACGTTTATGTTGCGCGTGAGTTTTGTAAATGGACGAGCCTAAATAATTAAAGGATCACAAACATAAGGCCTTGTAAATTACGGTAATATTCATGGGGAATAGTAACAAATGTGCCTAATTGGTAAGCTATGGAAGAAAATGTACATTTATTTTGACAATAAAGATAAGTGTTTTTTTAATGTCAAATTCTACAATCAAACCAAACAAAACTTGACATACGAGCAGTGTTCGATATGTATTGTCACTGTCCTTTGCATTTTTCTATGGCAATATTTAGAAGGAATCTACGATTACGGTCTAAAAGGTGTATGTTTCTTTTTTATATCTGGAAAATTACATTGCCTTTCGTCAACAATTAAGTAATTTATTGAACTTAGAAGAGGGTATACTAGAGTACACTGGCCTAATGTTCATTTTAAGCTAAATTTGTGCTATCTTTGCAGCAGTTGTTTAGAAAGTAGAAAGATAAATTCGTTAAACTGCAACATACGATACGATAACTGGATCCTTATTTTTCCATTAGAACTTTAAATCAAAATGAAATTATTTGTTGTCTACGAGTAAGACGGTCAAAACAAGGGAGATCACTCTTAGTTATACCAAATGATTCTTGTTGGTTCACGCACCAATAACTTCAAATCAATTGTACTTTGATCGCAAATTATTCTTAGACATAAATGTTGATGGTCTATGGCTAACATACATGTATGATATGTCAAACTCCAATCAATAAAACTAATCGAAAATTTTCATTGAAAAATAGCATGCTTTTTTGACTAATTTTGATACCTATTTTCGCGACTTTGAAAATGCTCTTATTTTGTTCAAAAATGGCAATCAAGTACAGAAAATCATGTTTTTATCGAAGGAATTTACATTATTTACAGTATAATAGTTGTGGAATATGATTATTTCCCGAAAGGAAGTTTTAATCGACAGTTATTCGCAAAAAGTCGCAGTGTCCATTACTAGCCCTTTGAGAAGACAACAGACACAACAGTCCGGTAATTAAATTTTATTGATTTTTTTCACGAAATATTGCGGAAATCTTGATGGTCCCAGATTTCAACGAATTTTATTATTTGTGACCCAAGTGACAATACATATCGAACACACCTCGTATATTCAATTTTATAGAAATTTATGTTATCTAGGAGTCAGTTGATATAAGAAAGGATATTTCAATACCAAGAAATCGAACTTTTGATATCAATAAAAAAAATTGATATCAGAAAATGTATATTAAAATAATACATTAATATTATAAATTGCGATGTTTATATACACAATGTTATGTAAACAAGTGACCGACCCAATTAATCGATTTATACAACGACCTTCGAAATATGACCATAGGACGAGTTCCTTTGCTAAGGTTGAAACGATATTTACCGTTATTTTTCTGATAGATTATGGATATATATTAGAAATTCACGTTAACTTTCAAGTTGACAGCGTGGCCTAGTGGTTAAGATGATCTATACTCACAACATTCGCATACTTTTATATGGGGTGTGGGTTCGAGTCCGCTGCTAAACTCTTTCAATAATTGTATTATCATAATACATGAGTCTTTTTATATATTTTATTACTTAATAAATAATAAAACTGTTATAGGTTTAATGAAAATTTGCTTTGTTTATTTTATTTCATTATTAAAGTCCGCCCTGATTATTGCATTTATTGTTCAGATAACAATCGGGTTGAATTACAAACTATTTTCATCATTGGTTTCGATCATTGGTTTCCCTGGAATCTCTACTCTAAGAATATTCTGTGGAAACGTCAAAATTAATAAGCGTTTAGATCTACTGAGCACAGTTTGGATGACGGTTGACCGGCGACCTTTCTGTTCAACAGTCTTGATGTGGGACAGTTTTCAAGGATTAAAATACAAAGAAAATATATATATTTTAGAAGTACATGTATATATAAAATAGACAAGAACGCGCATGTTTTATTTAGTAAAATTAAAAACATGGATGGTATTCGAATCCAAGCAAAAAATCTATAAAGATCCATAAGCAGTAGTTTAGCATAATGCGTCATGGAGGACGATGTAAGTTACAATTTCAAATAATTGTTTCTTTTCCGAATACCCCTTTTACCTGGATTCTTTCATTATTAAAAGTACAGTTACGCCCGAGCGATTGTGGTTTATCTATAGCCTTTACAATATAAACTATAGATACCAAATGATGAAAAACTATGCGGCCACCTATTGTTTGTTTAAAACGTTACTCGGGATTTTCTTCCCTGAACGCACGGGTGATTACACAGTCAGTCAGTTGGATACGTCTAATATTCTTTTGAGACGACCACTCAACATAATCTGTTTATCAGGTTTATTTTAAAGTTTGATTTTAAGCTCGTACATGTCCATTACTATGTTCCGAACGTACACATGTCTTTATCTTATACATGTGTGTATACTGATTGCAAGGATGTCCGCCACCTCGAACGAGCACATGGAGATTGAAGCATGTTTCAACCATGATGCACTTGATTGAGTGTTTCTTCATGTTCATTGGAAAATCCATTAATAAGACACTAATATAATTACATTGTTGTTTTAAATATAATATATATATACAAGTAAATACAAGTAAATACAATATTATTTATATTATAAATTTATAAAGACATATAACATCATGTTCCCGCTTGTTGATGTAGCAAACATTGCTATTTATGACAATTTTCCATTCTTTCATATTTTAATTCCACGATAACTATTACATTCTCAACATACCGGCAGTTTTGATTTCAGCTTAGATATGTCTTGCTGCAAGCCTTGGTTTTCTTTGACCACGCTCTAAAATATAATAATAAGTGTAACAATACTGACTGCATACCATATACGAATATGTTTTAACTCTCTGTGTTACAAGTTATCTGTAGTAGATAAGCAATGATTAAAACCGCCTTTTAGATTATAAATACTAATCTGATTGTTCACAGTTGTTTTATTACAACATTGACATTAAAACATGCTAATTTTCATTACTTTACGACACAATCTTATAAGAATGGTAATGGCAGACAATAATAAATAGTTTTCAACGAGCTAGATTTTTCGAAGTGCTCCAAAACATTGTTCATACTCAACGTACCTTGTTTTCAAACAAAATATCGAATACCTGTGTTTGAAACATAAACAAACAATAAGAACTTGGTCTGAGGTACTGTATAACTGTATCAAATGTTAGTATGAATGGACGTCAAATATGCTTATAATATGACCAGTCTGGGCGAACTATACTAATTGTCGAGCACTTTTGACCTGTCGCTAATTAATCTCCGTGTGTTTTCGTTATTGTACCGTAAGAATGTTTTAATTAGTTGAAATAGCAACTCTGATAGGACAACGGATAAGTACGGATATTCATGGATGACAAGTTAAAAGTGCCAGGCAATAAATGGGGTTGAATGTAGTTTTTTTTTTAAACATTGGCAAAATAAATTCAGACACATAACAGAGCGTATTTAGCGTAATATATATAACTTGCATATTCTGTTAGCTAGAACTATTGTTAAAGCTTATTGCTGTCAACTGGAAAATCTTTATTCGATTGAGAGATCTTCGGGTTACTGTCTCGTGACATTGACGATTATTGCATACAAAGGTTTACAATTTCTCCATCTATTGGGACGTTTTAGTTACAATCAAAGCAATACATTATTAATATATTGGTATGGTTAATTACTTATGATAATGCACCATTGCTCTTATACGTCTTGACATGTCCGTTGCAAGCAGAAGAGCAAGTGGCATGATTTTTGACAATGAAGTCTAAATGACAGCTATGATCCCCCGCCGGATAGTGAACTGTGACCTTAACTGTATGTCAGCTAGTTTGTTTTCTGCGTGTCGTCTTTATAAGTTACATATTTGATATACGTTTTATGCAATTCGGTTCAGGCGAACATGCTATGAAATGGGTATGAAATGTAAGACGCAAACCTTTGACCTTGAATTGTTGCATTAATCTTGAGTCAGCATGGTTGGAACATTGGTTATGCATGTCGTCTCTAATAGTTACATGTTTGTTATACTAGTACGGCACTGTCAGCCAAAATGTGTGAATAAGGTATATTAATCATCATCGAGAAGCACAACATCAGTACACCGAATTAGGTATATCTGTAACAAGTCTGTCATAAATTATAGCTTATCAAAACCAGTTACTACCACACACCCGGGGCAACACAAATGACGTCAGTGACGTTACAATATCGGTGTCGATGAAATAACTTCAACGATCATCTCACTAAGTCTCGAATATAAAAATTGACACCGATGCACTTCTCAAACATGCCTTTATACAAATTTGATCGTGCAGTGCGATAATGTGGATGGGAGCGTGCTGCGTATTGAATAGATTTCTTCGTTTTCTTTCTATACCGCGAATTACGTTTTTGTGCCTGAAACACACAACGTAAACGTCAAAGCTGTGACTATAGGTGTTCTAATGCGACCTCCATCTCTTTCATACCATTTTAATATCATTTTAAGACCAAAGTATGACTGCCAGAACTCGTCCTGTGGGAGTTTCCCCTAATTCCTTTATAAGTTGTCTCTGTGCGATATTTTGTTAATAAATAACGTCATGACGTACGGCAAGTTATGGATTGTTAAACATGTGCTATTCACATGTTGTGTATTTCTACCCATAACGTATACATGTCATCAAAACGTCTGTGTATAGTGTTTTGACATAGCATGATATATTAGCGGAGTTTTAAACATAAAGTTTAACCTGAAATGATACTATAAGCAGTGGAAATAATGACACAAAGTAGAAAAATGGGTTGCCCCGGGTACGCGTAACCATGGTTATTTAAATAGCGGGTTTACCTATAATATCCATAATATGTTATGAAAAATATGCCATCAAGTGGCCAGTAAATTCCGATTTCAAAAAGCATATTCATATATAATCTGTCTACAACACTGGTCGTTTTACAGCAAAAGTCTACGTTATTTCTGAACGTCCATCGTACATGTATGCTAGAGCTCTAAAATAATGACACAAAGTGGAAAAATGCGTTGCATTTAAATGGCAGGTTCCTATGTGTATGTATTGTACACTAGAATAAGAAAAAATACAAAAATAATTGGCCACTGTGCCTTTTTGTTAAACTTTATTATTTTGTATGTGCCATTCTGCAAATTCGTTGTCCAGCACAAGGCTGCTTCATATCTTTCAAAATTGCATATACAAAAAAATGTACTCAGTGTCTGTTGTGGATTGTCCTTGTGGTGTGTGTTTTGTCCGGATGTTTATTTCTTACCAACTGGCTCTTGTTCCGTTTTAGTTTGACTGACATAAGCAGCATGCTTTCGGGAATGGATGCCCGGTTTTGTATTACATGTTCCTCTGCTAGTTTTTTATGTTGGGCATGTTCCGCGCCTTTTCGAGTGAAGTTGTGTATTTTCTTTGCCTTTTTGTTCTCGCGTGTCCCGTGGTTTCTGTTGGGGGCGGTGCTACTTCAGGTAGTTTCGTATTTTGTTTAATCATTATAATATGGGTTTGTATATGGATTTAAACGCCAATTTCGTTTACAGTGGAGTTTTTCATTTTTATATAATCAATAATATGTCATAATTTCTCAGTATTTAATTTTTTGACCGGGGCAAAAAGTTATATGAAGCTAGGAGTTATTTATTCGTATTTGCTGGTTGTGCTCTTACTATTTCGTCCCCGCGATTCGCATCCTACCTGGTTCGTTCATGAGTTGATGTACAGCTGTGGAGTTATGGATGTAGTGATTTGTCCCCTGAGGTCATTTAACGTACACGGCTTTGAAAACGCAACACTTACACTTACATACTAGCGTATATGTATGCATGTATGTATTTACCCATAACTCGGCCAATATGCAATAAAATTTACTGAAATCTTCAGCATTTGTAGCTAAGATGTATGGCATAACAATTCATTTATTCTGATGAGACCCTTGACAGCCACAATAAAACAATGATGTCATAAAGAAAAGCACATTTTATGCCCTATTTCCTTCTGCGTATTTCAGATTGTAATGCCGATGTGTACATGTACCTTTTATTCGTATAAAGTTTGGGAACAAGTGTCCATGCATATCATGGATACAGAAATAAAGTAAAACACAGATACATGTAAAGTTCAATTTAGATTCAGAAAAAAATGAATTTTATTCACTATATCTCTATCCAGAAATACTTCCCTTTCACTGTAAAATTATTAGTATTTTTAGGTAAATCTGAAACATTGCTATCAAGCGTTTTTAAAACTTCACGACCACTCTGTTGCGGAGTGGTAAATCGTCTGATTTTGTGTTTTTCGAATGTGTCGATTGATTGACTATTCAAATTGACCTTACATAAAATAATTATGACATCGTACATTTTTGTACAATCAATTCCTCTTACGTGTTTCGTTTAATCCATTGTATGGCTCAATGCACCATTGTAGCGAATTTTGATGGAAAGAACATCGAGTTACAATCCACGGGAAGCCAATAATACGCACACATAATTTCGTTGAGAAATGATTATAAATAAAAAAGTTATCTTGATTTTCATTAGTGTTGCGTTTTCAAAGCCGCGCAGTGTAGTTATATTTTGTCCCCTGATGTCATTTAACGCAGTTGTAAGTCCCCTGTCGGTTTTTGACTGGAGGGGACTATTGGTTTGCCATCAGTCCGTCAATTTTGGTTTTGACGGGAATTGTGGTTGCTATGGCAACAGACACATTGTAAATGGCTTTTAAACCGGTAGGGGACTTCTGTATTGCTTGCAATTCTTAATGACTTGTTCATTACGTCACATCTCGATTTGTTCAATTACGTCATTTTACTAATTGAAAGTAGGCCATCCGACTATACGGGCCTTTCAACGTTTTAATACTGTTATGAAATCTTGAGACTAAAGGCTGCTAAAACTATGTAGTTCAGCAGTTTTACTTTTGTAACTAGGTCAATCAGAGTAGGCATTTCGCCTTTTGTTTGTTGAATTTTTTCTATTAAGCTTTTAAACAGCTTTCTGACAGCTAACTAGGCATTATAGTCCTTTTGCTATGGAAACTTAGACATTCAGCTAGTTATAATTTATTATACTTTTCGACAGCTTGGACTTGGGCGGATCTGCGCTTGTTTATATGGGCATTGTGTCTTTGTGATTTATGTTTCCTGTGCTCGGTCGGCTCAGTTGGGCATTGTGCTTTGTGTGTTTTTAATGTTTTCTGTGCTCGGCTGGTTAAGTTGAGTGCTGCCTTCCCTGTCTGACTTAATATAATCTGTTTACCTATAATATCAATAATATGTTTTGAAAAATACGCCATCAGGTGGCCAGAAACATCCGATTTCAAAAAGCATATTCATATATAATCTGTCTTCAACATTGGTCGTTTTACAGCAAAAGTCTACGTTATTTCTGAACGTCCCTCGTACATGTATGTTAGAGCTCGTGTGTGAACTTCGACTACTCAAATCACGCCACAGAAAGATATTCCGTTACTTATGTAAAAAACCGATGCTCAGTTTGATTAAGGAAACTAAGTTTTGCTTAACTACCTACCTGATGATCCGATTGGAGAGTGGATATTTCCAGCTGCACGGTTTGTTTCTCCTTGATAACTTTCTGAAATATAAGTGTCATATTTGGAAACATACATGAATGTATATTTATGCTGGAGTCCATATGTGAACAATTTCCACGCAAACCAATGATATCGATAATATATGTACGACCTGGACCACTGTGGACATACCACGTGACAAAATGCTGTGTGGGTGAGCTCAAAACGGGTGAACAGTTTCCATGCAAACCAATGCTATCGATAATGTATGTAGACCAGGGCTGGTATTCACAAAGCACCTTAAGGGAAATTTTTAATATTTTGACTTCAGTTAAAAAAATAGCTGCATATATTTCCCAAGAAACAAAGAATAGCCTATGTGTTCTTTGTGATTATTGTAGCACTTTACATGATGCTTCTAACATGTGTATAAAATTTAATATAGTCTTGCTTTTCCTCCTGTTAAGCTGATACATTTGGTGAGGTCATGATCCGAGTGCATATGACACTCATGATTGCTCATCAACGGCGTTTAACCAAATTGAATGAGTTACTTACATCATAATTCTGCTTCATGTCATCGAGGTCTTTAACTAGCTTTGAAACTTCATTCTAAAATATACCAAAGGAACTCGCGGGTAAAATTCACGTATCACGTAGTGAAGAAACATTGATGAATCCACCATACCTTGTTTTGTATCGAGAGCACATAGTGAAGAAACAGTGATGAATGTATCATCATGAATTATACATTGGAGGCAAGTATAAATGTGCATTTACCCAAATGTCACTATCTCTGCTAAGAGGTGTATGGTAATATTTGATTAAATTTCATTATATAATTAGGAAACACTAGTACTTCAGCGTTTTGAAATCTGATCTGGCTCAAACTGTAGTTTTTTCGATCAGCTAAGTACGATTCCCAACCTAGGTGTCAATGCTAGGGGACAACGTTGTCGATTCAAACTCACGTTTGAAGGGCAAAACTCAGTGACAATTGAACACAGAAAAAGTTGCTGCACGAATTCACATTCGTTGAATTTCTACCAGACATTGCAGAGACATTGACATTTTCTTAGCCCAATGAACCATAATCACGGAACCGTAAGATTTCAGTATTGCCTTACGTTGTGTGTCGACTTACAAACCAATACATTGAAAAGGTTGAAGTAGAGCTAAAGAAAGATATCAGACTAATTGAAAGTGATGTGAATGTAGTAAAGTATTCGGCTGAGCAAATGCGACTTGATATTGATCACATGGACAGTGTTATTGACAGAGAGTCAAGCACTGTTAATAACTTAGAAGACCACATTGACAAACTCGAAATGGAGGTGAATTCAGATACTGTCAGGATTTTCGGTATACGAATTAGACAAGATGAGACATATAAATCCTTAGTGCGGTATATTATTAATCATGTACTGAAATCGGCTTGCCCCAGTGTTGATTGGCACCCTGATGATATTAAAAGGGCATACAGAGTGGGAACTTCGTACGAAGATGTACCTCCAATAACGGTAGTTAAATTTCGATTTGATGATGACAAATTTCTGCTGTTTTCTGGACGAGAGGCTTTACGTAACGACGGCATACGGGTCAGTTACGAATTAACATCTCGCCAACGCCGCACCCTACAGGGATTACGTAATCATGGTCGTTTTGGTTATTTATATAAGGGAAAGCTGACCGTCAGAGATGAAAATTCTGAGGAGCAACAGGAAAGCATGCGTGTTTTTAAGAAAGCGGAACGAAAGCTACAAAGTGGTTCGCAAAATAATACAATTGACATTGAATCAACTCCAATGGAAGATACGTGTTGTGACCAAACAGTTGGGGAAATCCCAACTTCTTCAGTGCTATAGGATTGTGGTCGAGGCCCATATCCCGAACATGAACTGTCTTTTTTATGCTGAAACATCGAAGGTTTAAGTAGTAAAATGACTTTCTCTGACTTTTGCGACTACTTGAAACAGTTTAGTATATTCTGTCTAGTTAAGACTTGGTTAACAGATGATGACATTATTGTAAATCAGTTTACAAACTATACGCAATATTTTTGTTCTGCTATCAGAAAACGTACACTTGGTAGATCTATGTCAGGACTCGTTGTTTGTGTACAAAAACATTTTTCAAGATTTGTGACTAGAATTGGTAAAGATTGTTCTTTTGCAATTGTTTTTGCTATTTGATAAGGTCTTGTCTAATACTGACAAACATGTGTTATGTTGTTTTGTTTATCTGCCACCAGATAATTCACCTTTTTACCACGATTATACGAGGGATGATCAATATATAACGACAAAATGCTTATAACTTTGTTATTACTCAGTATATTCTAAAAATATTTTATGTGGTGGTTATTTTAGGAGAAAATGTACGAAATAGTTTTCAAATATATCGAAAAATAAATTGTTTGGAGCATTTTTGCCGACCTATGAAGCCGTTTGGCGGGGCAACGTCATATTTGCACCTTTTAACGTTATTCAGAATTTAACTTTGATCGATTTGACGATCACATTGCTTAGGTCCTTCATGTACTGTATTAATTTTGGCAACCTTTTGAGATTATCATCCTTCAATCTGTATACGTCTTCGCCAATGCCATACAAAGTTGAAAAACCCTCACGATAGTCATCTTTCGGAATTTTATACAAAACATCCAATAGTGTCGTGCGTAGTTCTGACGTTGACGTCACGTTACGTCCACTTTGCGTTAGATCTCTAGTCTTTTTTCCAGTCAATTTTTAATATGTTATTATGTTCACAAATTGCAGCTTTTAACATGACATGGTCACGAAATGTTTACTGAATATCTGGCACAATTTCATTTTTACTTTTTTTCTTCCGAACTAAATATTTAATTGAAAAACTTTTGTCGTCGGTATTTTTTGCTATCACGGAACGATAACACGTGTGCGCCGTAACGATTGATAACACAACCCGTGTATGACGTCATCATCAGTCAGGCGAGTCTTATTTGACTCCAAGTACCAATTGCCATCACATTGCTGTTGCTTATATAAAAACTGTGAGGGCTGAAATTTGTGAGAAAATGGTAAAAAGTCCAAAAACGCCCCGCCTTGGCGTATCGAGGGTTGTCTTAGCAACCATAGATTTTAGCATGATGTCGCTGTTATCATGAACATTAAGGGAAACATTGCGAATGAATGTTATTACAACCAGCTGAAGTTTGAGTAAAATCTAACGGATTATAACAAAATTATGAGCCTTTTCTCGTTATATATGGATCATCCCTCGTAGATATAAAGGTATTCATTTACTTGAACAGTATCTAGCAGATTTAAATGAAAATGTCTTTGAGTATTACCTATTGATACTAGGAGAACTGAATGCTCGTACTGGCTCACTTTGTGATTTTATGGAATTGCCAAATCCAAATACTGATGAGTTTGCACAGTATGACGATATATTTAGCAATGGACCATAAAGACATTCTATGGATAGGATAGCAAATAAACCTGGTTTAGACTTGCTAGAATTTTGTACAGTTTGTATGCTTAATATTGTAAATGGCAGAATTGGGAGTGACAAAGGAGTTGGTAATTATACATTCATAAACCATAATGGCTGCAGTGTTATCGACTATGCAATTTGTGATAGATCTATTTGTCCCTTAATTATATACTTTGCTGTAGGAGAAAGGTCTGAATCATGTCATTTTCCACTTGAAACACATATTTAGCTTAATATAGTGACTAGTGATACTACTGATGACGCTGATGACATAATGGAAGCACCTTACAACCCACGACCACTATATAAGTTCACGGATGAAAACATTGATATGTTCCGTGAAAGTCTAGTTGCCTCCTTATCAAACGAATACACATACAATCTATACAGTAAGATACAAAACTCTAGTATTGATGTTGAATGCATTGTTGAGGAAACACATGATCTACTAAAAAATTCAGCAAGTTGTCTGTTGCAAACAAAAAAACAACAGAGTAACACGAAACATAACCAGTCAGCATGGTTTGACAATGATTGTTGTGAAGCCAAGAAATTGAAAAAGGTGCGGCTTCGAGCCTATAGAAAGGGTAGAACTGATTCAAATCTTGAGCTCTACAAAGTGGCAAGGAAGTATTTCAAAACTTTGTGTGATAAAAAGAGAAACAACTGCTGCCAACAAAAACTTGATCAACTAACAAACTGTTACGGAAACCCGCGATCATTCTGGAAACAATTAAATTCAATGTGTGCAAGTAGACCAAAATTGAACAATATATCGCTTGAATCATGGAAAACACATTTCGAAAATCTATTCCAAGCTGATGAGGATGATCCACATGTGAATAATGATGTTCTTGAAGATACTCCTACCAGTGAACTTAAGGAACTCATATTTAACGCAGAAATAACAGAGGAAGAAATATACGGAGTATCAAAGCACTTAAAGAATCAAAATACCCAGGAGAAGACAATCGTCCACCAGGAATTTTTATTCACTCAGTAGAAGCTATGCTGCCATTACTGTGTAAACTTTTTAACCGTCTATTTGAAAATTCTGAGTTTCCAAAGCGTTGGAGTTGTGCCATTATTGTACCAATACACAAAAAAGGAGATACAAACTGTCCTTCAAATTATAGGGGAATCTCCCTTCTTGATATATTTGGCAAACTATATACATTTGTTTTAAAAAGACGTTTAACATTCTTTGCGAACGCTTATAATATTATCTCAGAGACACAAGCAGGCTTCAGGGAGCTACTCCACTATTGGCAATGCTTTTATTCTGCAAGCCATCAAAAACAAGTACTTATCTAAGAAACGAGGCAAAATGTATGTAGCATTTGTTGACTTTCAAGTGGCTTTTGACTCCATCCATAGAGAAAAACTATGGAATGTGTCGCGTCAAGTAGGAGTAAAGGTAAATTATATAATGCAATTGTCAGTTTATACTCTAGTGTCCGGGCATGTGTACGAAATAATAACGCCCACACATACTTTTTTGATTGCCCAATTGGTTTGAAGCAAGGTTGTATGTTATCACCAATTTGTTTTTCACTATTTATCAATGAATTTGCTGAACTTATTCAACGTAGTGGAATTAGGGGAATTCAGTTGTATCCAGATCTGACAGAAATATTGATTTTGTTATATGCGGATTTCGTGCATTGGCTACAGTTATAATTAAATATGTTGCTTGATTACTGCAATCATTCCAAACTAACGGTAAATACAACGATAACAAAAGTTAGGTCTTCAAAAATTGGGATGTATTATCAAAAAATGAACATTGGTATTTCAATGGTGAAAAATTAGATGTTGTAAATTGTTTTTTTTTTATGTTGGGTTATTATTTTCAATGCAATAGTCATTTAATAGAATGTCAAGTGAATTAGCACTTAAAGCCAAGTGTGCCCTGAAGTTTCTCATTAGGAATTTATATAAATATGGTCAAATGTCTAAAAGTGTATATTTTAATATATTTGATAAAAAGATAATGCCGATCTTGATGTATGGTTAGGAAACCTGGGGAATAGAACAGCGTAACGATATTGAAGTAGTACAAAGACTTGCTTGTAAGCGTTATACATGTATGTGCATTAAATCTACTGCGTCTAACCATGTTGTATTAGGAGATGGTGGTAGATACCCACTGTTTATCGAATCTGCATAACGAACAGTAAAATACTGGCTCAAACTTCTTAATATGCCAAATTCAAGACTTGTGAAAAATTCATACTATATGCTTAAGCATTTAGATACTCTTGGTCAAGTGAACTGGGTTACAAAACTCAGACACCTTCTAACATCAAATGGATTTGGCTATATATGGCAGCAACAAAATGTAACTCATCAAAATGTGTTCTTGACAAACTTTGTTAATAGACTCAAAGATCAATACTACCAATCGTGGCATAGTGATATTGATTTATCCCCCAAATTATACTTGTATAAAGGTTACAAACATAACTATGATCATGAGTACTACTTAGATGTATTATATGTTAGAAAATCTAGAAAAGTATTGGCAACATTTAGATCTGGTGCTCATTTTCTTGGCATAGAAACTGGACGCCATAACAACATACCTAGACCTGATCGTTTATGTATGATATGTAATAGTCATGTTCTAGAGGACGAGATACATTTCCTCTTAGTATGCCCTGTGTTGGCTGATCTAAGGAGGAGATATCTTCCATGTAAATTCTGGAGAACTCCAAATATGCATAAAGTTATTATGCTATTAGCAGGTAAAAATGAGGAAGTTATAAAATCATTAGCCTGTTTTATTTACTATGCTTTTCATGTGAGAAAGGAGATCCTTTCTATGTAGTATAATTATACCTTATGCAATCCATCGTTTGAAATTGATATGTACTGACCTTGTTGTCTCTGTATACATTCACATGATGCACTGTATTATTTGTAATTTGCTCGTTATGGTGTTATGGGCCGGTGGCCTTAATCATGAATAAACTATTGTATTGTATTGTACATTTCATTCAAAATATTATCAAACAATAAAGTTATTGAGAAATGAAAACTGCACAGTTATAAGTGCTTCCTTTGTGTACTTTGTTTTATTGAACTCGTGTTGTAGTGATCGGTTTCTCTCGCGCTCTATAGTCTACCTTCTATTTAACTATAAATCAACCTAAAGGTTGTTGCTGAGTACAATAACTGGAAAGTCTTATGTTTGGTACAATAATTGTCGCGTGTGACAATTATAGCAGTCTTTGCTTTGGAATTCATGGTCCAACTTGATAATTACCATTGCATATTGCCCCTCCACTTTGATAAACACCAATTGAGATTATCGCGTTGGTGCGAGTTTGAATTCACTACGTACTTTATGGTCGGATTTTAGAGTGGACATTTCTTGATGTACGGTTTGTTTCTCCTTGTATCAAATCACATAAAGATGTATATTAGTTATAACTTGATGTTCAGTATGACTAAGGCATGTATCAATGAACAGTTTTGTTTCGCTACCTACCTGGTGATCAGCTTTGAGAGTGGACATTTCCTGTTGCAAGATTTGTTTCTCCGTAACAACTTTCTGAAATAAAATTGTCATATTTTGGAACATATGGTGTATGCTAAAGTCTATATATGAACTGAGTTTACGCAAATCAATACACCTTAAGTTATTCAGTATTGATACATGATAACACGATGCTTATTGTGACTTAGGACTTAATATTACCTTAATATCACTGCAAAATTGGGGAAAAGGGGAGTTAATTCAGTCAACGTGTAGTGTGATAACCTATGTTTTATTTTAATTTCTAAATCAAGTACACTTTAATCAACATCCTTAGCCAAAAAAAAATTATGACAAGACTAAAAATTATTGGAAAAACATATATGCAAAATGTACTAATTTTGCCTTTTTGCGCCAATTTACCGCCATTTTGCGGCAATTTTCAATGCAAAGAATCACAAGTACGACGTAAGTGCGCCTAAAAAAATTCTTTTACACGTCAATTTCTTCTAAATTTATATTTACTATACTTTATGTAATAATATGCAAATTTAAGTACTCTTTTGGAATTAGAATAGTTTTTCCCGCGCAGATTAATGCGTCACTTGTACGCAATTTCACGAATGTTTTAGGATATAGGGGGACAATAATGACGTCATAGCGCAAGACGTAGTCCCGTGACCTATCTTTTTTATTTAAAATTTGGATTGACTACACTTTAAGCAACAAAATGAGCAATACAAAAAATATTGGACATCGAGGTCGTTTTTGAGCTACGGCCGATTTGTGTATTTGTTTGTCTTTTTTTAGCAGTCATTTTTCGGAAAGGTTGACAATTTTTGTTCTGTCAAAAATTTGTGAATTTTCTTATCAATACCAAAAGTGTATCGGAATGTTTGAATAATATGTGTTTGTTCATACAAACCAATGGAAATGATTTTAACAAGATATAATATAGATTTTAATGCAACAATGAATACATTGCGAAAGTGATGTTGCAAAAGGACCCGTGACCCCTTAAATAGTACCGCGACATACCTTTTTTATTTCACATATTGCTTCAGTAGATATTAAACGATATGTGTGCCTATTAATTGGTATCATTTAAAATAAATGATTACCCTATCAAACGTCCTTAAGTTGAGTGCTGCCTTTCCTGTCTGACTTATTATAATACTTTTGTTTCTCCTTGACTACTCCTTGAAGTACATTTGCCATATTTGAAGGTAGAAATCGCAAGATATGATTTCATTTCATATTTCAGTGTTCTTCTGCGTTTTGTTTTAGTCATACCCGCGTTTTTTGCAGGCTGTGCCTTTTGAAGTTTTTTCTGAACGTCCCTCGTACATGTATGATAGAGCTCGTATGTGAACTTCTTCTACTCAAATCACGCCACAGAAAGATATTCCGTTACTTTAGTAATAAAACGATGCTCAGTTTGATTAAGGAAACCAAGTTTTGCTTAACTACCTACCTGATGATCCGATTGGAGAGTGGATATTTCCTTCTGCACGGTTTGTTTCTCCTTGATAACTTTCTGAAATATAAGTGTCATATTTGGAAACATACATATATGTATATTTATGCTGGAGTCCATATGTGAACAGTTTCCACGCAAACCAATGCTATCGATAATGTATGTAGACCTGGGCTGGTATACACAAAGCACCTTAAGGGACATCTTAAATATTTTGAATTTAGTTAAAAAATTGAGCTGCACATCTTACCCAAGAAACAAATAATATTTTATTTGTGATTATTGTAGCACTTTACATGATGCTTCTAATCTGTGTATAAATATAGTCTTGCTCTTCCTGTTTAGCTGATACACTTGGTGAGGTGATGATCCAAGTTCATATGACACTTATGATTGCTCATCAAATTGATTGCTCAGCAAAGGCGTTGAAACAAATGAAATGAGTTACTAACATCATAATTCTGCTTCATGTCACTGAGGCCTTGAACTTGCTTTGAAACCTCATTCTAAAATAAACGAAACCAACGCACTGGTAAAATTCACTTAGCACATAGAATAGACACATCGATAAGTCGATCAACAGTGACGTGTTCTGTATCTAGAGCACATAGTACGTAGTTACGATGCAATGATACATATATCAATCATACCTTGTTTTCATTTAATTCTAGTTCGAGTGATCGGTTTCTCTCGCGTTCGGTCTTTAACTCAATGTCATCTTCGTCTTCTTGACCTTCAAATATAAGTCACAAACATTATGTCGAGTGTTTGAAATCAAATAATACAATGTAACAATTACTTCGAAGATGACAATGTTATAAACTGTGCACTCGAGAGTTCTGTCGTAGGGCATTCAGCTTTTTATTGTTTGAACTAGGACTTTCAGCCTTTTGGCAGATAGACTTTAGTGTAGCGGTTATGTTCATTTTCTCGTTCAATTATACGTCGTGTTATTGTTGTGTGTGGTGCTTTTTATGTTTCTGCGCTCGACTAGTTCCATCATCGAACTGCATACATGTAACGGCTGTTATGTGTGTACTTGAAAGTATAGTAACACTGTCGTAAGTCATTCAGCTTTTTATCGCTGGAACTAGGATATTCAGCTTTTTGACAGGGTTAAGTTCATTTTCTCGATCTGTTATGCGTTGGTGATTGTGTCGCGTAATTGTTGTACGGCTGTTGGCTAATAATATTTGGGGACTTGCACAGAATGCATCATGTAACACACACCAATCAGATGTTAGGCGAGCAAAACAAAAACGTATACTTAATTGAGGATAAAACCAAAAAGTATACTTCTTACCGTTATCTATTTGTCTGTTCTCAATGAGCCTACCAATTGGTCGTGTATTGGACATCATACGATTCAGCACGTTGCTTGGTCGAAAGGTGTAATTGGTGATTACGTTGTTGCAATCGATGGTAGCTAGCTCGTTTTGTATGTCTGCTACTTTAGGCATGGCTTCTACAGCCAAGATGAAACGCTTATGCAGTAAATCTTCATTCCGGAAATGTGTTAATATGTCTTCGGCTTGTGATCTGAGTGATTGAACATGCTCCTTTAGTTTGTCTAGCCTTCGCTGATGTGCTGATTCTCGGGTGTTTGCATCATCTAGTACTTGTTGTTTTGATTCGGCGACATATTCAACTAGGGACTTAGCTAACGATTCAATATCAGATACTGCATCTGTGTTAAGCGCTTCAGCGGTTTCTTTGTGTTTATCAATTTCCTCCAGGTATGTATCCAAAGTGTACTCGATACCCTGAACTTCCTCAAGTAGACGAAGAAGCTCTCCACTACTTTGAAACTCCTCTGACGCCGGAAGTATGTACTCCCATTTACACGACTTATGATGCAACAAGATACACTCTGTACATGCACAACATTTGTGCTCAGTACAGTAGACCTTTACTTCATGGTTATGTTCATCGCAAAGTTCAAAGCGGATTGTACTTCGTTTTGTAGCATTGCTATGTGCTTCTTCAAATAAATGATCGCTGCACGACTTAATTATCAGGTGATTGTCAAAGCATGTTCGGCAGATATGTACTTCACACTTAGAACAATATCCCTCGAACTTTGTCCTTTTACACATCTCGCAGTTACCCAATTTACCAACATATTTTCCATCATCAACTTCAAAATTAATTCGTCCACCAACCGCCATGTCTGCAGTAAAATGACAATTAACTTACTTTGTAAACATGATAAATCTCTTAGAAGTTTAAGGTTTTAAATCTCTTAGAAGCTTAAGGTTTTAAATATTGTACATGCCCGCATGGGTATCGAGTAGAATCGGAAGGTTATTTTATTTATTTTGTACTAGAATGCTTATTATGTTGAACAAAACAATTTACCACTCCGTAAGTTCTTCTTCTACTAGTCTCTTAATGCGGCGCATGGTGATTGGAATGACAAAGGGATAACTAATCTGGATCATTAGTTTCATGTTGATTAGCTATATCCGACGCTTAAATGCGTTAAATAAATGATTTAGCTCCGATTTACTGCACAGTGAATATAGGAGTTATCTATAGACATATCTTGCTTCAATTTGATGACGTCAATAATTAATACTGAATATGCCGACGTTCGATTGGTTCGCTATTGTCCTTAATACCTGTTGTTGGATAAACATTGAAGTAAATAGGAGAGATCATGTTTGTATACAAAGGTATTCAAACAACCAGCAGGCTATTGATGAATGCCAGGTTTTTATTGTTCATTCATCCAATAGATTGCCGGTGGTCATTTTGCATATGAATATGGGGTTCTCCTATGACTTAGAGATCCTGAAACATCGAACAAGGGAAGGCAGCCATTTACAGAAACAGTTGAGTACAGAAGGCATAAAAGGTAAACACACAAAAAAAGACAACACGTACCACTATAGACCTTCGAAATATGACCTTTGGGCGAGTTCATTTGATAAGGTTGAAACGATATTTACCGTTATTTTTCTAATATATTATGAATATATCTTATAAATGTCACGTTATCTTTCAATTTGACACCGTCGCCTAGGGTTAAGATGATATATAATCTGAACAAGTCTGTACTCAGAACATTCTTTTTATATGTGCTGTGGGTTCGAGTCCGCTGCTAAACTATTTTTCAATAATTTTATTATCATAAAACATGAATGATTTTTTATATATTCTATTACTTAATGAATAATAAAATTATGTTTAAGGTTAAATGTAAAGTTGCTTTGTTTCGTTTATTTTACGATTTTTGCCTGCCCTGGATATTGTATTAATTGCTAAGATGACAATCGGGTTGAATTACAAACTATTCTCATCATTGGTTTCGCTGGAATTAGAATTGAAATCACTACTCTAAGAATATGCTGTAGAAACCTCAACATTATTAAGCGTTTACTCTGGTAATGCAGGGAGCACAGTTCGGGTGACCGTTGACCGATATCTCTGTTCAACAGTCTTGACGTTGGAGTGTTTTCAAGGATTAAAATACAGAAAAACTGTACGAAGGAAAAATATATATTTTAGAAATATATATATAATAGACATGCACGCGAATGTTTTATTTAGCAAAATTTTAAAAATATTCAAAATGGGTGGGATTCGAACCCAAGCAAAAAATTTATTGATTTTCATAAGCAGTAGCTAAGCCTACTGTGCCATGGAGGACGATGTAAGCTACAATTTCAAATAATATATTTCTTTTCCGAATACACCCCTTTTACCTGGATTGTTTCATTATTAAAAGTACAGTTACGCCCGAACGATTGTGGTTTATCTATAGCATGTGTCACAATGCCCAACTGAACATGAAAATGAACCTAAACAGTTACATGACCGTTCTATTTTCAGGGGCCATAGAAGTCATACATAGTTTAAGTGTCACTGCAAATGGTATATAACGCTGAATGTAGAGTTCTATAGCTAGACTGTAACAACGTAATTTCAAATAATGTTAATACAATAATGTGTATAATATCAGTATCATGTACAGTCCAGTCAGGATAAAAATCCAGTGACGCATCGGTCAAGTCCATTATAACGGTGTGAAACCAATTATAAAGGCTTATACTGTACAAACAACTATAACTTCAATGCTAAACTAACATATTAAACTTTGCTCTACCTGTTTAGACAATGGTTGTGATTTTTGCGTACACATAAACTGCAAGGTCACTGTCACAATATCCTAACTAGACTATATAGTTATACATCCTATCATTGATGGATTACGGTTAGCCATATACAGTTATGTAATTTATAGTTCGACATAGTTTTAGTGCGACTAAGTAGACTTGGGGTTAAGGGTTAGCTCGTTTTAGGTAACTATCTGCTTTGTCGTTATAATGCGTGTGAATGATTTATAGTGTTTATTTAACAATTATATTCAAGTTATAACTTACACGCATTACATTCCACCGTTTAACGCAATGTAGACCATTATCTGATCGTAAGTGTAGCAGGTGTATATGTGTACTTAAATTGCTATCAGACGTATTAGATATCACGAACCTCTATACCTCATAAAGTATTTGTGTTCTATATTTGTATTGTGTAGATGTATTATGTTAGTGGCATTTTATGATAAATAACCTCCGTGCACATAATAGTAGCTTTGAAAAGGTTGCGCTGTATGTATGCGAGTTGCAATCTTGTGTAAACAACCTGGCGCAGTTTTCATGAACATGCCCTTGCACAACAGGCTTGTACTTTCGATATATTAACTAACAACTCATTTTTATACTGCAGCAATTAACAAACTATCACATCATAAAATCTATACATTCCCATTATTATCTTAGTCCATTAAATATTACCGACATTCCAATTTTAGAACCGATTGATAGGATCGATCTTTTCAACAAAACATGTCCTTGCATCAAAACTATGTACCTTTCGGTTTGGTTAAAGCAATATGGTTGCTTGACCTTTTTACGACAACATGTATAAGATATAATTTGATTACATGTAATAAACAATTATGATTCATTATCACTATTCAAATCAAACAAACATAAACAATTTTAAACTTCTTGTTTCGTTTTCGTTTTTTAGATTGTAAACTGTAGTAGTTTTCCACTAAAAACATGTAAATTTACCACTTACCAATTAAGTTTAAATATATGGACTATCTCTTATAACGTTTAATTAATATATACACTTTGAAATATAATATTAAAATAAGTGAGCTTACCTTGTACACAGATCAATCAAGGTTTATATTACTTGCAACAAAATATATAAACAGGCTGTCATTGGTCGACTTCCCAATATCAAATAACCGGAAGTAAAAGAAAGGGAGATAATTGACCACGCGATATATTTGAGTGAGTGTACTTTGGACACATATAACTATTTGCCTGATCTATATATAACTACACGTCTTGATTACCTAAGTATGTTGTTCTGTGGTTGATTCTTGTTATGTGTTGATAGGAAATTATCAGAATATCATACATGTATGAGTACTGGTTTGGCTGTCATCAGCACTCACAGTATAAGGCACTTGATGTCCAGCATGTAATATCAGGTGTGTCCCATAAGAGTGTCCTAGAACATGGTTAGTCAACTGACACACTGTCGTAACTGTGATCCCAGTTTAGTTCGTTTTCACTGTCTTCATGTAAGATCAGTGGTGACGTGGTTCTAGGAATCCTATCGTGTGAAGGACTGAAATTTGATGATGTTCGAGGAAAGTTCAGTTGTTGATTAGTTGTTATTCGTTTTTTTGTATCTGTATGTTTGGTCACTTCTGATTTTTTCCAGCTCAATATTGAAGTTGTCTTCATTAATGGGAATGCCGCCTTTCTTTGCTATTCTCGATGCCTTGGGTTTGTCTTGACCTAGTCTATTTAAATTTCCAAGTACACTGTACATGGGTTGTTGTAACTCCGTTTTTCATACTTTTCATTGCTCTTGACGTTGTTTTTTTACTTGATGATTTCCTGGTTGTGGAATATAGGCTGTTTGTCTTGGTTGCAGATTTCTTGGCATTTTCTGAACTATCACTACACTATCCTTCAATATTTGGCACCCTGCTCCTTGGATTACATGTAGCAGCGCTGTTGTGTTGTAGCCTGTTACATGTATATCTACATTTTTTGTTTAATTGTTTGCGTTATTGATATGCCAGTTCCTTCAGGCTTTTGTATGAATGTGTATCTTGGTTTACTAATGTCTATGACCATATCAAAGGTACCAACCTCGTCAAAATTGATAGAAATATTATGATCTTGATTCACAATCAAAGTGAACAGATATTAACTTTGTAGTACATTTTTCGTTAAATTGTCAATGTGTAGTACACCTGTTGTCAATAATTTGTTGTTTTATGGTTATAACTCACCTCTGGATTGAGTAATTCGCACACAAATATTGCCTATTATTTTGTAACTACCCTTAGGGTTTGTTGGCTGCAAATAACCTCAATTAGCTTTGACATATAAAAGATGCGGTGTTATTACATTTGACATTGAGGGCAAATTTATATGTTGGTGTGCTAAACTTTCAAATAGAATTAATATTTTTTTACGCAAAAATCCTTTTTAAATCCAAAAGTTTTGATATTTTTGAACTCCACCACTTTCTCCTTTTCACATATATTCAAATAAGCACATTGATGTTGTTTTTATGATGTAGCCAAAGTATTTTATGAGTTATTAATAAATTTTAAGAGAGCAACAAAACACGTCTCCACCTGTCCACTACTTGACTATTTCAATACAATAGGTGCATTTATGTTGGTTCGAGCCAATGTACAACCCGAGACCGGCTGTGTGACTACGGAAGACCGGTATACAGACGAAGCACATGCTCCTACGAAAGGAACGAGACTCTTATTAGCGTCCTACCTTTGTGTTGAAAAAACGGCCATATCCCAAAGTAATCATAGAGCCCGATATGGTTTGTGCACATTTATTAGTTCAAGCTCCTGTACAGCTCGAAATAGGCTGTGTGACTCCGGAAAACCGGGTATATAGACAAAGCACACGCGCATACGAATAACATTATACCCTTACTAGAGTCCGATCTTGAGCACTATACACTGAATAAACTTGTATGGGTTCGAGCCACTGTACAGGCTAAATGGGACTGTGTAACCTCAGAAGACTGGGTATAAAGAGGAGCCAGACTTCAAAAGTAGCCATAGAGCACAATACACTAGGAAGACATTTATGGGTTCGAGCCATGTACAGCCCAAACAAGGCTTTGTGACCGCGGAAGACCGGATATACAGACATAGCACATACTCATACGAATAAAATACGCTTACTGGAGTCCTCTGCTAGGACTAAAAGAGGGGACATACCCTAAATATAGCCATATAGCACTTTACACTAGACACACTTTTTAGGTTCGAGCCCCTGTACAGCCGAAACAACGCTGTGCGACCCCTAAGGATCGGATATACAGACGAATAAAATGAGATCCTTACAAGAGTCCTATCTTCGTAGTCCTATATTGTTGTTGAAAAAGGGACATACCCCTAAAGTAGCCATAGAGTACTATACAATAAGTACACTTTTGTGGCTCGAGCTCCTGTACAGCCAAACACAAGCTGTGTGACTCCGGAAGCCTGGGTTTATAGACGTAGCACATGCTTATACGAATACAACGAGACCCTAACTATAGTCTAATCTTCGGGCTGAAAGAGAGGACAGACCTCTAAATTAACCATAGAACACTATACAACATCGATAATAGACGAAGGCTATCTCCTAAAAAACGCATGTCATGTGTCTTACTCACATCTCAGTGAGGACTTGTTCTTTTTTTCTTATTTTGATTACGTAGACACTTAACAAAGTGTGCATGTATATAATAAACCCTAACTCGGTCAATACGTGTTTGATCTTGCTGAAATCGTGTTGAATAAAGCCAATTGCATAAGTTGTGATAATACAATTCCATTGATAAAAATCAGAAGGGTATTAACAAATATATAGTACAACCAATACTTCGATCCAGAAAACAAAAGTTGCATTCTGGCCAATTGGCAATACACTGAGCAAATCTTAAAATAAAGCATGTAAATATTTGCCCATAGTTCGGCCAATACGTGTTTTATCATGTTAAATATTTCAACGTATGTAGCTTGGATACTTGAAATTGTAATTCAGTTGATTTTATTACAATCCGATAACAATTGTCACAAACAGAATAAACAAATGATATCAGCAAAAACTAATGTCGCACGTTTTTGTCGTGTGTTCATTGGGTGTTTGTCAGGTTGTTAATGGCGGACAATATGTCGTTCCGCTTTACGATAACACATGTCACGTGATTTGGTCAGCCATTTATGTGCCCGCTTCGGAAGGAAATTTTAACATTTTCAGTGCATAAACGATGCTACAAACTGTTATGAGACAATGATTACTCTGAGATAACGAAGTAAGTCGAGCGGGAATCGTTCATATGTGCGAAATATCAACCAATCTTAAGAAAATCTAATAAAAACGACACATGTTCCGGTTACTTGAAGTGAAGTTGAAGTTGACATGTTCCGGTTACTTCCCTTTGCAATACAATTAGTATAAAGACCGTTTCGGGTCTTTACGTATCCGGACCGGACTGATAATTCAACATCGTAGTTGTAGGTTATTGTAAAGAAAGTAAAACGAATGCATTTTCGTAATTCCTCGCCGAGATGTAATAAAAAATCCCTCCAAAATCGTCAACAAATGTAAAAATATTCGCGGGATAAAGGTCGCGAAAACTAATTACATGTTGTTGTTGTTCTTATTGGATACAATTAATAAAACCCGGAATTTTCCGTCTGAATATCTTTTATGTTTTGACGATTTGCAACAGGATTTATTAGATATGGTGATTAAGCTTAAAGATGTTTGATATTTAATCGTAATATGATTAATTGAAATGAAAATAGCCTTTTCTCTTGAACAAAAGTACTGTCTGATATACTCATGCAACCCATTACTGTATAAAAAGGTAAAATATCACATTAGGCCTATTTGAAATCAGTTGTTATCTGTGTTTATATATAATTATGCATATTTAAATTAGTTACCCCTGATTTAAGTAGACCTAGAATTAAACAAATTGAAAAACGTGCATTATCCACAGACAGATATATTTTCATTTTGATCGGGCTGACAAATATTCATTTGGACTGACAAAGGATTGCAGGTTCGTATCGTCCTTCGTTACTTCCTACCCAATATTTCGTATCATACCGCTATCGAGCGCTGTCTTGTGCAACGGACCGCTTCTGTAGGTTGCAAAGACGTAGGAAAGCGCTCGGTAGCGCCTTTTGGAAACGGGCTCCAAGTTATAAATTTATTGTAAAGTTATGCATCATCAAAAAAATCCAGTACTAGATGAGCATGTTACAAATAATGTAGGTCCGCTAAAATATGTTGTGCATTAGTTCATAATATAGCTATGTGTCCTATTTGCTAATCAAGTTTGTGTTCAAGTGTATATACTTATCAAGGAGACGCAAAAAAGAATACAATAATAATAATAAAGCCCAATTTAGGTTTAAATTTGCAATTTCTATCGAGTTAACTCCCATTGACCATTCAATTCAAACTGTATTTTTTAAGGTAAAAAACCATCATGTTTTTGAGTGAAAAATCGCATTTTTGTGTGTTTTATTCAAGTCTAGTCAAAATTTAAGTCAAAATTTATTTATTGTCGGAAATTTGGTACAACAAAATAACATAAGCTATGTATATGCTAAAAACATTTGTTCTACCAAAGCTAATTTATCCCCTTACTGTGTTACAAAACCCACCAGCACATTTTATAAAATTGATCAATACAATTTTCTTTGATTTCTTGTGGAATTCAAAACCTGATTAAATATCACGTAAACAAATAATTTAAGAATACAAAGACGGAGGTCTAAAAATGATAGACATGGAATGTTTTCTAGATTCATTAAATATAAGCTGGATAAAAAGAATTTTTAATTCAAACGCCAACTGGAGTTTTCATTACAAGACCGAATTAGAAAAGTATGGAGGATTATTACTATTTAAATGTTTTATTACTGAAAAAGACTGTAAAAGTCTCAATATAAAATCAAAATTTTTAAAGGATATATTGATTTCATGGTCTAAGGTCAACACCCTAAACACTGGAATCCAAACATCCAAACAAATCATCTGGAATAATTCAAGTATAAAACATATAAATAAAAATGAGTTATTTTACTATAACACATGGTTCAGTAAAGGAATCCAGTATGTAGAACATATATTTGACTTCAGACACAAAATATTCCACAGCTTCGAGCAGATGAAATTTCTATATGATATCCCTAATGGAGACTACTTGAAATACTATACCCTCATTAAAAACATAACGAAAGAATGGAAGACACAAATGCAAAACGAAATTATAACATACAACCCACCAAACTACCTAATCGATAGACTAAATGGAAAAAGCAAATTAAGTAAGATTGCATATAATTCACTAATCAAGACTAAACTATCAACAGAACCAAAATACAAACAAAAATGGAATCTCAGGTTCACCATAGAAGACACAGAATGGGTTAAAATTTTCCAACAAACGAATACTATTACAATAGACACTAAACTTAGAGAATTTCAGTATAAATACCTCATGAATATAATACCCGACAATTCATTTTTACACAAGTGTCATATAACCCAGTCAAGCTTATGTGATTTTTGCAATAGACAACCAGACTCTATATACATTTTTGTACCATATGTTCTGGGAATGTCATATTGTACAAAGTTTTTGGGCTGAAGTTAGGTCATATCTAGTACAAAAACTTTCAAAAGACTTAAATATCACATTTCAAAATATTTCAGTTTGCAACATTATAAAGAATACAGAAGAAGATGGGCTTATTACCAACTATATTATACTGCTTGCAAAATATTTCATATTTAAATGTAAATGCAATAAACACACACCGACGATTCAGTCATTTAAAGAATACATTTACTATCGAAAAAAACTGGAACAAACAATCGCACTATTCAAAAACAAACTCCAAATCTGTAACAGAAAATGGCAGAAGTTTTCATAACTTGTATAACTCAAATAGTGATATTGTGTAAATTCCCCGAACCCGTAACCATTTCTTATTATCTTTCTCTTACTTTCCTTTCTCATTCTCTACAACCACAACATATCTTCTAAGCGACTGTCCTCATAACTCTCCCCCTCCCCTATATATATACTATAGTGCGGCCAAGATATGATGGCACAATAACATTGTGTAAACGTCACTGGTAGGATTAGTCCATATCAAAACGCGGGTAAGTGAATAAATCACGATCATCTAAGCGCGTGTACAGTAATTTTAACTTATTTATTTAGGGATGAAGATCGTTGTGTTTATTACATAGTCTAGTGGTAACGTTTCTAATCTCAACGCAGACGATCCGGGTTCGAATCCCATTAGAATCTTTTTTTATTTTTTATTTTTTTCGCGAATTATATTTCCGCACACTTCACGAAACTGTATTTGTATTTGTGGGTGTATTACTTACAACAAGATAAACTGTGTAACTGTACACTATTAAATAGAACTATGGCTAAACGTATCGTTTTAACGCAGCAAGGACGATACAATGTATTATACTTATGCACACTAGAGGCATCAATAGAACTGCCAGTGATTCCGTTGTCCTTTCCAAGGAAACAAACTACCGCGATGACAGGGGTATCAGAAAGGACGGTTTCACGCATAAAGTCTCAGTGGATTCTTTTGATGATGATAATGATGACAATGATGATGACGAGGCGGGTGGTGATAGTGATGATGATTTTGCAGATTTCTAAAATAATTCTATCACAAACACTGCTGATGAACAATATTAATTCATATAATTTATATACACATGTATACGTACAGAATATTAATTTATATTTGATTGTTCTAGATAAATATAATAGAATATTATATAATAAATATACAGAATAGAGAAAGTATACGAATGATAAAAAAATGTAACAAGATAATCAACGAGTAACGGGATATACTAAGAAAAAAGTTTACTAGAACTGAAGAATACAAATCATTACCAAAAAATGCACAAAAGTGAGACTCGAACCAGTAACCTCCATCCATAATATTATTGTATTTCCAAGGCTTTACCAACTGCGCTAGCGAGCCACTTGTAAACTCGTCTCGCATATTTGCTCATATTGCGAAAACGTAATACGAAAAAAGCGTTTATTGACCATGACTGTAAACAAGCACCCCTTTCTGTTGAAAATGAACCCATCGTCTAATTAGCATGTGTAAATGTTATCGTGCCATCATATCTTGGCCGCACTATACAAAAGTCATAATGACATTAATGAATAATATCATAAAGATTCAGGAATTAGTTTCACATTTTTTTGGACAAAATTGTTTGTATATTATGTATTGTGTATAGCTGTATAATATGTCTTATGAAAATAAAAAATGTTAAAAACGAAGCTATGTATAGCTTTTGTCCGACAAAATAATTATATAAATGTGACGTAATACGAGATATACCATTGACCATACATAAAAATAATTTTAACACACGCGTCAATTTATCGTGCATTTGATGTGTTTTTGGTGTTTTATGGTTCAGTGGCTGTATTCAATTTTGAAGAACAATCTTTATTGATCCAGTATTGTGTTATTCACCAGCAAACGCACAACATTTCATGCAGAATATATTTATAAATTAAAATGTTATACGATATAAACGCATGCACACTTATCAGATTTGTTAAGTGTACATTGTATGTCCATTATTTGGGCCGCACATTTCCCGACATGGCCAGTTGGAAAGAGACAAAAATGGAGCGCTGATAATTAAATCACGATATTGTTGGCCTATATTGACTTTGACGGTATGTTACCATAAAACATCACAACACATTATCAATCATACCAAAATAATAACGCTTAATTGCTTAGCTGCAGTAACTTGGATCATTTATCATGCCCGAGAAATTGTTTTGTGTAGGTTGAAATTTGACAAAGTTCTCAGAACAAATTTTGACTAAATATCTTGAGCAAATTAATATAGTAGGAGATGCACGTCTGGAATTAAATAAGGCTAAATTGTAGTAAATACATGCCATATGTTCATGTTTGGCATCAAGAACATTTTGTATTGGCTACAATGACATTTCCGTTGGTTTATATAAGAAAATCTACTAACAATGTTATAATCCGGTCTTTATGAGATCTAATAGCTAGACATCAAAATATTAATACAAGCATAAGGCTTAACTTTTACATCATCGTAACATAACAATGTCTTCTATTCTTGTCATAGACAAATCAATTTTCTCTTACCTTAAACATGATGGGTGTAGAAAAATTTAGTAATTCATGTTATTGATATAGACTTTAAATGATGTACATTTTGTTAATGTAATGAATAACGAATTGCGTCCACTTGAAGTCGATATTATACGCCAATTTGCACGATGCAAATACCGCCATAATATTATAATATCATCCAAAACTAGTCACCATAGTTCGAACCAGGTACGGGCAATTGCTACATACTTCAGACTTTAAGTATATATATGTACACTTATCTAATACCCTTTGATGTAATAGTAACTCATTTTAACTGCATAGTCTCTCACAAAACGCATTAGTTAACATTAAAATCTAATTCAGTATATTCATTTTAAGGATAACGATTCCGGGGTGTTTTCAGTATCGATCTTACTTGACTTAAGGATAAGGACAACCAATCAGATCACATCATATGAAACTCTTGGTCAGTAACAGTATGGGCTTGACATCCAATGAGTTGTAAACTATAATGTATTCACTGAGCTTACAGGGCCAAGATGGTATTCTATCTTGATCTTATTTAATTGGAGAATAATGATAGCCATTGTTAAGTACAGCTAAAACGTAGTATCAAGGTAGTATACTAATCTGTTAAGGGAAAGGCAACTAGGTAATCTCGTCGCAGACTAAATCTTTCAGTCGATTATATAATTTTCTTTCTCTTATGAATATATTTTGCCGTACAATATTAACGCATCATAGTACTATGTTTTGTTAGAAACAGTGGAGTGGCATTTAGTAGCATTCATGTATACTTATTAGATATTAATTAAATTATATTTTCACTTTTTCAGTTACAATGTACATTATTACAGAGTTACACTCATCTTGCAGTAGACCAATGGTCTAGTACCGGTATTTCAATAGTGTTATTCTTCTTTCTCCCTCTTCGTTGAATACCACATACTGTTTCATCCTACAAGTACAGTGTTATGTAAAGGTAGTAACGTGTTCTACATGACGTTAGCCAAGCCATGCTTCATTCGCCATTGACGGTAGTATGATTGTAACGAGGACAGGACGTCGTAATTATTGTCCCAAACGTTTGGTTGACACATATGAGGAATATGCATGAAAATGGACTAGATAGTCTTCGTCATGTAATGAACAACTCATACAGGATTCCTCTATATAATACATACACTTATGGCAATGCATTTAGTTGTTTACATAGTTTTGTATTTATATTCGATTTTCGCACACCGCTGGTATTTTAGCGCCACCGTTTATATGTCGAAACCTGAACGAGCCTGATGTGGAAGAGAAATAGACTAAGTGTCAACTACATGAACCCATTGAACGGATCCCTATTTGTAAATTATGTTCTTGTGTATTTGTTTCCTTCTACCCTGCATCTATTAACCAAGTACACGTTTATTGATTGATGACTATGAATCCGTTTATTATCAATGACATGACTAAACAATTTTCCTGTGCGCTTGAACTTTGAGAGGGAAGCTGCAGTCGTTGCCCAGTAGGTTAGTTCGCTGCATTTATTCGATTCCAAGTCGTGGCAAGTCATATTACGCCACCACTACATCTCCTGGTATTTCTATATTTACAATTTCAATACAAATTGTGAATAGAAACTGTTAATACAAATTGTGCCATACGTAACCATGAAGATCAATTCTACTATTTGAAGAAGTCCAAGATTCATACAGGAATACAATGCAGTTGATGCTACTCGATTTTCATCAAAGTGTTAAGAAGTGGCTGATTCCTTGTGGCAGGAACTGGTTACTTGTAGTAGTTAGTAGTGGTTAGGTAACAGTCCAGGAAAACTTGTATGGTAGATCGGCGGCCGTATATAAGTTAGCGAAAGTTAATAAAAGGCGTTCAACCAAAATAAACAATAAACAGAAATTGAGATGGAATGCAGTATCTCTCTAAGCCAAATGTGTTCTCTCTTTAATTATCACGAACAAACCATTTATATTCATTGTCTGATAAAATATCATTTACGCTTACATGAATAGCAATATACACATTAGGGTGCTTCCTTTTATGCCTTATGATTTATGGTCTTGCCGGACAGTTATTAGTTGACGTTTCCGTAGATAGTCCGAAAGGTGTATACCCATTCAATACATCAGCAGGTCAAGTCAAATAATTTGTTCACGTACAAATCCATCACCAAATAGTATGCAATGCGTTCAACGAAGCTAGTTACCATTTTACGTTAAACCATCTCGATATGTGTCGCTTAAATCCTTTGTTTAACGCTCTATCGAATACTTTCTTTCAGGATTCCGTTTTTATGGGCACCGTTACCATGGAATTATAGTACACGGAAGTAAGTCTACCTTAGCGCAACTCATTTAATTTGGAGCACAGATACGGGCTTTTAAGAATATGACGTCAAACGAAATTTGTTTATCTGTTGCAGAGCATACGTTCTTCTATTGAACCTACCTTGCGTGTTAGTCTCTCTTTCTCTTTCTCAATACTTTTTGTAAGGTACACAATTAACCACTTTGCAATAGTTCTGTTGCAACGTATGGTATTATGCTCTTCTATTGAACTGCCTAGCGTGTTAGTCACTCTTTTTGATCTATAAGAGTCGTCGAGGACAGTCGTTGCCTTGCAGTTGTTACTATAAATATGAAACCGATTGTTGTATCTTCATTTTAACAAATTGCTCTGACGTAGTTGATTAAAATGCATGCCATGTCGCTATTTGCAAATCATCAATGTTCTAGTTTTATAAAACTCGGTGTTACAATGATGTGATTTAGGTAGTCTTCTTATGGCTGAAATACTTTGACTATAGTGTGACTTATAATGTATTTAAAACGAAACTGAACAAGCATCAGCATATACATAGAACGGACGCGTGCTATAAAAGATGATTTACAATTGAAAAAATGATTTTCCCAAACGCAGTTTTCTTATTGTTTTCAAACTCATTAGTCAAATATGTTGTGTACAACGTTTGTATAGTCAACATTAAATAACATGTAATGTCTAAGTTCATGTGAATCATTCATGTTAAAACAAAGCAAACGACAAACAAGCATGCACTAGAGAGTGCCTTCGTGTTAGAAGTTCGTGTGAATATTAAGTGAAACGGTCAAACTACTGTTTTGGTCCTTGTATAATAATAACTCATTAATCTGAGGACAAATTTATTACACTCAATCTTGAGTTGAAGCTTTGTTGATGTTTGTGGCGTGTTTTTGTGATTTGTGAACTTTACTTTTGTATGGTTCCTATTTGCGCCTTCCGTACTCTGTTATCAATGTTGAGTTTCGCATTCCTTGTCAGATTTTATATCATCTTTTTGAGCATGAACACAATAAAACTGTTGATGAATCCAAATTAAATGTCACACCATTCTGGGAGAACTGCAATAACATTTCGTGTGACCTTAATTTTGATTAAATAAAACATGCTCACGTTGAATTTTTTGTGTTATAAAAGACAGCTTTCTCATTTATTGCAATGCAAAATATACTACGTGTTAATGCGAATGTGAACAAAACAAACCAATAAATATACTTGCATGGCATGTATTCTAATCAACAGCGTCAGAGACATTTGTTCAAATGAAGATACAACACTCAGTTTAATGTTTATAGTAAAAACTGTAAGGCAATAACCGTCCTTGACGACTCTTAAAGAGCAGAAAGACCTACTAACATGCTAGGTAGGTTCAATAGAAGAACATAATACTATACGCTGCAACAGAACTGTTGCAAATTGATTACATGTGCACCTTACAAAACGTTGTGCATGCTTGTGTAATTGATAAAGTGTGAGTCTCAAGGAATTGCATGGTTCAAATTCCCTATTCCATAACATTATTTACTTATTCCCTAAAATGTCTAAGGCCATGTCATCAAAACATAACGAAGCTGTAATAACTATTCATTTCCCAATCGGTAAAATATTTGTTTTGTTTGATACTTGATTATCGATTAACTGCATGGGTCACCTGGGGTGGCATTCAACATCGATCTAAATTAATTGGAGCATAAGGATAGCTAATCATAATACGGTGTGATCTGACTGGTTGTCAAGCAAGATCAGTATTGAATATCACCCCAGGCTCCGATCTCCCGAAACATCTCAATCTGAGCTCAATCTCAACTCAAAGTATGTCACCTATCTTTTGAGATAGTTTACATGCGAAATGATACTCTAAATTGGTATAACAAAACAGAAATACTATTCTGAGTTTATTAGGGTTACATTTGGAGAGCTCGATTCTAATATTTGAGTTTAGATTTCGATTTTTAGAATTTAGATCGGGGCAAGGTCTCAAGACTTTTGCTTAATATACTCGACCTTGTACATGTATAATTATGACCATCTTAAAACTGGCGTAATAATTCGTGCCTAATAGACAGTAACCGGACAAAACATAATGTTCAATATATAAGTAGTGTTTATTCTGACACGAAAGGCTTAAACTTTTGGATAAATCAATTTAAAGATAGTACCCAAGCAAAACCAAGACGTAGTGTTCCTTTAAACACAATCGTATGCAATATATTTGGTATTACACATTTTACATAATATATTTGCATAGCCATTGCGTTTAATACCCTTTGGTATTTAAGTGGTATGCTTCCCTGCAAGCTCATGTCGCGAAATTATTGCTTACAATAAAAATATTTTTGTTAATACTGGAACATGTCTTGTAGTGTTAGGCGCCAACGTGCATGGCGTTACCATCACTGTTTTATATTGTTCAAAGAGGCCAACTTAATAACTTCAAAACTTAATATTCCACGGGAATGTACCCAGATGTGTATTTAGACCTTCGTTGGTGTCGTCAGGGACAGGTGCTGCATAACTTTCCGAAGTACAAATGTATCGGGAGCCTACGGGAGAAAATATGAGTAATTCCACATCGTCGATGTTTGTAGCCTCAATGGGACCGAGGCATTTAATAACAACGTTGCTTGTGGCATGTACGTAATAAAATCGCATCTCACACAAAGAAAACAAATTGCCACATAAGTAAAATCAAGTTCATAAAATATCAGTTTTCGCAGTCACCTTGCTATTTCATCTGTATGAAATAAAAATTAGTTACCTCCTTTATTTTCTCAAACAAAAGCTACATTGCAAACTTTTAAGATGTTTTTGCAATGATGTTTTGAGGAGTTTGAATACACATTTGCAAAACAAAAATCCCGCACCATTAATTATGTAAACGTGATACATTGTATTGCGATTATGCCCACGTCTAAAAAACGATTTTTCACCATGTCATTTTACGGAAAACTTAAGTTTTTCTACCGTGCAAATAAATTGAAAAGCCAGCTTGATATTTCAAATATGCGTAGGGTTTTAAAATATGAACGAATTTTTTTCTCGGTATTTTTAATGGAAGCCGTTTCTGATGAAAATGTGTTTTACCTCCTATTAAAATCTATACTTAGAAAAGTTTAATAGAAAGCAAACATTTCCCTGCAAAATGCCATGAACCTAATATTTCAATTTGGTTAGGCAATCTAATACAGAAACCGTAAATTTACGGGAAATCTCTTTCTCTTCATACGTCACAATGCAAAAACTATTTTTGCATTTGTAACGAATAGGTTTACGTTTTTACAAAAAAAGTTGTACATAGTCAAGTATATAGTACACTTTTATCAAAAGGGGAATAAACAAAAGAACAAGACAAATTAAACATTTTGGTTTCCTACATGGGAGGTTTGCACTTGTTTGTTCCTAGATCGGTTGAAGACGGTTTATGTTTTTTTTTCAACGATGTAATTTAAACTCAGTTAGTTGTTACCTGTACTTACTATAATGTTTGCTGTATGTGAACATTACGAGGTCTCTGAATGAAACTTGCAGTATGGTCATAGTTAGATCGATCTATAAACTAGTAAACTTTCGAATGTATTCCGTCAGTGGTTTGATTTATATGAACAAAGTCTCAAAACTTGAAGTGCACAGTCACATTACAACAGATGTCAACGTATTCCAAATGTTCGAGACTCCTGGCAGTTTTGTGTATTATTTCTTTCTTCTCCATTGATGTTTAATTTATGTATAATTTTTTTCTCAGCCCTATGAGTTTCTAAGATGGCAAAATAATTTGCTTTCTTCAGAGGAAATGTTAGCGTATTTTGAATTCCCGAAAATCGCAAATATCGCCTCATTACTATCTTAACCACTGATATTATACAGTAAATCAAATTGTAACTTAAACGAAATACGAGAGGTGTCCCACTTATATTTGAACACCGTTGAACATCTGATATTCCATGCTGACACGCTTTAATCAAAAGTTCTATATACAGCTATGTATATTAATGTGTCGACAAACATATGCATTCACTGTTTTTAGTTTTTTGCAGTTTAGTTAGACCTCAAATTAACAATTTGTAGGGGCATCGAATTGAGCTTTTTTAAGACGGTAAACCCCAACTGATGGTGTAAACATTGATCGATTATTATCAATGCTGTTTTATCGTTAAGATTCCAAAGTTTATGAATATAGGATTGTAAGACTTTGGTATTCACTATTCTGGTGTTATATTCTTGGAATTCGTGTTCTTAAGGTATCGAATCTCGTGATTGTGGTGGGGTCTTGACTAAAACACCATGTTCCAGACATTGTCGTCAGGAACGAGTTGTGGCAAACATTTTGTCCAAAAACTATTTTAAACGTATAGTATAGTACTGTGTGCTTTTTTCCCTTTGTAGAACAATAATGAGTTCTATTTTATTAGTTTTAACAAACAAAAGCTCGAGTCATGCAACCGGGAGGGAACTCACGTTGCTGAACGAATGTCATCTTTTTGATAGTACCGTAGGCATTTCTCAAATAGGAATCTGTTCTGTTACCATTAATATCTCAATGATAAAGCATTATCTCAACAGAGATGGCACTGTTATCGAAATTACCGTTCCATTGAAACATGCACGGGGTTTAAGACGATTGTCTCCCTTGGATTTGTTTGATAAAATCGCTGGTGAACATCGACCGTTTTTTAGGGTTTGGCATTTGCCATTTTTAAAATTACTTGATTAGTAGTTTCAAAGGATACTCCTTTCTTCATAGCAGTACCCATTTTGGTTATTGGAGTTATCCTAGTTATCAAATAACCAATGGGTACGACTTTTGAAGGAATCGTCACTTTTTGGCATTTTTTTATATTTTTTGTCATTTCACGAATTAGACCAAGAGAACGTAAAGCACCCTTCTAGAGACGAAAAATACTGATAATCGTCACAGAAATGGTATATCCATGATCTATTAACACCTTCTTGGTTCTTCTTAAGGAACATTCGCCCTTTCAAAAACCAAACGCCACATCCTCTACACAATTGCTTATTTCGGCTCGAATCATATTGCAAACAAAGCAAACAGTGAGTGCACATGTTACCTGATACATTATTTTACAAAACAATATTAGACATTCTCTTGCGAAGAGATACATGTAATAGTACATGTAATAAATATGATATAATTATGTATATATTTGTTTTAATGCCGAGCATACACTTACGCACACTTCCAACGCAACACCTACATTTTTTATCTTTCTCAACTATTTATTATGCGATTTGATTAAAATTTGGCATAATAATAGATATAGAGGATATTACATGAGTGTCTTTCCATATTGAATTTATTAAACGAGTTGAATAAAATAATAAAATGCGAGGCTTTGCCGAGCATTTTATCGATTTTTTTCATCGAGTTTAATAAATTCAATGTGGAAAGTCACAAATGTAATGTTCTTTTTATCACATGTTAGCCTTTTCCGGCCGAAACATAAAAAAGTTACTTAATTTTCACTATAATAAACGCGCAACTTTGACGACGTCGCCTATCCTTTAAATGACGTCGCGTGATAGCTTTATTACACTAGTGTATTATCAAAAATAAATAATGGCTTTATTACGCTACCGCGACGTCAAACATGTGATAAGGATATTTAACTGATGTTTATATGATGATTTTATCAAAATCGATTAATTGTACATTTGTAAGATGAAAACAAATTCAAATGAAGACCATCACTGAAAATTGAAAAGTCACAAAAATACACCATGAAAACTATAACAAAAAAGGATGTAAATTTTTCTAAACATTTTATAACAATAAATAAATGAAGAATAATGGTTTTGTTCCTTGTTAATTAGGATCAAGTATGTCCATCTATGTATGTTATGATGTATATTTTCTACTTTCCCATCGAAAGCACATAATTCGTATCAATATCTGGGGAATGGTCCCCATTGCTTGAAAAACGGCCCGTTTCTGTCGTTTTTGTGGGGTTGGTGGTCTTCTCGTTTGTCACTTACACAGCTGGTCCCCACAAATTAAAAGAAAATCTTGAAATCCGAAAACTTTGATGATATCGGCAACTGTTGTATGTTGTGATTATGCAGAAATGCTTGATGTACACGTGCTATGTGAGCTAAAGCTACGTCATGCAGTATTTTTACATGGTGTCATTTTTGTGACTTTTAGTTTTGCAGTGATGCTCATTATTTAGTTTCATTTTTATCTTTCAATGAACTGATTTTCATATTAATTCTAGGAGACATGCAACATTTGTAAGAATATGTTTCCATTAAAATTCCAAGTTTGAACTATATCCATGGAAAAATAGTTTAGAAATTATGAAAAATGTAGGTGTTGCGTTGGGAGTGTGAGTAAGTGTAGTCTTTATTTGCCAGTCAGCTTTCTGCTGAAATATTGCAGGCATATCACTGTCAGGTTTCGTATGCTAAAAATTGTCCGTATAAGCACCGTTAAAACTTTATGCACATTAAACATTTGTCACGTTAGCTTTAATCGGAAACTACGTAATTTATGATAGTACGCATTGCTTGTCAGAAATAGTCTCACACTGAATAATGACCACCAACTATGAAGCACAATGGAACACATCGTAACATAGAAAATCTGTTAATGGACTTTGGCAATTCAATGCATTCGGAGATTGGATTCTTAGCATAGAAATTGACCGATAGGAAATGTACCGGTAATTAGTATAAAGTACCAAAATACAAAACAATACTTTGATACGTCGACGCATATGTTTATGCCAATACTACACTCTTAATTCTTACCGATCGAAGTCGTTGTTACGTCGAAATGATGCAATTAATCAATTTTGTTATAAAACTATGTCAATGAGTTTCCAAATACATGTATCTTATAAATACAAGTGATTTGTTTAACTCCGTTAAATTACGAGAAGCCTGACGGAACCCTTAAACATTAATTTTATAAATCAAATCGAATACAAACGAAGCTAAATCTAGGTTACAACACAAACCATGTTTTGAATGTGTCTAGTCCTTGACACTGGCAACTGTATCATTGATAAAGAGGAAGTGGCCCCCGTATCTCAATGGTTAGCGCGCTTGCCGTCTAATCTGGCGATCCGGGTTCAAATCCGGGTGGGGCACACATATATGCCTACCATATTTCAGCATAAAGCTGACTGGCAAATAAAGGCTATGCTCGGCATTTTTTTTCGGAATTTGTATGATCTTAGAAAGGTTCATAACATTGGAAATTGACCACACCGTCACTGAGGTGCATTTTGTTTTGATAAACATTTCATGAACACTTTGAAAATATAATTTCACTTGGTAGTGATTTCGATTAGATGTTGCACGTAGGTAGTTCAATGCTGTGTATGAATGTTATTACTTGATGAAGATATCGAAAGCAAATTGTTGTTTTTAATACCATTAAAATCTTACCACTTTAGTACAAATGCACCTTTCTAGGACAACATAGCTTCTATAAAATATTTGTTTACTCTTTATCAATGATACAGTTACCTCGAAACCATTGTTGACTGAACTAATATACAAACATTGAAGTATGTGCAGTAAATCTAGTAAAGGCTAAGTAATTAGCAGCCAATCATATATTTTGAATTTTGTTTAGACTATGGTTACTATGGTCTACTATGGTTATATTTGTTATCTTGTTCCATACGTTCCTCATGTATTAATGAATGCAATATACTTATGTAAAACTTATTATTAAGGTTTGGTTATTTTTCGTATTCTATAATCGTCACATGGTATGATATAGTGATTACAAATATGAACCGCAAACGATTACGGGTAAGTATGTCTTTATTTTAACAAAAACACAAACATACAACTCCTTCTGAATACATGAATAATTATACTCGTAAATTCTGATAGGGAGAAAGTACTCGCAACTGACTGCACATTCCCCAGGCTTAGAATGAGAAGGTCGTAAGTACAAAAACGCGATCTTGAGAAACCAAGAAAGATCTGTCTAAAATTACCTATGGAAAACAAGCGTTTTAAACTTCGGTTTAGTCAACATGACCTGTTCTGATTTTCATAAAAAAGGCTCATAAGAAGCATCTTGAGATGCAGATATCAAATATGTATTAGTCGTATAAGCACTAACGACCTTCTCGTTCTAAGCCAGCGATATGTAGTTTGTATTTTTGTCCATACTGAACCATGTACACGGGTGATAATCCGGTCTCAGTAGACACAAAATATCCGGCATAACTCTCCATTACTGAAAACTAATGGACTGTTACTAAAACACCTAATCCACTGGGTGTAGTTTTTATTTAGAGATTCCATCACAATACACTACAATTTTGTCGTTTAACCGCAAAGAATCGTATTAATTACACGCCATATTAACCATTAAAGCAAGTTCTGAAAGCACATCGCGTAGGCTGTTATATACATGTAATATATTGACACGGAAGATATGAGTAAATTGGATTTGTGTTACTTTTCGTTGGGTGAATATACTGTTTATAAGCCCAGAGCTTCACAAGTGACATATCTATTTGACCGAACTCAATGCATGGAGTTAATAGCAGGCAATATAGTGGCAAGATAGCTGATTAAAGAGAAATCTAAAATAATATCCTTATACTAAGTATACAACATGTAATCTGTTCACCTAAAAGGATTGTGCTATGTCTTTGTGTAGATCAGTTTAAAGGTTGCATGAAGTATCGTACCTATTGTTAGAGCTACGAATAGTACATTATGTTTCTTTCTTCTGACGTGGGTGGCTATGTACTGCCGTCGTTTCTGTATGGCTTTGTATCGTATGTGTGGCATGCATTACATATTTAATTACTATGCCATCAAAGCTTTACTTTAAAAGATAAATATTCCAGTTATTGTCTCTTCAAAGAAAGTAAAACACATTAACTCGATAATCATCTTAATAATACATTTTAAATTTTAAATGAGCATGCATTGCGTCCTATGAGGATTTAATTATTATATTAATATAATCATAGTAAAACTGCAAGTTAATACCCCAATTACACGACTCTCGAATCAGCCGGAATGGGCCCGAATGAGTCGGAATGAAGAAAGAATAAACATTCGAAACACATTCCGAATGATAACTCGAATTGACCAAAATTATTACAGCTTTGTCAAAATGCCGTTGGAATACTTCAAATACCATTCTAATACAATTCTTATATACTTCGAGTATAACTCGAATACACTTGGAGTCCGCCTGGAATGATAGCGGAGATCGTGCACGCATATGTTTTCAAAATACGGTAAACACAAGCATCGGACCGTTTTGCACGGGATTATACACGGGTTGTGCACGGGTAGTGTGTTTAATATCAGTACCTATAATGGCTTTAAGTAATGTTTCGAATATAGTCAGAATGCCGTAAGAATATTTAAAATGTAATCAGAATGTCGGAAGAATACACTTCGGTAGCCGTTCGATATTCCACCCGACTTCGAATGTATCTCGAAAAATTTGAACATGCGCAAAACATTCGAAGTGGACACAGGAATGGGCCGGAATATATCGAATGCACTACGATGTGACTCAGCATGCAGACAGAATGTTTCGATTGCATTTCGATCATGAAGGAATACACTTCGAATTGCCATTCCTACGGCATTCCGGCTCATTCCGACGCCGTGTGATCTGGACAGTATCAATAAATACAGAGAGTGTTGAATAACAGTTCATTCATTTTTATTTTAATATGTATTTTATTTCCAACGAAATAGGTTTAGAGCATGTTAAACATTCAAACTGGCCCGAACATATGGAATGTACTCGGAATGCAGTCGGAATACATTTCGAACATACAAGAATGTACCACGAATTGCTATTCCTACGGCATTCCTGCTCATTCCGACTCTCGTGTGATTGGGGTATAAGCAAAGCGTGAACAGTCCTTCACAATCCTACCGACAATGGAAAAATAGGAACGGTCACGGGGGAGATGCAGATCAAGAACGCATGATGTATTTGCATATATTTAGATTTTAACCAATATGTTTGGCTGAGACCCATTGATATTAGGCGAACTGTGTGTATTGTCTATTCTTGTTACGAAGTTATAGCCTACGAATAATCATTTTAGCAGTGCCAGTATTCACGTATTTGGCGCAATCACGTGCGAAATGCGTTTCTGTTGTTCAAAGAGATCAAGACTCTTTATTGAAGTTATATTTAAAACGTTTGAATTTATGATACACAGTGTATTTACAGACTGATTGCCTTAATACCAAAGGAGCTGCTATTTAGTGATGTAAGGTATTTAAGCATGTTAAATTGCGAACACAATGTTAACGCTTAAGCCTGCGGCTTATTGCAGAATGCATTTATACATCCATAAAAATGAGAAATATGCTATAATGTTGATCTTGATAGCGCCAGATGTTATAAACCAAGAGAAGTTCAAACACAAGGCATGCACAAGGAAAATGCAGACATTGATCTAGTTTACTCTGTCGTCAATTTATATTTCGCTACTTGTATTCATTTAGTTTCAGTGCTATTTGCGAAGCGGTTACAGTTGGAAGAGTTCAACAAAGTGTTTAAATTGTTGCTGCCATATCATGCGTGCTTGTTACTAAGCATGTCCAAGGGATTTCCACAAGACGGTCGCAATAATTGCAGTATTGCATGCAACCATTAACATATTTTGTGATGCTTAATTGCATAGTGTTTGGTCTATATCAGGTTACTTCAATAAAAACCATCCCAAACACATGCGCTCCTGATTGTTTGTGGTATTTGCATGGAACATCTGTAACTATGATTCTATCAACACAATAGTTTTAACAAAATGACGGAATCATAACAAATTAGACATAATTTATTATTTGTCGTTTTACAAGAAGCAGTGAATTCATTATGATGATACTAAGCACACATGAAAGAAACACTTACAAAACAACTCGTGTCATTGAGCAGTTTAGTTTCAATGGATTAAGAGATACGGAAATGTTTATACAATGATAGTGTTGGCGTGTTCATGAATGTAGTAATTAAAAGTAAATATGCGTTCTTCAACCACGAATTTAATATATTGTATCAGTCTGCAATAGGTCAATAGTATAAAAAGCATCGATCAGAGTAGATCAGAATGTCTAGGTATGCCCCGTATGTAATGTATTAAATATCTTAAAGCTAATAGTGAGATGTCCGCACTCATATAATTCCATTAGTTATGCGTAGTCTATATAATAACACAAAACTCATTACATCACAGACACAGTCACCAAAATGTAATTGACATGTCCTTACAACGACTAGAATAGTCTGAAATGTAAAATATGACTTTACTATGCTATTTGAAAGTGTAACTACATTTTACCTACGCGTTTAACGTTCCAGACCGGTCGAGACGATTACAGCAAACGTCCTATTATTAAAGTATTCATTACACTTTTTTTCCTACACGTGTAATGCTTCGTCTTACTTCAATGTGATCTTATTTCAGCGCTTTACGTCATGGGCTGTGTATTATTATCAAATTATAATTAAATCCCAGCTCTTTCTATACTCATTTGTATCCGAGAATTAATCTATTGAGACACGCAGAATTATACTAAAATGTGAAACGAATTGCAAAGACCTTGAACACCCTCGTGGAAACGAATACAATACTTTTCAACAACTGTTCCGAATAATGACAATGGCGTCATTTAAATATGACGCATGCATTTAGTTTTTTGACCAAACATGTAGAGTTTGGTCTTTGTTATTCGTAATTATTTAAATATTTCTTGATAACAGATTTGACAAGGAAGGCCGAACTAAACTTAAACAGCCGAGCACAGAAAATATAAGAAATTACAATTACACGGCACAATGCTCAACACACAATTGAAATAGAAAATGAACGTAACCGCTGAAATTCCAAGTCGAAATACATACATGTACAGACAGAATATCTGATTACAAAGTGTGGCTGTCGTTGGTTGAGAATCACAGTGTTTAATATTGTCCAACATTTCCAAAACATTTGCGTTGCCATAGTGTGTTTCGTATCTAGATGGTCGGGAAGAGACACTTCCATTGAATCGTGTAAGCATGAAAACATCATACGTTCAAAAATGTTCAAGTGAAAATGGGACAACTCTCTTTATATCAAATATCCTCGGGATTCTAGCACAATAAACATGAATTCGATCTTAATCGCATAAACGATACAATATGTGATTAATACATGTATGTAGTACACGACGTGGCCTACTGGGTACAAATAAAAACGTCACAATATGTGGACATTGACTTTGACAGGCTCTTTTTATCTCTATAATTGTGTACTAGTTTTGCAATGTTTGTGTAATACCCCAATCACACGAGAGTCGGAATGAGCCGGAATGCCGTAGGAATAGCAATTCGTGGTACATTCTTTTATGCTCGAAATGTATTCCGACTGCATTCCAAGTACATTCCATATGTTCGGGCCAGTTTGAATGTTTTTACATGCTCTTAACCTATTTCGTTGGAAATAAAATACATATTAAAATAAAAATGAATAAACTGTTATTCAAAACATTCTGTATTTATTGATACTGTCCAGATCACACGGCGTCACAATGAGCCGGAATGCCATAGGAATGGCAATTCGAGGTGTATTCCTTCATGATCGAAATGCATTCGAAACATTCTGTCTGCATGCTGAGTCAATTCGTAGTGCATTCGATATATTCCGGCCCATTCCTGTGTCCACTTCGAATGTTTTGCGCATGTTCAAAACTTTCGAGATACATTCGAAGACGGGTGGAATATCGAACGGCTACCGAAGTGTATTCTTCCGACATTCTGATTACATTTTAAATATTCTTACGGCATTCTGACTATATTCGAAACATTACATAAAGCCATTATAGGTACTGATATTAAACACACTACCCGTGCACAACCCGTGCATAATCCCGTGCAAAACGGTCCGATGCTTGTGTTTACCGTATTTTGAAAACATATGCGTGCACGATTTCCGCTATCATTCCAGGCGGACTCCCTTGAAGTGTATTCGAGTTATACTCGAAGTATATAAAAATTGTATTTGAATGGTATTTGAAGTATTCCAACGGAATTTTGACAAAGCTGCAATAATTTTGGTCAATTCGATTTATCATTCGGAATGTGTTTCGAATGTTTATTCTTTCTTCATTCCGACTCATTCGGGCCCATTCCGGCTGATTCGAGAGTCGTGTGATTGGGGTATAAAAGAACTTCCCCCTGGTTTTAGTTGTGTCGTATTAATTGGTAATTTCAACTTTTTACTTAGATATTTACGCACGCATAATCATGAACATTACCGACATCATAATACGCATTGGGTATGTGTTGACAGCATATTACATGTAGTACTTATTGCCTCTCAAATAAATTCACGACAGTGCCTTAGGGTATTCAGTGTTAGAGCAAAATTGACTACCGATTTCAAAGATATTGTATTTTATTGTTCTGTGTAAAACTGGACTAAGATATCAGACGACATCAACTTTATGTACTGATCTGAAGGAGAGCACAATTTGATGTTAAACACCAAATGGCTAATGAACTTTCAACAACTTTATTAATACGTGTTCATATGCTTGCTGACCGTGTTTGTGTTTTTTGCCTTTTGTGCTCTGCTGTTTTTGTTGAGTGATGCCTTCCCTGTCCGATTTGTTATTATCGTTTCACCAATATTGATTTGGAACGCCCTTTTGAGTAACACATTACAAAATCAGCGTAATCACGTGGTAAAGTTCCTTGATACTCTGTCAAACTGGATGTGGATTGTATAACGTCAACGATACATGTACGTTCTTTGTAAACTTTGAAGTACATGTACATTACCAAATTTATTTTCTATATTTTTTTGTAATATTATTCATTGCATGATGACAGTTGTTCGACTTATAAATGGTCACAATATCAATGAAGACACGACGTACATGACTGTATGTTCGCGTGCTGAGGTGTTTTATTTAAGAAATAATAATTACGTAGCTATGTTTTGTTGCGTAATAAAATATAGGCACAAGTTTGGATGCGTAGTAATTAAATCACGTGTGCGTAGCACGAGTGATTTAATGTACGCATTCAAACGAGTGCCTATATTTTATAACACAACAAAACACAGCCCCTATTTATTATTTCGATTCTAACATCGCCAATGCCTTACCATTTATAGCACAACAAGACAGGCTGACGTCAAACTACTTTTTACCGTCACCTATACGTCATTTGTCATACAACATGACGTCAAACGTGACGTCATCAATCAGCTATATTTTATCGCGGTAATAAAATATGGTAAGTCAATATACGCAAAGAAGGCAAATTTCACGTGCTGTGTTAGAATCTAAAATAAGATATATGTGTGTCTATATAGTTCAAGTGCGAAATTTCCGTTTGTTGTCGAAGTACCTGTATTGTCTACAGTATGCCCCACTAATGAACAAATACAACTTCACAACATATTCTTGCATTGTTCAAAATGTTCAGCTGACATAGTGACATACATCTATTTTAGAATTTTATAGATTGTGAATCATTAAATGATAAGTCGTTTTCGTGACTGCACTGTATAAAATCGGGCAAAATAATTCAATAAAATTTTATATTTTAGAAATGCATTCGGAATGTTTTCCTCGTAAATTAGTCATTTGGGAATATGCATGTTCAGTAATGAGCTGCTCTTTATTATACGACTAAACGAAACATTTCCCAATTTAAGTATGTACAGAAAATCAGTCTCCAAGGACATTTCCGACAACTTCCTGGATATGAAGTACGAAAAACACCATTTTTATCATACGTAAATATTATACAACATTTACGGATAACATGTTGGAATTAACGACATTGTGAAGTTTCTGACTGACAAAGAAACGTTCTACAAAGTTTCAGTTTAGTTTATTGACATAAGACAAGTTTCTGTTTGTCGCCTTAAACCTTAAGCCAATCGATCTGTAGTCATTAATTGTTCCACAAGATCAAATGACCACTCACACCCTGACGTGTGCATTGATATTCACATAACGTAAATGACATTTGGTCAGATGATGGATCGAGACAGTTTACTCGAGAATAAAAGAGGAAATAATAAATAATGCTTGTATGAATCATGTCATTCATCACAGTTCCAGCATACAAATCTTTTGGTCGGTCCTTTCATTCATAATACAATGATTCTAAAAACACCAAAATCAATAATGGGATTGGCTCAGATATGTTGAGCAGTTACACTCATGGAAACATCTATACAGAAACTAACCTATGGGTTTATTAATGTTGTCAGCATATCAAAGCTAACATGACAAATGCTATTATATACATGTTTGTACTATTAATTGTGTTTCAGGCAAGTTTTCAGACACTGTATAAAGTAGAGTAATGACTCAGTTGAGTGCGTTTCTGTCTCTGTGCATCTAAAAAAATACAAAAAGTGTTTTGAATACAAGTCAAATATGTTCAAAATGTAAACGTTGTGTGTATTAAATCTGTTTCGTTATAAATACAGTGCAATAATGTTTTTGCTCTCATCGACATGTTGAGATACAAACAAAGAAAGCAAAGTATATTTGATTGTGTATACTGAATAAGAGGATATTTGCGCGGGTCAAAAGGAAAGCGATGTTTAAATATCTAGATATTTTAGATGTTGTACTACTTACGTGTAGTAGGGTTCTACGTAGACAAACTTTTGTGCTAGAGGAAACGTTAATGCATTTTATATTCCCTAACTTCGCCAATATTACCACTTTGCTAATTTAATTAACCACTTATACAATAATCCAAATGGTAAAGTATACCAAGTAGTGAATAATATTCTCTAATAACATTAAATGCACTGCTAATAACGTAAGGAGAAGCTCTATTATACGATGTAACATGTTGATATGATTGCGATTCCGCCGTAGTAAGTAAAATGTTTTATTGCCAATTTCAAAGGTAACAATTGAATTCTATATTTTACTGCATCAACGATTATCATTTTATGAAATTAATGCTGCCCACAAACAATTTAATAAATATAATGCTGTAATATTCTGCACAATACATTTACCATTTTTGTTTAAGGTTTTTCGAGCGTTTTCGATATATCAGTACAAGTTATATCAAACATGTTGCATTTTCGACAATAATTTTGGAAATCCATAACAGTTTTGCTAGTTTTAAAAATATAGAGATATTTTTGGGGAACCCTTAAACACAGAAATGAGCATTGATATTATTAATTCTAACATACTGTCATACTACAAGGTATTAGAACATGTACCGGACGTATATTGAGCAAATTTAATATAAAATCACAAAAATGGCACGATCAGGAAAAGCAACCAGCAGTGTGAACAGCCTCACAATTTGCCTGTTAGAATGTTAATTAATAACCATCAGATTACAGTTTTAATTACCGTTGAATAACAATACTATTACTTATGATAAGGTAGAGACGCATTCGGCTTATTTGACAATCATCTAATAACTAATTATTATAATTATACATATTTCTGTTCAGGAACGCATGCTAGTAGTAATAAGAACGTAATTGCGAAGAACACTCGTACAAACCTCATAGCGTTTACCCTCTACGCCTTGTTGGTACTGTGGCATTTATATAACTGTCAAATTGTTGTAATTGCTTGCTAAAAGAAATGATATCTAAACTTTCTAGGTCTTTTTTGACTTGCTTCAGTTCTCTTTTTATTGCACGAATACTGTACCCGACACATGCCAAGTGATTGTAATTGTTGGCATAACACTTAGTACTGATGTGTCTTTGTGTTTTCTGTCAAACAAAAAACCATGATAGTCTTACACAAAATATACTAAGCAAGCTCACACGAAATAATGATGATATGTTTTGAATGCATTATCCACACACCAAAATAATGATTATTTCCGAATTGTTAGCATTTGATTTTTGAACAATTCTGAACGAACACCTATAAACGAACACAAACAAGAACTTAATAAAATCCCCATGAATTAGTATTTCTAACAAATCATATTTTTTAAACTTTTTGAATAGTTACATTTTTCTTTCTAATTAGGGTAATGAGATTCCCAGGGCTGGTATTCACAAAGAATCGTATGTGAAAACTTAAATATTCCGAGTTAAGTCAATAAATCTATGCAGCTCACGTTTCCCTCGATTTAAATAAGTGATACAAATGAGTGTTATTTTTAATAAAATAATTGTAGAACATTGATTACAATGTATAAGTTGAGGGTTTAGTATCCAAAGAAGTACCATACTTTCGCGCCTTGTGCATAGTTTGTACTGCTTAACTCTAATAGTTAATAAATTTTATTATGATATTAGTTGACTATTAAGTATATTTAATTTAACGTTTTTACACGTTTGTTAAGTGTGCTTGTTTTGTTTTCTGTTGGGTTTTTGTATCGCATCACATTAACGTTTTAACACGTTCCTTAGATTGTCCAACTGTGACGTAAATACAACCTTTTACTCGAATATACAAGTATCAATGTGAATATATAATGAACCTACTTATACCGAAATGTGTGATGAATATTTTCAGAGGATTACCGGCTACACATGTATCGATGGGAAACCGTTTCAGCAATTGGTAAATATAATACATGATATGTAGCATTTAAATTGTAAAATATAAATTACCCAGCAAAAAATGACTAACTAGTATATAAATAGGTTTAATTTAGTTTATTTTTTTATGTTTGGCATGAAATTTTGTCATGGCTGGATATATAATATTACTGAGTACATAAAGTTAATGTTTATCTTGCCCCGTCAACGGTCGCAAGTTTGAAATGATACATATATGCTGCCTGAACTGGGTTCTGCCCTGTCAACAGTAACAGATAAAGTTTATGGGCCATATTCACATCCTCTCCTCCACTCTCACTCACTGAGTTAATCCAAATTTAATTATCGTTTCGTCCGTGCGTTTGAGTTTGAACTCGACCTAACTAGAAATTGGTATTCACAACGGTAAGTGTAGCTGGAGTTGACTCGACTGAGTGAGGAATTTTCGAGGGAGCGAAACGCCGACTTCACCTCGACTCCAACCACACTCAATGGAATGTAAGTGAATACCAAAGTTAGTCACTAACTAAAATAGACAATCCACTATAGGAAGAAGAATTTGAGAAGATGGAGCATAACAATGAAATTATATTGTTTTTATTCCTTGCCATATCATTATTTTAAATTCCGTCCAGTGTTGATATGAAGATAACTGAACTATTTAAATGAAGAAAAAAACGTGCTAACTTGCAACACATACCGATGATGTGCATCATTTTTTCTTATTTGCAACTATTCATGAGTCCAAGTGCCGCCTCGATAGCCTACTGTTAGAGCGTCCGCTTCGAATGTGGGTAGCACCGGGTTCGATCCGGGGTCACTTCACGCTAAAAACGAAATGGTATTAGTATTTCTCTTGTAAGATGTCTAGCATAATAAGCGAAAGCTGGCTTCTCTTATGTTTATCGATTCCATTGTGACGATGGATAAACTCGGACATGAGGTGTCGAGGATGGTTAATATTAGTTCAAGGTTGGACCAACTTGTTTCATAATCAACCTAAATCCAAGAGCCATAATATGTAAATTATATTTTATACATGTCGCTTATTAATTGACATTCTAGGAATTATGGCTTTCTAGTTGTCGGGCTTCCACGGAACGGTCTGAACGAAGTACGTGTAGTAATAAGTTTACAAAATCATCTGACAAGCTGCTTATAAAAGTAAACTAAGTTCATCTCATCTGACTTCTAAATTATTGACATGCAATTATCTGCTTGGCGGTCGGTGGAATTAATATTGACGTGATATACTATTTAATATTGAGTCCATGCCGAAAACACACGGCATTTCGTATGGTGTATTCTTCGATATGATCATCTTTTATTCATTTAAAACTCGTACGCATTGTCTTGCATAAATGTTTTGTAAATATATACGTTCATTTAACGTTAATTACATCGAAGTTTTATGTTAACTGATCCACTATCATCATTACAATAATCATACTCTCTATTTGTGATTATTTAAATGAAGGTTTCATTTGAGCGAGTTCAAGGAAATAATAAAGAATATAGCAAAAAAAATCATCAAAATTATAATTTGACTGTGTTAGTATACATTACGAAAATGCATCGAAACCCAACCAACCAATTCAATAATAAAGCACAGATTGTTTGTACAGTGTAATATCCTAACGTATATTATAACGGTCACACACTCAGGAAAGTCGAGGGTGAGTTACCCATGTGAATACCAAATCTCCACTCGACCTTCACTAACTCGACCGTCACTCCAGCTACACTTGAGGCTACCTTAGGTTAGTGTGAGTCGAGTTGGAGTGGAGGACCGACATGTGAATATGGGCCTAAGTGTTCTTCTTTAAGACGAAAACTTGAGTCGTCTGTTGTAGATATAAACACTGATTGTTCACACATTGTCCAGCCACGACGATCCTGAAATTATACAAACAAACACGAGAAAAGGGGAAAGGGTGGGAGGGTTATTCTATGATTTTGTTTACTTAAGCCTAGGTTAAAAGTAGAATACATCATGTACATGTACCTATCTCCGCTGGAATCACAGTCGAAAAGAATTTAAATTCCGGGAACGGTAGTTTATATAGGTGCTGGTCACGTGTTCAATGTGAAATGGGCGGAGCGTCATTTTTGATGGGTAAAAAGTTTAACCTTTATACGGTTTAACTGAATATTATACATGTACTAACTATGCAACTACAGTTCAATGTTTCTTGAGCAAAATAATTTGGTCCCCTTACGAAGAGCAGAGTCATACGACTAAATCATGTTGCAACATCATGTGATAATATGCCCATAATATTTACCAGTTATTTAAATCTTTCCATACACTCATTGCGATTGTTATACACATTCATTGGATTGAAATACGACATAGAAATACCACTAAGTATTTGAAAATACTATCTTCTGATGATTGATTCCATTATACGGCCGTTTGAACATTTTATGTGGCCGTCTGCTTTGTGCATCATAATTCCATATTGTACCAGGCTGCTTTGGAAATAATATTATATTCAATCACAGTTGATTCAACCGCTTTGCATTGTTATTTGATAGTATGTATTGAATTTTAATATAACGTAATGTACTATCTTTCTTTGCAGTATGGTGTGTTATGTTGTTTTGTTATTCGTTCAAGTGCTTTACTATCATTATACTTGGCATGCTAGTATACTGATATTTCTATTAAAACATTCAAAAACATATATCAGCAACATATTTCAAACTTAATACCTGCCCGAAACAAGGACCAAAGATGCTAGTGTCCTTATATCGGATTGAATTATCGAGTTTTGCGTATTGTCTTGCTGTAACATTATATGGAATATTTCATATACGATGCATGATTTACTAATCATTATTTGTTCTAGATTTATTGACCAACAACATTTTTTTTTTAGTGACATACGAAGAACATATTGGCCATTTTATGGATGCCTCTATTCGTGTTTTATTTATATACACAAACAGCATCGAATATATGTGTGTGTTTGTGTATGGGTGTGTGAATGTGCGTGCGTGCGTGTGTGTGCGCGCGCGCGTGGGTGCGTGCGTTTGAGGTGCGTGTTTGTTGGCGCGTGTGTGTGTCTAGGGAACTAATTCCGTTTATAAGATGCATGTAAATATTGACACAGAACCACGCTAAAAAAACAATAATTCAAAACTGCATGCCGACTGATGGTTTGGTAATCGCATAAATAATACGAAGTAACAAATCGGAAATTCATCTCATTGAATCAGACACTTATGACGCTTCACTCCTGATATAGGATCTGACGACACTCCGTATGGGGTCATGAAGATGTGAACGTGTCGTCCTCCAATCAAAGCGCATTTTTACAAAGATGAAAGTGCGGTGAATGTCTGCTGAGGCTACGTGACGTCATTGTGCGCCAGACAGGTCATTTCAACATGACCTCTCACGGAGTGCACCCAGATCGCTAACAGCGTAAATGAATAGGGAATTTCAGCAGAAAGAGCAAAGCATGACGTGCACAATAAGAACAAATCGCAAGGAAAATCACATTTACCAACAGAAGTTACAAGCACATCACATAAGAAATGAACAAGAAACACTATGATGAAAGTGAATCACTATAAAGAAACGACACCTTAGTTGGACAGCCTTTCGTATCAGTCAGTCATACTATAATATTTATAGAACGTGAACGAGTTTGTTAAAGCACTTTTAGTTATTTTAGGTATCTATGAGATATTATTTAGAAGGGTTTTATATCATGGACACTGATATTTGATATAAGTAATTCAATAAAGGCGAATAACTGATAACATGAAAATGGATATGGCCGTATTCCTATTAGACTACGGCGACTTCACCTAGCTTCTAGAATGTTCGAATTATTATGTCGACCAGCAAACACCACAAGGTCACAGTATTCCCCAAACAGCATGCATAGCATAACTGATTAAACATTAAGCACCAGGAGGGAATAAAACCAACGTTTATGTTAGCAGGAACGTAATCTCCAAAAGCTCCGTAATAAGTAATTGTTTTTGCTGAATGGAGTATTACCACGAAGCGAAAATTGGTCTACCGACTAGAATGCACCAGTTAGATGATTTTATTGATACGTGCATCTGCGACAGGCACGGAAGCGTACTAACTTTCGCAAGATATTTTTCTTATCAACAACCGTTTTAAATCTACCATTTAATAATAATGCAATACTTTCCGTATTAAAATGTAATTGATTTGAATTACTAAATGGATATCGATATTTGATAGTATCCACGCGATCGAACCTCGCTCTACATTTAACCAATGCTTTAATTACTTGTTGCTTTAATGACTTGGCTGCATTTAAATCAAGAAATTAGAAATCACAATGTCAGACGGAACAGATTTGAATGTTATTATCAATGCACTTGAATGTGCAGTTTATGATAATGAACTGTTAACCGTATAATAATATGCACAATGAGCATGATAACAAAACAAAATGAATGCCAATTTAACACTCTGATGATGCATCGTCGTGATAGGGCCAGAGGTATGCAAATTGCAGCTCAATCCGTCGCCGTATTGGTACTAGCTGCAGTTTTGATAGTTACACTAGGACATAGAATAAATACGTGGGTAACAATGTTTTCCAAGTTTATACCATTCTCGTAATATTGTTTTTATTCAAACGACGAAAAAAGTGTTTGTTAGAGGAAAGTCAAATACTACACCTCCAACATTTGGTGTAATACTTGATATACCTCACTTAAAATGTTCACATTAAGTATAAAATTACGGATAACAAGGACACTATATTGATGAATTTCCAATAAAACGACTAAGTGTAATTGTTGGTAGAAATACAGCCGTTCCGTCAATAATAGTGTAAAAACCATAACGACATACCCTCCAGTCTGAGAAAGTTGAATGTGGAAGTTATGGGCTAAACAGATTCAAAGACAATCAAATAAACTGATCATTATTTTTACAGCACGAATAGACTCACAGTAGATCTATCTGATAATTTAAATATTGCATGAACTATATTCAACCTCTGGTGTATCAGCAGAGATAAAAAACACGATATGTGAATTAATTGTACTGGGTAAATTGAATTAGTAGGAATATAATTACATTTAACTTATTACAAACAATATTGTTTGCAAATATGATTTACACCAGACTTCTGGTATTATAAATGATTACATTATATGGGGGAGCATGATAGAGAAGCATATTGTTTGTGTTCCTGACAATTGATGATCGATATTGTCTGTCTATACGATAAGCCATCTCGAATTATACTATTGGAAGCAAGGCGAATTCATTTAATATCTGCAAAATGTATTGTAATTAAATATTGTTAATGTGAGTACAAATAACGGCGTTGAAGTATTTTCAAAAGATGCAATACCGGTATACTAAACATATGCGTGTATAATTATGTTGTAAGAATCTATCAAGGGTAAATTTTATGGGCTTAGTTGCAATCCAATTTGAACAATCCTCGTATACACAATACTCAGACACTTAAGGAATCGACTGATGTAACTAGAAGTTTATATGAAGATTCATAAATTATACGGGGATACATACAAAGAAACCAATTACTACGAGGGTTGTCGCAGAATAGCATTCCAATGTGTTTGTAATTAGTCTAAAATAATGATTCAGCTATGAACTTTTACATTCGAGTTTCTACAACCATTTCACATATTGCTGAGAAATTTATCTTATACCAGCATACATTAGTCTATACTTATTTATTTAAGGTCGATTGTGGAACAAGTTGCAACTTATATTAATTACTCTCGATGCTTCTTTAATGAAGTTATCCATCGCCACAAGGGTGTGAGAGAAGAGAAGCCAGTTTCCTTGTTATACTGAGCGTCAGGTACCATTTTTATTTCGTCTTTGGTATGACAAGCATACGTTGAATACGCTGAATTGAATTAAAAATTGGGACGCCATCTACAAGAAAAATATGTATCGCAGAAATGAATTAAAATATTGAATGGTTACTATTACATATTTGTATCTATCTAAATGAAATAATTTGAACTTTGCGTAATAAAGAGCAGTTATGATTTATAAACATACACGCACGCAATTTAATTACTTTCAATCAACAATTAGTTATATAATTTCCTTTAGAGGCAAGTTCCTATAAATTCAATAGTATAATGGATCCAGCACACATACAAAGGATCTATCATGAGTTGTCAATTGGTATAAAATTATATAAAACGAGTTCTTGAAATTACATTTGTATATTAGGCGAGCATTTGGTGTTCTAAGAGATTAAACCAAATTTGTTGACTGTTGACCGCGGTCAATGGTCGTCTGGTGCGAGAATATATATTTTCACCAACAACAACTTGACTCAAAAAGCATTCATCTTAATTGTAGTAATCACCTCATCGTTTGGTAATTAAACATAATAAATACTATTTGTAATCTCAAAGAACGGCGAAATTCATTTTCAATACGACTAATGTTTAAAACATGTACTTGTGATAACTGTGATTGCAATGGTTCAATCTGTCATTATTCTGATTTATTGAAACCATTATAATAATTGTAATTACGAACGATTGTAATATCCAATAAAATTTCTTACAAAAACATTCCCTCAAAATGATTTAAGAGATTTTAATGCATGCACACATGCAATATTTGTGATTCTTTAAGACATCTTTTAATATTTGACATTACTGCACATTAGAAGAATGAATTTACATGAGAGACAAATATAGAATCATGGTATTCTTGCCGACATCCTACTCCAAACCATTTGATATTCAATTGAAGTGATCAATTCTAAGCCCTTATCAAACCAATCTCAAACATTGGCATTTTGTCATTCGTCTTTATGTTTCCGGAATTCAACACCATCCGTCTTGGAACCAAATAAACATGCAGGTCTGCTTTAACACCGAGTGTTAATATCTGACATGCAGGGTCAGTATACAAGATCCATAAAAGTTGATATATATAGACGCCGGTTGAGATTACTAGAACATGTACAATAGTAAACAGAGTGGTTGCCTTCTCCACAACCTGTTCGGGTTGTTACGATAGCCGAGTGTTCGAATACGATCGTACTTTGCCCGATAGGGCTTTACAGTACGGGTTCATATACCATTATATGATCAAGCTATTTCTTTCACAACAAGGCATTTATTGGTGTGTGACGGCCGTATAAAGTCTCCCCGTACATATAAACAACGTTGCTATACGTAAAACCACCCGCTACTGGCGTGGTGTGCTATAGTAACATACGTACTGGTTATTTGCGCGACCATTTTTGCGTGGCATACATGACATATCTCTTTGGACAAGTCTAAATACGCGTTCAAAAACTAGAAAACTATTTTAACAGCGGGGCTTGAAGCGATAAATGTGTAAAACAGGAAGGATCAGCGTGTGGTTTGTTCAGATGGGATCAACCTTACCAACTCTCATAAAATAAATTAAATTTTTTGTAATAATTCGTCGGAGTGATTATAGTGACTCGAACATCAAAAGTCAGCATATTGTTATATATATAACTTGCCGCTTCCAAGAAGGAACTACACTGGGGTCGAATGTCATTTATTTCCTACTTGGAAGTGACATTCTAGGATTTTTAAGTTTTCCCAATATATCTCCTACTTATATCGCAAATATTTTCACATTTAAGCTTATTTGTTGTAGACAAAGGCATAGCCCTTCTCTCAGCACGTTCAATATTTCTCATTGACCTCATGGTATACTTATGCATAAATAGTCACAGCTTTGGAACTGGCAAAATGGGTTTTCAGATAGGATGTGAACTATTCTTTCAAAATATATGACCGCTATATCTTTTCGCCTATCTCGTTGCAATAAAAGTCTAGGGGCTCTCATGTCACATGTGATTCTCGGAAATATCATCCGTAATTTCTTCAATTTGGTTTTTTGGTTAGTATATTGGTTATCGTTTTTTTCTATTATCATGAGAAAGCAATTAGAAAACATCATTCTGATATAAAACACGTTTTGTTTTCATTTGAGACAAAAAATTATGTGTCATTGACATCAATACTTTCGTATTGAATTCGCGATGGTTGAATTCAAGAGATTAAAATCGGAGTAATGATGTGACTCCAACGAATTATTCGTGTTTTATTTGTATTTCTGCCGTACAGTAATACGAACATACAATTATACAAGACAAAACATGAGTAGTACAGGGAGCGCCATTTACATGTGATTCCGAGGTGGCAATCTGAACGTGTACGACTACGTGTATGTATTGTGACCCGTACATGTAAGGACAACTGGCATAGTCATAAGAAAATGGTCTAGTTAACTATTCAAACGGTCATACATGTTCCGTCTGCAATTGATAAGTTATTGTATACGCTAAAATCTGTCCGAATATCAATTTCGAAGTTAAGGTTATTGATGGGGACCTCGTAAAAAGATCATTGGCAATAGGTTTCATGAAAACAAATCAAACTTCTAGTTATTGCGTCTGGGTAAGGTAGTGATTTCTTTTACTAATGAGGGTTTAAACATAGGTGAAGAACATGGCAGGTAGAAGTTAAATCTAATACCCCAATCACACGACTCTCGAATCAGCCGGAATGGGCCCTAATGAGTCGGAATGAAGAAAGAATAAACATTCGAAACACATTCCGAATGATAACTCGAATTGACCAAAATTATTACAGCTTTGTCAAAATGCCGTTGGAATACTTCAAATACCATTCAAATACAATTCTTATATACTTCGAGTATAACTCGAATATACTTGGAGACCGCCTGGAATGATAGCGGAGATCGTGCGCGCATATGTTTTCAAAATACGGTAAACACAAGCATCGGCCGGTTTTGCACGGGATTATGCACGGGTTGTGCACGGGTAGTGTGTTTAATATTAGTACCTATAATGGCTTTAAGTAATGTTCCGAATATAGTCAGAATCCGGTGTACGGTGTCTACCAATGGTCTTGGACAATCAACATTTTGACAGCTGTTGCTTGGGTTATTGGCGGTAAAGTTCCTTTTCTCGTTCAGTTGTGTGTTGGGCATTGTGCCGTGTATTTGTGGTTAGTGTTGTTTTCATGCTCGCCTGTTTCAGTGGATTGCTGCGTGCCCTTCCTGTCCGATTTTTATCATAGTTTTACCAAGTTTGCCACTACAAGTGTGTGTACGTATGATTAGTATATGCATGACCATGTCTTATTCTGAAATATAACATGTTGTGTCACGAATACCGGTCTAGTTTTACTTCGTGCCAACGCCACTATAATTGAGTATTTTTATCGCATTTAGGGTTAAGACTTTCATTTGCGGTTTGGTTCATACAACAGCGTTTATTTCTCACCAAACTACTTACGATATGTGTGTCATAGTTTGGGTTTCAATCTGCTTATAGTACCATACCATTCAAAAAGACTATGACTCGTGGCTTTTAAGGTACCCTGTAAATCCGTATTATCAATCATGTTCCTTCAACAAGTGTATGGATAAACAACTGAGTTACACTTATTCAGATGATATTGTCGTCTGCAATATCTCTATCTACAGACGCTTGATAAAGACAACGTACGTGCTCATTTGTAAGTGTTGGGAATTCTGACGTCAATTGTACTGCGACAGATTAATATGGTTTTTAGATTAGTCGTATCGTTCACAAATTTCCTTCAAAACTGACGTGAGGAGGCAACATTACTCAAACTATCCCAGGATAATTACATTAAGATCCGACCCTGTGATTTGTCTCCATTGACAATACAGACGAAAACTGACACTTTTCCGTATGATTTTTCACTTTCCTGCAAGACAATGTGATGTTATGGCCAGTGTTACTCCTATGCATGCTCTATATTTAGTTGGTGTATTGCGGTCGTCGTTTTGATCGTTTCTATGGTATCAATTGTACTTACATAATTTATGTACGTTATTGGTGAGTGAGTAGTAAGCTAAACGTCGCACCAAACATCGACATGTTACTATTCGAATATATCAGTGTATCCATTGGCCAGATGCGCCGTGATCTCATAGAGTGTTGATACAATTTTAATATTATCAAACGCACTTCAAATATTCACCAATTGTTAATTCGAGAATTTTGTTCAGGAGATCAAAATAATGTGTAATGTTAACTTTGAAAGGCAATTATCAATATTTATACTCAATCAAAGAGGACCGAGTGAACTACATTAAATTATGTGATACGACTTCTCTAAAAAAATGTGAATACTGAATGGCACACCAAGCAAGTAAACTATGAGTAAAGCTTTGATGGTACTGGTAATTGGAAAACACAACTCAGGATTAGCTACGTTGGTAATCAACTTTTAGGACTTCAAATCCACGATGGCGTTTTTATCTGGCTTCTTTTGTCAAATATCCTCTCCTTTCGCGGAATTTATAAGACTTGTTATTTTCCATCTTAATGATAGTCGCCATGTAGACTGATCATGCAGAGCTAACAATCTGTTCCAATAGTGTTCTTGTTTGTGACCTTCATGCACTCCATTTTTTTTATTGTGTGTTTGTCATTGTAACCTGGCCCCGATCTCCCGAAGCATCTCAAGTAGAAAGTTCATCTCCAATTGAGTTTTTGCTCAAATTCGAGTCTGAATTTTAGATAAATATGGAGGTCAAGCCATTTTAATTTTACTGTAATAAACAAAGAATAATGTTTTCTGTCTTGTGATGCAAATTTTGAGTCTATTCTCACATGGAAATTATCTTAAAGACACATGGCAATATTTGAGATGAGATTTAACTCAGATTAAGATGTTTCGGGAGATTGGCGCCTGGTCCCGATCTCCCGAAGCATCTCAACTTCATCACAAATACTGTCTTCGTCTTTGTGGTAATTTCCACGAGAGGCTGGGCTCAAATTTGGCATCACAACACAGAAACATCATTCTGAGTTTATTACAGTAAAATTTAAAGTGCTTGAACTTCAGATCTATCTAAAATTCAGACTATTATTGGAGTTGAGATTTCTACTTGAGATGCTTCGGGAGATCGGAGCCTGTGCTTGTGGTATTTGAGTTTTCGTCTATTTGTGTGTTCCTTTGTGTGTATTGCGTGTCTTCCCTATCCGACTTGTTATTATCTTTACATGTATGTAGACCGTTACTGTCCGATACTGTCGGTATACATGTATATTCACGATTATCACATAAGTCAATCGGTAACAATCTTACATCTAACACGAAGTACGTTGGAAAGCGTATACTACACTCCATGCTATAGACAATAAATACAAGTATTCCAATGTTATTATATGTTGTTATAAGATCATTGCAGTAACCATACTTAGTCTAGAAATTACACTTGTTCAGCGAAAGATGTAAACATGATGTCATGTACCATATTTTGATTGTTTCATTTCACCATACTTGACTTGCATTCAGATCAGTTTATCAAGACACGAGGCAATCAAGATAGGCCTACACGTAGAACCTATAATTGTTACCGGTACCAACTTCATGAAACGACATGTGGCAAGAAGGAAATCAAAAGCCATATAAATATTGTAACCATACTTGATACTTCTCTTGTAGTACAGATAGCACTGATTATCTGAACTTTCACTGACTTGGGCTTTCGACAATTTCAGCTGTAAGTTCATTTTCTCGTTCAGTCTAAAGAACCTGATACCATATGAATATTGTCTGGTAGTAACAAACACACATCTTCAAACAATACTAGACAAAGGTCTAGAGGTTCTTCGGTGTTGCTATAATACATTAAATGAAATGCCGAACAAACACAATATCAATTACATAGTTAACATTACTCCGTCGGGTTGATTTAGGCCAACCACTTATTATGATGACACGAAACTACCATCAGAGGATAATGCGACAATTTAGGAGAGATTGCATTCTCCCAATCGCAGATTTGCAGGATAAGCGGACATGGATAACTATACATTGCCAATAAACATAACACTCTACAAACACATATAAATATGAAATATCTTCTTAGACCGTGACATAAAGCGAAACTTTGACATTTAGCTGTTAAGTTCATTTTCTCTTTCAGTTGTGTGTTGGGCATTGTGTCGAGCACAAATGTAATTGTTTTCCCGTGTTGTTTTTATATTTCCTGTTCTCGTCTTTAAAGTAGATTGTATGCTGCCTTCCCTGTCCGATTTTTGTGTATCCTTATACAACACAATACTAATTGACAGTTCGTTCCCCGGAACTGTGTACATGATGTTCATCAAACAGCTGTACTTAACTGTGTAGTGATGTTTCAGAAATGAAGGATATTATTCAGTCACCATTTCTCGTTTCGTTGACATGTCTGTGTAACTTTAGAAGATGTATTTGTTTTACTGAAACCTATTGATTAGTCTGCGAATACCCAATACTTACCGTAACTAAAATACATGTATCAGCTAAAACGCAATTTATAGATTTTAGCCGATTAGATTATTGTGGTCTAAACTTGTATATGGTCATTTAACTTGTTGACTACACGGTGTTCCTAAGAATAATTTTATTATTGTAATTAACTCAATATAGTCCTTTTATGTTGTGATGTGTGTGTCATTTTGTCTGAGAAGATGAAAAGCCTCCCTTTGGCTTATCAGAAAACTACCTTTTTCGGATTTAATCGATAAAAGTATGTTTTTACTAAGAATAGACATGAAAGATATAACCGCTGTAGCATTAAATTTTAAAGTTTTGAAGTACAGGGAACATGCAATTTATTACAAAATCGGTGGGGGTGACGATACAATGTCATGCGCACCTTGTGTTCTCTGGTATAAAAAAATAATCAAAGTAATAAAGTAAAATAGTAATAAAGACTTTTTTACAGAGGCAACACAGTTTGGCATGCCTTCATATGCAGTCTTTTCTATAAGCCTCTTTGTCATTAGCGACCCAATAGTTACGTGCATAACTGTATATTCATGTCATTTAAGAAGCGTAATAATTACCCCGCATATTTAATTTGTGGCACTCCATTAGCCCTATACAACACTCGCAACGCTCTAAAAAAGTCTGCACTTTTGAATTGACGTCATTACAATAATTTTAGTTTCAAATGAGAAAACATTGTGTTGGATGTGCATTGTGTTATATCTGAATGATGTTTTTGATTGACTTTGTCGTCAAGTGTTTAATGTAACGATAATAGAAAACTATTACAATAGGACATGTTTACATTTACTAATTGAATACACCAAATTAATGGAATCACATGTTCGTACATTAGGTAATACCACATAAAACAAAAAGAGTAACGATACATTCAACCTCAACAAAGCGCTCAGTCTGATATGACGGATGATTTGTTTCACTTATGCGCTTGTGAAATATTCAAACAGTACATAGCATTTATGTATGTCATATGATCACGGCGCCGTGATAATGCACACGCAGTCACTAAAAGACAGCCAAAAGTTACATTCCTAAATGTGAATATTCAAATCGGTAAGATGTCGTGAAACTCCGTTCCTTAAGAACCGAAAGCTTTCGCTTGAACGGGCTTAACGAAGAGGCACGGTATATTTGGACATGCGCAGTGACTTCAACTTACTAGGAACAACTACTTGCAAAACAAACGTTGCGCGCATATATTAGGAGCATAACAACTGGATCTAGAGTGCACGATCACTGTTCTCCATGTACCACCTGATTAATTACAAGTGTGGTACAGATGTGACCAGTTTGCAATGATATACCAGCTTTCACACCTCATTGCGTTTAAATGTCTCTGAACAAACTTAATCGCACCGTCGCACTTGTCTGTTTTGTATATCAATCATTTTCCGTCCCGCTGTTAAATTAGTTACCAAATATATACTAGATAATTTGTCATCCCCCATGAAAGAAATGTCATAGTTACGTTTTTGCCTGTTTGGTGTTCCATTGTAAAATTAGCATCCACATTGCATTGTTAGTACATGTATCAGAAATATACTTGTTTTGTTCCAACATATAGCACTTGGCAATGCTTGCCCTCCAAGACTAAGAAAATTCTTGTAAGCACTAATTATGTAAATGTTTGAATATTTCATGATTTCCGGTGTGAAAAGTAATAACTGTTCGCTGAAGGCAATTTTAGACCAAAACAGATCATCAAAAGCAGCAGCATTAATTGTATTGAAAATTGTGTGTATTATCAGTGTACTTAATGACAGGTGGACTTTCAACGGTTAAATTCATTTTGATCCTCGTTAAGTTGGGTGTCAGGCATTGTGCCGTCTAATTGTGGTATGTATATCTTCTTTTTTCGGCTATTGAAGTTAAGTGCTGCCATCCCTGTCCGATTTTTATTATCTTTTAGCTCACCTGTCACAAAGCTGTTGTGATCGCTCTTCGTCCGTCGTCCGTTCACAATTTCTTGTGAACATACTAGAGGCTACACTTATAGCCCAACATTCATGAAACATGATAATAATGTTTGTCTCTATGTAATGTAGTTCAAGGTCGAAACTGGGTCATATGGGTCAAAAACTAAGTCACTAGGTCAAATCTCAGAAATAAGCTTCTGAGCGCATAAAAAGTAACAACTATGGCCCGATCTTCATAACACTTTGTTAGAATGTTTGTCCCTATAAATACAAGATCAAGTTTAATGTTTGGTCATGTTTTGATATACAGGAATATGGAATTTATCACAAAACTGATGGGGTGACATTAAAATGTTTAAGTCACAAGATCTAATCTTAGAAAATGCTTTTGAACAGGTAAGATACCACAATTATGGAGACCGATCTTTATACTTATACTTTATACAAATAAGGCTAGTGAACACCTTAGAGGCCACAATTATGGCACGTTCTTCATGAAACCCTGTTAGAATATTTGAACCCATAGCAATTAGCTAAAAAATGGGTCATGTTGGTAAAAGACATTTGGGGTCAAAAACAAGTCACTAGGTCAAATCTTCGACAAACCTTGTGCGCGCATTAGCGGCCACAATTATGTCCCGATCTTCATGAAACTGTTTAATTGTTATTCTCCTTACAAAATCTAAACCGAGAGTAAACTGTACTACGTGTACTAGTATCTATCAGATGCTCTTTATTGAGAGATGATTAAAGGTATTGGTCAATCTACTGCATTTGGTATGTAGCAAATGCAATGTTTCTTAGGTGATTGATATGTGCCCATCATGGTCCTCTTGTTGGAAGATGCACCGATAATCAAATGCATCAATTACCAGAGTAAACTGAACGTGTTTCAGAATAAAAAGATAATATCACATCGGACAAACATCACCAAACAGACACAACAGAGCATGAAATGCACCAAAAACGCGCTGAAAGAAATACATGTATGAACACAAGATTCTGATAAATCACCAGACTGAGCATATTCCAGTCATATATAATCAACTGATTTAAGAACATACCTACATTGTACAGTACATTGTAATTTGGTTCCAAGACGGCTTATTTTCCATTTAAGTAACAAATAGTCCAAAGCGAAATGTCAATGCCAGAGGGAGGATTCTCCTAGAATGTATCACTTCCAATGAAGATAAAATGGCTGGGATCAGGATGCCAGCAAGAATACCATTACTGTATAGTTCTCTACGCTGACTTCACATATAATTTAAATATTGCAATGCACCTACGAGCAGCATAGCGCATAATATGTCCTAATCTTAAATTACGTAATACCGCGAACATGATGCAATTGTAGTAATTTACGATCCAAAGTCACACAAAAGCTGTGTCAGCGCCTATCGCAACCACCACAAGAGACAAACACTAAACGTACCATCCGAATCCCCGAAATGGATGTTTCAAATATATATACAGAACCTCCACAACGAATGACACACTCTGTGTTTTTTGTAGTTGGTGTATTACAATAAAGGGAGATGCATTGTAAATGCAAACGATAGTTTCATTATTTTATATGTTGTGGTGTGAAGAGTATACTGTTTTAAATGATTACAACTAAACGGCAATTGCATGCATACTTGCATTAAAGCTCACGGGTAAAAGCAATTTGTTGGGATATTATTTAATATTAAGTTCGTTTATGACAAACATAGTGGTTTCATTAAGTTAGGATAGCGCCATGTTAAAACGTTGCAATTCACGTCATTGCAATTATTAGATATGAATTACATTATTAATTGATTTAGCCGTTCATTCGGGTAGACAAACCTATATTAATTTTGCTTAAGTGTAATTGTATTACGTATTGAGTGGTTACTTAATGCGAAAACTTTTAATGTTGCCTTGATTCTGCTAAGTATATCGGTGAACAAATCAGACGGGTATTGCCCGGTCAACAACCGAAAACAAACTGTGTTTGAACTCAAATAACATCAAATAGGGTTGTGTCCATTCAATACAATGTATTGCGCGCACCAAATGTGTGTAATAGGACCTAGAGTTAAAATGATGTATACTTAATTATTATGTATCGCATACGTATGATGCATATGCATTGAATGATATATACCAACACATACATCACATTATACAATGATGTGGTAACATACTTCTTAAAACATTTGCAACATAATTGTCATCGGTTGAAATTAATTGTGCTATCAATGTGTACATAAACAAACCGTAGATGCATATGACAATGTATAGCTCGCTGGAGAGAATGCTAGCCTTAACAATAAACAAACATTCATAATATAAACACTGCATGGTCATCTGCCCGCTTGTTATCAGCGTAGATTGAAAGAACAAATGCATACAAAAAGTGATTATGCATAAAATTTAACAAACATGGACATCGAAAATGTATTCATTGCCTGCTGTACTGGACCCGTTTGATACAATTGGCACATGTCTATTTGGGGTTTAAAGCTGTTTTATCACTTTATTATGCCTGGAAACAATAAATATGTCTACCCAGTCTGATTAATCTTTTGAACATTATACAAACTCTAAATGATCGCGTTTTAAAGTTACTTTTCGAAATTCTGATGGTACTAATAACTCATAGCCGGAAGGGATAGGAATGAGATGATTGTACTCATGAAGTCATACGGAAATGAGTCTATGGCGTAAATGATATGGTGGAAAGGGCAAAGTACTAATCATACGTTAGTACCATATTGCAGTAGGTTACAACAGTCGATTCGTTATGTGTCTGAGCATTGTACATAGTCGAGATTTACTTAGTATAATTAGACTGTATGCACATTAGCGCAAACTTTGTGAGAATAATGAGTCGAACAATGCTGCGATCAGTTACAACGGTCGATTCTTTATGTGTCTGACGTTGTGCATATTCGAGATTTCCTTAGTGTTATTGGACTGCATGCACATTAGCACGAACTTTCGGTGAATGAGCGGCGCTGTACAAACATCTATCCGTGACGTTATATTTAGATTAGCAGCTAAATATTCATACATTTTATAAAATGTTAGTTTTTTGACAACATTGTCGATATGGTATTCAATGGACTATAGCTAATACAAAAGTACAGACAAAAGTACCTAACACCACATGCATTCTATGCCGAGTGTATTCAATAACTTACAAACTGTAAAAAACAACTGTTAAAGAAATCAACACAGTAGTAATTTTGCTCTTATTTAATTCAAAGGGAGGTTATTTGAAACATACCAAAGTTTGACTCAATCTGTTTTAGATGCTTTAGAGATGTTTGATATAGGAAGAGATGAGTTTTATGTAAATGTATAATAATACATGTATTGCTGTTTATAGCCCTACAACAGTTCAACTACCCTTAATTATATTGTTTTAATAAGCACAATGTTGTTTGAACAGAATTATCTATTCCCCTCTTTGTTTAGCATTTCAGTGTTGCCATCACTGACATTTTAAATAGTTTCGGCCGACCAATAGCTACAATACGAACGTAAAGGTTTGGAAAAACACGAACATTATTGGCGGAAAGTCTAATTCCGAATTAGTTTTCATCATTTATCGTTGGCGATATACTTGATACATGCACTCTCTTAACTTGTGAACAAGAATTATGAAATTGTAGATACACGCGGACATTTCACCGATGTGAATGCATTGAAACCAAGGGAACTGTTTGATATGCCGACTTCGTTTGATTGCAACTGGCGGTGTTGCTCCAATAATAATCGATATTGATTGCATTCTCTTTGACAAACGATTCTTAAATGTCGCCGATGCAAGTGTCAATAATATGGCTCATATATGACAAGGTGCAGTTTAGTCAGAAAACCATTTTTTGCTCAGTAATAATTAATGGCAAGTTTGCTGTTGTCTTTTGACATATCATAAACGTTCATCATGTTGACTTGTTCATGCTACATATCGTTGTCATATTTCCTTTACTTTGGTAATATTTTGATCTATGTAAGGTATATGTAAGTGCTGATCGACATCTTCGAACAACTTAACTGTAGAGTATACCGTTAAATCCACTCTAAATACATCATAAAATTATCCATCTGTACTGTATTACTGATATCAATATCAATGCCCATCATACGAAATTCTTCTAGAGTTATGAAATATATCACATAGGATCATAAATTTAACAAAATGCTTCATAAATCGTTTCAACGTTCTATAAATGGTGCTATAATAAAATATACAATGTAGTATCAATACAATACACATTGTTTCAATTATCTGTCAATTATATTGTCTCTCAAAGTTACTGCGATAAAGTTATTAATGTTGTTTATAAATAAAAACATTTGATAATTATATACATAAACTGTACTGTACTGTATGATCTTGGCGCCGGCAGCGTTATTGTTATGTTTTTCCTGAATGCCACACCAGGCAGCAGCTACACATTACAACACTGTTCGTGGAAAACACTAACAATAAATGACGAGAAATTAACTCCTCTCTTTACGAAGATGCTGGAACAAAGACATGAATAGTCTGTATAGGGGAAGATTGAATTTAACACTGACAATAGTTTATTAAATATTCAGTATTTCGTTGTTGAAATTCGCAAATTTTCATGATTTTTACTTGAGATATAAAAAAACGTATACATCTTCTCGATAATTTGAGAAAATACCGGGAAAAAAACTGGTTGAAAATTTAAAATGCAAATAGTATGCGAAGGACTTTAATATTGTATAAGACGCGGAACAGAAAAAAATCGTTTCACCAAAGAACACGTATTAAAAATATATTCCAGAAGCTTTAAAAGCTTTTTGCCTGAAAACTATTTGCAAAGTCAGGAAATGATGGTATTAGTAGTTTATGTATTTCTAGGCGCATTGCATCATAAAAACGCTAACGAAACCTAGTCCGACTGAACTGGAGAAAATGAGATTGTGTTTTAACAGTAGGCATGTAAAGATACGATTACTTATAACACCGACGATTGTCGAGACGGCATCCATTCATATACAAATATTCCATCGGTGGAGTGTTGGCTGAATGAACAATAAAAACTGTCAATTACCAATATTTAGCAGGTGTGCACATTTGTAAATAAATACCCTGTATGCTACCGCTATCTCTCCTATACATACACAATTTGTGAGACTATATCAGACGAACAATGTCAGCCATTTGCAAAATGTTTGTCTTTCTGATGATATAATTATGACATGTTTTTATTATTATGTCAGTGATGTGTCTTTCCTGTTGTCACAGGCGGTGGCCCGTTTACGTAACTATGTAGATACAATGATGCATACTATTATACACCTAGTATATTGTCTGACTGTGTGTGTTTAATAAAATTCGAAATGTGTTCTAAAATAAAAAACAAAATCAGGATGACGATAAGACAGATAAAGAAATAGCAGTATTCAGCAAAAGTTGCAGAGCAAAATCAAACACAAAAGAGCACAAAATGAAAAGAAACCAACAAAAGCAAATACCACAAGCGCGAGTCACAGGGCCGAACGTCAAATTAACAATACAAATGAAACTGCAAGACGACAAAACCCTTTTGCACTGTACATCCTACTCCGACAGATGTCGCGTCAGTCACGATATTTTATAAATGTATACAATTTGCTGGACACTGGCTATGTAAAGATAAGAATGCCATCGTGGTTTTCCGGAATGTTTCGCGTTATAAACAGTCGTGAAAATGGCACAAAATGATATTTGGGCTAAACATGACAAATTCTTGACAGTTTTGTCAGCAATTTACAAGGGAAATTTGGATATGTATGCTCATTTTTACAAAGGAAATGTTAAGTTATTTGAATTATAGGACAGATTAATAGGAACATGCATTTTTTATTTTTTGAAAAATCACACTGCTAAATTAAGCCATACACATCATGCTTTAAAGGTATCTATACCAGTCTGAAAACAATTCAATACTGATTATGTTTTTATCCCTTACTGCATGTAATCATAAACAATGTTATTAAATAGAATAATAACGTATGGTATGCCGGGCTAAATGACAAAAATATGAAAACCATGATAAACTGGCGTTAGATAGACCAGACTCTTATGAACAGTTTCGGAAAATTTGAGCAAATAATAACACCATCTTACAAAGGTACAGACCTTTTGAACTTTGGGTGAAGTCGCAAGCGTCATTAAAACGTTAATTGACGTTACGTTAATACGTGCTTCAGAAATTCAGTATCTCATAAATTAATGGCGTGAACGTTTCAAAATAGTATCACAATTTAGAATTATATTCTTAGTTTAATATAATATATCAAACACATGAATATGTGCTTCAATAGAAAAGTAGCTACTGATTCTAACCACTAACCCCATTTGTTTCTCAATATGGGCACTTATCAGAAATAGGTCACCATAGCAACGACAGAACGTATTCTAACTTAGTTTAATAGAAAATTTAAATCTTAGAGTTAGTACTATACTATCCAATCACTTAAATTAACGAACATGACTTTTTCCTCATTTCAGAGCCTTTTCTGTATCTTATAACATAATTTCTATGTAATGTCACTAAGCCCGGTTTTCCTGGAGAACGACTCATATTTTGGAAAATCTATGATTCTTTCACACATATTGACGGAAAACGAAAATCTCACGAATGCTGCGGCGTAATATTGACAATACATCCAATACCGGAAGTATAAAATGTAAACTGCAACGTAGCTTAATTTTGGTTACATACATTGTGTGTTGGTTAGTTTGCTTATCTTTTATATATACTATTTGCACATACTAATGGTTTATGCTGTACTAGTAGTACATTATGGTTTGATATAACGGTGAAGATAGCAGTTAAACACTTGTAACGAATACGAGGTGTGATCCAGGATGAACAGGCCAGATGTTATAAAATCAATTAGGATTTAATGATATATCAGCTCTTAAAAGAAACACATCATGTTTTATTACTTGCTTCAATAATTGTTTGTAATTCTTACAAATTATTACACAGGGTGGCACATACGTTTTCTCTAGAGACGCAAATTGCCACATTGGCATAAAAATAATCTTAAATGATGCAAATAGTACACAAATTGTCTAGACGTATGTAATAGAATTGCAAACCCGTTACAGTGTAATGTGTGTGCGTTGTTAATTCTGTGGTATTTAATCAAATGGGGAGTTGATGGCCTCTATTATGTTAGGCATTGCAAAACTGTGCAATAATTATGCATTAATTTCGATACATGCTCATATTCTAATTGAGCCTATTTACTCTCAAATTGATGGATGCAATAAATCAAACGAATTGTTTAGGAGGGTATAAATTACTGTCTACAGGGAAATACTATCGCCATAATTAACATTGCAGCACATTTGATGTAATAACATAATAGCATGTGTATAGCTTATTTCTTTATTATTCATATCAAAATACGTTGATGGAATGCGTACACTTTTATGTTGCACACAAACAGTCTACATCAGTAGGAAATAGCTCGCAACAAGCATTGATATAGATGACTATAAAAACATTATATAATATTTATTATCAGTGGTTTTTCGAAACTTTCACTGTCGATAGTTGCACGTGGTGTCCTTTTCATATGTCAATAAATCAAGCGCAATTCAACAATTAAATTAATGTGCACATTTTTGTATAGACACTTGGCTAAAATTCTTAGTCCTCCTAATTTGTTTTTATTAAATCATGTTATATCGTAGTAATACATAAAGATGCTTTGTTCTAATCGAAGGCGGCCATCCGATCCAACCATTTTTCCTGTAAATATATTCAATTATGAACCAGACGGTTCATTTCAAGCAATTGACAAGGTCATCACTTCTGCAGGCTAAGGGGGTACTCAATAACGGTGCTTTCCCGGTTAACAGTCTGACGCCAAGCCTAATTAGCTATGATTGTATATTTGTCTTGTATACAAGAGGTTCCCCACTTACATTTGAACACATTTGAACATCCGATATGTTCATGCTGAAACGCTATAATAGAAATGTCACTATACAGCTATATATATTAATGTGTCGACTTACATGTGCACTCATGTTATTTTTGCAGTTTAGTCAGACCCAAATCAACAATTTTGTAGGGGCATTGAATTGAGCTTTTTTAAGACAGAAAACCCCAATTGATGGTGTAAACATTGATCGAGTGTAATCAATTATGCTTTATCGCTAAGATTTCCATGTTTATGAATACAGAATTGTAAGACTTCGGTATTCACTCTTTTGGTGTAATGTACTTGGAATTTGTGTTCTTAATGTATCGAATAGCGAGATTGTGGTCATTCTCGTTCACCAGAGTATTCTTCGTCCGAAACATAGTCTGGGAACTTGACTAACCACTGATGTATGAGGATGGATTGTGGCGGGTATGAAGCTGAGTCTTGACCAATACACCATGTTCCAGACATTGTCGTCAGGAAAGAGATTGGAAAAGTTAACATTTTGTCAAAAAACTATTTTAAACGTTAGGAGCATAGTACTGTGTGCTTATTTTCCCTTTGTAGACTAGAATAAATATGAGTTATATTGTATTAGTTTTAACAAACAACAGCACAAGCCATGCGACCGGGTTGGAACTCATGTTGCTTAACGAATGTTAACTTTTTATAGTCTCGTAGACATTACACAAATAGCAATCCGCTGTGTTACCGTAAATATCTCAATGATAAAGTCCTGTCTAAACAGAGGGGACAACGTTATCGAAATTACCGTTCCGTTGAAGCATGAACGGGGTTAAAGACGATTGTCTCCCTTGGAATTGTTTGGTAAAATCGCTGGTGATCACCGACCGTTTGTCAGAGCTTGGCATTCACCATTTTTGAAATTACTTGATTAATAGTTTCGACAGAAACTCCTACCTTTATTGCAATCCCACTGTTGGTTATTATATTGATCCTAGTTATCATATAACCAATGGGTACGATTTTTGAAAGAATCGTCACTTTTTGGCAATTTTAGTATTTGTGTCATTTCACATTTAAGAGCAAAATACCGTAAAGCACTCTTCTAGGGACGACAATTATTGAAAGTCTTTGCAGAAACGGTATATCTATGATCTATTTACACCCTTTTAGTTCTTCTTAAGGAGCATTCGGCCTTCAAAAAGCCAAACGCCGCACCCTCTACAAAATTGCTGATTTCGACTCGAAACATATTGTAAACAAACCAAACAGTGAGTCCAGAAGGGTTATTTCATTCTCGTATATTGGGGTAACAGGAAAATATCGGATTTTCAACGGTGTTCAATATAAGTGGGGCACCTTAGACTCGTAGATTCTAGTTGAATGACATATTTATGGTAATAATAATCAGTATTATAACACGGTTTTGTTTTTTGTGGATACATGTAACATAATTATCTCATACTTTAACTACTTATTTGCCTCGCAGACAGACGCATCCATCCATCCATCGGGTGATGGTTCATAAGCGATTTGTATATATTTAATGGATAGCTACTGTCCCAGGCATTCATAAAAGCCAAGTGACGTGTCTGAGGCAAAGAAGTAGTTAAAATTATCAGAGATAATTAAATATTCCCTACCTTACACGTCATGTACTGTAGTGACAACGACCATATCAGCGTCATTCGAGCAACTTTAATGAATTTTTCCGGTGGCGCAGACGGTGTGATAGCGATCAAGTCAGTGCTAGGCGCTGTCGCCGTTGGGGTCGTGGTTTCGAATAACACCAATCGGGTGAGGGTTCATATACGATTTTAGATAACATAATTGGCAAACCAGTTTTCATTATGGACGTCTACATTCTTGCGTTCAATATGTCTAACATATGTCTAACATGTTTATCGTTCAGTCTGTCACGAGGTATCAACGTGTACCACCATGCATGTTTATCAGTCAATCTGTCACATCGTATCAACGTGTACCACCATGCATGTTTATCAGTCAATCTGTCACGTCGTATCAACATGTACCACAATATGAATATAGCACTTCTGCATCTAACTTTCTAGGATTTGTGGTTTCAGAAAAGAGTATTACATAACTATACTCACCATTTCCTGGTATTCACGAAGAACTATTATAATATCGAATAGAGAATTTTAATAAGATACAACATCTTCCTGGTACTAATTGTATTGTTATGTATCAGACGAAAAAAAATAATGATAATAATATATTATAATATAAAAGAATTTTGCCTGAATTTATTGAATAATATTATATTATCTTAGGAGAATTTCAATAAGATAAAACCACATCCTCTTATTTGTGTGTAAATCTGTAAAACTGTACACATACTTTATCTTGATACTATGATGTGTAATATAATGTTTGGCACAGAAATGTGACTTAACATCCCTATAAGTGCACTTAACATATGCTCCTAATACTGGAAATTAAATTCAGAGAAACCGCCATTTTCATTTGTAAGACAATAATTATATTGCTTACTTATTTGCTTGACATTAAGATAGGATAGTTTATGTAGATATTAATACCAATCATATCATAAGAGGATCAAACAGTATATGTAATGCTAGATACACACAGTACACCATCTTACCCTCACATTTCCATTAATGTATGTAATAAGCATGCTTACCAACTTACAAGTATATTTAGTAATCTTTGCTGTGGTCAAAACAAATGACCTTCACAGTTACCCATATTGCTCAGTCCATGGTCCGGACTGCCTCTCTCAACGACATCATTGACGTCTAATGTTCTGCGCCAGGAATGTGTCGACCTTCTTCCTGTTCTTATCCGTTGCAGATTCCAATCAAGAGCTTGTCTTGCTATGCTAGGTTGCACTTTTAGCAGTGTGTGTCAGATCCATCTCGATGTCTTCGGTAATGTCGGTGGCCGGTTGTGTTCTTGACACGGGGTCATTGTTACTTATCTTCCCTGGCTACCTTATATTCAGGATTTGTCTGTGTTATAAGCATATACTTAGACATTTAGTACCGGTGCACCAGGTTGGGTTATATGATGAGTATATCGATAGATACGGATTTTTCGGGACTAAAAACTAGTAATATTAGCAACTTGCACATGTATAACGTGTCGATACATTATGCATTAGCAAAACAAGCAATGTTCACTTACGCTGGTTTCACCGAAAAATAACAATAGGAATATATTTATATTATTTGATACTAAGCTATATGTAATCGAACACTAAGGATTTAAATTCATTTTTGGACTGTAACAGTTTGCAATAGAACTTCCTAAAAATTTGACTGTCATATTAACACAAGTTACTTATGTTTTGTTTGGAATTTCGCTGCTGTACTTTGAAGTGTTCAGTTAATCGATCGGTCAATGAGTGTGATCGTATACATATAATGTAATGCCAAATTGAATTTAAAAATGCAACATGTAAAGTATCCATCAGACGTGTTAATTCAACATATCGACATTACAGGTTACAACCTGTTTTCGGAATTAATTGAGCAACAATGTGCGAGATATTCCAAATTTACGTCAGGGTGTGGCTGCATGTAGCGTATAGAGCAAAGAGGTACAAAAATCGCGCATATAAGAATTTGTAAAAAATCTTACTTGAACACAATGACATCATTATTTTACGACCACGCTGACAATATTTGTGCCGAAGTAATATGTTTTACTTGAAAAGTGCGTACATTTTCTCGTATTCGGTATCGAGGTAAGGAAACGGCAGTGTAGAATGAAATGCAATGATAATGTGAAATAAGTATTGTATATGTTTTCCATGTGTAAACGTTGAAAAAAGAATAATACTATACACTCCCGCTATACGGCCTATTGCTCGCTACCCCCTGACCGTAAATTTCTGGTTCCGGAAAAAATGGGGTTTACCGTGTAATGTCGATATCGAGAATAAAGTATATGCAAGCAAATCATTTAAGCATACTATAAACTATTCAGGAAATAGATGTGTGATTACAAGTAAAACAATGTACGACGACACATGCCGTAAACTATACTTATACTAGTATTCCATTCAGTGTAAGGCTGAGTTATATCACCTTCTAAGCACTTGTTTAAAATGTCATCTTCTAACTTCACCCTTGTGACAAAATCGCCTCTTAAACTCTCTCCTTCAGTCTCTTTCTGGGAAGTAGCGTATCACCACACTCTTCAAACGTCCTATTTTATGATTTCGATAATAGTTAAATTAGTCCTGTATCGAGTGATTTGTGGTTTTGAACTTTTTGATATATGGCTTTGTACGTTTGTTTTGCAGACCATCGCCGCCATAGCCATTCTGTCTAAATTTTTATTCACTTTAAATTATAGTGTAATGGAAGTTCATTTTATTTTGTTCGGCAAAATTTCGTATGTGAGAAGTATGCCCCTGTGTTTGATGATTTATGACCATTTTATATTGCGGGACAAGTGACTACAAATCAGTTCGTGTTACTGTGATTGTGCCAGACGTTGATTATGACCGATTCTTGGTGGTTATTGTACATGACAAATTGTAGTTTCCAATTAAACCTAAGTTGACCGTTTTTGAAAGTAACACAAAGTTCACAATTAGTATGTATGGTTTCTTCAGAACATAAGTTCAGAGCAAACTCCACTTATTTAGCATGATAAACTGTTTATGACAATTGCCTCTTCGTATGTTTAAGATAACACGTTTAACGTTTACAATTCAATGCGTCGATCTGAAATATAGACTAAATTTTAATCTGGATTGGATTTGCAGTCACAATCAATTTGATCATAAATTTGCTTTTGTTTATTTCAAAATTATTAGATTGTGGTTGTAAAGGGTTTGATTGCCATGCCACATATCTTAAATACATAACTATGTTAAAATATTCAGCAAAACTAAAAAGATAATGGCCGAGCTATGGGTAAATACATAAATCAAATTTAACTATCTATTTGGTTAATAAGATTACCGTAGCATCACTGACAAGCTAAACCCATTTTACACGTAAGACAGTACAACACTTCAATGTATATAATATCGTTTGATGTATTGTGTTTTGGTCCGGTACATCAAGGTCATAACAGACATATTCTTGGCTTAAGAATGTGACTTCTAAAGCCTTATAGTGATCTTAATTGCCATAGTGTCCTAATACATTGGATTACATTTAGTCTTACCGAAATAAAAAAGGTATCGGAAATTCCCTTGCTAGACGTTTGCATAAAATGATAAGTAGGCTTCTTTCTCTCAAATCCTCGTGGTGGTGTATAGCATGCACGATAATGACCATGGGGCATCGGAAGTAACGTAAATTTGAAAAACTTCTTTCATAAACATGAATGTGTTAATAATGCCTTACACCTGGCCGTTCAATGAAACACTACTTATATTAAGCATCATTTGGCGTAGAATTTGTTGTGATATCCTACCTACTGTGGTTTCGTAATTGAACCCGTAAAACAAGTTGAAAATATTGTTGCATGCTTGCCTGAATCTCTAACAAAAAACGTCCCTTATGAACCATTTTTTTCCGAAGCATGGTTATATTTTTTCAATTTCGATCATTAGATTACATTGTGATCACCATGTGAACTATACAGGATATATAACCATTACATGTATCTATGTTACAATTGTGTACATGTCAGGTTTGAGTTAAACATTTCCCGTCCGGTCATATCTATACATCCATCTTACTTTCATATCTCATGAATATGACAAACTAATAAAGTAATTCCATTGCCCTCCTTTGCAGTCTAGTAACATGTATAATGTTATTCAAAGCAGATTAACTTCAAAATCCATTACATGGTTCTCTTTGATTTAATGTACATTATATAGTAGGTGAAAAATAATGACACTATTTTGAAGGACTGGTTGATTGGTCTGTGCATACCGCCAGTGTAAAGGTATCTCTGATACACAATGGGCTTGGTCATTGCAATGTTCTATGATAGTTATAGTCCATTTATTGAGGTCTGTCTCTTGTATACAAACATTTCAATAACATGACATTGTATGTTTATTTTTGTTTAAATATTTTTAATTGGAGGATTGACAGTGAAAACCAAAACTTTCATCACAAAGCTACTAATTCTTACGCACACCACATTGTATATATTGAAATGAAACATTAGCAACAGAACGTGTACACGTGACTAACCTGAATAATCGATTTATATAACATACACACATTTGGCAAATGTCACCAAATAAAACATTGCTTGCATACATTGAAACCCGTTCAATGTATACTAATTACACTTATTTCAGAAAATTTGATATATCAATATATATTTTCGAATAAAAAATAGTATAATTTTTCTAGTTTCAAGAAATGATGACAGAATGATAGGCGCAAGAAGACTGAAACCACTGAATCTATGTATTCAAACAACTTGAATGGTTATAGGTCATGCAGCTTGGGCATTCAGCACTTTGATTGCTGAAACTGGTTCATTTAAAATTTTGACAGCTTGGACATGGAAGAATCATAATTTGTTTAGTGTGACATTATGCCTTGTTTGTTTTTATGTTTTCTGTGCTCCGCTGGTTACGCTTAGTGCTGCCTTCCCTGTCTGACGTAATATTATATTTCTTATACACACACCCCTAACGCAACACCTAGCTAATTATTTATCACCTATTGGTTAAAATCTGACATATTAATAGGGATGAGCCGTTTTCCAAGAAACCGGTTTTAGTGACAAAATTATAAAAATCATGATCGTTATAATTTTATAGCACCAGAAAGACAAAACTCTTTTGAATAGTTTATGAAAATATGAGCAAAGAAATCATGAAGTAAATATTTTAATTCTTGTTGTTTTTTCCATATCAATATGTGTTCTTAATCATTGTTTTCCAATCATACCTTTTTAGGCTTCACTTAAAGCGACAACATAGTTTGTTATACCTTGTGAGATAGATAGTTTAGATAGATAGCGACCACCTGACCGTAATTTCTATATCTTTTAATGCATCTTTATTGCTCAAGCAATCGTGAAAAGGTTCATTGCTGAAGGCTGATAAGGCAGACAGGTCATAATTTATGTCGAACTTGGTACTACAAGAATATCGTTTTGCAATAAATGTGTTTGTAAGTCCGGGCCTTATCTCGTAAACGTCTCTTGGTTTAAGTTGGTTATGATACTAGACTAAACATGTATGTGTTATCTTTATTCTGATTCGGTTCCTGTTGTTGAAGACATTTTAATGGCGACATTTAATTGACAATCACGTGGATACCATGGTAAGATAACCAGCCTGAAGAGGATGTCTATTATACACTCATGTACATATTCTATAAAGTAATACCATTAACCGTATTGTACATTTGTTGACTGCTCAGGACAAAAATGATCATCTAGTTAAGTGACATCTACGCATAAGTTCAAGGCCTTGTGTAAAATAAATATTAAGAAGACAAGTGGTTAACTTTGAATGTTTGAATGTTTAGGTTCATCAAGACTACGTACCGACTGCCGATGGTAACGTCACTAACGTGACTCTGTACATCTATCTTTTTATGTCAACACCTCATTTGAGAATTCTTGATAATTATGGAAACACGTATTCCTCTGTCTATACTTCTGTTTCTATTTCTGATCATAACCTACACCATCTAGCATCAACAGATACGGTACAATAACTTATTAATAGTACATTTAGTTATTTTGAACCCGTAGTTTATTTATGTTTTGCACAGTGTGCTGTTTTTATTGGGCATCATTTCGGCGGTATATGATGTAGCGATCGGATTGCGATACCTTTCATATTAATTGGATTGGTAATACTCCAGACAGGTTATTATTCTAGTATCAAGGTTCCTGACTTTCTTACATAATTTCATTCACCAAACGCAACATATTGACGGGTCTACACTATATTGTTTGGCAACACTGTTGGTGGTTTTGGAACCATATCATCAACACGTTCTGTTTTTACCTTAGACATGAATCAACTCGACCTGTGAATGTTTAGATAATATATTAAACTATTATTTTATCTTCTAAAGCGCTTATATCATCCCCATCCGCAAAACAGAAATAACGATCTAATAGCATTTGTTTTTACTACAGAAAACAAAGAAACTAAACACGTTATATTTCTTTCGTTTATCTCGTCTAAGCGGTTGAATATTAAGTACATATATAGTTGGATGCTAATTAATATACATTAAACTAACAGTATATGTATAAGCTATATACAATCAAGTCCGTTTTGGTGCTGATTGCGATCATTATATTCTTAAAAAGGTTTTTACAATAAACATTAACTTCAAAGGGGTAACATGGTGACGTTGCCATATATGGTTTAGAATTAAACTAAGTTGTAAATTAATGATGATATTGAGCCTTTGTCTAGTCATATTCTACACTTGTGTCGACTACGTTAATTAATCAATTGCATCATTAAGCCACTAAATAATTATAATATAGGTGTTGCACATCCACCGTTTACGATCGACATTAGTGTATGCGTGTGTGTTTTACAATCTTGTACATGAATGTTACTTAGCGCATACTATTAAAGAATTGCATAAAATTCAATGTGTTATTTTCATTTCAATTGTTCTTTTCAGTATAAAATGTAATGATGTGTGTTGTAAACTATTTTTTCAGATTTTCCTGAATATTTTGTTTTCACTTATATATATAAAAATAGTTGTTATGTGCCCAGAACCATTGTAACGAATATGCCATTGAAATGGTGCATTTATTCCTAGCTTTAATGCAAGGTAATGAAATTACTTGTATGTAACTGAATCCCTATTAAATAACTTTATTTCTATTTTCAAAATCTAACAGTTCCCATACCATAAATATTACATGTATTTACTATAATAATGTCACTTGGCCCGGTTTCCTGGACAACGGCTGGACAACGGCTCATATATATGGTATATCTCAAAGGATACATTCACCATGATTATCCACGTTTCAGTCATCCTTGTACCGAACATAATCACAAGGTTGCGTTAACATTTACAAACATCGTCACTCACTAGGGTCTATAGGAATAAAAACAAAACGACGTTACAAAATAAGAAAGAATTGTCAATAACAATAACTACTCTGCATAATGCATTTCAGTATATAGTGACAGATATATGGCTAATTTCCAGCCAGACTGAAGAATGATATAATGAGATATCACCCAAGTTAGTTTCATCGTAAGTTAGAATAATGTAAGTATTCAGACGTGGTGTCAATTACATAACGGCAAATTGATCCTCGTGCGCTTTCGTTATTGTACTGTAAGACTGTTTTGATTAGTTAAAATAACAAATCTGATTGGATGTCGAATAAGCACGGATATTCAAGGATGCCATGTGAAATGTTCTTAGCCATATAAGATGTTGACTTTCATTTTCTCGCTCGTTTGAGTATTTTACATTATGTCTTTGATGTTTTATCGCTCATTTTCTCGTCAGGTCTTTTGTTGAGCATTGCGCACTGTATGTTTTTACGTTTTCCTTGCTCGGCTGGTTACATTGTTACTTGAAGGCCGCTTTGCCTGTCCGACTTCATACATGTATGTTCTATTTACATGCAGTTTCAAACATTTCGGACATCCCTAGTACATTTTAGCACAAGTATCAATGTATACACCCGATATTGCCTGATGAGGTGTATGGATAATCAAGCCGCCTATTTGTTTATTTCCATTGACCTCGTCAATGGCTCTCCAAATACCTTTTGAAAAAAAGATAATGGCTTTCGAGAAAAATCCGAAGTCCGACTATGCCCATGTGGTTACATTTTGCTTCATTGCCTCGTCTTCAAGAAGAATGGCTTGACATATTTCAAAAGCCACAATTTAATTGAGTATAAAACTGCTTTGGGTGGTAATGCAAAATTATTATAAGATATTGGTTGTACAACACGTGCACAGTTAATCGCTCATCAAAGTTAGTTTAGAGATTTACAATGTGTATTTCGGTGAAGTTTCATTGATTGCCTAAATCACAAACCACGATATATAATGCTTGAAAACATTTCACATTTACAATGTAATCAAATAGTTTAAAAGAAATAATTATTTTCCATCAAATAATGACAGATACATTACGTGAATGTGGGAAGAGAGAATAGTGAAAGTATGGGGTATTATCCACAATTTTATAATCAGAAGGATTACTTGCGTGTGCAATCGCAATTTAAAAGGGATGCACTTCTATAAATGCATATTACTTATTATAGCGCCAAAATATACTGAACATTTTGATTAATGTCGTCAAATATATATTAGCGATACAGTTGCAAATACATTTACACAACTTTAATGTTAACAGTTTTGAATAAAATACTTTATCTCGGCATGATGTAAAATGTTTATGTAATTTATGTTATCTATACGCAAACTCTAAGCTTGAAATTGGGATTTTAGTATGATTAAACTCAAGGTACTGTTTAGGATGGAGACCCCATATACTTTCAAAGGTTGTTATGTTGGAAAACATTTGCCGACGGTCAGATTAGTATTTATTTGATGACATATTATATTAGATGTGTCCTTACAATAACTCTTCGATCTGACGTTGTGTATTATATTTTAACCACTCAGGCCTACGTCCTTCGTAATTTGAATTCCTATGCGTCAGATTTCCATACCGTTGTATAAAATCGGATATACTACGCTGTTTCAACTTTTCTTTCTTAAATCTATTACGTACACACCTTAACGAAATGGCATAATTGACCAAATAATTTAGAATTTCCATTGATGTTCATGACGATGATATCACAGATATCCTGTTTGTTTGTGTATTTGTTGGAGAACATTGTAAACACAAAACAAAAATATAAATCAGTAGGTAGGAATTCATTAGATGTAATTGCGTTTAAATGAATAGTTGGAAGTAATAAACTATCACTTTATCTATACCTTTTTTGTTTCCTACAAGAACCCAAAACAAATGATCACCTCAAATCAGGCATTGTCATATTACACAATATCATAGGGATCCATAAGCGCATATCATTTTAGTACTTCCGTATGGTTCCTATCGCTATGATGGTATGCTAGAAGAGAAATTCTAATTAAATCAAGCGAAAATGCGTCTATTGTGTTGACTGTCGTCTTTGGTACAAAATGGAATTGGAGCATCATCTGTCCTCTCAACGTCGAAGTAGAATGTTCTGCCATATACTATTAGATGAAATCACATGAAATTAGGTCAATTATAAAGTGGGTTGTTTGGAACTATAATCAATATATAGTGATAAACGCAGTTGTTTGAATGCGACCTCCTGAGATTAGTTATCAGTACCAACTAGACATTTGTATAGGGCGCCTTTTGATAAAATCTTTATTGCCAGTGAAAGCGTGAATATGTTCATTCCAAAATGCTGATAAGACAGATGGGCCGTGATTATATATCTAACTTAGTATTACAAAGACAGCGTCATGCAATAAATATATGTTTAAGTCCGGATGTTGTCTCATAAATGTTTTTTGTATATGATACTTAATATGCCTGATAATGTTAGGGTGGTGTGGGTGCTGTTCACAATATGTAAATTGATACATTCTCTCTACACTAGGTTGATCAAGGGTCAATGCGACGTACAAAAGACGAACTAAAAATGGTACCAGTAAATCCATTCAGCCAATGGTCAGTCAATAAGAAAGCTTCTCTCGAATGTTTCAAAACTGTATATAGATAAAGCAATGTCGTTTTCCGATAAGTCATAAATTAGAAGTGTACTTTAGAGAATCAATGAATTGTTTCGTATTTACGAGGTCAAGGCTTTATTAAACCACATACAATAAATCTCTACTTAGAAAATGTCATTATGCCACTTCAGACACTGTCTGTTTCCTCAGCATTTTTTGTAATACTAATCGTAAACTTATATTATAAAACGTCAAACTTCTCTTGCAATTTGTCGACAACAGCTTCATTTAACCCGTAGCTAATTGCATTTATATACGTGTGGCACTATGCGCTGTTTTTATTGAACCTACATTCGGCGATATATAATAGTCTAGCTTTGAAAACAGGCTACCTCTCATATTAATTGGTTTGGGAACACTGCAGATTACATTCTCGTATCACTTTAGCTATAATTTCTACATAATTTACAAACTTCGTTCATAAAGTGCAACATTTTGGCGAGTCTAATGAAGTGTATTGTTTTGCAACAATACTGGTGTTTTAGAAACAACATTATCAACACTTTCTGATATTTCTGCAGACATGAAACTACAACATATCATAAACTGTTTGTTTTATCTTATTTAGGCGCCTTGTATCCATAATGATGGCATTAAATTAAAACACAAGCAACAACATACATGTAATAGTTTGTTTAGCTTAATTTTATGTTAGAAACTATGTTATTCGCATTAAAACAGTTAATACAACGCAACATACACTCCAACACGGATTACGTCTTATACCAGTCGGAACGTAAATGTGTTAATGGAAATGCCTTATATTCGTATCAAGTCTTATATCGTTTTATATTCATTTATCCGTAAAACAGATGAGAGTTTTGTTATAAACCCTTGACCGAAATGCAACTAATTTGGAAAAGTAAATGGTAATAAACGATTTGTGTCTAATTCTAATGAAACATGTACCAATACAATCGCTCAAGTGATTACTGTATTATTCTACGCGCTCAAACACACGTGATGAAAAACAGAGACGGCTTACTGAAGCTATTGAGTCTGGTATTTTAAAGTTAGGTGCTTGTTATGAAAAACTTCTTAATATGTTGATTAATGTGTTATTTTAGTACGCTAAACAGCATTTGTCATTTAGATCGCCTTAGATGACGCATTACGGGGTAAGTGGGCATTTAGACAAAGATAAAACCAAATGGCCACACACTACTACTGTCTTAGTTGAAAGCAAAAAGATGATGCGCACAAGATCACCGTAACATGTGTTCAACAGTTAGTTGCGAACGATGCTTCAACTCGGACCAATAAGTGATTAAACATGATTTAAACGCTTCAACATGAGGTAACTATGGTTTTAAATGCTTTGTTTGTACTCAAGCATATACGTATTAATTAAAGCAAATGCGTGTATATGTAGTATATTTTACAATGCATCAATTAAGATTTTATAGACTCTTTTTTTATTTTTTGGGGAAATTGCGCAAACATGGTGGTCCTAGAAAACATGTATCTTACAAACATGTTTTGATAAATGGCTTAGTATTGCATTTTACAGGCTGAGCAATTGAAGTGTTTTGTTGTTTACATCTTGTATTTTTTCAGGATATGCGGTTTGATTGTATTATAGTATTACGCCTTTGAGATTATACATGATATTCTAATGTTTGCTTACACTATGTAACGAACACGTGACATGCCTAAACATAACTCTGCATGTATATTAGTATGTTTTCGTTATGGAATTTTAATATTTATCATTTCATTAACTTTAATAATAAATCAACACTCGTTCAATATACTACTTGAGAAATATAGACAATTGTTATATCTATTAGGATTCAATCACGAATATAATAATACCTGCTGCTAGATGTATGTGGCTTAAATCAGAACAATATTGTTGTGTAGTGAGTAAAATCTTATTTGACGGAATAGTCAAGCGTTAATGTAACACACTTTAGAAAGTCTATATCAACTAGAAAGCAAGGATCAATGTGAACAGGTATCACTCTAATGGATATCATATGTAAAGCTCTGAAATGCGTTTAACTGGTTAAAAAAAGAAAAAGTATAATAAATACCCGGAAATTGTAACGATGTATCTTGGCACTCGCTCGGTTAATGAATGTTTACGCAATCAATCTGTCTCATTGCTATGCATTGTAAATGCATCTAAAATACAAAAATGTAATATATTTTTGCGTCATATTATAAATTCAAGCCTACAAACATAAAGATAATCTATCAATAATATGCAGGTAATATCTCTCTCATGATGTGACGTTTTTAACAGATAATCCCACTTTCTAGGTATTCAATGAAACCACCAGTACCGTTCCCCAATGGCTCATCCTGAACCATATCCTGGGGGACTTGACTCGCCACCAATATATGAGCATATGAAACCAGTGACGATCATTTAAAACTTGATTTACTTCATTCATTATCCTCCGTTATATAACAAGCTCATATTTGCCCCTGTGAATTACCCATTGCATATGCGTAATAAATTACAAGCACGTGTAAACAGCTGATAGCTGATGTATCACTCATACGCCGCACGTTTTGTTCATCCTGATTAAAATCAGTGTGACAATCTATCAGAATATTAAGTGGATCAAGTATTGACATAACGTGATTGTTGATGGATTCGTTTGACGATAATAAACCAAGGGCCTACGGGTTTTCGATCGAAATATTACTTTATTTCAGACTGATGTTAAATAAATTAAATTCCAAGTACAACAAAAAAGCACAACTGTCTGTTTGAGGAGATTATTTTGATGTGACAATAATCATCCTGTTTTATCTTAATTTAATAAAAACCTTTGATGGGTTTCATCTCATTTGAGACGATTAGCGAAAATGGATCTAGATCACCCTCAGTCAGATTTAAATAGACAATTTAGTAACGACGGGATTGGTGTCCACTCACAACTACATGTAGGCTCATCAGATCCAAGAGTTCAATGTTAATTTGTGGAAATGTAATGCTGGATTAAAGTCTACAGTCATCCATGAAAGATTAACAAGGCATGAAGATGCATACATGCACTAAGTTTGTATGTTTACAATGTACATGTCCCTCACTGACGACACAATTTTATGTACACTATAACAGTATGTTGACACGTGCTTTATGTAAGACGTGAATAAATGACGTTTTGTTTTTGCGTTGTCCAGTTCATTGTATGCTTATTATTTTAAAGTACCATGATAATGATTGTCGTTAGAAGATTATATAAGGTTGCATCTTACACTGCTGGTTTCGTATCACAACGTCAATTTAATTTTGAAGTGGTTGATATAACACGGGACCGCTAATGTGAACACATCTACGAGAATGAGGTTAAGCTAAAATAATGATGTATTGCGAAATAAAATCTAGGTTTGCAAATATCCGATACAGCTTCATGTTTCCAAAGCAATAAGATTGTTTGTGTTACTCAAAACGTGAACGCATGACCTCGGATTGTTTTCCTTCGATTTTCATTTATTTAGGAACTCCAAATTATTTCTAACAAGTTGACGAGGATTCTCCTTTCGAGCCGGATTACTAGTTACAAGATATTCATTTTACTGGAGCCAACGAACGGAAAATAATACAAGCAACGTGCCAATGACACGATATACTGCATTATGCAATTGAATCTAAGTTGATTGTCGCATCCTTGGGAAAAACTAATTACACAAGAAGTATTATTAGATTATCTGTTAACCGGCACAAATAATTTAAAGAAATTGGTTATTGACTTGTAAATAAATCATGGCGCGAAATCAGCAATTATTTAACCTTTCAAACTTCAATGAAATCCGCAACAGTCTAAATAACTAGTAAATATAAAGTGTTGATTACAATGGATAACATACCAAATGTGGCAATAAGTGCATATTATTTAACTGTTACCATTATCATACATTTCTCTTAGTCAAAATGTTTAGTTTGAAGGACATGAAAACGTTTATCGTTCGCAAATTGTAATATCATATAATTACATCTAAAATAATATCATGTCACAATGTTCAAAATGTATATTGTAACTGTCTGATAGCAGTATGTGGGTGAACTGATTAGCGCATACATCAATCAGACAGAACAATTATACTCTTCTGTCAGATATGCATATCATTCCACATCACACGAACATCACTTAGATTTATGTTGAGCTATTAGAGATATTTTCCAGTCGTGCTACGAGTTATATCTGCCATTGGTTCCATAAAGTTGTCAAAGTGATGTATACCTGAGTCGGATTGCTTAATACAAGTCCCTGTACGATATAAAAAGATTTAAATAAATGTGGTAAAACGTCGAACAGAGAAGGCAGCACATAATTGAAGCAGCTAAGCATAGTACATGGATTCATAAAAACAACGCAAACCATATTTACACCGCACAATGTCCAACTCGCCAATGAACGATAAACTGAACTATACCGCTGGGAGTCCAGGTTTTAGCTGTCAAAAGGCTGACAGACCTTGCTCCACCTATAAAACGCTTAATTACCCAGTTTCGGCTGTGAAAAGGGGTACAATATACCTCTGAATATCATGCTCATTTTGGCATTCGACTAATTGTTTAAATTGTACTGTTTGTAAGTTTAAAGTTCTTCAAAGTGTCCAATAGTATAGTCTATGGGCTTACACAACCAAACGAAAATGCATGAGCGTTAAAGAAGCAGTTGCGTTAAACAACACATAACCTTGATCGTTACTTGATGCACTTAAAATAACATAATCATCTAAACGGTATTGGACGGAGAGTAACTAATAAAAGTATGGTTAACTAACTAAGATTAAGTACAAACCATTCATTTTGCCTCAAAAATATGTTTCAGTGTAAATATCATTTGGCAATAAAATACGTGACAAGATATGATCAGAACAGCTGAAACGGTTGTGCTTGGTTTATTGTCAGTTGTTTTGTTTAAAATTGACGATGTGTTCTGGTTGTTAGTACGGTCGTAATACTAACTTCTGCGCGATTGTTTTGCATGAACTTTCGCATGCACTATGTCACAAACCCGTACTTTAAACAGAACATTAACAGGACTCGAATATTGTTTTATTTGATAATGGAACTCATCTACATGGTCTCATTACTTCTTGAGCCCCTCTGAGTCCTGCTTGTGGAATAGTTTGCATACAGATTCAATTTGGTGATATCTTATTGTGCATTTTGATGCATGTTCGTATTAAAATACAATGTAATGTTTCATTGAATACTATTTTGTCAAAATATACATGTTACAGGTGGGTATATGTGGGTTATATATGATCTGTTAGACGTCTGTGTTGATCTGTATAGATAATATATATAAAATATATTATTATAGATAAAACGAGAAAACAAATAAATGTTCAATCAATGTATTATACATCAGAGGGTAAACATCTGAATCAATATAATTATATACATACTTACAACATAGCAATTAAACAAAATCATAAAAGGTAGAATATGGCTGCTGAGAGATGACGGTTTACCAGAAAATATGACATGATATAAACTTCTAATCAATAACCTAATTTATACTTTAACCTAATGCTTTAAATGTTACTAATGATCAAAAAAAGACAATAAATACTTCATAGTTACCTGTATAGATAATATATATAAAATATATTATTATAGATAAAACGAGAAAACAAATAAATGTTCAATCAATGTATTATACATCAGAGGGTAAACATCTGAATGATTATATCATTGATTGAACCGACCGATACGACTATGCTTCAGTGATTTTAAGTGTAAGTGCGATGGATACTTGTGATTGTTAAAGGATTAGAGTATTGGGCAATAATTACTAACTAACTAACTAACTACAGCTACTAATTTGACTATGGGAACATGGATTCAATATCATTTACAAGGGACAGTTTATTGATAAAAGACGAGTAAGTTAAGTAAGTATAATAATGTTTTATTTAATAAGTATTTGAACACAACAAAAGACCCTATGACATACATAAATAAATAAATATTATACATATTTAAACTATTGATCTCTCCTAAATATTGTCCCGTATTACGAAATTGATCTAGAAAATTAAAACCAGAATGCCTATGTGATTTATTATACAAACTTTGTAACATACATTGATATATATTGCAAATATAATACAAAACTAATTTGAACATTGATGTAATAAATTTGCAGCAAACTTCTGAGTAAACTTTTATATGTTGTGTACATGCATTTTGCGTGTCTTATCTTTCGGTTATAATATTTGCCAATTAATATATGATTCATGTGTATGCTAAGCATATGTGAAATAATAAACCGAATGTTCATTTTTTGTTTTAACGTTTTGTTGCTGATAGAACATATGTTTTTGTGACGTTTACATTACTGGTAAAGCGAGTCCCCTTGTACGAACTCATGTTGATATCAGATTATATTATTTCAAATATCGCCTGGATGCAGAATTTAATTCTATAAACACTGATTTATGCGTTTCATTGAGTTTAATGTTACTATATCATTGCCCGAACTGTTCATCGTAGTATTATTTTACTTCATTCTCTTTTAATATCAGTTTCATTATCAGTGCAAATACTTTATTTAACATTCGATGCGTATTCCAAATTATATACTATCGGTGCTCATATTCACACACCATCTTAGTTGAATTGGCATTGCATGTACATAATGTATAATAGCTTATACATGTTACTTCTGTGAGAATTGTAAGTATCTAATCTGAATATGGCCATTCGTTCGATAGGAAAGATGAGACAGTGTTTGATTAAAATGTTATCAACGTTAGTTGAAAAGCAAGTACACCCAATTAGGAAATAAATGTAATGGCCCCGGTGATTACATCATAATTCATTTTGAGGAGAAAATGATATTCGCCCGAACAAATTTAATGTTAGTATTGGTCTATAATTAGGAACTTTATACTTATGTTTATTAATATGTTATGTTATACAGAGATCTATCACGGAATGTAAATCCAAGTAGGTAAGACTTGGGCACCATGAAGCAGGGGTACCATGGGACATAAATTGGTAAAAACAAATTAATCTATCTGGATGGATCAAATGCCTGCCAGTTTAAAGCTGCATTTTTATACTTAGTTCGAATGTAAGGTTGATTTAAAATGAAATAGCTTGATGATTTTCGTAGTGTAATGTGTAGCGTTACAAGCAACAAACTTAAAATAACCCCGAAGAGAACCAATGTTACTCAAAAAATTTTCAAACTGAACAGGTGTCACTCTAATGGGTAGTTTAGTGTTTTAAATGCAGAGTTTCCTTTTACGAGTAGAAATTCACCTAATTACACGGTAGCTTCCTACTATAGATAAGCAATCCCCAGGTTTCTAGAGACTACTTATCTTAAGTGTTCACCTGCCATGAAGTTATGCTCGTTCGATAGGGTACTATAATTATGCAATAACTTATAATGAAAGGTAAGATTATAATATAAATACATGGACAATTTTTTGATATATATTGGCAGTCACTCAATATATGATTTTTTTCGCAATCAGTCCTTCATATTGCATCTAATGATAATCATTCAATGAAATACAAATAGATCATCCCACTTTCGAGGTATTCATTTAAAACTACCATTCTCGTTCCGCCGGCATATCCTTTACTCTATATCCTATCCTGGGGGACTTCACACATCACTGATGATCATCTAAATCTAGAATCACTTGTTTTTTTTTATTAATGCTCCTCCGATATAACAAGCTTTTTTATACTAGTATGTTTGATATGTCAAATGTTTCTCAAAGTGTGGTTATATTCAGCCACATCGATATAATCAGCACATGTGTGTCTCTGTTATTTGCCCATTGCAAAGTGCGGAATAAATTGCAGGCACATTTTTAAAAAAAGCTAATAGCTGGCTTATATCTAGTACACGGCACGTTTTGTTAAGTCTGATCAAAATCATAATGACCCTCTATTAGAATACCGAGTTGATCATGTACTTCATTGACGTTACGTGATTATCGTCGTATATCGTTTGACGATAATGAACCAAGACCGAACAAATACGTCATACGTGAAAAAGATGTTCAATATAACTTAATATCACACTAAATTAATGTTAAACAAAGTAAATACCATGCAAACGATAAGTAAAATGGAACAATGATCATCCGGATTTTTTTCCAGACTATTTAATAACGAAATTCGATCGGCTTCAATACATACTACAGACAAAAAGTAGGTCTAGTTAGTATCTAAATTATGACTGTTTTTACTGCTAGTAGGCTCGTAGAATACATAATCTTGGAATGTGCAAAACAATATAATACATCAACATACATGGTTCTATCAGATGTTCGTCTACTAGTACATGTATGTGATGCTACTCATGAAAGTGTGTGTTATGTTAGGTCCTCATATCACATGAACGAATGTTGGGAGCCGTCTATATATCTCTATGATATGTTTATAGACAACAATCTAGTGGGTCAACAGTACCTAGTATATACAATAATAAATACCCATGAACATGCAAAAAATGAAATACTCACTTTGCCAGAGCATGAATAGACGATTAACCATTTTTTGACTGTGTGATCATTCAAGCGTGACGAAAAAGGACGACAATAGTTTAAAAATAAATACTAACGATACTTTCATGGATACGCGGAAGAGAAAAGTTATTTCAACTCCACTATTAAAAAAAAGCATTTACACTTTTGTTGCAAAACATTTGATGCTAAGTTTATGTATAATATTAACAGGTGTAGTCATGACCATTAATCATACAGTGGATAGGAAATAAGGAACCCTCTTCCAGTTTATGTTATACACATAGCCGCATAGAACACCATTACAGTTGTGCCACTTAAAACGTGTGCATATACACGGTCAATACGATTGTGTTACAATCGCCGACGTATGTAGATAAGATATGTGACATGACGATCTAATAAATTTCATTACAATCTGATCAAACCCTTAATACTAGTAATCGTACGTTTTTAGGATTAATAGTTTGGCATTCACAATAGTGAATCTTTTTAACTAAGCACATACTGTTTCGTTATTGATAGATGTTAAGATACGATACTTTAATAGTTTATGCGTGATTGATGTATATGTTGTATTAATTGAACATTCCGCTGGATATGTACTTGTTTATTAACCCATATTTTGAAATAGCGTACATTAAAATTTTGTCGTTATCGATAAGTTGTCATTGAATAGATAAAACATATACACACATGCGTAATTGATGAACAAATGTATATGTTATGTTTATCTAATGTTCGGCTCGATATCGCACGTGAACCAATTGCTAATGTCACAATGAATTTAGCCATGTTCTAAATATAGTGATATTATTTGCGTTTTAGTGCGATTTCTAACAACATATATAGACTTAATCTTATTATCGACATATCTTAGATAACACATTTATTTTAGATAACACAATTATCGAGGAACTACGAAAGGCTACAAGTTATAGTAATGATATCGGCAAAGCAATTCACAGAATCATCTGCACATAATCGGTAAAGTTACTTATAGTCCGATACAGCCATCCTGGCATAGGAAGTGGATTGGGATCCATTTTCTATTATAATGAACAATTGTTATATAGAGGAATTGGTAATATTGGCGTTACACAACAAGAATTGTCAAGAACAAATAGACTAAGTCTTAATTCATAAACTAAACCGTGCTTTCCAATAATATGTGAGTATCCAATTTCATTATCAACGTTAATCAAATTTCGATATGTTCTCCTTGACTGAGAACGGGTTTGAGGTGTCCTATATTCAGGCGTTTTTTGCTGTGTGACCGGTCAAGTGATTTATTAAGTCTATTAAATGCCACAACATAACGACGCCGTTGAGTAGTACTGAATAGGCGCTCGGTGTGTAAAAGTACAATTTCTTGACGGGTCTGTCAGGATAATAATTATGACTTGGTGTTCTTCACAAGAGACTGACGTGATATATGTGTCGGTTTCTAAATGCCCTAAACAATAATGAAACTATACGTTAAATTTGTGTTTCCTCAAATATATATAATTATATTCAACAAATTAGGACAACTAGGTTGAATAGTGTGTGATATTAACGGACAAATATACCAATTACGTACACAAAGATTTAATCAATAGAGACCGGATGCGACCACCTGATCGCAATTTCTATATCTTGTTATGTATCTTTATTGCGCAAGAAACTGTGAAAAGGTTCATTGCTGAAGGCTGATAAGGCAGACAGGTCGTGACTTTATGTCGAACTTGGTACTACAAGAATATCGTTTTGCAATAAATGTATTTGTAAGTGCGGGCCTTATCTCGTAAACGTCTCTGTAACAATACTAGACTAAATATGTATGTAATCAGTTTAGTCTAATGTGGTACTTGCTGTTGAAGAATGGCGACATTTAATTACCATGGTAAGATAACCAGCCTGAAGAGAACTTGGTACTACAAGAATATCGTTTTGCAATAAATGTGTTTGTAAGTCCGGGCCTTATCTCACAAACGTCTCTTGGTTATGATACTAGATTGAACATGTTTGTAATCGGTTTAATCTAATGTGGTACTTGCAGTTAAGACATTTTAATTGCGATATTTAATTACCATGGTAAGATAACCAGCCTGAAGAGGATGCCTAATATACACGCATGTACCGATTCTATAAATTAGTATCATTAACCGTATTGTATATAATGTTGATTGCTCAGTTTAATCAAAGCACTGAAAGCCGTGGAAATGTTCGAAGGAATGCATGCAGAGTAAGTATAAATTAAAGATGTAGCTGTATTTATCACAATCTTGACTTTTCTTAGGACTTAATTGTAAGACAAGCAGAACTTATGAAACGTAATCGGATTTTCTGAAGTAATGAATAGCTATTACAGGTACTAGTGTACCTAACGACAACGACGGAATATAATTTTAAAATTTGTAAAAAACATCACGCTCGTGGATTTTTGAATTTTATTACTACAAATGTCTTGATGAGATATATATCGCATTCAAATTAAACAAAAGAACAGCATATTATGTGGCAAACGATTGAACAAAGTCAAATTAATGAGAAAAGTATCTATCTGGTATCAATACCATTATTCTGTTAATCAAACAATTTGTTTTCTACGGGATTTGATCTGTATAACTTACCGGTTGGTAACATCGGAATAGTTGCACTTATGCAGCAGAATCTCATACAGAAGTATGGTCTCGATTGTCAGATTACGTACGCTTGAAATTTCGGGCGTTTGTGCTTTCTTCGGTAAATAAACTATTGCATTAAGACAAAGGCCAATGTGAACCGCATGCTGACATTAATAAACGATGTTTTGCACACCGGTTAACATCGGCGGAAGTTACACAACTGACTTGTTTTACTTAAGTTAAAATTGTTTCATCAATTAAAACTAGGTGCGATTGTGAAACGTGTGTATAAATCTAGTCGTTCTTCGAACAACTAAAAATGTACACCTAGTAAACTGACATCTACCCATAAGTTCAATGCCTTATGTAAAAAATAAGCAGACAAATGGTAAACTTTGATTGTTAGAGTGTTGCTACATACCGACTTCCGATAATACGTGACTCCGTACATCTATGAAGTCACATTTTCCTCTGTTTATTTCTGATCATAATCCACAAAACATCAACACGTACGGTATAATAACTTATTAACAATTATACATCATTTTAAACCCATAGTTTATTTTCAGTATGCGCTGTTTTTATTGAGTCTACGTTCGTTTGTATATAATGGAGCCATCAGTTTATGTCACCTTTCATATTAATTGGTTTAGTTATACTCCAGACAGGTTATTATTCTAGTATCAATGTTTGATTGTTCTTGACTTACTTACATAACTTCATTTACAAAACGCAACAGTTTGACGGGTCTACACTATATTGTTTGGCAATGCTGTTGGTGGTTTTGGAACCATATCATCAACACGTTCTGTTTTTACCACAGACATGAATCAACTCGACCTGTTGATGTTTAGATAATATATTAAACAGTATTTCATCTTATTAAGCGCCTATAGCATCACAATCAGCAAAACAGAAATAGCAATCTAATAGCATTTGGTTTTTCTATAGAAACGAAACGCGTTATATTTAGTTCGTGGATCTTGTCTAAGCGATTGTAAATATATGTTTTAAGGATGCTAATTAATATACATTTAAAGTATATGTATTAACAAGATACAATCAAGTATTGGCTCGTGCTGATTGAGGCCAATATATTTCTGCAAACTTAAGGTATATAATAAACTTTCAAGAAGTAAAAGGGTAACCTGGAGAACGGCTGGACAACGGCGCATATATGTTGTATATCTTACAGGATACATTCATTGTGATTTTTCCTGACCTTTTTCCTACATAACTTCATATACAAAACGCAACATCTTGACGTGTCTACAGTATATTGTTTGGCAACGCTGTTGGTAGTTTTGGAACCATATTATCAACAAGTTCTGCTTTTACCTCAGACATGAATCAACTCGACCTGTGAATGTTTAGATACTTTATTAAACTATTCTTTAATCTTATTAAGTGTCTATAACATCACAATCCGCAGAAAGATTATATTTAAGTCAGACAGAGAAGGCAGCACTCAACTTAACTAGCCTAGCACGGAAAACCTTAAAACCACACAATGTCCAACTGGACCAACCGAGCACAGGAAATATTAAACACATACAAGGTACAATGCCAAACTAAACAAGCAAAGATCCGCCAAAATTCAAGCTGTCGAAAAGTATAATAAATTAATATTTTCAGCTATCAAAAGACTTAATGCCCTAGCCGGATAACCCATTTGCCACAGCAATACGACTATAATGCCTTTTTTAGCCTTCAGAAAGACTAAAACGAAGAAGTGCCCAAAACACTGCCAACCAAGACCTAGTCCAAGCTGTTAAAAAGATGAATAGAAAAGTTTCAGCAAATAAATGGCGGAATGCCTACTCTGACTGACCTTGTTACAACAGTAAAACTGTTGAACTACATTATTATAGTTGTAGCTGCCTTAAGCCCAAAAAGTTAAGTAACAGTATTAAAACGTTGAAAGGCACAGTTTCAGCTGAAAGACATAGTTTCAGCAAAAAAGCTGAAAGCTCTAGCCGGATGACTGTTCTGTTCAGTAAAAAAATAATGATGTGTGTTGCCAAGAAATGTTTTCAAATTGTCCTTGATATTAATTTTGCACTTATCAATATAACTTACTCATCCCAATGGTCGTAGCATTAATTGACGGTTACCAGAGAACGTGGTCCTTGTTGCTATGTGACCAAAACCATTGCATTGATTGTGCTATTGAATTAGTTCATTTATGCCTGGATGACACAAGCTTAATACATGTACAACATACTAGTAATGTAATAACTAGAATGTAACGGAATCCCTGTTCAAAATGTAACAGTTTCCATATCATTAGATAAATATACTGTACATATTTTTACTATAATAATGTCACTTAGCCCGGTTTCCCGGTGAACGGCTGGTCAATGGCTCATACAAACTGTTTATCTCACAGGATAATTCGCCATGATTATCCATGTTTCAGTCACTCTTGTATCGAACATAATCACAACGTTACGTTAACATTTACACACATCGTCACTAGGGTCTAAAGGAATAAAAATAAAACCACGTTACAAAACTTGAAATAATTGTCAATTACTACTCTGCACAATGCATTTCAGTATATAGTGACATGTATATGGCTAATTTCTAGCGGGACTGAAGAATGATATAATGAAATATCACCCAAGTTAGTTTCATCGTAAGTTAGAATGATGTAAGTATTCAGACGTAGTCTCAATATAAAATGAAGTCTTAAACATGATTTATAGGCATCATAACATGCTAAATGTGAAGAAACTAAGTTTATTTGTAATAACGTTTTGCGTTGAGTTATAGTTTTCAACAAAACACTAGTGTGCAGACGGGATTGCATTATTATACGCAGCTGATAATGTTATTTCCTGATTTCACAACAAACATTTACGAGCGTTTGTTGATTGATTGCATACAATGGCGTGTGTGTGTTCCACTGTCTCAGATACTTTGGAAATATTTATTATATACATTATCTTTTATAAAAAATATATGAGCCAGTATCCAGGAAAACCTGCTATTTAAGAAACAAAAGTCTGTTCGCGTATTTTGTCGGGGAATAAAACATGGGCAGGAGTTCGGATGCGGAAAAATTAAATCACGAGTGCAAAGTACTTGTTACATCGACGTCGAATAACGTTTGAATGACGTTCGCGACGTCACACAAAAAGGCTCTGGAAAGGGCCTCTACAAAACAGCTGTAACTTTCTAAAACATCAAGATACTATCAAAATTTCTTTTGCATTTTGCTGCATTAGGATTGAATTACACTTAATAAAAACTCTCTAAATCCAAATGTTTGTCAAAATAGCAGGTTCTCGTGGAAACTGGCTCATATACTATTATATTTTATTCTTCTTATGCAATCGTATCAGTTTGTTCTGAAATATATCAATATTTGAGACATTGTTGGTAAGTTTGTTTATATTGCCTGTCACTTTTAACTTGTCACCCATGAATATCCATGCTTATCCAATGTCCAATCAGAGTTGTTATTATAACTCATCAAAACATTCTTACTGTACAAAAACGAAAACATACGGAGATTAATTAGCGACAGGTCAAAAGTATTCGACAATAGCTCAGAACATTTGACATGGCGAAAAACAATCCTCGTGTGTTTTCGTTATTGTACGGTAAAACTGTTTTGATTTGTCAAAATAACCATTCTGATTAGACGATGATTAAGCACGGATATTTAAGGAGTTCATGTTAAGTGTTCCTAGCCATTACAAGATGTTGCATTTCATTTTCTGTTCGACTGTGTGTTGCGCATGGTCATCCAGCGTGGGCATTTAGCTTTTGGATTTCTAAAACTAGTTAATTCAGTTTTTTGACAGCTGGGAATTGGGCGGATCATGTTCGCGGTCGGTTTTGTGTTGGGCATTGTGTCTCGTATGTTTGTTTATGTTTTCTGTGCTCGGCTGGTTACATAGTTAGTTGATTGCTGCCATCCCTGACTTAATATAATTATCTTTTTACAAAACTTTCCGGACATCCATTATACCTTTTAGCATAATTACATGTATCAATGTATACAGCCCATTTTGCCTTAAAAGATGTATGACTAATCAATCAGTCATCTGTTTGTCTATTTCCATTGTATGGTTCTCCAAAGAATTTTTGAACGCAAAAATGGATTTCGAGAACAATCCAACGTCCATTTACGTTCTATATGTTCTAACCACCCTTCGTATACGTCGTGGGAATATTTATAAGATGCATATTGTTCACTAGTGGCATTATCAGACACTCCCATTACATGTAGCATCCATGTAATTACATTGTGCTTCATTGCATTGCCTTCTAGAAGAATAGCATTTACATATTTCAAATTCCAAAATGTAATTGAGTATAAGACTGCTTTGGGCGGAAATGCAAAATTATTAAAAGATACAACAAAATTAATTGGTTGTGAAACACGTGCATAGTGGAACGCTCATCAAAGTCAATCTACAGATTACAAGGTGTATATCGGTGAAATTTCACTGCTTAAATTGAGATTAACATTTCCATTAACATCAATCTGTTATATATATTAAACGTAAACAAATCTCGATTTATAACTCTTGAAAACGTCTCATATTTACAATGTATATAAATATTTTAAGAGAAATAATTATTTTCGGTCAAACAGTAACAGATATATGACGTGTATGTGGCAAGAGAGAATTGTGAAAGTATGAAATATTATCCACACTTTTATTATCAGACGGATTACTAGAGTGTGCAAACGCAATTTTAAAAGTATGCACTATTCTAAATGCATATTACTTATTGGCGCCAATACTGAACATTTTGATTTATGACATCGAAGTTATATATAATAGCGATACCTTCGCAAATATATTTACACGTCAACTTTAATGTTAACAGTTTTCTGCAAAATGCTATAATTCGTCATGATCTAAAATTAGTTATGATGAGTAGAACAAATATCATAAATATTATGTTATCTGTACGCATAAACAGTTACGAAAATAGTTGAAATTAGCAATTTGAATTTGAGTCAGATTAATATTTTAGATCATATTAAATGACATATTAGATAAGATGTGTCCTGATATTCCAATCGAAAATATACCTATCCGTTCCATGAAATACTAATCAAATAAACACCTATCTATTTCCTGAAATTCAAACGGCCATTGTCTGCGTTGATATAGTACAGGTAATATAATCTAGCCAGCAATAATTGTCAATGCGATCATTAACAGCGTTCGGTTATTTTCCAGCAATACTCACCATACTGCCCTGTAGCCTGATGCAATGGGGACAACGTGTAGGCGGTAAACTTCGTCGCATCGGTAAGTAAATCTTGATTTTTCTTTGTTATGTTAGGTGATATCAATGAAATCAAGCTTCCCACCGTATCCGGCCCTGTCGTTACCTGCAGACCCAAGCACATGTTTGCTCCAAATACCTATGATTAAGGAAAAATCGATTTCAGTGTGGTTTGGTTACTGCACCCCTGACGACCTGTCTATATTATTTCCAATTTCTGCCGATTCGCATGGTGTGTTGCTGTTTCATGGGGCCGACTTCGTTGTTTACGTTATTCTAGGTATGCATTTGGCAAAATTAGTTGGATGCCGCCTTATTATGAGGCAGACCATAGTGAGCAACATTTTATTACAAACTAAACTGATTCACACGTAGGAATAATGAATTAACATGTAAAATTATATTGCAATAACATAAATATTTTTAGCGATATTGGGCTTTGAATTAGGTGAGGCGTTTTTAAAAGCCTTGAGTGTATGTATAAGTAGCACTATTCCTATATTAGTCATTTACAACCAGAAATTGATTGAGGTTATACATCAATGAAAAACAATGATACGAGGAAAAAGTGGCCCTTAGCAAATTTTGAGTAGGATATTTAAATGTTCATGACGATGCTATCACAAGTATCGTGTATGTGCGTGTTCTAGTATTTGTTAAAAAACATCGTAAACAAAACAAAGATAAGTCAGTAGGAATTCATTGGCGGTAATTGCGTTTTAGTAAATGGTTGAGGGTATTTTAAACTATCACTATATCCATACCTTTATTTTTTCGTACAAGTACCATTTAAACAATGCTCACCTCAAGCATCAAAATGTCACAAAATGACAAAAGTACGCAATATCACAGGGAGCCATAAGCGCATATTATTCTCATATGGTTCCTATCGCCAAAATGGTATGCTAGAAGAGAAATCCTTCTTCGGTAATAGTCGCAGGCAATTCAAGGACAAATGCTTCTATTGTAATGAATGTCGTCTGAGGTAAAACACGGCATTGGAGCTGCCTCTGTCCGCTCAACGTCAAAGCAGAATGCTCTGCCATATACATGAAATCACATGGAATTATAAATAATTTGTGGAATTGTAATCAATAGAAAGTGCTAAACGCAGTTGTTTAGATGCGACCACCTGATATTTATTATCAATACCAACTAGACAGTTATATTTGATAAAATATTTATTGCCAGCGAAAGTGTGAATATGTTCATTCTAACATGCTGATAAGGCAGATATGCCGTAAGTGTATGTCTAACTTGGTACGACAAGGACAGCGTTATGCAATAAATATGTTTGTAAGTCCTGACGTTGTCTCGTAAATTTCTTTTGAATATGATACTAAATTATATGCTTTGTAATGTTAGGGTGTTGTGTTTATTCTAATATTCAATCTGGTAGGTACATGTAGATAACATGGTGCGATAACCGTTATAAAGATAATGTCTAAAACACAAGCATTTATAGTGTTTACAAAAAGCCCGTTCACAAAAGTGAAATTGATACATTTTCTCTACATTAGGTAGGTCAAGGGTTCCAGGCCTCGTACACCCATTACAAGACGTTCAGCTAAAAGGAAAATGACTTATATTTCATACTCAATAGATTGTGGTGGTCATTAATAACATACTAAATGAGGGATCGAGCGTGATCAATATACTTAAGCTGTAAAATTTGTTTCACAGTCGGCCTAAAAAGTTAGTATATAACTTATGCGCTAGGTACACACTAACTACACAGTTTACACCAATTATTAAATATTTTATTCCAATTCTCCAATCCAATCCGCAAAGCTTAGAACAATATTTGTTTTAATTCCAGTGTAATGTCGACAACATAAACAACCTCTTATTAGAATAATATTATTAGCAATTAGTTTGCACATATGGTGGGATTCGAACCCATACTACAAGGTGCCATCGCTTATCAATGCGACCTACGAACATATTAATAAAACCACTCGGCTCCCGTACCCCCCTCTTAAAACGTTTGATCAAATAACCAGTATCAATATTATCTACAGCACACCAAATCAGTAATGGTTGGTCATCAATAGGCTAGTCGTACTGTAATGATGTATCTGAGTTTGACAGTAGTTTGTGAATTGATTGTCGCAGAAATCAATCTAACATAATAGGTGTACGTTTAATCTGACACGTATGTTCATGAATAACACTTCGATTGATGGTGAGCAATAATTGTTGACTACCAGAGAGTTTCCAGACGTGCTTATATGCGGCTTATTCCATTTAGTACTGACTATGGTATATGCCTGGTCTAACCGGCTTAATACAAACCCTTATGACGTTAACAGGAAGAAACTAAACTCAGTCTGATTCATGTGATGTATGTAGTTGAATGGCCCGATTTCAGCAAATCTGAAAACCTTAAGACGAGTGACCCAGTTTCAATAAGTAAAATGACGTAATTAAACAAATCGAGCTATGACGTAATGAACAAGTCATTAAGAATTGCAAGCAATACAGAAGTCCCCTACCGGTTTAAAGCTATTTTCGATGTGTCTGTTGTCATAGCAACCACAATTCATTATCAAAACGTTTGTGCCATCGTCTGTCGACCAAAGACGAAACTCCTATCATAACAACGAGATGTACTCGTATATGTCATGTACCATTTTGTAATCTACATTTGCATGTGCTTTAGTAGTCCACTGCCAGTTCTGACGTTTGTTGGCATTGCGTTTGTATTCAAAATTTTCGAAACATTATATATATATCGTTTTCGAAGAAGTCATGAATTAGAAGTGTACTTCACATAATTTATGGACTTTTTTCGTATTTTACGAGGTCATGTTTTTATCTAAATCGCATACACCAAACCTCTACATAGAAAATGTCATTATGCCACTTCAGACACTGTCTGTTTCTTCTTTAATTTCAGTAATACTAATCATAAACTTATACTATAAAACGTCAAACTTCTCTTGCAATTTGTCTGCAACAGCTATATTTAACCCGTAGTTAATTGCATTTATATACGTTTGGCACTATGCGCTGTTTTTATTGAACCTACGTTCGACGATATAGTCTAGCTTTGAAAATAGGCTACATCTCATATTAATTGGTTTGGTAATACTCCAGATTACATTCCTGTATCACGGTAGCTATAATGCCTACATAAATTACAAACTTCATTCATAAAGTGTAACGAGTCTACTGTAGTGTATAGTTTGGCAACACTACTGGTGTTTGAGAAACAACATTATACACATGTTCTGGTTTGTCTGCAGACGTGAAAAAACAACATATCATAAACTGTTTGTTTTATCTGACTTAGGCGCATTGTATCCATATTGATGGCATTAAATTAAAACGCAAGCAACACACATGCATGTGTTGGTTTTTGCAGCTAAATGTTATGTCAGAATTTAAACTAAATACGTGATTAAAACAGTTGTTACACCGTGACACACACTCTCACACATGCACGGAGTAGTCGGGACGGACGTAAATATAAAATACCTCATATTCGTGCAGCCATTTCCTCATCGTTACCGCCTGTCACTGTTTACGTTATTTCTTAACAAAAATATATGCATTAATAAATGTCGTTTGTTGGATGGCGACTGACATATTTTGTTTTTTTATCGGACCGGCAAACAACAAGTCAACTGGGCCTCTAATGACAGTGATTCGATCATCACCGTCCCTTACAGCTGATATCATCACCTGCGCAATTACTAAGTCGTTGCCTTTGTTGATTTACAATTTTTAACGGATTGACATCAATTCTCATATCGGTGTATGTTTTTTCAACCATAAACAAATGAGACACCAATTGACCACAATGTATTTGAATTGGAAATAATAAATAGACGTCTTGTGTCTAATGCTAATGATGCTAACACCACCACTGTGATCATTACATCATTATGAGAAGAAAATCATATGCACCCAAACAAACGACTTTCTGAAGTTTTTGCTTTTTGATATGTTGATTAATGTGTTATATAATTAGCTGGTCTAGTGCAGAAATGTTAATATAAAATCATGCACTACCTTCGGTAGTTTAAGCCATAAAGATGTGTCCTATAGCATGTTTTATGTGTCTGACACACAATTGGTTAATATCTACATGGCGCTGTTGAAATTAATGGCCATGTTGTTATTAGTTTTGGCACGCATTTCCTGCATATTCATAGCCTCTAGTATAATTGTAATGTCCATAAACTAAAATCTGTGCAAATTCATATTAGAGCGAACTGCTAAATAATGTCACCTATTTACCTATTTACTCAATAAAGTATTGTCAGAACGTTATGCCCATATTCTCCTTTTATATAGAGTCCTTCAACATTTCCTGACATTTGGTGATAATTTGATGCACATTTGCCTCGAAGCTGAGGGTAATTCGCCTATTTGGCTGGGATGAAACTGAATGGTCACGCATGAATATTTGAACGCAAAAAATATGCACACAAGGTCATTGCAGCATGTGTTCAACAGTGTTTAAGTCTACATTTATGTTACGAACGATGTTTCAAAAAGATTATATTAAGTCAGAAAGGGAAGGCAGCACTCAGCTCGACCAGCCGAGCCCAGAAACATTAAAAACACACAAGGCACAATACCCACCTCGTACCAATAAGTGATTAAATATCCAGCTTTAGAAACGCTTAAATCTGTAGTAACATAGTTTTAAATGTTTTGTTTGTACTTAAACATATACATATTAATTAAAGCAAGTATATGTAGTGTTTTAAAAAGTATATTTTACAATGCAAAAATAAAGATTTGCTAGGTGTTTTATAGAATGCTTTTGGAAAATGCGTAATAAATATTGTCCTGGTATATACCTGTGGTAAAATATATACAGTAGTAAAATGCTATGAGCATGTTTTGATAACTCGCTTTTTTTTCATTTTACAGGTTTTGAGTAATTAAAGAGTGTTTTTGTTTACATCCAGAAAATATCATTCGGGATATGCGGTTTGGTGGTATGATGATACGCATTTGATATTATACAGGATATCCTGACGTGTCTTACACTTATCTGTAACGTACATGTTACTAGCTTGAACAAACATCTGCACTGGCTGAATGTGCAAAGATGCAATTCTTTTTGTATGATTTTATTTAGGAACTTTAATATTTATCATTACAAGACGATGACTATACCTGATGCTAGGAGCATGTGGCTTACGTCCGAACAATATTGTTGTGCGGTGAGTAATTGCTTATGTGAAGGAATATTCAAACGTTACATGTAATACATGCTAGAAAGTCTAAAGAATAACGTCGACTAGAAGCAATGCTGTTCATGTAATGTATTTTGATGTTAATCTGCCTTGTAAAACATTATACATGTAACTGGACTTCAAAGGTGAGCATACTTAATATGTAATTACTTTAGTGGTTTGTCTATACATGCGATGGGTGTACATATATAGATATGACCGGACGGGAAATGTTTAACTGAAACATTGTAATGTAGATACTTGGTATATCCTTCAAAGTTCACTTGACGATATCAATGTAATCAAATGATCGAAATTGAAAGGATACAACGGTTACCAATGTTCGGGAACAAATTAAGTCAGGGATCTAAGCACGCATACAACAATGATTTCAACTGGTTTAACCGGTTCAATTAACAAACGAATGTAAGTGTAATATCGCATCAAACTATACACCAAATGACACTTTATATTAGCAGTGCCAGTGTTCAGATCGACGCATTGAATTGTAAACGTGTTATCTTGAACATATGAAGATACAGTTGTCATAAACAGTTTATCATGCCAAATGTGTGGATTTTCTCTTAAATAATGGTCTGATGAAACTATATATACTAATTGTGAACTTCGTGTTACCGTCAGAATAGGTCAAATTAGGTTTAATTGGAAACTACATGTACGCTCGTACAATAACAATCCGTTCAGCAATCAGTAACAATCAACCTCTGGCACAATGACAGTAACACGAATTGATTTGTAGACACTCGCCCCGCGATATCAAATGATCTCAAATCATTAAACATAATGGAACGCTTCTCACATACGAAATTTTGCCGACAAAGAATAAATGAACTTCCATTACGCTATAATTTAAAGTGAATAAAAATTGAGATAGAATGGCTATGCAGTAATGGTCTTCAATACAAAAGTACAAAGCCATATATCAAAGAGTACAAAACTATAAATCACTCAACCCATCGATACATGACTAATTTAGTTATCACCGAAAACATTTATAGACATGAAGGGTTTTGTGATACGGTATTTCCCAGAGAGAGACCGAAGTAGAGACATTTAGTGGCGATATTGACACAAGGGTGAAGTTAGAAGTAAATATTTAAGACATGTCCTCACAAGGTTAAATACATGTAACTTACACTAAATGGACTACTAGTCCATGTATAGTTTACTTAATGCTTCGTACTTGTAATCATTTATAACAAGCTATCATCGATGGGTCATTGAAAATAGCAAAACAGAATCAGTATAATTTTTCAAGAACCTGAATAACATATTATCCGCAAGAAAACAACCATTGCATTGGAGCATCGGGCCATCAAAACAATCCAACATCTATTTCCTGGGGATTTTGTAGTATGCTGAAATGATGTACATGCATAATAATACTTTATTAACACACCTGATGGATAATTTACATGTTGTATTTGAAAATGGCATTAAATTATATGTACACGATCACACTAATTTACTGACGGTTAAACTGAACTCTTCAAAGCACAGCTGCGGAACTCCAAACAAAACAATGTTAATTTTTTCAGTCAAATATTTGGAAATTCTATAACAATTTGTTACAGTCGAAATATGAATTCAAAGCCTAAATGTTCGGTTAGCTGTTTTGATTAGTAGATATCATCCAATAACATAAACACATTTTCACTGTTATTGTTAGGTCAAACCTGCATGCGAAAATACATCTTGTTCAGTATAATGTATCGACACTTTTTACAACAGTCCGTATCTATTGGTAAACTAATAAGTAATAACCCAACCAGATATTCAATGCCTCAATTTATGCTTATACCACAGGCACATCCTGAAGATAAGATGGCCAGAGAAGATAGGTAACAAGCACCTCAGGCAAGTACACGACTGATCACAGACTCCATACTACAGAAAAATGGAGATTGATCTGACACACACAGCGTAGAGTGCAGCATAGCAAGGAAGCTCTGGATTGGAATCAAGAAAAGAACAATAACAAGATGAAGGACAACAAATCTCTGGTGCAGCATAATGGACGTCAATGTGTCGGTGGGAGAGCCAGTCCGGGCCATGAACGGAACAAGATGGATTTCTAAGGTAAAGGCCATTTGTTTTGACCGCAGCTAAGATGATTAAATATACCTGTTAGATCGTAAGCATGCTTATACCATACATTATTGGAATTGTGTGGGTAAGGGTTGTATTGTGAGTGCATGCAGCATTCAGTTTGATCGTTTCATACTATGCATCGTGTGTATATGTACATAAACCATCCTGTCTTAATGACAATCCAACTATTAGGCCATATATTGTCTTATAAACGAAAATCGAGGTTTCAATGAATTTAATATCAAGTATTAGCTAAGGGGACTGTGCTAATTGCACTAAAGTATTTGAAAAGTCACATTTCCGTGCCAAACGTTATATTAAACATCATATATTATCAAGATAAATTATTTCTACAATTCTACATATTTACATATGAATACAACCAGGATGTGGTTTAAACTTATTGAAGTTCTCGTACGGTAATAGAATATTATTAAATATATATCAGGAAACCACCTATTATTTGACATGTAATATATTTTCACTATTTGTTTTTCGTTTGATACATTATAATGCAGGAACCAGGATAATGGTGTAGCTTATTAAATTCTCTCTGTGATATTATAATATTACTTAAGGAATACCAGGAAATGATGGTGTGTAGTTATGTAATAAGCTTTACTAAAACCACAAATCCTAAAATATTACATGAAAACGTGCTATATTCATATTGCGTTACGTAAAAAGATGGAATAATATCGTCATAATAACAAACTTAAATAATAAGTATACCTCTTTCTTAATTCTGCCCTTCATCACTATCTATTTTTATCTGAAAGTACCACTGGATTTCATCACAATTAATTCGGTATCAAGGTTCCCTCACCGCTCCATTCGAAAAATAGCTTAATAACTGAAATCCATGCCTAACTCTAGTTTCCACGTCAACGGTAATCAATGTTAAGTTTAAATAGGGTTCCAAATCATCAATGTGCACAGGTGAGGGGTACAGGGCTATCTTGGCTCCCTGTGTTAATGATATATCTAAGGAGTGTGTTTACTGAAAGCAACTAATGATGTGTTTGGAAGATTCGATTGTCATAAACTAGTATACATGCCAAATCAGTTTACCTCTTAAGCGGATATAAGTGTCTGTCATAGCTATTATGAACTTTGTGTCACCTTTGGCGTTTGTTGATTGGATATTTTTATGACGCAGATAATCCGTCCTAATCAGAGACTGAAACAATTCATATCGATTGATTGGTCGAAACTTGACCCGTTACAGTGTATTTAATGACCGCAAATCATATAGTACAATAGAAAACGTTGTCACGTAGGAAATAAGGTCGACACAATGTCAATGAGCTTCCAACTAGCAACGAAGTTGAAGATTGTTTTCGAAGGTGAACATTTCAAGAGAGCAGGAAATACCTGCAAAATATATTAATTGAAACATCACACACATTGATCTACCGAAGCATCTGTAACGGGTTAATTCTTCTAACACCAAAGGCAAATATGGAACATGTTAGAGACTTTACGAAACGAGATAATAGTTGACGGGGAATGTATATGTTCAATACATTTATAGTTGTTATTAACTCCACGCAATAGATAAGTTGTAATCAATAAGGCATGTTTCAAAGACTAGTTTACGCCAAATATATATGAAAGCGATCGACGTAAGCAATGAACACAATAGTTAATACCTATAGAAATATGATTGAACAAAATTGTTAATGTAATATTGTCGTACATTATGGGATCGTAATATAAACGTACATACAGGATTTTGAAATGTCCTCTTTAAATGTACTTTAGATTACGATTTTCTTAAATTAAGAACGTAACTCTAACCATACAACTCAACACATTTGAAAAAACTCTGTGCTGTCCGCAATCCTATTTCGTCAGAAATAAAAAAATATATTAAATTAAAATAGAATTAGATGTGACCGGTATAAAGGTCCGAGTAAAAGTCCATTTTCAGGCATGTGTCCGTTCAACCGACTGTATTTTATTTATTATTAGAGAGGTTGTGATTCGAACGTGTACGACTACGTGTACGTGTAGCTACCCGTACATGTATACGTTCGCGTTGCAATTAAATTTGGCTTGCGAAAGGCAACGTGTGCGTGTAACATCACATGACAGTTGTAACATGATTTCTTCGTGAATCGATAATGAGTGTTTATATAAACTCCATGAAATCACGGGTGATGAATTATTGGGTTTCTCGTGCATACGCATACCTGTGTGACATAGTACACATTATATTTTCGTCTGTCACACGTCGGTTATTTGTAGAAACTACTCATTCCTGGATGACGTAATACTCAAAGGTAGTATTGACGTACACGTACACGTACATGTTACACGTTAACTTTCGCAACCTCTCTATTATTACCTCTGATCATTGCGTCGCAATTGGACTGTTACAGCCACATAACATTGGTGTTTTAACGTCTCAGTTATACATTCCTACACCAAGGTAACGTAAAGCATAAGTTATTCTTGCTCAGAGAAATTTAGCAGTGTAACCGACGGAGATAGAACCCGGAACCCGTAATTACAAACAATGCGATCTACACCACCACCAGATGACATTCAATTAACCAACACAATGCATGGACCTATAAGTAAAATGGCCAACGCTATAGTAATAATAACTTACATTTAATCATAGGAAACGATATGCACGTGCGAGCATACCCTTGTCAAGTGTATATGAATATTAGATGTAATGAAAACAACTATTTGTAATAGCCCTTTCTAGCTGCTAGCTGGTACCTTTATCGTGATTGTAATAAACCTTTCAATGGAGAAATATATCATTTATGCTTAACTTATGCACAATGGTTGGTTTTCAAACAAATACCTGTTACATATCGCTTAATTTAAATCAATCGCGAAAAGAATAATTATTCCATTATGTGCATGCATTGCGCATGATATGACGATAAAATATTTTTTTCAATATCTGCCATACTGGGAATTCATCCAAGGCAATACAATACAAAATAAATTCAGGATTAACTGGTACGGATGAACGATAAACATGCATGGTGGTACACGTTGATACGACGTGACAAATTGAACATTACACATGCATGGTGGTACACATTGATAGGTCTTACCATATTTGACGAAAACATGCATGATGGTTAACGTTTATACGGCGTGACAGATTGAACGATGCACATGTGTGTTTATACATGTTGATACGACGTGGCAGATTTAACAATAAACATGCATGATAGTACACGTTGATACGACTTGACAGATTGGACGATAAACGTGCATGGTGGTACACGTTCATACCACGTGACAGATTTAACGATACACATGCATGATAGTACCCTTGACATAATGAACGAAACAATGTAGACCAAGTAATTGTGGTCCATAATGAAAATGGTTTGCCAATAACGTTATATAAAGATCGTATATGAACCCTCACCGGGTTGGTGGGATTCGAACTCACGACCCAACGGCGACAGCACCTAGCACAGAAGTGACTGCTATCATACCGACTGCGCCACCAAAACAATTCATTAAAGTTGCTCAAATGACGCTGATATTGTCGTTGTCACTACATTACCTGAGGTATAAGGCGGGAAATATTGAATTATCTCTGTAGTTTTTAACCACTTGGATTGTATGAATGTCTTGGACAGTAACTATCCATTAAATATTGATAAATTGTATATGAACCCTCACCCGGTGGATGGATGTGTCTGTGTTCGTGGAAAATTAAAGAGACACGCATGTTATCCACAGAATATAAAAAACCTTAATATAATAATTATTATTATTACCATTCAGATGCTTTTCAACTAGAAACTATACAAGACAAGTATGCAATCATAGCTAGTTATGCTGGGCGCCAGATTGTTAACCGGACAATCACCGTTAATGAATACCGCTGTAACCTGCAGAAGTGATGACCTTGTCAGTTGCTTGAAATGAACCGTCTGGTTAATAATTGAATATATTTACAGGAAAACTGGTTGGATCGGATGGCCGCCTTTGATTAGTACTAAGCATCTTTGTGGAAGCTTTAATGTGATATAACATAGTAAGTTGATACAAACAAATTAAGAGGACTTGTATACATGTTTCTATACACAGGTTCTTAATATATTGACATAGCAAAAGATAATCGCCTTTAAGTAAATGTATACGTTTTATACCGTCAACCACCTCAGTCACTGTGCAAGGACGATCAGTTGTTATTGGTCTTATAAACGGTGGTCGTTTTCTGTTTGTCGCGAAATATGGATTGCTACATCTTGTTAATCTTGTTAATTGCAATTATGTGCTATTTTCCTGCATGCACACAGTCGCACCGTCTAACATCTCTCACAAGGAACAGATAGCTCACTAAACATTTAATTAAAGGATAATTCAAACAAAAATCATTCAGTATTGACAAAGACAAAAAATTGCTTTCATTTCTAAATAGTGAAATACATAATGTCTGACATGACCATATACTAATTTCAAAACATTTGTATTTGGATATTGGTATATAATAGATGATAATAATAATAATTGGTTGTTTCTGTGTAAGATGGAATGTTATTTTACCGAGTGGCGTAGCATGGCATAGCCACGGGTGAAATTTAAGTCAGACGCCCAAGAGGTGATTTAACTTTTAATCTTACACCGAAAAACACAAATGCTCTATTTATTTCATGCTTTATTTCGATTCCTCTAAATCAGTTAGCAATTAATTGGTGCCTAATAATGCACATTGACGTTTGATTCAATAGATCGATTTTCGACGTAAATGTTATTTAATATATTGTTAACTTAACTGTACATAGTGTAAGTGCATTGTACGCATTTTGACGTTTTCCTATTAAGTATACAAGTTATCGCCTTGAAATTATCAACAGTGAAATTATCGGATACTAATTCACCGTAATTGTGCGGTAAAAATAAATAAATAAATATACCTGATTTATATAGCACCCTTTTCATGCGAACGCACGTTCAAAGGCAGTTTATATGATTGTGTTGCAGCCACAAGGGCGCAGGTGCATCCTCTACCAGTGCAGATACAGAATGATCTGACCAGAGGTACAGACTGAGAGAAAGCCCCTGAAGGGATAGAGTGACATTAGATACAGGCAAGTCCGGCGCTTAGATACAGGCAAGTCTGGCGCTGCAGAAGTGCGCCTAGCTCTTATTTCGAATAGACAGCCTGGTCCTTTAATGTGCCCGGTGTATAGCACTGATACACAGCTTCCTGGCACTTCCAGATACTTTGCAGACCACACGGCCAGATATAGCGGGAAATATTATAAATATTTCAGAAATGTCAAGTTCCGATGCCAGGGATTGAACCCACGACCTCTGGATTGACAGCCCAGCGCACTACCACTGAGCTAAATCCACTAATATAAACATTAAATAAATACATACACTCGGCATAACTTATAAGTACACACGTCGTTTTATCGTTATAACTTTTCTATTTTTTATTATTTTTGCATGAAATTTTGTGTACATGGTATTGACTAATAAAGGACTGGATAAAAAAGTTTTTTTCTTCAAAATTAAATACAGCGGTTCATTGGACCATGAAAGGTCAAAAACCGTAAAATGGCCGTGAAATTGGCGCATATTTGCAAAATATTTTGATGTAAGGTAAATTTGAATTTTAGATTTATGGTCAAATTAAAAAAACACAAAATAATTCGATTTTTCAAACAACAACATAGTGTTTTTTTACTTTTAAAAATATTTTTTATTGTTATGGTCAAGGGGAGTTAACCATGTTCAAAATTGCATTTTTTATTAGAAGTTGATATTTTTAAACCTAAATTGTGCTTGTTCCGATCTTTGTTTTCTTTATTACTGTGTCTGTGATAGAAACATAGACTTTAAACTGTACTGTATCAGCGCAGCGGGGCCATATGTGCATTAGCAACCTGATAATCGCCCGATGAACACACGGCACTATTGTGTTTTTTTAGATTCTGCTGTTGTCATCATTAGTTTATTCTGTTTGTGACAATTTAAATCAGATGTTAAAAACATCGATTGTATTGTAACTCTACATATCCAATCTACATATGTTGAAATTTTCAGCACGATCATGCACGCATTGACCGAGCTATGGGCAAATAAACAAGGGTGTACTTATAAGTTTTGCCGAGTGTATTATAGTGATCTATGCTTGTTGCCAGCTATTGTCTACTGAAGAAGATAGTTTGTGCGCATCATAAAGAATTGTGCGGCATTATCATTAACGTATTTAGATATTGTCAAATAAATCATCGTCAAAAGTGAATAATGATGAAACAGTTATCAGTTAGCTGCATTGTATGCACATGATAAAATGGTGTCACATCAAAACGTGTGGTACAATGTTAATTATTATGAAAGTATGTCCCTGTAGACAATAACGTATACCCTCCTTAACAAATCGTTTGATTTATTGCGTCTGTCAATCGAGAGTGATATGTAAATAGGCTCAATAAGAATCCGAGCATGCATCGAAAAAATGCACAGACAGCTTTGAAATGCTTGACATAATAGAGGTCGTCGACTCCCCCATTTGATGTGTTACCACATAATTAACACTGTAGACACATTAACGGGTATGCATTTTTATTATATACGTCTAGACAATTTTTGCACTACTTGTGGTTAGGCGCATTAGAGAAAACGTTAATGCCACCCTGGGTAATAATTTGTAAGTATTACAAACAGTTCTTGATGCAAGTAATAAATCATGAAGAGTTGCTTTTAAGAGCTAATACATCATTAAATCATATTGATTTGATAGCATTTGTCCTGTGTATTCGTAACCAGTGTTAATTAACCGCAATCTTCCACAGAATTTGATTTGGCTTTAGTTCATAACTGGAATGCTTTCACGGAACAACTCGAAGATGTAATAATATTGTTTTAGATTTTGATCCTGAATATTTGAGATCAGTCTCGAATACAATAAATCCCTTTTTATAAGTAAAATTTGTTTTTAATGATGATATTCTGAAATAATTATGTACATGCTAAGGAAAAACACATTTGCATAACTTGACAATTGTTTTCATAACATATCAAAAACAGAATTAAGTTTGAGTCTGATCCTGAAATATAATCTTGAGTCTGATCCTGAAATATAAGCTTGAGTCTGATCCTGAACACTCATTTCTTGTGAAAACGGGTCTGTATGTTAGTTTATCAAAACGGTAATAATTATACTAAGCGTACATGTATATTCAAATTTCCGTAAGTATCTAGTACATAAACAACCCCACCATTGAACAACACAATCTAATTTTAACTAGTAAAGGTTAGAGTCTATAAATCTTTAAAGCCTGAAAAAAAACCCGAAGAGCCCAAGGGTAATTCTTACGTGATACAACCATATCCAATTGTTAAACAATCACATGTTCGTGCCAAGAATTGAAGACATGTTGGCTTACATAATAACAAGGAATAAAGTTATATTGACATTGTGTTATTAATAAAAGAGAAAAAGGTTACGAGTGTTTAGCCTAGGTCCCAGTTTTTTTGGGACACCCTGTATATGTTAAATTTCCGTAAGTATCTAGTAGTACATAAACAACCCCACCATCGAAAAACACAATCTAAGTTTACCTAGTAAAGAGTCTATAAATCTTTAAAACCTGAATAAAAACCCCGAAGAGCCTAAGGGTAATTCTTACGTGATACAACCATATCCGATTGTGCATTAAACAATCACATTTTCGTGCCAAGAATTGAAGACATGTTGGCTTACATAATAACAAGGAATAAAGTTTACGTTTTAGTAAATATGCTTACCACAAAGCAGACATAAAAACAAAGGTAATTTATTGTATTATGATGTTGTAAAACTGGATTATGATCATGTTAACTTACTTATCATGTTCGGTAATCTGATACGCATAATCCATTATCTGAGTTCTGGGAGGTATTCAATATTGATCTTATTAAATTGGAGGATAGCCAATTAATCGGCTGTTACTGACCAAGAGTTTAATATGATGTGATCTGATTGGTTGTTCTTATCCTTAAGTCAACTGAGATCAATATTTAATACCACCTCTGATAAATGAATTAAAGGGGAAACTGCAATATTGCAATTTAAATGTGAAGTTGTCAATGATCTTTGCTTTTATGAAAATACAGGATAACCTATAGCTAAACATGTAAGGATGTTACTGCAAATTAATTTCAAAAACAAATAGTCGCGGATGCTGGTTACAAACCACTTTTTGTCGACCTCCAAACTTAAAGAGAGCTTGAAATAATTCAGAGTAAAAGATCTTTCATTGCATATACTCACATTAAAATCAAAGCTTCATGTTAACTCACTCGTGAATTTGTAAAAAACAACAATGCATCGTCTTTAAGTATGTGGAATACAAGTCTACAAATTAACCACCATAACTACACCATTATGTAAATACGCCTGTTTGAACATATCTGGCAGTGCATTTCATATGACAAATCAGCGTTTCATGACTTGTATCTTTGTTATTGTCGATAAACTCTAACTCTAGGTATGCGTGAATGACGCGACAGACTGTCGGATTTAAGATATACATGTATGGAGTCTTTGTCGTCATGCAGTTATATTTGTATTGTTCACCTGATGTTCGGGCATGTGACACGCACTTGTGGTCTTTGCTTTTTGGGGTCGTTTTTGTTTCTTTTCGTGCTTTTGGTTTTATTTTTGCTCAGTACTTTCTGCTGCATACTGCTATTCCGTATCTGTCTTATTATTATTATGCTAATTATGTTGTTTTTTTTATTATAAAATATGGAATACGTTTTGAATTTGATTAAACGCGCACAGTCAAACATTATATCAGGTATAATATAGTATGCATCATTATAATATACGTAGACCTCGTTTCTTTATATGCCTACTGTTACAACATAATCTCATTTTCCCCAGTTCAGTCGGACTAGCTTTCGTTAGCGTTTTCAATGCGCCTAGTAATACATTAGGACTTTAGGTACTAATACATGTACCAACATTTCTTGGCTTTGCAAATAGTTTTCAGACAAACAGCTTTTAAAGCTTCTATCATTTGTCCTCAATACTTGAAAACGTGTTTATGTCTGCGTCTTATACAATACTGAATATTTAATAAACTATTGCCAGTGTTAAATTCAATTCTTCCCCTATACAGTCTATTCGTGTCTTTGTACCAGCATCTTTGTAACTAGAGGAGTTAATTTCTCATCATTTATTGTTAGTGTTTTCCACGAAAAGTGCTGTAATGTATATCTGCTTCCTGGTGTGGCATTCAGGAAAAACATAACAATAACGCTGCAGGCGCCGAGATCCGTACAGTTTATGTATATATCAAATGTTTTTATTTATATAAACAACATTAATAACTTGATCACAACAACTTTGAGAGAGACAGCACGGGAATAAATTGAAACAATGTGTATTGTATTGATGCTACATTATATATATTATTATTGCAACATTTATACAACGTTGATGATATTTTTATAGCATTGTGTTTATTTAAATATCCTGTGTCAGTGTAGCAATACCACGTGACTTTTGACTACAGTTACATGAAGAAATTGGTAAAAATTGGAAAATAAAATAGTCATAAATATTTTATTTCTTCATCGATTTTTATGAAATATACACCACACTAAGGAGACAAATATTTGCTTGCCATGAAATATAAAATCTTTTTCAACGGTTGTGCCGTTTTGTCAATTACCTTGTGAAACCGTGGAACGTGTAGGTTTCACAGGGTAATGGAAAAATCGGTAATACTCCTGAAAAAGATCTTATATTTCATGGAAAGCAAATGCTTTTCCCCTTAGCGTGGCGTATATTTTATAGAAATCGATAAAGAAATAAAATACTTATGGCTATATTTGTGTTCCAATGTTACCAAATTTCTACTTGTAACTGTAGTCAATAGCCACGTGGTATTGCTACACTGCTATGTGATATATTTCATAACTCGAGAAGAAGTTCACTGATATTGAAATCATTAATACAATAACGCTGAGTATTTGTATGGTGTCTTGAGAGCGAATTTGGCGGTTTACTCTTCGATTAAGGTGATGTGAATTTCTGAGGCAATACTTCAATATTAAAATCAAAGGGAATAACTGATTTTATTAAATCAACACTATGCTTATGAGAGAACTGTTTTCGGGCTATAAACATCAGTACATGTACAATTGTTAAGGACATCTATTCCGATATCAAACAGCAAAGTAACGGTTGTGTTTGTGATAAATTGTTGATTTCTTTAACAGTTGTTTGTACAGTTGACAGGTTATTGAATACACTCAACGCATAGTATAGTGCAATCAGGGTAGAAATCTAGTTACGCAGCAGCCGATTTCACTATAACGGTGTAAAACCAATTATAAAGGCTTATTTTGTACAAACAGCTATGATTTCAATCCTAAACTAACAAACTATATTTCTCTACCTGTTCAGACAATCGTTGTTATTTTTTGCGTACACATAAACTGCTACGCCACTGTCACAATAACCATACTGGACTGTACATATTATGGTATGTTCATTTAAATAGTTTATTTTCAACATCCAGAAGGTCGTGGTGTATTTTATCGGCATGTGTTAGTTAAAATATTACTAATTTGTCAAAAACATTTGCACACACATGTTATAAAATGTCTGAATTTGTTTAGATCCTCTGGATGGGATTGTATCATTATAAATGGATTATTTAGGTCGGTCACTTGTTTACATAACATTGTGTACAAAAACATTGCAATTTCTCTTATTTAAGTCTTATTTTGATAGATATTATGTGTTTTAGTATGTAGCTTAGTGAATAAGTTGTGGGTTTTAACTGCCTTTTTCTCCAATCAAAATGTTTAAAACATTAAAACTACAATGTTATGATATTGCAATGTTTGTATACAAGTGACAGACCTAATTAAATGGACTGTACATATGATATAATACAATATGTTTACTTCAATATTACGGTACGGAAAGATGTTTGTAATTATCTGCACACATTCCGATGATACTAAGTAAACCTTATATATGTACAATGCTCAGACACATAAAGAATCGACTGTTGTAACTTATTGCAATATAGTACTAACCGTTAATTATTCACAGAAAGTTTGATGTAATTATGTGCACACAGTCCAATGACACTAAGTAAACCTCATATATGCACAATGATGAGACACACAAAGAATCGACTGTTGTAACTTATTGCAATATGGTACTAACCGTTCATTATTCACAGAAAGTTGGATGTAATTATGTGCATACAGTCTAATGATATTAAGTGAAACTCCAGTATGCACAATGCTCAGACACATAAAGCATCGATAGTTATAACTTATTGCAAAATAGTAATTTACATACGAAAAGTGATTTGCCCTTCTAAACACCTCATTTATGTCATAGACTTCTTGCCGTCAAACTATGGATGCAGTCATCTCATTCCTATCACTTCCAACCATGACTTATTAGTACCATCATATTTTCAACAATTAGTTACTTTAAAATGCTTCCATTCAGGGCTAGTATCATGTTCAAAAATAATCAGACTATGTAGACACATTAACTGTCTTCAGGCAAAGTGATACAACAGATTTATACTCCAAGTAGACATGTGCCAATTGTATCTAAAGGGTCAAATAAAACAGGAAATAAATGCAGTTTCGATGTCTTTTTTCGTTCAATCTTTACGCATTATCACTTTTAATGCATTTATTCTTTCAATCTACGATTTCAATCTAACAAGCGGACAGTTGACCACGCAATGTTCATATTTCAATGTTTGTTTATCGTTAAGGCTAGAATTATTTTCAGGGAGCTTTGCAATTCTTTTCGTACCATCATCCCATTCATCTACATTTTGTGTACACATTGGTAGGATAATAATGTAACGTTCAATTGATTACATTAATTTGAAAATATTGCAAATGTTTTAGAAGTATGTTACCGCATCATGTTATAATGTGATACATCTGTTAGTATTGTAAACTAGTATTATTCAATACATACATGTATGCAACATACTATGTCATAAATACAAAATTCAAAGTATCATTTTAACTCTTGGTCCTGTTACACACATTTTTTGCGCGCAATACGTTACCCTTCCCCTTGTAGAGTATGAACACATCCCTATTTGTGATGTTATTTGAGTTCAAACACAGTTTGTTTTCGGTTGTTGCCCGGCCAAAACCCGTCTGATTTGTTCACCAATATGTTTACCAAAAACAAAGCAACATTAAAGCATTCGCGTTTAGTAACCACTTACGTAATAATATTGCAATTAAGCAAAATTAATATGTTTGTTTACTCAATAAATGGCGAAATCAATTGATAATGCAATTCATATCTAATAATTGCAATGACGTGAATTGGAACGTTTTAACCTGGCACTATCGTGACTTAATGGATCCATTATGTTGGTCATAAACGATTTTAATATCAAATATTATCCCATCAAATTTTAGTTCTAGGCTTAAATGCGGGTATGCATGCAATTGGCGTTTAATTTTAATCATTTAAAACAGTATACACTTTACATCACATCACATAAAATAAATAATTTATCGTTTGCATTTACAATGCATCTCCTTTATGGGAATATGCCAATTTAAAAAACCATAGAGTGTGTCATTCGTTGTGGAGGATCTGTATATATATTTAAAGCATCCATTTCGGGGATTCGGATGTTATGTTCAGTGCCTGTCTCTTGTGGTGGTTGTTATAGGCGCTGGCACAGCTTTAGTGTGACTTTAGGTCGTAAATTAAGCCTTTGGCATCATGTTCTCGGTATTACGTCATTTAAGATAGTAAGGGCATTTATGCATTACGCTGCTCCTAAGGTGTATCTAAATTATATGAGAAGTCAGCATAGATAACTATATAGTAATGGTATTCTTGCTGGCCTCCTGATTCCTGCCATTTTATCTTCATTGGAAGTGATAAATTCTAGGAAAATCCTCCCCCTGGCATTGACATTTCGCGCTGGACTATTTGTTAATGGAGTGGAAAATAATCCGTATTGGAACCTATTTGCAATGTACTGTACGATGTCGGTCTGTTTTTGCGTTGGTTATACATGCTTAGAATATGCTCAGCCTGGTGATTGATCAGGATTTTGTGTTCATACATGTACATCTTTCAAGACGTGTGTGTGCAATTCGTGCTCTGTTGTTTCTGTAGAGTGATTTGTTATTATCTTTTGATACTGCACTACAATCATTGTACTTGTAATTGATGCATCAACCAACAAAGGAACCAAGATGGTCCTATATTGCTTACTTGAGATGAATTGCTTTTCTACATACCGAATGCAGCAAATGGGTCAATACAGTTCAACATCGCTAACATAAGTTTATCCGATAGATACTGGTAGTACTGTTAATGCTAAGTCTAGATGTTACAGAAACATACATTCTAACAAAGTTTCATGAAGATCGAGCCATAAGCGCTCACAAGTTTTTTCTAAGATTTAACCTATTGACCTAGTTTTTTTTACCTGACATGACCCAGTTTCGAACTTGACCATAAGTGTGGCCTCTAGTGTGATCACAAGAAATTGTGAATGGACGACGGGCGGACGAAGAGCGACCACATACGCGTAGAAACAAGTGGGCTAAATGATAATAGAAATCGGACTTGGAAGGCAGCACTCAACTTAAATAGCCGAGCATAGAAAACATACATACCACAATTAGATGACACAAACCCAACTGAACAAGGATATGAACTCAACCACTGAAAGTCCTAGCTGTCATCAAGTACACTAATAATATACATATGTTTCATTAAAAGTAATGCTGCTTCCTTTGATTATTTAGTTTGGTCTAACAATTGCATTCAGCGAACAGTTATTGCTTTTCACACCGGAAATCATGGAATATTTACACATATTGTACATAATTAGTGCACACAAGCATTTTGTTAGTCTTGGACTGCAAGCTAGTACTAAATCATGTACCGAAACAATTATATTTCTGATACTAACACTGTAATACGGGGTGCTAATTTCACGATGGAACACCAAACATGCATAAACGTAACTAAGACATTTCTCTCATGGCGGTTTACAAATTATCTGTATATTTGGTAACTTATTTAACAGCGGGACATAACTTGATTGATATACAAAACAGGCTAGTTCAACGGAGCGATTAAATTTGTTCAGAGAAATTTAACCGTAATGAGGTGTGAAAGCTGGTATATCATTGCAAACTGGAAACATCTATACCACACTTGTAATTAATCAGGTGGTTTATTGAGAACAGTAACGTGCACTCTAGATGCATTCGTCATGCTGGTAATATATGCGCGCAACGTTTGCTATGCAAGTAGTTGTGTTGTACCGAGTAATTTGAAGTCACTGCGCATGTGCAAATAGACCGTGCCTCTTCGTTAAGCCCGTGCAAGCGAAAGCGTTAGATTCTAATCATGGAATATCAGTGAGTGAGTGAGTAAACCAACAATTCATAAAAGGACGTTTTATTTAAGGATATTCCTTATTAAATTTTATCGTCCATCATATGGCCATATACAAAAAAGTACATTAACACAATTTTCTCCCGCAAATTGTCCATCTGCAGAACAATGTTCTTGGGTTTTAACTATAAATTGTGGACGAAGCAAACACTTAGTCGGCTAGATGTCTTGAAAACTCCGTTCCTTAAGGTTTAAATCTTTGAAGAAATCTGCTTGTAAAAAGAGTTTGTAAAAAGGTTTCTTCAAGGATTTTAACCTAAAACAACGGAGTTTCACGACATCTTACCAATTTGAATATTCACATTTAGGTATGTAACATATGTGATGATGCACACGCAGTCACCAAAAGACAGACATATGTTACACAGTAATTACAGCTTGGTAAGGTCAGTGATTCTTTCCAGACATGTCAACTAAACGAGAAATTGTGGCTGAATAATATCCTTCGCGTCTGAAACATTACTACACACATAAATACAGCCATTTGAAGAATATCATTACCAGAGTTCCGAGGAATGAACTGTCGTTTACTATTTACAGCTAAGTGATTGCTCCTCAAGAACTGTGTTGTATAAGGTCACTAAAAATCGGACAGGGAAGGCAGCGTACAATCAACTCAAACGGGCGATCATAGAAAATATATATAAAAAAACACGCCGGGTAACAGTTACGACATTATTACACGACACAATGCCCAACAAAAGGAATTTAACAGCTAAAATGGTCTACGTTTCCTTTGACATTCGCTTTATGTAACGGTCTAAGTATACATTTCCTAGCTATCTCAGTGTGCGTACTGTGTTCAGCTTATAGGCAATGTATAGGTATGCATGTTTGCTTATCCTGCAAAACTGCAATTTGGAGCATGCAATCTCTCCTAAATTGTAGCATTACCCTCAGTTGGTAGTTTCGTGTCATCATAATGAGTAGTTGGCCTAAATCAAGCCGACGAAGTACTGTTAACTATGTAAATGATATTGGGTTCGTTCGGCTATTCATTTAATTTGTTGTAGGAACACCGTAAAACCTGTAGACCTTTGTCTAGTTTTGTCTGAATATGCGAGTTCGTTACCTCCAGACAATCCTCATATGGTCTCAGGTTCTTTAGGCATTGTCAAATTTATGTTTATCGTGCACTGTCGAGCACAATAAACATAACAACAACACAGACAATAATCAAACGACACAATGACAAAAACACAACTGAACGAGAAAATGAACTTAACAGCTGAAATGGTCGAAAGCCCATGTCAGTTCAGTTCAGATAATGCGTGCTATCAGTACTACTAGAATAGAAGAGCATTATTGAGTATGATTACAATATTTATATGTCTTTTGATTTCCTTCTTGTCACAGGTCATGTCATGAAGTAGGTACTCGGTAACAATTATTGGTTCTACGTGTATCGTGATTGCCTCGTGTCTTGATAAACTGATCTGAATGCAAGTTAAGTATGGTGAAATGAAACCAACACAATATGGTACATGGCATCATGTTTACATCTTTCGCTAAACGAGTGTGATTTCTAGACTAAGTGTGGTTACTGTAGTGGTCTTATAACAACATAATATAATAACATTGGAATACTTGTATTTATTGTCTAGGGCATATAATGTAGTATACGCTTTCCACCGTACGTATTGTTACATGTTAGATTGTTACCGAATGGCTTAATATGTAATAATCGTGAATATATACCGACAGTATCGGACAGTAACGGTCTAAATACATGTACAGATAATAACACATCCGAGCACGAAATGCACATAACGTAACACATAACAGACCGCAAGCACTGATCACAAAGACAAACACACAATACAAAAAAAGGAAATGGGGAGTGCATGAAGGTCACAAACAAGAACACTATTCGAACAAATTGTTAGCTCTGCATGATCGGTCTACATGACGACTATCATTAAGATAGGAAATAACAAGTCCTATAAATTCCGCGAAAGGATTGGATATTTGACAAAAGAAGCCAGGTATAAACGCCACAATGGATTTGAAGTCGTAAAAGTTAATTACCAACGTAGCTAATCCTAAGTTGTGTTTTCCAATTACTAGTACCCACAAACCTTTACTCATCTTGTACTTGCTTAGTGTGCTTTTCAGTATTCACATTTTAGATTAGTCATATCAAATAATTTAATGTAATTCACAGCATCATTACATGCGAATATACAATGAAGCTGAGTGATCTTAGTACAGTAAACTCCCTCAAAATCGGACTCACTCAAAACCGGATTCCCCATAAAATCGGACGATTTCCTAGGTCCCGTATTTTCTTCTTATAAAGTTAACTTAAAAAGCTCCCGCAATCCCGGACTCTCATAATTCCGGATTCCGGACGGCATTTTTTTGGTCCGCTGACAAGATTTTCAACGATAGTTACTTGCGGAATACCGGACGCGTATATTTGTCTCACCTGATGGGAAAATTAACGCGTCTAAAATGTCACTTTGTTAATTGTTAGTTAAAGGACGTGTCATAACAAAAGGTGCGATTAACAAATCGTGTTTTTAATGTTTACTCTTAAACGGTCTCGCGTGTAATTTGCACAGGCGTGAGTGAAAAATACTTAGTGAAATTCGCCGCGATGAAATTAAATAATTGCCTAATTACGAACATAATAAGAAAACGGTCTTTCCATTTGATGTTTTGTTCTTGATGTAGGTATTGCAACAAACATTTACTGGAACAAAGGATCATTTAGCCCATCAAAATGTTGTAATTACGACAAACATTGCACTCAATTGTATTAAATTAATATGTCTCCAATTAGCTCACACTTGTATTTCGGGATTTGTAAGATTGCACTGACTATGTCATTGGATAGTTTTGATGGCAAATGAGTACTCATCGACTTGAAATATTTGCAGCTCCCTTACTGGTGATGCTCTTCAAAGGTTGCACTGTACATGTAACGTAAACATGTATCATAAAACGCACAGTAAATTCGCTATGATAACATATCAAAGTGTACATGATACATAACTCCCTTAAAACCGGACCTCCTACAAAACCGGACATTCGAACCGGTCCCGACAGGGTCCGGTTTTGAGGGAGTTTACTGTACATAGATCGGTGAAATTTGTGTTCTATGTAGTTCATTCGGTCCTCTTTGCTTGAGAAGAAAAATTGATAATTGCCTTTCAAAGTTTATACGTGTATACACATTATTTCGATCTCCTGAACAAAATTCTATAATTAACAATCTGTGGATATTTGAAGTGTGTTTGATAATAATAAAATTCTATCAACACTCTATGACATAACGGCGCATCTGGCCAATGTATACTATGTTGCATTCGAATTGTAACATGTCGATATTCGGAGCGACATATAGCTCACTGCTCACTAATAACCTACATTTGTAAGTAACATTGATAGATTCTACCATAGAAACGATCAAAACGACGACCCCGATACATCAACTAAATAAAGGCATGCGTAGGAGTAACATTGGCCATAACATGTCTAGCAGGAAAGTGAAAACTCATACGGAGAAGTGTCAGTTTTCGTCGGCATTGTCAATGGAGGTAAATCACAGAATCAGATCGTATTGTAATTATCCAGGAATAGTTTGAGTAATTGTGCCTTCTCATGTCAGTTTTGAAGGAAATGTGTGAACAATACGACTAATCTAAAAAACATGTCAATCTGTCGGAGTACAATTGACATCAGAATTCCGAACACTTACAAATGGCACGTTTGTTTTCTTTATCAAGCGTCTGTAGATAGAGATGTTGCAGATGACAATTTCATCTGAATATGTGTACTTCAGTTGTTTATCCATGTCTTTGTTGTAGGAACCTGATTGATAAAACGGATTTGCTGGGTAATGTACAATACATATAACTGGTCACGTGCTATTGTTTTATTAAATGGAACATGTATGGTACTAGTGGCAGACTGAAATTCAAACTATGTACATCTACCACTCAGAAAATGTCACACATGTCGTGCAGTAGTTTGGCTAGGTGTGAACTACACGCTGGTGTATGGACCCAATCGCAAATGAAAGCCATAACTCTATACGCAATATAAATACTAACTTACAGTCGTACTAAATGCATTTATATCTTGCGTGAATCGAAGAATATCAAATAAAATCATATACTAGTACCATATTGCATTTCTAACTCTAAACTATATACAGTATATAGCCCGTATATATTATACAAGTTACAAATTATAGTGGAGTTGTCACGAAGTAGAACGAGACTTGTATTAGTGACACAACATGTTATACCACTGTGTTTGTTTCAAGATAAGACATGGTCATGCATGTACTAATCATACAAACACAACACTTGTGATGGCGAACTTGGTCAAACTATAACAAAAATGGGACAGGGAAGGCATGAAGCAATCAACTGAAACACAAGCATAAATGCAACACTGATCACAATTACACGACACGATTCCCAACATACAACTGAACGAGAAAAAGAATGCAACCACCAAACACGCAAGCATCAGCTGTCAAAATGCCGATTGTTCAAGACCCAGCTGTCAAAATGCCGATTGTTCAAGACCCAGCTGTCAAAATGCAGATTGTTCAAGACCCAGCTGTCAAAATGCCGATTGTCTAAGACCCAGCTGTCGAAATGCCGATTGTTCAAGACCCAGCTGTCAAACCATAACCCAAGAAGGCCTAGGCTGATTTGGCCAACAATTAATCTTGTCCTAGATATGGTACCCGTAAACATTGTCATCAAGTTTGAAGATACTCAAACGAAAACGAAACTAGAGAACAGACAAGGTCAATTTCACATTTATTTTGGTAAGTATAGGACAATAACCTAAGAAGGTCTATATCGATTTGGCCCATATAATTATATTTGGTAGTATGCTCATAAACACTGTCACCAACATTGAAGACGACCGAATAAAAACTGTTTACACTAGAGTACACACAAGGCCATTTTCACACGTTTTTGGTAATTAAAGGACCATAACCCAATAAGGCCTAGGCCGATTTGGCCTATAATTGAAACAAAATCATGCTTGGCCTAGAAATTATGCCCATGTCATAAAGTTTGAAGTCAATCGGATAAAAACTGTTTGTGTTAGAGTACAGACAAGGCCAATTTCATACTTATTTGGTAATTAAAGGCCCGTAACCAAATTAGGCCTAAGTCGATTTGGCCTATAATCGAACTTGGCCTAGATATTTTGGCCATAAGCATTGTCATGAATCGGACGAAAACTGTTTGCGTTAGAGCACAGACAATGTCAATTTCATACTTATTTGGTAACTAAAGGCCCATTGCCCAATAAAGCTAGTAGGCTGATTCGGCCTATAATATAACTTCGCCGAAATATAATGCCCATAAGCATTGTCACAAAGTTTGAAGACGATCGGGTGAAAGCTCTGAACGTTAGAGTACAGATAAACTGCTGGACGCCGCTGCCCTCCCACTCGTCATGGGTGTTCCCGTTATATGTCCCATTTTTCAAACGGGCGTAAAAAACCACTATCATTGACTATCATTTCTCTGAACCCGGCTACGAAGTGTAATTGTGGTCGACCTACGACTGTATTACATTTTTGTATAAACATGTTTATCGTAATGTTATTGGAAATCGAAGGATAGTATTCACTCGACTTTCTTGTTCTTAGTTGAATTGTCTGACCAAAATCACAACCTTACACAGACGCAACAATTATTGCGGTTAAGAAGTTAAATTTGTGTTCATGAAACATAGTGTCAATGATTATTTTACGAAATCCACCTGAATAACCTAAACTTCGCAATTGATATTCGGAAGGAAGATTCTAGCGCATACAATAACTTATTAATTGCTGACGGACCACCGTTTTATAGCAGTTTCAACTCTTTTGAATTCAAGGAATACCTAAATACTACTGTGTTTTACACATTAGTAAATTTAGAACAGCGTTAACAAGGTTACGAGTATCTTCGCATAGAATAGAGATTGGAAAAGGTAGATTGAGCCAAAATAATAAGCTAAGACATGAAATATTAGGCAAAGTTTGCGATAAACTTGAAGACGAATTCCACATACTCTTTGAATGTACATTATACAATGATCTCAGGAAACTATATTTAAAACCATACTTCTGCAACAGCCCCAGTATGTACAAAACTTGAAATGCAAATGACTGCAAAATAATGTAAGTATGTAAGTAATAACTATACAATTTTAAATATTTGGTGTTTTTTGGCGCAAATGTAAGTGTACGCACGGGAACTCCATTGGGCTTATTGGGTATATATAAACACTCATATCGATTTAAGAAATGTCAAGTGATCATACACTCTCACGTTGTGCTTCGCAAGCCAATGTTTTAATGCAATGTATATGTATACATAGCAACACGTACAAGTAGTCGTACTCGTTCAGTGTACAACCTTAGAATCATGTGAGCATGGCGCTCCCTGAATTACTCTTTTTATTTCTTGTATAATTTTATGTTCATGTCACGTCATAAATACAAAAAACACGAATTATTCGATTAGAGTCATACCATTACGTCAGAAATACAAAAAACACGAATTATTCGATTAGAGTCATATCATTACGCCCATCTTAAACTATTGAATTCAACAATTGCGACTTCCTAAATACGAAAGCAATTGTGGAATTGACGTCAATAACACATTAATTTTTAGTCTCAAATGAAGACAAACGTATTTGATATGCTTTGTTTTATATCTGAATAATGTTTTCTAATTGCTTTATAATTGTGGAATCTCATGATAATAGAAAAAACAATTACCAATATACTAACCGAATACACTAATGAAATTACGAGATGATATTTCCGAGATTCGCATGTAACGTCACGTTTACCAATATGATTTAGTATTCCAACTTCAACAAATGACTCAATAACCTTCATGTAACATCGACTTACGCTATTGCGTGTGAAGGAACAAAAGAGTAATTGAAGTCACCTCATAAATATGTCAGAGAGGTTTAATCGAAATAAACATTGATATACAAATTACAAATAAATGTACCATTGATTAACTCGTCCTACTTTTCATTACAATACTAATGTTGAACAACGATAACATAATTATGTAAATTAAATGTATTTTCGGTCTGATGTGATGGATATTATGCGCTGTGCAGTAAGGTAGCATGGTAAATTGTATTTGTGCATAAATCTATTAACGCAACATTCAAAATGTATAACCAGCGCACAACTGCACACACAAATATCCTTTTATAATATAATGTTTTATTACGGTGAAGAGTCTTATCAATAGTGAGACTCAAACGCGTGTTTTGTCATTTGGACCTGAGGTTAGACAAACATAATGATCATCCAATCAAATTTATCGGCACTGGCAGCAATTTATTAAGCATTTTTATGAACTGTATCATGTAAAACTTCAATGACCTTGCAAACCGAAAGAAGACAACTGGTAATGTTGTTTGTAAGAATGATATACAATTTAGCAAGTGTCATTGTGTGTGATGTTATTTACACGAGCAAGATTTGAAGTGAAAGTGTTGTCATGTTTAAATAATTTATTATATTGATAGTTATTTTTTGTTTTACTTCAACATAAATGTAATATATTATAATGCTATCTTTACTGTATCCAACAAATTTCAATTCTGAGAAAAAAGACTTGCACTATTCCACTATAGAATAGACTCATTGTTCTTAAGATATAGTATTACCAGTTTTTGTTCTCATCCGCATTGTACTTTTAAAGATATTTAATGTTCATGGGAGCCAAACCTGCTCGTAAAATATATGACTATACCAAGTAAAATAACATTTTGTACTACATACGTTGTTCGCAAAATAACGGCAAATGAATGCACCATATGCAATTTCCTTATGCCCTTCCCTAACCCTGATTAATTACTAGACGCAATATGATTCCCGCTCACACGCTCACAGTGTAATCCTAAGTAAACTAATCGACTTATCCTTTCTCATTATGATTTCACTGCTCTGAAAAAATCACACGCTGATCTTTCCTGCTTTACACATTTATCACTTCAGGACACGCTGTTATATAATTTTTTCGTAGTTTTGAACATGTCTTAAGATTTGTCCTTTGATATATATCATGTATGCACACATAACCAGTACTAATGTGGCTACATCGATCACATCGCACCAGAAGCAGGTTGCTATATGGATAACAACATTTATTATATGTACGGCAAAAGAACTTTACACAACTGGTACACGCCAATAAAAGCGATGTTGTGAAACTAATCATATAGTGGGATACGAACCCGTACTGTAAGGAGCTATCGCCTAGCAATGCTAAGTATGATCGTATTCGAACACTCGGCTATCGTAACGACCCATGACAGAGGTTGTGCAAAAAGCAACCACTCAGTTTACTCTTTTTTTAGTAGTCTCAACCTGCGTCTATGCGACATATCAATTATATGGGGCTTGTATAATGACCATGCATTCTGGTCGATGTTAAAGCAGACCTACATGGTTATTTGGTTCCAAGACGCACGATGTTCCATTCCGGAAACAAATAGTCGAATGGAAAATGCCAATGTTTTTAGAGGGTTTGCTTATAGCTTAGAATTGATCACTCAAATAAAGACCAAATTGTTTGGAGTAGGATGTCTTCAAAAATGCAATGATTCTATGTTTGTCTCTTCTAAATGCATTCATTTAATGTGCGGTAATGTCAAATATTAAAAGATATATTGCATAAATAGAGGATATTTCGTGTAGTGATAAAATTCAATATTTTCAAGAGCGCGTAGCGTGATTGAAAATATTAAAATTTTATCAATGCCAGATGAGATATTAACCAAACTCAATCAAAACAAACAAATATTATATTTAATTTTTTGCTAATCTAGTGTCAACACTGGTACTATTTATGCCATATGACCACAGTGGTTATGCTGCGTATGAATATGTTATTCCATTCATATTTTTCAATTCAAAATCCGCCATCTTGGATTATGGTGAGTATGTGAAAACCATCAAATCATACCCGAACGTGCAGGAATTTGTCTAACTAAGAAATCAACACCCACATGACATGATTCCTTGTTGAGTTTTTGGTAAAATTAAAGTAGTCCCTGTGAGGGAGCGGAGCTTATATCAGTAACATTGTAGGTGATAACCAGTGACTGATATAGGTTTTATTTCACTGATAGAACTCCATATCTCATCACTTAGCATTTATTAATCACGACTTATGCATGTGGGCATGTATTAAAACCTCATGAATCAATTTTTTGGGAACGGTAAAATTATATTGTTATTGAATTCTCAAATCGTTAAAAAAGCATAATGGTTTCAATAAATCAGAATAATTACAGATTGAAACATCGCAATCGAAGTTATTACAATTGCATGTTTTAAACATTTATCGCATTGGCAATGGATTTCGCCGTTCATAGAGATAACAAATTTACTAATTATGTTTAATTGTAACAAGATGAAGTGATTACTAAGCTTAATTTGAATGCTTTTAAAGTGAAGGTTTGTGAAAATATTCTAACGTAAGACGACCGTTGACCGCGGACAGCAGTCGGAAAATAACTTTGGTTTGGACACACATAGCATCAAAGGCTCGCTTATTATACAAATGTGATTTCCAGAACTCGTTTATATTTGTATTTGCTGTTTTTGTGAAACACTTCTGATACCATTGCATTAGTCCACTACAGATAGATGTACGAGTATAGAACCATTTTATCTCGTTGTCTTACATCGGAGAATTCGTCTACGCAGTCCGATTGTATGCAATTTTATTATATACGTCTAGACAAGTTTTGCACTATTTGCATCCTTTTAGGTTATAATTCTGTCAGTATGGCAATTTGCGTTTCTACGCCGGATAGGCGCATTAATTTAGAGAAAACGTTTATGCCACCCTGGGTAATAATTTGTAAGTATTACAAACAATTCTTGATGCAAGTCATAAAACATGATGTGCTTCTTTTAAGAGCTTATACATCATTAATTCATAACCAGTGTTAATTAATCGCGATCTTCATCAGCATATAAAACCGAAATTAACTACTAGTACTGCATATCACGGTGTAAGATCAAACCAACATTGTTGATACAAAAGTCGCCTTTCAACTTACTTGGTCGTACAAGCACCTAAAAACTTTTCCTATTAATCTTGGATAAACAGCATAAATTGACAGTGTAGTGAACTTGTTTGACATCCATGTACTCATAAATTTGGCTTAAGTTCATAACTGGAACGCTTTTACGGAACAACTCGAAGATGTAACAATATTGATGATTTCCTTAAATTTCAAAGACAAATCAAATCGTCTTTAACGCATAATTATAGTTATCGAAATATTGAGCTTAATGAATTGAATATGGATTTTAAATTTTGATCCTGAATATTTGAGATCAGTATCAGTCTCAAATACAATAAATCCCTTTTTATAAGTAAAATTTGTTTTTAATGATGATATTCTGAAATAGTTATGTATATGCTAAAAAAACTTTTGCACAACTTAACAATTGTTTTCATGAAATATCAAAAAAGAATTTAGCTTGAGTCTGATCATGAAATATAAGCTTGAGTCTGATCCTGAAATACCATTCCTTGTGAGAACAGGGTCTGTATGCTATTTTATCAAAACGGCAATAATTATATTAGGTATATATCTTAAATTTCTGTAAGTATCTAGTAGTACAAAAACTGCCCCATCATCGAACATCACAATCAAAGTTTGCCTAGTTAAGAGTCCATAAATCTCTAAAGCCTGAATAAAACCCCGAAGAGCCCAAGGGTAATTTTACTTGATATAACCATATCCAATATGTGCATTAAACAGTCACATTGTGATGCCAAGAATTAAAGACATGTTGGCCTATATAATGACTAGGAAATAAGTTTAAGTATTAGTAAATAGGCTTACCACAAAGCATACATAAAAACAAAGGCTAATTTATTGTACATGTATTATGATGTTGTAAAACTGGATTATGATCATGTGAACTTACTTATCGTGTTCGGTAATCTGATACGCATAATCCATTATCTAAGTTCTGGGGTGGTATTCAATAATGATCTTATTTAGTTGGAGAATAAGGATAACCAATAATATCGGCTGTTACTGACCAAGAGTTTAATATGGTGTGATCTGATTGGTTGTTCTTATCCTTAAGTCAATTGAGATCAATATTTAATACATTGTCGATAAACTCTAACTCTAGGTATGCGTGACTGACGCAACATACTGTCGGGAGTAAGATATGCATGTTTGGAGTCTTTGCCGTCTTGCAGTTATATTTGTATTGTTAAATTGAGGTTCGGGCATGTGACCCGCACTTGTGGTCTTTGCTTTTTATGGTCGTTTTCGTTTCTTTTTGTGTTCTTCGGTTTTATTTTTGCTCCGTATCTGTCTTATTATTCTTATGCGAATTATGTTGTTTTTTATTATAAAATATGGAATACGCTTTTAATTTGATTAAACGCGCACAGTCAAACATTATATCAGGTATATAATAGTATGCATCATTATAATATATGTAGACCTCGTTTCCTTATATGCCTAATGTTAAAACATGATCTCATTTTCTCCAGTTCAGTCGGACTAGCTTCCGATAACGTTTTCATGACTGCAATGCGCCTAGTAATGTATTATAACCTCAAGTACTAATACATGTATCAACATTTCTTGGCTTTGCAAATAGTTTTCAGACAAAAAGCTTTAAAAGTTTCTAGCATTTTCTTTAATACTTATACGATTTCATTTCTGCTTATTATACAATATTTACGTCCGTGGCAAATACATAACTACAAATGTATGTACATATTCATTTTTCAACCCGGTTTTTATCCCTGTAATTTCTCAAATTATCTAGAAGATGTATACGTTTTTTGATGTCTGAAGTAAAAATCATGAAACTTTGCGAATTTCGACGGCGAAACACTCAATATTTAATAAACTATTGCCAGTGTTAAATTAAATTCTTCCCCTGTACAGACTATTCGTGTCTTTGTACCAGCATCTTGGTAAATAGAGGAGTTAATTTCTCATCATTTATTGTTAGTGTTTTCCACGAAAAGTGCTGTAATGTATATCTGCTTCCTGGTTTGGCATTCAGGAAAAACATAACAATAACGCTGCAGGCATTGAGATCCGTACAGTTTATGTACATATCAAATGTTTTTATTTATATTAACTACATTAATAACTTCATCACAACAACGTTGAGAGACACAGCACGGGAATAAGTTGAGACAATGTGTATTGTATTGATACTACATTATACATGTATATTATTATTGCATCATTTATAGAACGTTGAGGATATTTTTATAGCATTGTGTTTATTTAAATATCCTATGTGATATATTTCATAACTCGAGAAGAATTCCACTGATATTGAAATCAGTAATACAATGACGCTGAATATCTTTATGGTGTCTTGAGAGCGAATTTGGCGGTTTACTCTTCGATTAAGGTGATGTGAATTTCTGAGGCAATACTGCAATATTAAACTCAAAGTTTAATTAAGCAAAATGTTTTTTTTTATGTTGGAATTGGTTATAACAATAAAAATACATACACATACCAAAAATAAATGTTGTAGTAGCATGATTATGGTATGTTCATTTAAATAGTTTATTTTGAACATCCAGAAGGTCGTGGTGTATTTTATCGGCATGTGTTAGTTAAAATATTACTAATTTGTCAATAACATGTGCACACACATGTTATAAAATGTCTGAATTTGTTTAGATCTTCTGGATGGGATTGTATCATTATAAATGGATTATTTAGGTCTGTCACTTGTTTACATAATATTGTGTACAAAAACATTGCAATTTCTCTTATTAAAGTCCTATTTTAATAGATATTATGTGTTTTAGTATCTAGCTTAGTGTGGGTTTTAATTGCCTTTTTCTCCAATCAAAATGTTTAAAACATTAAAACTACAATGTTATGATATTGCAATGTTTGTATACAAGTGACAGACCTAATTAAATGGACTGTACATGTAATATAATACAATATGTTTACTTCAATATTACGGTACGGAAAGATGTTTGTAATTATCTGCACACATTCCAATGATACTAAGTAAACCTTATATATGCACAATGCTCAGACACATAAAGAATCGACTGTTGTAACTTATTGCAATATGGTACTAACCGTTAATTATTCACAGAAAGTTTGATGTAATTATGTGCACACAGTCCAATGACACTAAGTAAACCTCATATATGCACAATGATCAGACACACAAAGAATCGACTGTTGTAACTTATTGCAATATGGTACTAACCGTTCATTATTCACAGAAAGTTGGATGTAATTATGTGCATACAGTCTAATGATATTAAGTGAAACTCCAGTATGCACAATGCTCAGACACATAAAGCATCGATAGTTATAACTTATTGCAAAATAGTAATTTACGTACGAAAAGTGATTTGCCCTTCTAAACACCTCATTTAAGTCATAGACTTCTTGCCGTCAAACTATGGATGCAGTCATCTCATTCCTATCTCTTCCAGCCATGACTTACAGTGTATCAGGCAGTTACAATATACTTTTTTATACATTGTAACATGATAGTATTCTTTTCGATGCAATTAGAAAAGGTATATGGTATAACCATTCTCGTTCTTCAAACATTTTGAATTGTAACATAGGTATGATAATGGTTACCGTTAAATGATAGGGACATATTGTCACATTCGGTATGTTATAATCAGCACTTGATACATTATTTTGTAATTACCAGTGATTGACACTGTTGCGAATTAAATTGAAGTTTGAAGTTTCGCGCCATGATTTATTTACAAGTCAAATTTCTTTTAATTATTTGTGATGTTTAACAGATAAGTAAATCTAATAATACTTCTGGTGTAATTAGTTCTTCCAAAGGATGGGACAATCAACTTAGATTTAATTACATAATGCAGTATATCGTGTCATTGACACGTTGCTTGTATTATTTCCCGTTCATTGGCTCCGGTACAGCTTGTAACTATAGTAAACTGGCTCATATATGGCTTCATAAACAAGAGTTAGTTATACATGTAAATAACTAATAGTTGCAACGTAAAAGTAAGTAAAAGGAAAACAATACGAGGTCATGCGTTTACGCTGTCTGTTGAATTAACAATTGCAATACTTTGGAATCATGAAGCTGTATCTGTCATTTGCAAACCTAGAATTTATTTAACAATGCATCATTAGTTTAGAAAAACGTCATTCTGGTAGATGTGTACATCTAAAGAGATGATATTAAGTCTAACAGGAAAAACAGCAACCAACATAACAAGCCGAGCACAGAAAACATAACAAAAACATACATGTAGCAGGCACAATGCCCAACTGAACAAGTAATTTATCCATACATTAATAAATACACTTGGTGAGTACCATTAGCGGCCCCGTGTTATATCAACCACTTCAATAATTAAATTGACGTTGTGATACTAAACAAGCAGTGTACGATACAATATTCTCCCATATAGAATCTCCTGAAGACAATGATGCCATACTAATAATAAAACCAGACAATTAACAGGACAACGCAAGAGCAAAACACCATAGAGCACGTGTCCATATACTGTTATATTGTACATAAAACTGAGGAGTCGTCAGTGATTGACATGTAAACATACATTCTAAGTGCATGAATGCATGTTCATGTCTAGTTGATCATTCATGGATGGCTGCAGACTTTAATTCAGCATGACATTTGTACAAATTCACATTGGACTCTTTGATCTGATAAAATGTAGTTAGATAGCTTTAAAATGTGCGTGGATAGATACTAAACACATGATCACTGTACAGATATATACGGACAAACTGGTTACAACTTCAACATTTAACAAAATATACGATATATCCTGCTGAAACACTAGATAAGTATTTATAAAAAACCGAATGGTCATTTATATCTGAACATTGTTAAACAACCAGTATTTTCATGATAAGAATTGAATATCACATGATGAAACAATTTAGTTTTCTATGCAGCCTGATTTATTATACAGTTTCGCATGTTCCCGGATTTTATATTGTTAATCATGGTAAAACAATTGCTTTACGGGATCACCTAAACTACGATGTGAACAGTTTGTATGTTGTGGGCCATCGTTACTAAATTGTCGTCTGTAAATTCATTTAAACCAGCCTGAGGGTGATTGAAATCCCATTTTGCTTAATATCGTCTCAAATGAGATGAAACGCACCAAGTGTCGTTATAAAAAGATCTGGAAATTAAGATTTAACAGGATGGTCATTGTCACATTTTAATAATCTCCCCAAACAAATAGGTGTGCTTGATTTGTTGTACTTGGATTTTAACTTATTTAACATCAGTCTAAAATACAGTCAGATCTCGATACAACGACGCTGTTTGTTTCCAAGAAAAATGTCGTTATAACGAATATGTCGGTATACTGAATTGATACAATCAGCATTTCAATACTTTTGTCCCCAAATTTGATGTCAGTATAATGAATTTGTCAGTATATCGGATGTCGTTATATCGAGATCTGACTGTAAAGTAATATTTCGATTGAACACCCTTTTTGCCCGTATAGTATTTTTTGTCTGCCTTAGGCCCTAATTTTATCATCGTCAAACGAAATACATCAACAATCAGGTTACGTCAATGAAGTACTTGATCCACTCAATATTCTGATAGATTGTCACACTGATTTAAATCAGGATTTACAAAACGTGCGGCGTACCAGGTATAAGTCAGCTATTAACGGTTTAAAAGTTCTTGCAATTTATTACGCAATATGCAATTGGCAATTAACAGTGGCAAATATGAGCTCGTTATAAAACGGGGGGATAATGAATCGAGCAAATCTAGTTTTAAATGATCGTCAGTACTTTCATATCATCATACATTAGTGGTGAGTCAAGTCCCCTAGGATAGAGTTCAGGGTTAGGAATACGTTGGCGGAACGATATTGGGAGTTTCATTGAGTACCTAGAAAGTGGTATGATCTGAAACGTCACATCATGTGAGAGCTATAACCAGTATTTTGTATTTTATTTAGTGATTATCATTATGTTTGTAGGCTTGAAATTTATACAATGACGCATATATGTATTATATTAGATGCATTTACACTACAAACACGGAGCAAGATATTGCGACATTCATAAACAGAGTGAGTAACAACGTACACCGTTGCAATCTCCGGGTATGTATTTTACTGTTTCGTTTTATCACCAGTTAAATTCAGTACCGTAAATAAAATGTCTATTAGCGTGACATCTGTTCTAGAGGTGCGTGGTATTACCGGTATACCGGTACCTCTGATGGCATTTTCCCGCGGTACGACACCGCGGTACCATCCGCAATACCGGTATTTATCAACATTATCACTGTGTCTAATGTTACGTGTCGTAACAGTAAATTATACCATACATGTTTTCACCATGGAAGCCCTTGGAATAGTTACTATTTTGTAATTACTTGCTGTGCAGTCTAGCAGCAAGCTTGTCTCCTCAATTCACGTTATTAGTTTACATAGTGTAGTAGTCTACACCCAAGTAACAAGTCCTTGTCGTCGTTCTTAAAGAATACTAGTAGTGTGGCGGAGGGTTTTCCATTATAGTCTGACCACGATATCCTGTTTAATCTCAAAGGCATATCATTATATTATATTCTGACCACGATATCCTGTATAATCTTAAAGGCATATCATTATACAATCTAACAACATAACCAGAAAGTTAACGCATCGTCCGCAACATAAATTGAAACTTGAAAGTTTGACTATTCTTGGAAATGTGCAACTACTCACAACTCAACAGTATTGTTCGGGCTTAAGCCACAAGTACCACAGGTATGCTCTTCTTCGTGATTGAATTCTAGCACATATCATAACGTATTTCTATACTGTAACAGAAGATATCGGACGAGTGTTGATTTTATATTGAATTCAGTTTAATGATAAACATTTAAACGATTAAACAAAAAAAAAAGAATCGTATCTTAAGTTTGTACTAACAGTAAGTGCACATGTATGTTGAAGCTAGTAATATGTACGTTACACAGCGGTGGTGCATGTGGTTACAGTAACTTTTCTGTACTAGATATGTTAATAAAATAACACATTAATCAACATATTAAGAAGTTTTTCATTACATGCACTTAACTTTCTAATAAAAGACTCAATAGCTCCAGTAAGCCGTCTCTGTTTTCATCACATTTGTTTGAGCGCGTATGATTTTTTTCTCATGATAAAGTTATCAATAGAGCGATTGTGTTGGTACATGCATCATTATTATTAGACACAAATCATCAATTATTATTTACTTTTCTATTTGAATTGCAATTTGGTCAAGGGTTAATAATAAAAAAAACTTAATTCGTATCTTTTTCGGAAAATGAGCACAAAACGATATTAGACTTGATACGAATACATGTATAAGGCACTTTCCATTACACATATACTGCTATAACACGTAATCCGTGGGTTGAGTTGTATTTACTGTTTTACGTATTCAGTAACATAAAACATAAACATAACATAAAATTAAGCTGCAAAAATAATACATGTATATTGTTGCTTGCGTTTTAATTTAATGCCAACAATATGGATAAAAGGCGCCTGAATAAGATAAAACAAACAGTTTATGATATATTGTTGTTTCATGTCTGCAGCCAAGCCAGAACGTGATGATAATTTTGTTTTTAAAACACCAGTATTGTTGCCAAACAAAATACTACAGTAGACTCGCCGAAATATTGCACTTTATAAATGAAGTTTGTAAATTATGTAGGAATGATAGCTACCGTGATACAATAATGTAATCTGGATTATTACTAAAACAATTATTATGAGAGGTAGCCTATTTTTAAAGCTAGACTATCATATATACAGCCGAATGTAGGTTAAATAAAACAGCGCATAGTGCCAATTAAACATATACAAATGCAATGGATTTACTTGTACCATTTTTATTTCGTCTTTTGTACGTGGCCTGTAACCCCTGGTGTACCATAAAGTAGAGATAATGTATCAATTTAAATTTGTGAACGGTCTTTTTGTAAAACGTTATAATTCGTATTTATGCTTGTACTTTAGACATCATCTTTATGACGGTTATCGCAACGTGTTATCTACTAGATTGTCTATTAAAATAAACTCCATCCTAACATTATCAAGCATATTAAGTATGATACACAAAATACATTTACGAGACAACGACCGGACTTACAAACATATTTATTTCATAACGCTGTCCTTGTAGTACCAAGTTAGACATACAATCACGGCCACATCTGTTTTATCAGTATTTTGGAATGAACATATTCACGCTTTCACTGGCAATAAAGATTTTATCACAAGACGCCATATATAACTGTCTAGTTGGTATTGATAATAAATCTCAGGTGGTAGCATCCAAACAACTGCGTTTAGCAATATCTATTGATCACAATTCCACAAACCCAATTTATAATTGACCTAATTTTCATATGATTTCATCTATATGACAGAGCATTCAGCTTTGACGTTGAGAGGACGGAGGCTGCTCAAATGTCGTATTGTACCAACGACGACAGTCAACAAAATAAAAGAATTTGCCCTTCATTAGCCTGTGGCATATTACAGAAGAGGGATTTCTCTTCTAACATACCCTCATGGCAATCGGAACTATACGGAAGTACGAGAATGATATGCGCTTATGGCTCCCTACGATATTGTGTAATATTGCCATTTTTTGACAATGCTTGATTTGAGGTGATCATTGTTTTATAGGTACCTGTAGGAATTAGTTAAGGTATGGATAAAACACAAGTATAGCCAATGATATCGTTTTGTTTTGTGTTTCATTGTTCTTCAATAAATACACGCACATACAAGACACTTGTGATATCATCGTCATGAACATTTCAGTATGATTCATTTGGACTACCAATAGAAATTATGGTCAATTATGCCATATCGTTACAACGTTTACTTAATACATTTATAAAATAAACTATGAAACACGGTAGTTTACCCGATTTGATTCAACGGTATGGAAATCTGATGTTAAACAAAAGGTATACTACGGTTTTTTAATATCTTATTTCGATTCTAAGATTACCTCCACGCGCAAACATATCTTTAGCCATTGTTACTTTGCGAGAGTATGTTGTTTACTTTACATTGTACTTGTTTACCTGCATGACGTAATAAAAGGAATATCGTTTAAGGAATTCGATAGGTCTATATTCGGTTATGATTTATTGAAACATATATATTTTAGGTGAATATTCGAATGTTCGTGAAGTTGGCAGGCTAGCGGCCTAGCGGCCTAACAGCGTGAAGTTGGCGGCCTAGCGGCCTAGCGGCCTAGCAGCGTGAAGTTGGCGGCCTAGCAGCCTAGCGGCCTAGCAGCGTGAAGTTGGCGGCCTAGCAGCCTAGCGGCCTAGCAGCGTGAAGTTGGCGGCCTAGCGGCCTAGCAGCGTGAAGTTGGCGGCCTAGCAGCCTAGCGGCCTAGCAGCGTGAAGTTGGCGGCCTAGCAGCCTAGCGGCCTAGCGGCCTAGCAGCGTGAAGTTGGCGGCCTAGCAGCCTAGCGGCCTAGCGGCCCAGCGGCCTAGCGGCCTAGCGGCCTAGCGATCCAGCGGCCCAACAAAGTTGGCAGTCCAAAAAAAAAAAAAAAAAAAAAAATTGTGAAGTTGGCGGCCTAGCGGCCTAGCAGCCTAGCGGCCTAGCGGCCCAGCGGCCTAGCGGCCTAGCGGCCTAGCGATCCAGCGGCCCAACAAAGTTGGCAGTCCAAAAAAAAAAAAAAAAAAAAAAAAAATTGTGAAGTTGGCGGCCTAGCGGCCTAGCAGCCTAGCGGCCTAGCGGCCCAGCGGCCTAGCGGCCCAGCGGCCTAGCGGCCTAGCGATCCAGCGGCCCAACAAAGTTGGCAGTCCAAAAAAAAAAAAAAAAAAAAAAAAAAATTGTGAAGTTGGCGGCCTAGCGGCCTAGCAGCCTAGCGGCCTAGCGGCCCAGCGGCCTAGCGGCCTAGCGGCCCAGCGGCCTAGCGGCCTAGCGGCCTAGCGATCCAGCGGCCCAACAAAGTTGGCAGTCCAAAAAAAAAAAAAAAAAAAAAAAATTGTGAAGTTGGCGGCCTAGCGGCCTAGCAGCCTAGCGGCCTAGCGGCCCAGCGGCCTAGCGGCCTAGCGGCCTAGCGATCCAGCGGCCCAACAAAGTTGGCAGTCCAAAAAAAAAAAAAAAAAAAAAAAAATTGTGAAGTTGGCGGCCTAGCGGCCTAGCAGCCTAGCGGCCTAGCGGCCCAGCGGCCTAGCGGCCTAGCGGCCTAGCGATCCAGCGGCCCAACAAAGTTGGCAGTCAAAAAAAAAAAAAAAAAAAAAATTGTGAAGTTGGCGGCCTAGCGGCCTAGCAGCCTAGCGGCCTAGCGGCCCAGCGGCCTAGCGGCCTAGCGGCCTAGCGATCCAGCGGCCCAACAAAGTTGGCAGTCCAAAAAAAAAAAAAAAAAAAAAAATTGTGAAGTTGGCGGCCTAGCGGCCTAGCGGCCTAGCGGCCCAGCGGCCTAGCGGCCTAGCGGCCTAGCGATCCAGCGGCCCAACAAAGTTGGCAGTCCAAAAAAAAAAAAAAAAAAAAAAAAAAATTGTGAAGTTGGCGGCCTAGCAGCCTAGCGGCCTAGCGGCCCAGCGGCCTAGCGGCCTAGCGGCCTAGCGGCCTAGCGGCCTAGCGATCCAGCGGCCCAACAAAGTTGGCAGTCCAAAAAAAAAAAAAAAAAAAAAAATTGTGAAGTTGGCGGCCTAGCGGCCTAGCAGCCTAGCGGCCTAGCGGCCCAGCGGCCTAGCGGCCTAGCGATCCAGCGGCCCAACAAAGTTGGCAGTTCAAAAAAAAAAAAAAAAAAAAAAATTGTGAAGTTGGCGGCCTAGCGGCCCAGCGGCCTAGCGGCCTAGCGGCCTGGCGGCCTAGCGGCCTAGCGGCCTAGCGGCCTAGCGATCCAGCGGCCCAACAAAGTTGGCAGTCCAAAAAAAAAATAAAAAAAAAAAAAAATTGTGAAGTTGGCGGCCTAGCGGCCTAGCGGCCCAGCGGCCTAGCGGTCTAGCGAACCAGCGGCCTAACAAAGTTGGCATTCGAAAAAAACAAATTGTGAAGTTGGCGGCCTAGCGGCCTAGCGATCCAGCGGCCCAACAAAGTTGGCAGTCGAAAAAAAATTTAAAAAATGGGAAGTTGGCGGCCTAGCGGCCTAGCGGCTTAGCGGCCTAGCCGCCTAGCGGCCTAGCGGCCTAGCGATCCAGCGGCCTAACAAAGTTGGCAGTCGAAAAAAAATATAAAAAAATGTGAAGTTGGCGGCCTAGTGCCCTAGCGATCCAGCGGCCTAACAAAGTTGGCAGCCGAAAAACTAAATATTTGGCAGCCGAAAAAAAAATAGTCGGTCCTCCACTCCAACTCGACTTACACTAACCTAAGGTAGCCTGAAGTGTAGCTAGAGTGACGGTCGAGTTAGTGTAGGTCGAGTGGAGATTTGGTATTCACATGGGTACCTCGTCCTCGACTTTCCTGAGTGTGTGACCGTTATAATAAATGGTAGGATATTACACTGTACATACAATCTGAGCTTTATTATTGAATTGGTCGGTATGATTATTGCAAAGATTATAGTGGATCAGTTAACATAAAACTTCGATGTAATTAACATTGAATGAACGTACAAATGTATATAATGATTTACATTGATATATTCCAACAAAACAATTATGCAAGACAATGCCTACGCATTTAAAATAAAAAAAGGATGCGCATATCGAAGAAGACAAATCGTACCGTATGCCTTATGTTTTCGCCGTGGACTCAATATTAAATATCATATCACGTCAATATGAATTCCACCGACCGTCAAGCAGGTAATGTCATGTTAATAATTTAGAAGTCGGAGGAAATGGACTCAGTTTACTTTTATAAGCAGCTTCACTGTCAGATGATGTTGTTAATTACAACACATACATCGTACATACCGTTCCGGGGAAGCCCGACAACTAGAAAGCTATAATTCCTGGAATGTCATTTAATGTGCGACATGTTTAAAAATAATAGTACATAAGATAGCTGATGCATGAACTTCTTGGTTTTAGGTTGATTATGAAACAAGTTGGTACAACCTTGAACAAATATTAACCATTCTCGACACATCATGCCCGAATTTATCCATCGTCACAATATATAATACAATACGTAAGAGAAGAGAAGCCACCTTTCGCTTATTATGCTGGACATCTTGCAAGGGAAATACTGATACCATTTCGTTTTAAGCATGAAGTGACCCCGGATCGAACCTGGGCGTCCCGCACTCGAAGCGGACGCTCTAACAGTAGGCTATCGAGGCGGCACATTGACACATGAATGATTGCAATGCACATCATCAGTATTTGTTGCTAGTTTGCACGTTTTTATTCATTCAAATATTTTAGTCATCTTCATAATTATCAACACTGGGTGGGATTAAAAATAATAATATGGCAAAGAATGAAAACAATAACGTTATAATTTCAATAGTTATGCTCCATATATAAATACCATGTATTTAATTAACATCGCAGTAATATGACTAAATTTTAATTCCAGATACTTCATACACTTATTACAGTAACTTTATTTGTCCAAATAATATACTTTTAGATAACAAATTATAAATAAAATTATATTTATGGTTGTATATTTATCAACCCACACGATCATATGAATTTGTTGTGTAGTTTAATTTGAAACTACAATAACTTTATTAGTTCAACATTCGTGCGCTAAATCGGTATGCACGTAACCACACATTTGAGTGTAGCTGGGGAACTTTGCCAAGAAATTCACATTATCCATGCTTTCTAAGGTTTTCTTCTATCCGGGACATTTCTAAAAGGTAAAATCATATCCTTAAATTCTTCTACCTCGAATGGGTTGTCCATTTTAGTTAGTGACTAACTTTGGTATTCACTAACATTCCATTGAGTTTGGTTGGAGTCACGCTGAAGTCGACGTTTCGCTCCCTCGAAAATTCCTCACTCAGTCGAGTCAACTCCAGCTACACTTACCGTTGTGAATACCAATTTCAGGTTAGGTCGAGTTCACACTCAAACGCACGGACGAAACAACAATTAAATTTGGATTAACTCAGTGAGTGAGAGTGGAGGAGAGGATGTGAATATGGTCCGTAGTGTTTATCCCAATGTATTTATACTGTAACATTTATATATCACTGTACCCATGTTGCATAGATGCCTGTGATAAATAAAGTTCCGTTTTGTTCTGTGAAAATTCTAATACATATGCGATGTTGAATTTCTCCGTATAGATTCGGAGGCAATAACTGTAAAATTAGACTGTATTTCAGTCTCATCCATGTCTAATTATTACAAAATAACACTTATTATATCACAAATAAAACATGCATATAACCATTCGATATAGAATTAATTATAAGAGACTCAACTTATGTACAATCACATATATTTACACATTGCAACCAATGAGCATCTAATGTAAAAGTCACAGTATTTTTAAAAAGGATGAATTATTTGAGGACACTGCCGAACGACATAAAATATTTGAGGACACTCATGAATACGACCGTTTATAAGAAAGAGTTAATGAAAAACAATAGTTTCACAATTAAATGATCTTATTTTACTAACCATGAAATTTCCAAAATATGTATAACATATTAATAAAACAATAAACCTTTCTTTTTCGAAACACTTTCAATGTCTATGATCGTACGTTACTATGATTATACGGTTTGGTGTTAATCTTCGTCACAAATATTGACAAAAAAATCACGGCCGTGAAATACCACAATTTTCTAATCATTGTCATTTTATTAATATTTGCGTTATTGATAATTCTCAATATTGTTACATATTTAGAAACTAAAGAGCTTCATAACGATATAAAACAATAGAAATGGAGTGAATCATAAAAAAAACTGGTACGGCCGTGGAATTCGAACACATTAAAAATATAATTTCACGCCGAGAAAAATGTGTATATATTCAATTAGCCGTTATTTTATTTCAATATGTTTGTATATTTTAAAACAAGAGAGCTTCTTTTTTATTTTGATATAATTTATATGAAAATATGTTAATAAATAAAAAAATAAACTACTACGGCCGTGGAATTCGAACACAAAAATGTGTAGATTTTTTTCTCGAAAAATAGTCTGTGTTTGAACCATTATAATTCATATTTGCATGGGCATAATTTCATTTTTTATATTTAGAAACTTCAGAGCGTAATCTTTAATTTCATATCAACATTTTAAAATTCGTCAATAAATTAAAAAATTAACCCCCCCCCTCCACGCCGTAGAATCACTCCTGTGATCTTGTTTAAAATAGCATAGGGCCGAGAAATACACTATTCCGCTAACGTCACCTGTCAATCAAAATGTGGTGGTCATTTATAATGGGTCATTCGTATCAATTGACCAGACGCCGACTCCACCCACTTAATCTCGTTGATCCAATCAGAGCGTGTTATCGCTATTTTAGATTCCGATGTAAACCTTGGACAACATAACGAAGTCGAGATATAGGTTATAGAGGAAACATTGGTTTTGAAATCACTGCTACGCCTATAACTCTTTAGTTTGTGTATATATCTAATCGACTGTGGTTTCACGCGAAAGGTCTATTTTTGCAGTATAAGAAGGCACCAAAAAATTTGAAGATACAAGAGATATTAATATTTTATCACGTTTTAAATAAACCATTTTATTAGGCATTTTTGATCTACAAAACATGGTAACACATATAACTTTTTTGTCAGTGACTATGTTTGGATGACATCTGAATGAATTAACAGGTCTGTTTCTAAAGAATAAAACACACCCAAAATGTTTGACAATCATTACATATTAACATTTATAGCGGTTTTAAAACCCGAGAAAATTCAACAAGGTATATATATAGACAATTGTGCATTCGGGAAGTATATTTCGACTTTTATCATCTGAAAGTCATTTTAATGCATCGTCCACAAAAAGCCGAAGCATTTAATGTTTATTCTTCAAACGAACTTTTATTTTAGACTTTGGCAAAGTTAAAAAACAACAATTAAAACGCATTTATTGTGAAACAATCGACCTAAAATAAATTGGCATGAAATGAATAACTTTCACTTCGGCTAAATAAAACATATGTGTGGTTCAGGAAACATTGGTGAACAAAAGGATAGGTAGGTAGGCATTTGTTTTTAGATGTAGGTGTTTGACATACATCAGTGGTCACGATTCACCGGGAAAATAGTTCTATAGCCATAGCACTTTGCATATGCATTCACTGTATAAATTGGTATCGTTGACGGTACTTAAAGTATGTACCTACAGTATCTCCGACTGACAATGAACATGTCTACATGTATTTGATAGAGAAAATAAATAAATATGTTTTTACAGAAAATAAAAACGTCAGTCTATTATAACATGATAGATGTACATTTCATACAGAATCGCCTACCATAATAAAATTTAGCAATAAATACCAGAGACTGTAGTCGTAAATATACAGTTTCTGCCGGAAAGAAATCTACAGCACACGACTATAATTATGGTCATAAAATAGATTTTAAAAAATAGCAGACTTAGTTGAGAAATTACTCGTAGACAAATTTTTGCATTTTTCTCCAACAAATTTTAGTGGAAAGTTTGTTGTGAAAGGACTGGAATGTAAGCCAAAACACTCCTTAAGATTTTCTTAAGCGAGTTTGTTAGTTTGTTATGCTACGGTCACAAAGCTCGTACGATATCCGTACGAATTTACCAACTCGAACGAGTCCACAATGTTTGAAATCCTAACGGTACTTTTTCATTCGTAGGGTCTGGTCACAGCTCGTACGGACCTCGTACGATTTATAGAGATGCAATCGTACGATATCCGTACGGACATCGTAATATCCATACGGACACCGTACGGGGCTCGCAAGGAGCCCGGCCGTACATCGCACGGTGCTCGTAGATCAATCAGAGCTCGTAGATAACTCGTACGGACATCGTAAACTCGTCAGGGCATCGTACGGATTGTTGTAACTCGTAGAGGACTCGGGAGCTCGGTGAAAATGTTTCACCGATCTCCGAGTTGTCTACGATCTCGTAGAGATATTTGAAGTAGAAAGCTCGCAAGGAAGCTGTCCTCACCCAGTTTATGTATTATTATATTTTGTAAGATGATTTTGGATTAGTTGATATTTCATGTCATGTTTATATGTAAGAAAAAATGCATAATTGTCCCTCGACAGACTCTGAAATTCAGCCTATTTCGCCATAACGTTTTGAATAGTACAAAGGGTATATACACGTATGTGTCTCATGTGTACCACACCAAATTTTTACCAAAAGAATTAAGTGAATGCAGTAGAAATAGAATATACATATATGTAGATGCATAGACAATGGTTTGATGTGTACTAATAAGTTCTGTGCACGAGAATCACGGAAATAACAACTATCATACACTGAGCGTGTGCGGATCCAGATGGGGTGGGCCTGGACCCTGGAATTGTGGTGAATTGTGGTCATGTAATACAATGAGAGGAGTACGTCTTGGGTGGGAGTCTACTGGGTACCAACTTGGATAAAATATTGCTGGTCGGACCCCTCTCTAGCAAAATAACCCGAATCCATTCTCATACATGTATTGCCGGGTGCCTGGCAGAGTTGGGCCTACCGGCGTCTTACCAAACGACTACATCAGTTATAACCTAACTTTCTCCGGGGTTTGAACTTTCGATCTCCCGCTTCCTATACGGACGCCAAAATCACCCAGCCACGGTCGCGGTAATATGTCATGGATCAAAGTCTGGTGCGTCCCTACTTGGAGAAAGGTTGTTGGTCGGATATATCGATGATGCTAATACGAGAATACGATGATGATAATACGAGAATACGATAGTTTGATGATGATGATAGTAGAATACGATAATGATAATACAATAATAGGATGATGATTATACGAGAATACGATAGTATGATGACGATAATACGAGAATACGATAATGATAATACAATGATAAGATAATGATAATACGAGAATACGATAATGATAATACAATGATAAGATAATTATAATACGATAATATGATGATGATAATACAATTATAAGATAATTATAATACGAGAATACGATAATGATAATACAATGATAAGATAACGATAATACGAGAATACGATAATGATAATACAATGATAAGATAATGATAATACAATGATAAGATAATGATAATACGTGAATACGATAATGATAATACAATGATAAGATAATTTATAATAAGAGAATACGATGATGATAATACAATGATAAGATAATGATGATACGAGAATACGATAATGATGATACAATGATAAGATAATTTATAATACGAGAATACGATGATGATTATACAATAATAAGATAATGATAATACGAGAACACGATGATGATAATGCGATAGAACGATGCTGATAATTACGAGAAAACGATAATGATAATACGATAGCTCGATGATGATATTACGAGAGTGCGATTATGATGACGATAATGATAATATGAGAATACCATAATAATGATATAAAAATACGACATTGTTTTCATGAATTAATCAGTGTTGTGTTTTTGCTGTTGGCAGAGTCTATCTACCGGAACTTGGATACATGATACAGTTGCAGTATCAACATAATAGCAGTGAATGTTATAGTGTGTACAACAATGTCATAGTGTGTACAACAATGCCATGCGTTATTACATGTACATTCGAAATAAAGATATTAAAAGTCTGTGTACAAATGTTGTTATACTCGCACAGTCTGTCTGTCTTCCAAAATTTTAATTTTTCAATATTTCAATATACATAAGTAAAGCTGTTGAGATAATGTTCATTATCTACATCTTAATGGCGTCCCATGCGATGCAAAACCTTGCAAATTTCGATATCCGTAAGGATATCGTACGATACTCGCACGAGTATTTCGTAGCTCGTGTGGTGTCCGCACGAGCCTCGTGCGAGAGTATACAGACTTGAAAAATATCAACGGGCTCGTAGACAGCTCGGGAGCTCGGTGAAACATTTTCACCGAGTCACCGAGTCCTCTACGAGTCACGAAAATCCGTACGATGCTCGTACGATTTTCGATATCCGTACGGGCTCCGTACGGACGCCGTGCGAGTTCGCCAAAATCAACTCGTACGGAGCTCGTAAGGAGCTCGTAGGGCAAATGTGACCGTAGCATTACCTGGTAAAACCCTTTAAAGATGTTAAAAATTATATTTACGTAGTTTTTCATTTACATAGCACAGGTCACTCGGTCCAAATGAAATTGTTGCACAGTTTTTGGAAAATATTTATGTACACTAGTCAGATGCACCATTATGCAATTATGCATCCTGGTAAGCATACTTAATAATACAATATTTGAGAAAACCGCTGTTAAATACAACCTGCAAACAAAAACCACTATATAACAATATATTCAAAAAAATAATGCCATCTTCTCATCAAACCATTTTCAATGATATTAACCCGTACCTCTTGAGAGGGACATACCTTTCATTAAATATCACTATTTGCAGTTTGCAAATGGATGATCTTTATAGGCAAATACTAGTATTGGACTATATAATTATATTTAATCAAGATCTCGAAGGTTTTTGTTACAAAAAAAACCGATAGTCACAATTTAGTATGAATATATTGGCATACATTTTGTACCATGCATGTTCGATAGTGTGTGCCATTTAAGACCTGTATCAGTGTGAATCAATTGACGTGTTCCTCCACTTTAAGCATGAATATATTACAAGGTTACTGTGCGGAATATATCCGCTACCGTCATTATGTGAGTGTACATGTAGTGAATAAACTTTAAAATGTTGCCTTAACAGAATATATAAGTATACTCCCCTATTTATTTCTACAGTGTATTGTCTACGTGTACAATCACACAATGACATATCCTTGCCATGTCGGGAAATCTGAAGTTCCCTGTGCTATCGTGTGACACGGTAAACAAATAAATTGCGTCCGCCACATCTTTTAACCTGTAGAAAGTACACACATAATGGGTATTCAAAAGCACAAAACTAATAATTACGAAGTCATACCTAAATCATTCCAATCATCCCTAATATTGCAGTAGCAATATGATTAATATAGTATTAAACTGAAATACATGTATGTATAATCAATAATAATAATGTTTAGGCTGTTTGTTTCGAGATATTTTGGATGTCCACATGTTATAAAATGAGAGAACAGCTAAATCCTAATTCAAATTATGGCTTTCTTCAAGATGTTGGAAATATTTATGAATTAAAAAACGTGTTTAGAGTCTTTAGATGTACTGGTATATTGTTACTAAGTATACATTTAATGTAACTAATTATATAATAAAAACATACACTGTTGATATTTTATAACCTGCTAAGTGATTAAAGTATGCTATTGATATGCATGTATGAGAACATTCGGGCAACTTTTAGATCTTAGTTTTAGCTGAATGCATTTGTGAAAACTATGTACAATGCAACCTCTCCAGAGGCTCTGAGCAGCCCTCCACTGAGCAACAACCTCTCTTCAGCAACATAAACATGTTGTTCGAGAAGAGACAATCTCTACATACAACAACATAATGTTATGTTTCCAAATGTGTGTCGCTATAGAGAGCTTTTATTGTTTTCAAGGTGCACATTTTCTCTTAGAATATGATTTATCTAAGAATTGCACTACAGGGTATGCATTTTGAAAAAGTACATAATTTTTATATGTTTACGAGCGTCGTACGACGGTCGTGCGATTGTCGTACGAAGGTCGTGCCATTGTCTCACGGCAGTCGTAGGATAGGGGATGTTCACAAGACTGTCGTGCGACAATCGCACAATCATCGCACGTCCATCGTACGTCCATCGCACGATAGTGGTATGATTCTAAGTGCCTAGAGTGACCTTATAATCTCAAACAAATCGTGCGTCCATCGTGCGTCCATCGCACGTCCGTCGTGCGACGACGTAGGGCATCGTACGACGGGCCTACGACAGTCACCCGCCTTAGAATTTTTTAACATGTCCAAAACTCTACAACGAGGGTCTACGATTATGTTTTCCGTCGCACGACGGTCGCACGATGCAGAAATTTCTCAAGTCCGTCGTGCGACGGACGCACGATAGTCCTCAAATTTACACCGTAGACCCGTCGCAGGTCCGTCGCACGACAATCGTGAAAGGGGTTTTACAAAATGCGATACGGGCATCGGATATTTATGTATTAGCATCCAAATAACTATGTACATTTCATGGAATGAGTCGGGTTTAATTACAGAAACCATATTTGGAACAGGTGGTCACCGTGGATGGGGAGAATTTTTAAAAGCTCACTGTGGAATCCTGCACATGAATAAAACGTGTGAAAACTAAAATACGAACTTATAACACACAGTAACATTGACATGTTTATCTTATTACTTGAGTAGATAAGTGACTTAATATTATTCATGTTTTAAATCAACGATACAAACATGTTATATTGAGGACTTTGGTTAAACTGTTTGGAATAGACAAGTTAAATTCATAAATTAGATCTATATGAGTTGTTTATTATTTTTTATTTATCTTCAAACTATTAGATATATTTATTTTTATTTGTATCTAGTTCTAGTGTGTACAAAATGTTATATCTATTAATTTATGTCAAATAACTCTTAAATAATAAAATCGCCAAATTTATTGACATATAGGGAAAATAGCTGTTATACACTCTAACTAGATAGAAACAAGAAATAAATTAATATATCTTAATATTCCAATTTAAAACAAACATAAATGATAATATGACACATATTGTCTAGTGTACATACAGTACTTAGCACCCTATTGATTTTCAGTAGCCGGGACCAGTTTCTGTGTTTTATGACCCTAGATAAACACTGATAGTGATCTCCTGATGAAAGCCAGAAATATAGAAGTACCATTATAGGTCATCGTGCCTCAGATCTGCCAATCTACTAGGAACGCCGATTAACCAGCTTTATCAGCCAATCAAATCTTAATAGTGTTGGTGGAACTGACCAACCAGGCAATGTTCATCCTCATTCATCAGTGGTTAGTCAAGTTCCCAGACTCGAAGAATACTCTTGTGAACGAGAATGGACAATGTTATGTAACCCACAAAATAAAACCGACTGCAGCTGTTGACCCCTATATGACCCATTCGTGAAAATGTTCAGTGACGAGCACGTGGTAGTTGGTTAAAGGAGGGATTCAGAAACAGAGAATGTCCTAAAAATAGATTTACTGATAAGAACTGACCACAGCAACGGTTGCTGGTCGGTCACCGACCTAGTATCATTTGTATAGAATTTGTACTAAGGTGTGTAATATAGCATCATTTAAAACTCAAAGGAGTTAATTAACACTGTTGTGATATGATGTACATGTTTAGGTAACATATGTTTTTGGTTGGATCAAGTATAATGAAACATAATCATGCTTTTAAGTAAGCAATGTAAGGATTAATAGCTTAACTGGAAACAATGTTCAACATCATATGCATTTCGGATGTCATAATTCTGCTGTTGACCTAACAGAAAATAATAGTAAATAATTTTGAATACTTGGCACTGTTATAGTTCAATTTTGAACTCTGAGCCATAACCTTTCGGACTAGTCCATTTTGGCGGGTAGACCATACTTTATTACGTTAGCATGTCATTATTTAATTATGTGATTCTTACATATATCTGTTTGTTATCGAATTACAGTTTAGTGCAGTCGGCAACGTTCAGGATTTCTAACCCGAAGTTCGATGGTTCAAATTCCCAATTCGCTCATATTTTTAATTCATTATTTTATGTTATTTAAAGAGTATACTATTTATAAACTAAAGTTTCTTCTTTTAACTAATCCGTGACAATGTGTTGATTCAATTTATTTCTCATTTTTACTTATAGCGATCGTTTCCATATTCCGAGTTTACTGACAACCTGTAAATACGTTCTACAATACACATGCAAGATCTAAAAATATTTTGAAATATGTAACAAATATGGCTTACCACATACTGTTATAACACGGATATTGCAAGTTATGTGCATTTATAAATAAAAAAATGTGCAAATATAAATTTTGGTATTTTGGTGAGATTCGAACTAGCCCTGGTCAGACAAAAGTTATTTTACAATGTATCAAGCGCTATACCGTTACGACCATTCAGACATATGGAATAGTTGGCCTTAATTCTATTACTTACATTTTTCTTTAAACCTATACTAACCTATATCGATTAATGGTTAAAACTTTAAAAGTGCAGTCACGGCTCAATGCTCGAAATCGAACTATAATATAAATCAATTGTCCTCAACATGGTGAAGGTGTCGCTCGTCTTATCTCATTTTTGAATTGATATTATCATGATTATACATGTAAGGTTGACAAAATCCCTAGTGATATATTTTCATGGTAATACTAAGTCTGTAATAAAAGAAAAAAGTTATTAAAATACAGTATTGTACATGTATTGGGCGGCACGAAATACCCAAATATACCCAAATATACCTTTATTAGTAAGAATCTTACCCAAATATTTGCAATTTTATAACAAACTAGCTTAAATAAACGCTACTACGCAGTTTAAGGAATAAAAAAATGTCAAATAGTAAGTTTTTTCGGTAAATAAACACTACTGAGTACAGTACGGAACCCGTATCCTGCCGACATGCGGCGTATATGGGTATCCGATAAATCTAACCCTATCTAGCTGGATATGTATGAATCTGGCCCATATCTTTGTCATTTTTATAATTTTCTACATCATTCCTTGAAATGGATTAAATACGATGTAAATAATAATTGTTTTAATTGATTACTAAGGACGCTAATTAATCCGACCAGTATCCTGTCGAACGGCGTTTTCCATAATATTATCACGTCGTGAAGATCACTTTGTCTCCTTTGACGATCTTCATGTGCGGATCCAGAGGGGTTCGGGACGTCCTGTCATAAGATTTCGATTTGTCAGTGTTTAAGTGTGTGTACTTATTTCTACTTATCATGTTAATTCATGTTCAGGCGCGTAGCTAGCCCTATAATCATGTGGATTTACGATTGTTTTAGGTGATCGGGGGCATGCTCCCCGGATTTTTTTGAAAACAATGGTGTAATCTGGTGCATTTGAAGCGTTCTCAAGGTGCTTTATTTAGTTTTTAAGATCATTATTTGTAAATAAACGATCTTATGTAAATAGAGTAGGCCTACTTCCCTGTTCAAAATAAAGCTAAAATATAAACCAAACATATTTACGAGTCCCATTTTATTATGTTCACAAAATTCTCAGATATCATACAGAAAGAACGTTGCTGCCTTGAAAAGGGACAGGCAACTAGACTTCTATTAGCGGCTAATAGAAGTGTAGTTGCCTGTCCCTTTTCAAGGCAGCAACGTTCTTTCTGTATGATAACATTGTCAGTCAATGTTCATATGTCTGTAGCTACTAGTAAGATCGCATATATTTTTTACCCTTCTTATAAAACTAAAACTACCTCTCATTTCAAGCTCTAGAGACCTACGTAGTAATTAGCACAAAAAAGGAACGGTTAGAACAGTGACATTTTCTAGTTTTCCGAGATGCGATCGGTGCATGGGAACGTTGCCACAGTGTCGTTGGTGGCGAGCTGCTTTTTACTTTGATCGCTCCGTATACTGGAATTCAGCCATAGTCACAGCTTTGTCCTCACCGCGGCACCAGTTACCATAAAACGCGGAAAACTTATCGTTCCGTAGCTATACAACTAAGTCGATGTATTGCTTATGTGAAAGTTTATTCGGTGGTCTAGCACCCTGAACCATGAACCAACCAGAAACTATGCAAAATGACGACAAATTAAAACCTCACGATGTTACACCTATATGTGGAATCGCCTTCTTGCTCTAGAAAGCACTTAAATGGAAGGTTATATATAAAGTTAAGTATGACACTTTAAAACATTAATGGCTCTTAATGAACTTAACAACCAGAGAATCCCTAGTTGCGGTTGTACTGAGACCAGTTTGTTAACGTCAAAGACTACTGTAACAACTACAGTATGGCAGGTTGGTAGTGTCACACAAACACAAACATTCTGGCGTAAATAACCGGCTCGATGTCTGAGTATATATCACAAGGCGAATTCTACAGAAATTTAGAATAAAGACACGATAAAGAATGAAGTAGTTTAAAATGAATTAAGTTCGAACTTTGACAAAGATTTATGTAGCGCCCTTTTCATGCTAATGCACGTTCAAAGGCACTTTACATGATTGTGTTTCAGCCACAAGGGCGCAGGTGCATCCTCTACCAGTGCAGATACAGCATAATCTGACCAGAGGGACAGACTGAGAGAAAGCCCCTGAAGGGAGAGAGATACATTAGATACAGACATGTCCGGCGCTGCAGAAGTGCGCATAGCTCTTATTTCGAATAGACAGCCTGGTTATAGCACCGATACACAGTTTCCTGGCACTTCCAGATACTTTGCAGACCACACGGCCAGATATAGCGGGAAATATTATAAAAAGTTCAGAAAATGTCAAGTTCCGATGCCAGGGCCCACGATTGACAGCCCAGTGCGTTACCACAAGGCTATTTCATTTCTATAGACTGGTCATACTCGTCCATAAAAATTATACAAAATGTTATAATTTCTCAATGAGAGAAGAGCTTTCGGTGTAATAGTTAGCTGTTATTGGTTGAAATCTAGTTCTGGAAAGCTAATTTAACTTCAATAAATTGTCGTATATATGTTTATAACTTCTTTGTTTAAATCCCTACCGTGGGGTATAGTTTTTCATCCGGGTATTTAATAAAAACAAGAATATAAAGTATCACTGTTGTCTTTCGAGGTATCCAAATTCCCGAATGAAAGTCTATTCCCCGGGACTCGGAGTCAATAAGGCCGGGCGGGCATAATATTGACTGGTGCATAAGAGTAGCGACTAAAAAATAAAATACATACATAACAGTGTATGTTAAGGGCCGCTGGGCGTATGAGCTGGGGTGGGGGCAGGAAACAAACCCCCAATGTTAGGACTAGTGGGTAACGTTAGTTTGCTGGAGCTCCATAACTCTTGGTTGTATTTTATATTTGATTTTTTTCAAGGAAGTGTCTTTTCTATAGACTGGTCATACTCGTCCTTGAAAATTATGCAAAATGTTATAATTCCTCAATGAGAGAAGACCTTTCAGTGGAAGAGTTAGCTGTTATTGGTGAGGATATAGTTCTGTTCTGGGAAGCTAATTTAGCTTCAATAAAGTGTTGTAAATTTGTTTATATATATGTATGTTTAACTTGACTGTGTGCATAAAACAGGCAACCATGTTTGAACAGGGTTGATGGATTGAAACAAATAAATATTACTAGTAATTCAAGTACAAATGTTAATATAAATGATTTATTTTCTTTGTAAATCCCTACATACATTGTTCACCAAGCACAAGTTAATGGGCAATGTTCAAATCGATTGCCCGGATCCGAGGGGTCAATTTTAGAGCAAATATGTGTCAAATCCTCGTAATTTTGTCCGGTGTCCGGAGTGGAGGGGTTCCGGATCCGAGGGGTAAAAACGTATTAAAACATGAATAAGAATATTCGGGACCAACAGATCCGCCCGGATTAGAGGGAAATCCGGATTGGAGGGGTCCGGATTAGCGGGGTTCCACTGTACATAGATACTAACTACAGGTCAACACATCTTACATTTCGTGCACACTGCGATCAGGTGAGGTATAATACGATCAAATTGACCTGATCCTCAAACCTTTTGTTAGCATAATTTAACAGTTTTTGTGTGTAATTAAATTTAACATTAATATAAATCTCCGGCACTTGAATGATTCCTCTCAAGAAGCTAACACATGTAATATATTCTAGCATTAAGGTCCAGTTACAAGTAAATTTGTTTGTACTATATATTGTAATCATTTAACAGACATTATAGCAGCAACATACAGTATGAAGCAGACCGGGCATTATAACAGTAACAGACATAATGAGGCAGACGTTATAGCATTAACAATATAGACACTATGAGGCATACATTATAATAGTAATAGACACTATGAGGCATATATTATAACAGTTATAGACACTGTGAGGCATACATTATAATAGTAATAGCCACTATGAGGCAGACATTATAACAGTAATATACACTATGAGGCATACATTATAATAGTAATAGACACTACAAGGCAGACATTATAACAGTAATAGACACTATGAGGCATACATTATAATAGTTATAGACACTATGAGGCATACATTATAATATTAATAGACACTATGAGGCAAACATTATAACAGTTATAGACACTATGAGGCATACATTATAATAGTAATAGACACTATGAGGCAGACATTATAACAGTAATAGACACTATATATATGAGGCATACATTATAATAGTAATAGACACTACGATGCAGACATTATAACAGTAATAGACACTATGAGGCATACATTATAATAGTTATAGACACTATGATGCAGACATTATAGCAGCAACACAAATTATGAGGCAGTCATTATGGCAGTAGCAAACATTATGAGGCAGACATTCTAGCAGTAGCAGACATTATGAGGCAGACATTCTTGCACTATAATTGAAACGCGACACATAAAATATTGTTTGAAAATAACATGTAATAGCAAAGTTATAAGCATTTTCTCGTTATATATGGATCATCCCTGAAGTCCATTATGTGTAAATATCGCTGGTTTAGAATTAGGAGGTCGCAAGTACAGAATCAAACTTTTCACAAAAAAGGAAAACGCTGTCTGTAAACAAATCATTACTTCTGGAAAACCAAACCTTTTAAATTTTACTTTGGCCAACATGACACTTCCGATTTTCATGAAAATAGGCTCATAAGAAGCGCCTCGAGGTGCAGATTTCAAATATGCCGCTGGGCCGCTAGAACGCTAGAACGCTAGGCCGCTAGGCCGGCAACTTCACAATTTTTTATTTTTTTTTTCGACTGCCAACTTTGTTAGGCCGCTGGATCGCTAGGCCGCTAGGCCGCTGGGCCGCTAGGCCGCTAGGCTGCTAGGCCGCTAGGCCGCCAACTTCACATTTTTTTTTTTTTTTTTGGACTGCCAACTTTGTTGGGCCGCTGGATCGCTAGGCCGCTAGGCCGCTGGGCCGCTAGGCCGCTAGGCCGCTAGGCCGCTAGGCCGCCAACTTCACAATTTTTTTTTTTTTTTTTTTTTTTTTTGGACTGCCAACTTTGTTGGGCCGCTGGATCGCTAGGCCGCTAGGCCGCTGGGCCGTTAGGCCGCTAGGCCGCTAGGCTGCTAGGCCGCTAGGCCGCCAACTTCACAATTTTTTTTTTTTTTTTTTTTTTTGGACTGCCAACTTTGTTGGGCCGCTGGATCGCTAGGCCGCTAGGCCGCTAGGCCGCTGGGCCGCTAGGCCGCTAGGCTGCTAGGCCGCTAGGCCGCCAACTTCACAATTTTTTTTTTTTTTTTTTTTTTTTGGACTGCCAACTTTGTTGGGCCGCTGGATCGCTAGGCCGCTAGGCCGCTGGGCCGCTAGGCCGCTAGGCTGCTAGGCCGCTAGGCCGCTAGGCCGCCAACTTCACAATTTTTTTTTTTTTTTTTTTTTTTTTTGGACTGCCAACTTTGTTGGGCCGCTGGATCGCTAGGCCGCTAGGCCGCTGGGCCGCTAGGCCGCTAGGCCGCTAGGCCGCTAGGCCGCCAACTTCACAATTTTTTTTTTTTTTTTTTTTTGGACTGCCAACTTTGTTGGGCCGCTGGATCGCTAGGCCGCTAGGCCGCTGGGCCGCTAGGCCGCTAGGCTGCTAGGCCGCTAGGCCGCCAACTTCACAATTTTTTTTTTTTTTTTTTTTTTTTTTGGACTGCCAACTTTGTTGGGCCGCTGGATCGCTAGGCCGCTAGGCCGCTGGGCCGCTAGGCCGCTAGGCTGCTAGGCCGCTAGGCCGCTAGGCCGCCAACTTCACAATTTTTTTTTTTTTTTTTTTTTTTTTTGGACTGCCAACTTTGTTGGGCCGCTGGATCGCTAGGCCGCTAGGCCGCTGGGCCGTTAGGCCGCTAGGCCGCTAGGCTGCTAGGCCGTTAGGCCGCCAACTTCACAATTTTTTTTTTTTTTTTTTTTTTTTTGGACTGCCAACTTTGTTGGGCCGCTGGATCGCTAGGCCGCTGGGCCGCTAGGCCGCTAGGCCGCTAGGCTGCTAGGCCGCTAGGCCGCTAGGCCGCGAACTTCACAATTTTTTTTTTTTTTTTTTTTTTTTTGGACTGCCAACTTTGTTGGGCCGCTGGATCGCTAGGCCGCTAGGCCGCTGGGCCGCTAGGCCGCTAGGCTGCTAGGCCGCTAGGCCGCTAGGCCGCCAACTTCACAATTTTTTTTTTTTTTTTTTTTTTTTTGGACTGCCAACTTTGTTGGGCCGCTGGATCGCTAGGCCGCTAGGCCGCTGGGCCGTTAGGCCGCTAGGCCGCTAGGCTGCTAGGCCGCTAGGCCGCCAACTTCACAATTTTTTTTTTTTTTTTTTTTTTGGACTGCCAACTTTGTTGGGCCGCTGGATCGCTAGGCCGCTAGGCCGCTGGGCCGCTAGGCCGCTAGGCTGCTAGGCCGCTAGGCCGCCAACTTCACAATTTTTTTTTTTTTTTTTTTTGGACTGCCAACTTTGTTGGGCCGCTGGATCGCTAGGCCGCTAGGCCGCTAGGCTGCTAGGCCGCTAGGCTGCTAGGCCGCTAGGCCGCCAACTTCACATTTTTTTTTTTTTTTTTTTTGGACTGCCAACTTTGTTGGGCCGCTGGATCGCTAGGCCGCTAGGCCGCTGGGCCGTTAGGCCGCTAGGCCGCTAGGCTGCTAGGCCGCTAGGCCGCCAACTTCACAATTTTTTTTTTTTTTTTTTTTTTTTTTGGACTGCCAACTTTGTTGGGCCGCTGGATCGCTAGGCCGCTAGGCCGCTAGGCCGCTGGGCCGCTAGGCCGCTAGGCTGCTAGGCCGCTAGGCCGCCAACTTCACAATTTTTTTTTTTTTTTTTTTTTTTGGACTGCCAACTTTGTTGGGCCGCTGGATCGCTAGGCCGCTAGGCCGCTAGGCTGCTAGGCCGCTAGGCTGCTAGGCCGCTAGGCCGCCAACTTCACAATTTTTTTTTTTTTTTTTTGGACTGCCAACTTTGTTGGGCCGCTGGATCGCTAGGCCGCTAGGCCGCTAGGCCGCTGGGCCGCTAGGCCGCTAGGCTGCTAGGCCGCTAGGCCGCCAACTTCACAATTTTTTTTTTTTTTTTTTTTTTTTTTTGGACTGCCAACTTTGTTGGGCCGCTGGATCGCTAGGCCGCTAGGCCGCTAGGCCGCTGGGCCGCTAGGCCGCTAGGCTGCTAGGCCGCTAGGCCGCCAACTTCACAATTTTTTTTTTTTTTTTTTTTTTTTGGACTGCCAACTTTGTTGGGCCGCTGGATCGCTAGGCCGCTAGGCTGCTAGGCCGCTAGGCTGCTAGGCCGCTAGGCCGCCAACTTCACAATTTTTTTTTTTTTTTTTTGGACTGCCAACTTTGTTGGGCCGCTGGATCGCTAGGCCGCTAGGCCGCTAGGCCGCTAGGCCGCTAGGCCGCTGGGCCGCTAGGCCGCTAGGCCGCTAGGCTGCTAGGCCGCCAACTTCACGCTGCTAGGCCGCTAGGCCGCTAGGCTGCTAGGCCGCCAACTTCACGCTGCTAGGCCGCTAGGCTGCTAGGCCGCCAACTTCACGCTGCTAGGCCGCTAGGCCGCCAACTTCACGCTGCTAGGCCGCTAGGCTGCTAGGCCGCCAACTTCACGCTGCTAGGCCGCTAGGCTGCTAGGCCGCCAACTTCACGCTGCTAGGCCGCTAGGCCGCTAGGCCGCCAACTTCACGCTGTTAGGCCGCTAGGCCGCTAGCCTGCCAACTTCACGAACATAATATTCGATTAGAATTGCAGTAAAAGGATAGATTTATATTGGATTATAATTTCAGGAAATGGAAACGTGTACGTTTGAATTTCAGGTTACAATTGCTCTTATATGTCATTGGATAAATATTAATTTGAGGGACGGCACATGTGTTCCAGCACTAAAATATTTGAATTTATTTGGGGTTCGCATCCTAAACCGTAACGTTACGGTAATCATACTAAAATCCAAATTGGAAATTCGAAGCTTAGTTTTTGCGTATAGATAACAGAATATTGATGAGATTTGTTTTACGCATTATAACTAATGTCAAAAATAATGATAATGCTTTTTGAATTCAAAGTAACAGAAACATTTTAGATCAGACGAGATATAGCATTTTACCGAAAACTGTTAACATTAAAGTTGTGTTTACTGTATTTGCGAAGGTATTGCTATTATATATAACTTCTATGTCATTAATAAAACTGTTCAGTATATTTTGGCGCCTATAAGTAATATGCATTTAGAAAAATAATTCCCTTTACAAATCTCTTCTGCACAACCGCTCGCAACCCTACTGCTTATAAAATTGTGGATAATATTTCATACTTTTACTATTCTCTAATGCCACATACACGTAATATATCAGTCGGTATTTGACGGAAATAATTATTTCTTTAAAATATTTATATACATCTTAAACGTAAAATGTTTCCAAAGGTTAAATATCGTGGTTTGTTTACGTTAAATATATAGTACAGATTGATTGTGTCTGGAAATGTTAACATCAAATTCAGCAATGAAACTTCACCGATATACACATTGTAATCTGTACATTGACTTTGATGAGCGTTCCGCTATGCGCGTTTTGCACAGCCAATATCTTATAATAATTTTACATTTCCACCCTAAGCAGTTTTATACTCAATTAAATTTTGGAATTTGAAATATGTAAAGCCATTCATGCTTCTTGAAGACAAGGTAATGAAGCACAATGTAATCACAGTGCGCAATACACAATCGAACAAGAATATGAAAGTCAACATCTTGGTATGGCTAAGAATGTTTAACATGAAATGCTTGAATATCCTTGCTTATCCGTCGTCCAATCAGAGTTGTAACTTTAACTTATCAACGGTTCAATAACGAAAATACACGAGGATTAATATGCGCCATGTCAAATGTTCTGAGCTATAAACAAACTTACGCTAATCATTTGGCAAACGATTGACAAACAACAATTTATCAAATAATGATACTTGTCAGAACACACTTATACAAATACATATAAAGTATAACATAACCAATATAATGATATGATCAAAGTTAATTTACGTAAATATTTCCAAAATATCTGACACAATGGAACACACACACGCGCGAATGTAAGCAATTAATCAACAAACGCTCGTAAATGTTTGTTTTGAAATCAGGAAGTAACATTATCAGCAGCGTATTAAAATAGAACCCCGTTAACAATAACTCAACGCATAACGATATTACAAAAACATTTAATTTCTTCAAATTTAGCGCGTTATGATGCCTATAAATCATGCTTCAGGCTCCATTATACATATTTAGACTACGTCTGAATACTTACATTATTTATAAATATGTCATTATATACTGAAATGCATTTTGCAAGGTAGTTATTGAATATTACTTCATGTTTTGTAACTTTGTTTTATTGTTCTTCCCATAGAAGCTATTACCGTATTTAATAAATGTTAACGTAACCTTGATAACGTTCGGTACAAGGGTGACTGAAACATGGATATGTTGAAATCATTGTAAATATAGCCTGTAAGATATACAACATATCGAGGAGTTAGAGCCAAATCCTGCTATGTGCTATTTCCTTATGTTTTCAGCAGAGCAGTTTTTAATAACCATTTGTTAAGATGTGGTTATTGTTAAAGTTAAACTATTAAATTATGTAGACAGTTGAATACTTTAAACCCTAATATGAAATATTTGTGAACATTGTAAGGAATAATGTGATTTAAATGCCAAAATATTTTTGGGTTTTCAAACCCTCACTCAATGATACAATTTGACATTTGCCAGATCCAAATGTAATACGATATATATATGTGGCAAGCAGCTGATGATAAAATAATGGGAAACCTGTCCACACTATACCACGCTTATTTACACTAGACCGGTAGGCAAATCCACTTTCATCCTGATACCAAAACATTTAAAATGTCAAACCATATTATTGTCATATATATGTATATGGAGTTTACGATAAACGTCCATGTGATGAAAATTTCAGAAACTTTTTATCATATTCAGTGATGAAATCCTCTGGTATCATATAAATTGATGTTTGTGGACTAACAAAAAACATCAAGAAAATATTATATGGTTCATGGTCTGATTAAGCTTAAATGTCAGTGTAAATCAGAATATCATTCAATGCTCAAATTGCTTCCGTAACAGATGTAGCATTTTGGCATATAAAATGTAAAGGAAATGTGACTTGAAAACATAAACATTATGCAATTGCGATTGTAAATACACGTATATAGGATAATGACCAATACGGTTATGTACTATAATTGCAGTTCACCATGGCCACAAGCTACGAAACCTTTAAAATTAATTACGAAAGTCAGTGTTCACTGTGATATCCATCACTGTATTCATATACAATTAGAATTACATGCCGTAATTAATAGTTTTAAATGAATTTATAAATGTCATGTCGTAATTAATACAGTTTTTCATAAATTTATAAATTCATTAAAAACTTTAATATTTACGGCTTGTAAATTAAAATTTAAAATCTGTTGGTATGTTTGAATTACAAGCAGGTACATTATTGATTATATAGTTTGGTCTAACAAAGGTCTTCAGCAAACAGTTATTGCTTTTCACACCGGAAATCATAAAATATTTACACATATTGTACATAATTAGTGCACACAAGCATTTTGTTAGTCTTGGACTGCAAGCAAGTACTAAAAAAAGAACGAAACAATTATATTTCTGATACTAACACTGTATTACGGAATGCTAATTTCACGATGTAACACCCAACATGCATAAACGTAACAAAGACATTTCTCTCATGGCGGTTTACAAATTATCTGTATATTTGGTAACAGCGGGACCTAACTTGATTGATATACAAAACAGGCTAGTTCAACGGAGCGATTAATTTTGTTCAGAGAAATATAACCGTAATGAGGTGTGAAAGCTGGTATATCATTGCAAACTGGAAACATCTATACCACACTTGTAATTAATCAGGTGGTTTATGGAGAACAGTAACCGTGCACTCTAGATGCTTTCGTTATGCTGCTATGATATGCGCACAACGTTTGCTTTGCAAGTAGTTGTACCTAGTAATTCGAAGTCACTGCGCATGTGCAAATGGACCGTCCTCTTCGTTAAGCTCGTGCAAGCCAAAACGTTTGGTTCGAATAATGGAATATCAGTTAACCAACAGTCCTTTATTTAAGGATATTCCTTATTAAATGTTATCGTCCATTTGGCCATATACAAAAAGTATGTGTACCGTGTTCAGCTTATATGCAATGTATAGGTATTCGTGTTAGCTTATCCAGCAATACTACAATTTGAGAGCATGTCTAAATTGAAGCATATCCTTCAGGTAACAGTTTCGTGTCATTATAATCGAGGGATTTGTTTCGATCAGGATGACGAAGGGATGTTAACTACACTCAACCAAATTCCTAACCGGTCACTTAACATAGTATCAAGATTTCTGTCACTAAATTATTTAAAAAGTGTTTTATCAGTTTTAAATGTATGAGCTATGTGGATACAACATAAAAATAAAAAATAATGATGAGTCTATTATTAATAAACATAATTGTTGACTCTTATAAAACAACCCCCAAAACTAGAAATCACATATTAATAGCATTAAATGCATAATCAGTAACCCCTTTAAATTTAATTAAATACAATACATAATATGTTTATATTGACAATTAGACAACAATTTAGCCAGTTGCAAAGTTTCACTGTTAAAGGTCGTTTAGTTGACGAGAAAAAACAACTATAAAATCATCGACTTGTGATATTTATCTTGATTTTTGATAGTTACAATGTTATTCACCATAGGTATTCAGTGTCGCCTGAAAAGTTCAAGTGCATCGATAGGTTGCTCTAATTGAAGCACAGAGAAGACAATTGATAAAAGAAACAGTGCATGAAATTTGACTTAGCTATCACCCCGTGGTGCCATTGAATTGAGACTTTTATTTTGTTCTATTTTCAATTAAAAGGGAGGTAATTTCAAATTCTTGAACTTAAAAGCTAGTTTTTTTATAACGTGTAATTATTTTAGAAATGTTAACTGTTTTTATGTTTTGGCAATCGTCATTAAGTGGCATTGTGTATATTTTGTTACATTTCCAATGACAAACGTTGCATTACGCATCAAAAACCTTTTTGTGAACAATGGGCAATAACTCGGCATAGTTGTCGACACTGTGTAAAACAAAAATTTTAATTTGATAAGAAGCATAAAGACAATGGAGTTAAAATCATGATCAATATTTCTCTATTGTTGTGTACAAAAATCTATCAGTTTGAAAAGTGACCGATTAGGAATTTGGTTGAGTGTATGTGAATGATATTGTGTTCGTTCCGCAATTCATTTGATTTATTGTAAGAACACGGTTAAGCCTCTAGACCTTTGACTAAGTACGCTTAATGATGGGTGTTTGTCACCATCAGAAAATAATTAGATGGTAGCACGTTCTTGAGGCTAGGTCAAAATTATTGAAACGTGCACAGTTGAGCAGAAAACACAACATAAAAACAACACCGACCATAATTATACGACAAAATGCCCAAAACACAAGTAAACGAGAAAATGAACTTCTCAGTTAAAAGTTCAAGTTTCAGCTGTAGAAAGGTCAAATGCCCAAGTCAGTTCAAGTTAAGATAACCAGTGGTAGCAGTACCACTAGAGAATTATCAAGTATGATTACAATAATTATATGGCTTTTGATTTCCTTCTTGTCGCAGGTCATATCATGAAGTCGGTACCCGGTAACAATTATTGGTTCTCAGTGTATCGAGATTGCCTCGTGTCTTGATAAACTGATCTCAATGCAAGTATGGCGAAATGAAACCATGAAAATACGCTACATGGCATCATGTTTACATCTTTCGCTAAACGAGTGTAATTTCTAGAACATATAATAACATTGGAATAATTGTATTTATTGTCTAGGGCATGGAATGTAGGATACACTTTCCAACATACTTATTGTTACATGTTAGATTGTTACTGAATGAATTACTAGCATGTGATAATCGTAAATATAAACCGACAATATTGGACAGTAACGGTCTACATACAAGATTGTACAGATAATAACAAATCAGATAGGGAATGCACAATTCGACAGAGACACAGGCGAGCATGAAATGCACATAACGGAACACACAACAGAAGACATAGCCGAGCACGAAATGCACATAACGGAACACACAACAGACGAAAACTGAAATACCACTACAAGCACCGGTCACAATGACAAACACACAATAAAAAGAAGAAAAAAAGAAAAATAGGGAGTGCATAGAGGTCACAAACAAGAACACTATTCGAACTAATTGCTAGCTTTGCATGATCGGTCTACATGACGACTATCACTAAGATAGGAAATAAGTCCTTTAAATTCCGCAAAAGGAGAGGATATTTGACAAAAGAAGCCAGATAAAAACGCCATAATGGATTTGATGTCATAAAAGTTAATTACCAACGTAGCTTATCCTACGTAGTGTTTTCCAATTACTAGTACCATCAAAGCTTTACTCATAGTTTACTTGCTTGGTGTGCTATTCAGTATTTACAATTATTAGATGAGTCGTATCCCATAATTTATTGTACATTGTAGTTCACAGTATCATTACATGCGAATATACAATGAAGCTGAGTGATCTTAGTACATAGATCGGTGCAAATGTGTTATCTATGTAGTTCATTCGGTCCTCTTTGCTTGAGTAGAAATATTGATAATTGCCTTTCAAAGTTTACATACATCGATCTCCTGAACAAAATTCTCGAATTAACAATCTGTAGATATTTGAAGTGCGTTTGATAATATCAAATTGTATCAAAAACTCTATGATATTAAGGCGCATATGGCCAATGGAGATACAATGTTATATTCGAATTGTAACATGTCGATGTTTTGTGCGACGTTAAGCTTAATACTCACCAATAACGTACATATGTAAGTAAAATTGATACCATAGAAACGATCGAAACGACGACCGCAATACACCAACTAAATATAGAGCAGGCGTAGGAGTAACACTGGCCATAACATGTCTAGCAGGAAGGTGAAAAATCATACGGAAAAGTGTCAGTTTTCGTCGGCATTGTCAGTGGAGACAAATCACAGAATCGGATCTTGATGTTATTATCCAGGGATAGTATGAGTAATGTTGCCTTCTCAGGTCAGTTTTGAAGGAAATTTGTGAACAATACGACAAATCTAAAAACCATGTCAATCTGTCGCAGTACAATTGACATCTGTATTCCCAACACTTACAAATGAGCACGTTCGTTTTCTTTATCAAGCGTCTGTAGATAGAGATGTTGCAGACGACAATTTCATCTGAATATGTGTAATTAAGTTGTGTATCCATGATTGATAATACGGATTTGCAGGGTAATGTACAAGACATATAACTGGTCACGTGCTATTGTTTTATTAAATGGAACATGTATGGTACTAGTGGCAGACTGAAATTCTAACTATGTACAACAACCACTCAGACCAAGTATAATTGTATGTTCATGTGTCGGCAGAAATACAAAAAAAACATGAATGATTCGATAAGAGTCATATCATTACTCTTTTAAACTCTAGAATTCAACAATTGAGACTTCCTAAACACGAAAGCAATTGTGGTATTGACGTCAATAACCCATTAATTTTTAGTCTCAAATGAAGACAAACGTGTTTGATATGCTTTGTTTTATATCTGAATAATGTTTTCTAATTGCTTTATAATTGTGGAATCTCATGATAATAGAAAAAACAATTACCAATATACTAACCGAATACACTAATGACATTACGAGATGATATTTCCGAGAATCGCATGTAACGTCACGTTTACCAATTGAATATGATTTAGTATTCCAACTTCAACAAATGACTCAATAACCTTCACGTAACATCGACTTACGCTATTGCGTGTGAAGGAACACAAGAGTAATTGAAGTCACCTCATAAATATGTCAGAGAGGTTTAATCGAAATAAACATTGATATACAAATTACAAATAAATGTACCATTGATTAACTCGTCCTACTTTTCATTACAATAATAATTTTGAACAACGCTATACATAATTATGTAATGTATTTTCGGTCTGATGTGATGGATATTTTGCGCTGTGCAGTAAGGTAGCATGGTATATTGTATTTGTGCATAAAACTATTAACGCAACATGTATATGGCAAATGTATAACCAGCGCACAACTGCACACACAAATATCCTTTTATAATATAATGTTTTATTACGGTGAAGATTCTTATCAATAGTGAGATGGTGCATGGTTATTCAAACGCGTGTTTTGTCTATTTGGACCTGAGGTTAGACAAACATAATGATCATCCAATCAAATTTATCGGCACTCGCAGCAATTTATTAAGCATTTTAATGAACTGTATCATGTAAAACTTCAATGACCTTGCAAACCGAAAGAAGACAACTGGTAATGTTGTTTGTAAGAATGATATACAATTTAGCAAGTGTCATCGTGTGTGATTTTATTTACACGAGGAAGATTTGAAGTGAAAGTTCTGTCATGTTTTAATAATTTATTATATTCATAGTTATTTTTCGTTTTACTTCAATGTAAATGTAATATATTATAATGCTATGTTTACTGTATCCAACAAATTTCAATTCTGAGAAAAAAGACTTGCACTATTCCACTATAGAATAGACTCATTGTTCTTAAGATATACCAGTTTTTGTTCTAATCCGCATTGTACTTTTAAAGATATTTAATGTTCATGGGAGCCAAACCCGCAAACTATATGACTATACCAAGTAAAATAACATTTTGCGCTGCACACGTTGTTCGCAAAATAACGGCAAATGAATGCACCATATGCCCTTCCCTAACCCTGATTAATTACTAGACGCAAGATGATTCCCGCTCACAGTGTAATCCTAAGTAAACTAATCGACGTCTCCTTTCTCATTATGATTTCACTGCTCTGAACAAATCACACGCTGATCTTTCCTGCTTTACACATTTATCACTTCGAACCCGCTGTTATATAATATTTTCGTAGTTTTGAACATGTCTTAAGATTTGTTCTTTGATATATATCATGTATGCACAGTACATGTATTTTCGATATAGATTGTCAAGTGAATATCGAGGACGATCACCTTAACCAGTACTAATGTGGCAACATCGATCACATCGCACCAGAATCCGGTTGCTATATAGATAACACCATTTATTATATTTACGACAAAAGAACTTTACACTATTGTTACACGCCAATTATAGCGCTGTTGTGAAACTAATCATATAGTGGGATGCGAACCCGTACTGTAAGGCGCTATCGCCTAGCAATGCTAAGTATGATCGTATTCTAACACTCGGCTATCGTAACGACCCCGGACAGAGGTTGTGCAAAAAGCAACCACTCAGTTTACTCTTTTTTAGTAATCTCAACTTGCGTCTATGTATGCGATATATAAACTTATATGGGGCTTGTATAATGACCTTGCATTCCAGTCAATGTCAAAGCAGACCTACATGGTTAATTGGTTCGAAGACGAATGATGTTCCATTCTGGAAACAAATAGTCGAAGGAAAATGCCAATGTTTCTGAGAGGGTTTGCTCATAGCTTAGAATTGATCACTTCAATTAAAGATCAAATTGTTTGGAGTAGGATGTCGGCAAGATTGCCACGATTCTATGTTTGTCTCTTCTAAGTGCATTCTTTTAATGTGCAGTAATGTCAAATATTAAAAGATGTCTTGAATAAATAAAGGATGTTTGTTTGATTAAAATTGTATCACTACAAGATGAGATATTAACCATATTCAATCAAAACAAACAAATATTCCATTTATGTTATGCTTATCTATGTCATCACTGGTACTATTTATGCCATATTATCACAGTGGTTAAGCTGCGTATGAATATGTTATTCAATTCATATTTTTCAATTCAAAATCTGCCATCTTGGAATATGGTGATTATGTGAAAACAACTTTTTGAGAATTTTGCATCATATCATACACGAGCGTATAGGAAATAGTCTAACTAAGAATTCAACCCCCACATGACATGTTTCCGTTCAGTAATTAAAAAGTTACGGACAGTTTAGTGTTGAGTTTTTGTTAAAATTTAAGTAGTCCCTGTGAGAGGCGGAGCTTATATCAGTCACATTGTAGGTGATAACCAGTGACTGATAAAGGTTTTATTTCACTGATAGAACTCAATATCTCATCACTTAGCATTAAATAATCACATCACAACTATTGCATGTGGGCATGTATTGAAACCTCTAAAATCATGTTTTTGGAACGTTTAGATAATATTGTTATTGGATACTCAAATCGTTAAAATAGCGTAATGGTTTCAATAAATCAGAATAATGACAGATTGAAACACCGCAATCACAGTTACTACAATTACATGTTTTAAACATTAATCACATTAGCAATGAATTTCGCCGTTCATAGAGATAACAAACATACTAATTATTTTTAATTATAACAAGATGAAGTGATTACTAAACTTAATGTGAATGTTTTTAAAGTGAAGTACATGTAGTTGTTAGTGAAATAATTTTCAAGTAAGACAATCGTTTTCCGCGGACAGCAGTCGGAAAATAAATTTAGTTTAACCCACATAGCATCAAAGGCTAGCTTATTATACTAATGTGATTTCCAGAACTCGTTTACATTTGTATTTGCTGTTTTTGTGAAACACTTCTGATACCATTTGAATAAGTCCGAGTATATAACTATTTGTACCGTTGTCTTACATCGGTGAATTAGTCTACGCAGTCCGATTGTATTGCTGAACTTATTACAAGCTCGAATTGATTCTTTTATAGGTAACTAAGTAACTGCCGTTACTGTCGGTACCAATAATTATTGAGGTAGACAAGATAGGACCACCAAGATTGTATACATCACGTCTAAAGGCAATAAGTCTATGACTTAAATGATGTGGTAGTAAGGATAAAGCACTTATCGTATGTTAGTACCACATTGCAATAAGTTACAACAGTCGATTCTTTATGTGTCTGAGAAGTGTTCATAGTCGAGGTTTACTTAGTATTATTGGACCGTATGCACATAATTAAGCAAACTGTCTGTAAATAATTAAAGGTCGGTATTGTACACGCATATTTCTAGTATACCGGTATTACATTTTTTGGAAACACTTCATCGCCGTTGTACTCACAATAACACTATTTAATTACAATACATTTTGTAGATATTAAATGAATTCGCCTTGCTTCCAATATTATAACTGGAGATTGCTGATCGTATAAACAGACACTATTGATCCTTAATTGCCAGGAACACAAACAAAATGCTTTTCTATCATGCTCCCCCATATCATGTAATCATTTATAATGACAGAAGTATAGGCATTAATCATATTTGCAAACAGTATTGTTTGTAATAAGTTATAATCAATTATACCCCTGTTAATTCAATTTACCCCTTAAAAATAATTCACATATCGTGTTTTTTTTATCTCTGCTGATACACCAGAGGTTGAATATAGTTTATGCAATATTTAGAATATCAGATAGATCTACTGTGAGTCTATTCTGGCTGTCAAAATAATGATTGGTTCAGTTTATTAGATTGTCTTTGAATCTGTTTAGCCTATAACATCCGCATTTAACTATCTTAGACTGGATGGGTACGTTTGTTTTGGTCTCTACTATATTGGCGGAAATACACCAGTATTTTTCCGTATAATCCGTAATTTTATAATTAATGTGAACAGTTAAAGTGAGGTGTATCAAGTATAACACCAAATGTTTGTAGTAAAGTATTAGATTTTCCTCTAGGAAATAAGACAGAATCGTTTCATGTTTCAAATTTACAAAACTTGTTTGTCTTTTAAATACAATATGTTACGACAATGGTATATCTAGACAACATTGTAACTATCGTATTTATTCTATTTCGTATTTTAACTTTCACATTGTTAGTACCAATCCTGTGATTTATTTTATTAAACGGATTGAGTAGCAATTCGTATAATCTGACCCTACAACGACGATGCATCATCAGATTGTTAAATTCACATTCATTTCGTTATGTTATCATGCGCAGTATGCACATTATCATACGGTTATTAGCCTACTATCATAAACTGCACATTCAAGTGCATTGATAATTTCATTCAAATATGTTCCGCTTGGCATGATGATTTCTATTTTCATCATTTAAATGCAGCCAAGTCATAAAAGCAATAAGTAATTAAAGCATCGGTTAAATGTAGAACAATGTTCGATCGAGTGAATACTATCAAATTTCGATATAAATTTAGTAAATAAATTAAAAATCAATTACATTTTAACACGGAATGTATTAACAATATTATCAAATGGTAGCACTTGAAACGGTTGTTGATAACAAAAATATCTTGCGAAAGTTAGTACGCTTCCGTGCCTGTCGCAGATGCACGTGTCAATAAAATCATCTAACTAGTACATTCTAGTCGGTAGACCAATTTTCGCTTCGTGGTAATACACTATTTAGCAAAAACAATTACTTATTACGGAGCTTTTGGGGATAACGTTTGTGCTAACATAACCGTTGGTTATTTGTCATCTTGGTGCTTAATGTTTAATCAGTTATGCTATGCATGCTGTCATATCACTTGTGATTGGGGAATACTGTGACCTTGTGGTGTTTGCTGGTCGCATAATAATGAGAACATTTTAGAAGCTACGTGAAATCACCATAGTATAATAGGATACGGCCTTATCCACTTTCATGTAATCAGTTATTCGCCTCTATTGGATTGCTCGTATCAATATCAGTGTCCATGATATGAAACCCTCCTAAATAATATCTCATAGATACCTTAAATAATAAAAGGACTTCAACAATCTCGTAAACGTTTTATAAAATATTGTAGTATGACTGACTGAAAGCACAGGCTGCCAGATCAAGGTGTCCTTGCTTGATAGCAATTCAGTTCCATTTTTCTTGTGACTTGTTCTGTGATTTTCCTGTTTGTGTTTATTACGTGCTCTGTACTTTCTGTTGAGTGTTGCCTTCTGATTTGTTTAACGGCGAGGGGAAAGCTATATCCTACATGTAGACGTCGTTGTGCTAACAGATTATGCAAACACAATAGCATGATATATCGAACTTGTCACATTACTTGCATATTAATATTGCATCTTGCGCATACTTATGCATTTGGTTATATGGCAGGATATCATGACGTAATATTGTTTGTGTCACCATTTGTGTTGCAGTCATATCATAGCAACTAACACTTATAAAAGTTCTTAATTATCGTAGAGTAGTCATCAAAGCTACTCGTTAGAAGTGTTTCTCTCCGTAAGTCATGTAGTTCTAAATGATCACAATGTTTTTTTTGCATTTACAATGTCAATGTATGCATGTGTCTCTTAAACTTAATGCCGCAAAGTGTTTCCATGCACCATACATATTGTAAAAATGTACACGTTGCATCACCTCCGCTGCTTGCATCACTAAAGGCCTGTAGGAAACTGTTCAAAGGGTCAATCAAATGGCTGAAGACGTTTGTTCATTTGTCACTGAACATAAAAATATGTCGATTAGGAACAAATCTTCATTAGCAACCGTGCATAGTCGCATCATGAAACACCGCGGAGAAATCGTTAACAATAATAAGCAGTTATGCTTTGCAGGAAACCGCCTACCACATGAAACAACTGACTTTGTGTTACAGCAAGAAAATATACAACACTCGATCAATCAAACTGAAATAATAAAACTAGCATCTTAGATCATTAGTCATACTATTTGGTTGTGCAGGCTGAAGTTTCAAACAATGGCAGTAAAGCACTTGAAAGAACAACTAATCAACGTAAAATACCATACTGCAAAGAAACATAATTTATTAAATACGTAGTGAATGTTATACAATTATACGATACTGCAAAGAGATTGGCTTTATGCATCAAATGTAAATTAATATAATAATACTATTAACAAAGTAGCCTGTTGCGATATACAAATGACATGTACACAGTACACGGTGGCATAATAAATTATGTTCAAACGGCCGTATAATGGAATCAAACATCGGAAGATTGTATTTTCAGACACTAGGTGATAGCTTTGTTTTGTTCCTGTCGTATTTCAATCCAATGAATGTGTATAACAATTGCAATGAGCGTATGGAAACATTTAAATAACTGGTAAATATTATGGACTTAACACATGATGTTGCAACCTGATTTAGCCGTATGACTCTGATGTTGGTATTGCGACCATATTGTGTTGTTCAAGAAATACTACACTACAGTTGCATTGTTAGTACAATGTGTTTTACTATTTAAAGGATACATGTCATGTGTTATATTTACCAATTGCTGAAATGGTTTCCCATCGATACACTATGTGTATTTGGTAATCCTATGAAAATATTCATAACACGTTTCGGTACAAGTTGATTCAATATATATTCACATTGATACTTACATGTATATATTCTAGTAAAAAGTTGTATTTACGTCATTGCTGGACAATCTAATGGACGTGTAAAAACGTTAATGTGATGCAATAGCAATACGTAAAAAAGAAAGCAAAGCAAGCAATCGTAATAAACGCGAAAAACGTTAATATACTTAGTAGTCAACAAATATTATTATTGGATTGGTGGACTATTAAAGTAAAGCCATGTAAACTACACAAAAGGCGCGAGAGTATTATATGGCACTTCTTTGGAATACTAAACATTCGACTTACACATTGTAATCAATGTTCTACAGTTCTTTGTATCAAAAACTAATCATTTGTATCTCGTGAGGGAAAAAGTAAGGAACGTCGTACTATTCTCGACAAATCTTCTATCCGATTATGATATAATTATATCAAAATTGTTCCAGTATTATGAATTTATGTCTCACGGGAGTAGTATCATTCCATAATACAGATATTATAATTATGATACAAATTAATGATATTTTATTTCAAAAACAAGATACCTCAAGTGTATTGTACATGAAAGCTGTGTATATTTCGGTAACGTACACAGTGTATTAAACACACACATGTGATAGTCGTTCCACAGATCTTGGCCAGTATTCACGAAGCATCTTAGCAGAACACATTTCTTAAAAGTGTATCACCTAAGCAAGAAGATCAACATGCTTAATATTTTACTTAGTTTTGAGGCATCATGTAAACAGCTACTATAATCACCAAGAAAACACGGATTATTTTTCAAATTGAGGGAAACTTGAGCTGCACAAATTATTGTCTTAAGTCAAAATATTGAAGTTTTTACTTAAGATGCTTTGTGAATACCAGCCCTGAGAATCTGATCACGTAATTAGGAAAAACAATGTAACAATACAAAGGGTTAAAAATATAGTATTTGTTAGAAAAACAAATTCATAGGGATTTTATGAAGTTCTAGTTTGTGTTCGTACAGGTGCTCGTTGAGAATTGTTTACAAAACGACTGCTAACATTTCTGAAATTATTTTGGTGTTTGGATTGTGAATTCAAAACAAATCATCATCAGTTCGTGTGAGCTAGCTAAGAATATTTTATGTCAGGTTAACATCGTATTTTGTTTGACATACAACACACAGACACGTGAGTACTAAGTGTTATGCCAACAATGACAGTAACGTTGCATGTGTCGGGTATTGGGGAATACAAAGAGAACTGAAGCAAGTCCAATATGGCATAACAATTTTAGATATCATTTCATTCAGCCGGCAATAACAACAATTTGACAGTTAAATAAATGCCACAGTATCAACAGGGCTGTAGATAGTTAGAACAATTTAAAGTTTATACAAGTCTAATTAAATTACAATGCTGTTGTGTGCTATTTGATTCTCCGCAATCAGGTTATTATCACACCTAGCATGCTTTTCGGAACGAAATATGTATAATTATAATTATCATAGCTTTATTGATAGATGAATTGCCAAATAAGCCAAATGCGTATCATCCATATCATACGTAATAGTATTGTTATTCAATGGTAATTAAAACTGTAATTAAATGGTAATTAATCAACAGTCATACACCTGCGTTATATTTTAATAATACACTACAACGTAGAACAAAAAGCTCAGCAATCAGATGAGTTAACGGGCCAACTTGGATAACTACATGTACCTTAGGGCGTGTCATACTACAAGGTATTATACAACATATACCGGAAGTATATAGAACAAATTTAATATGAAATCATAACCATGGTGCGATCAGGAAATGCAATCAGCAAATTATACACATCAGCCTCATAATTTGCTCGTATGATGGAATCAATAGAATTAAACTGTATATATATATTTAAAACTAGCCGATCAAAACGGTTATGAACGTACAAAATTATTGTTATAAATGATATACAGATAGATCGAAGACGATCGAATAACCTTAAACAACAATGGTAAAGAAATGGTGCAGTATATGTATATTACAGCGCGATATTTAATAAATGTTTGTGGGTAGCATGAATATCATAAAATGATGCTCGATGTTGCAAAAAAATATAGAATTTCATTGTTACGAGGGATGATCCATATATAACGAGAAAATGCTTATAATTTTCTTATGACACTTTAGATTTTACTCAAATATTAGCTGGAAGTAATAACATACATTAGCAATGTTTCCCTGAATTTCCATGATTACAATATCACCATGCTAAAATATATGGTTGCTAAGGTAACATTTGATACGCCTAGGCGGGGCATTTTGTGGAGTTTTCACCGTTTTCACGCAAATTCAAACCGTCATAGTTTTCATGTAAGCAATAGCAATGTGATGAAAATTGGTACTTGGGGATACTTAAGACTCCCCGTAGTGATGGTGACGCCATACATGGGTTGTGTCGCCATTCGTTACATCACGCACGTGTTATCGTTCCGTGATAGCAAAAATAACAGACGACAAACGATTATCATTAGAATATTTAGTTTTGGAGAAAAAAAGTAATAATAAAAGTGTGCATCCAGTCAATAATCATTTCGTGATCATGTCTTGTCAATAGATTCGATTTGTGTACATTATAACACATTAAAATTTTACTTGAAAAAGGCTAGTGATCTAACGCGACGTAGGTGCAATGTGTCGTCGACGTCAGAACTTAGCACGAAACTTTTGGATGTTCTGAACGAAATTCCAAAGGATGACTATCGTGCGTCTTTTTCAACTTGGTATCGCATTGGCGAAGACGTATACATATTGAAGGAGGATAATCTGATTTTAAAAAAATACAGTAGGACCTTAGGAATGTGGTCGTAAAAAAGATCATAGTTAAATTCTGAATGACGTTAAAAAGTTAAAAAATGATGTTGCCCCGCCTACCAGTTTCATATGTCGGCAAAAATGTTCCAAACAATTTATTGTTCGATATATCTCGAAAATATGTCGCACGTTTTCTTCTAATACATGTATTACCCACCACATAAAATATCGTTAGAAAATAACACGTAACAGCAGAGATATATGCAAATTCTCGTTATATATGGATCATCCCTCGTACTTTGAATTGGGCAATAAACCATTTCACTTACTGCGGCGGAATCGCAATTATAACAACATGTTACGTAAAATAGAGCTTCTGAGAAGTTCTCTTTACATTAGTGGCAGTGCATTAAATGTTATTCTAACACGATCCGCGGATTAATCCATATACACATAGAGCAAACCAGGGCATGTTTTATTACCGCAATAAAACATACCTATCAAGATGGCTGTTACTATATACGCCCCGCATCACGTGACATATTTATGAATGAATGAACGTAAACTTTATAGTAAAAACTTTAGCGAGTCGCGATGTTCACGAGTATCCAGTGTTACAGCTATGACGCATCTATTTTTAGAAACTCCAATATAGTCTCGAAACTAAGTTTCATAACAACTTCTGATAATCAATTCATTTATATTTTTTATACGCACTCGTGATTTAATTTTTCCGCATCCTGCCCGTGTATTATTCACCGACAAAATACGCGAACATGTTTTTATTTCTTAATTAGAGAATATTATTCACAACTAAGTTTACTTTACTGCATAAGGGGTTAACTTAGCAAAGTGGAAATAATGGCGACGTTAGGAATATAAAATCCAGTAACGTTTCCTCTAGTACATAATTTTGCCAACATAGAACCCTACTATATTTAAGAAGTACAAACAATTCTCGCATGTCAAATATCTAGAATTCAAAAACCATCTTACTCAGTATAAACACTCAAATATACCTTGCTTTCTTTGTTTGCATCTCTATCGCCGACATCAACATTTCGATGAGAGCAAATACATTATTGCACTGTATTTTCAACGATTCAAACTTAATACACACAACGTTTACATTTTGAACATATTTGACTTTTAAAGAAAACATGTTTTGTATATTTTGGTATATCCAATAGATCTCTAGACAAAGTTGAGCAACAATACCAAATATAAATGTTTTGTCATATGAACAGAGACAGAACCTCAACTACGTAATAACTCAACTTTACGCCGTGTCTGAAAACGGGCATAAACTATTCGGCACAATTAATACAAAAATGTCTAATAACATGTATCATGTTAGCTTTGACATGCTGACCACACCAACGGACAGATAGGTTAGTTGTTGTATAGATGTGTAACCAGCTAAAAATATCTGAGCCAATTCCATGATTGCTTTTGATTGAATCATTGAATTATAAATGAAAGGATCGATCAAAATATGTGTATGCTGGAACTGTGATGAAGAACATGATTAGTACAAGCATAATTTATTATCTCCTCTTTTATTCTCCGGTAAAGTGTCTCGTTCCATCATCTAACCAAATGTCATTTACGTTTTGTGAATATCAATGAACATGTCACGGTGTTTTCTATTGAGAATTGATATGTGTGTGGCCATTTGATCTTGTGGAACAATTAATGTCCACAGATCGATTGGCTAAGTGTTTTAGGCGACAAACAGAAACTTGTCTTATGTCAATAAACTAACAACGGTTTCTTTTTCAGCCAACACTGAACGTGATATGAATGGAACAGAAGATTACAAGTCGAACAGGGAAGGAAACATTTAACAGCAGAGTACCAAAGACGAAAACAGAACTCATAGACGTATAGCAAGTACGAGTCATAAGGATAAGTATAGAAAATGACCGGGAAATAAATGTTAATGAAGAGCTACAAAGAGGTGCTCGCTCGTGTGTCATAAGGCCCTACAAAAGTGTGAGCGCGTGGTACTTTTACATCACTGCAAATTGTTTAACCCTGTAGCTGTATATACGATGTTTAACGCTTGACACGAAAATGTGATAAAGAATCTAGTTTCACAATGTCGTTAATTCCATCATGTAATTTGTAAATGTTGAATAAAGTTTCCGTATGATAAAAATTCTTAATGTACGGCATAGTTATCTTTATATTACAATTTACGAGCATATGTATGTGTTTTTCGTACTTCTAATCAGGAAACTGCCGAAAATGTCCTTGGAGAATAATTATCTGTATATGCATAAATTGGAAAATATTCCTATAAGTCGTACAATAAAGAGTAGCTCATTACTATGAATTCCCAAATGATTAATACACGAGGGAAACATTCCGAATAATTTTCTAAAATACAAGATGTTATTGAATTATCTTGCTCGAATTTGATGTAGTGCAGTTACGATAATGACTTATCATTAAATGATTCCCAATCTATAAAATCCTATGATAGATGTCACTATGTCAGTAGAACATTTTGCAAAATACTAGGATGTATATACATGTATGTGGTGATATGTGGTGACGTTGTCGACTTGCAAGAGTCAGGTGACTGGTTTCTTCTTCTGGATAAAATGATGTACAGTCAGGTCCCGATACAACGGCACTGTTTGTTCCAAAGCAAAATATTGTTGTAACGAATATATCAATATACTAAATTGATTCAACGAGAGCGTTTGGAAACATTTGTTCAAATAAAATGATGCCAATATATGCATTTGTCCGTATACATGATATAACAAAAATATAGGAAAGCATTTTGGTAATGTACGTATCCTTGACGTTATAAAATCCACACCGGAGGTTCACAAAGAATCAAGGAACTTTACAACGTGATTACGCTGGTTACTTAATTTGATACTTAAAAGTTCGTTCCAATTCAATAATAGTGAAAAGACAATAACTAATCGGGCAGGGAAGGCATCACTCAACAGAAACATCAGGGCACGAAAGGCAAACAAACTGAACACGGGCTAGCAAGTACAAGTAACAAAGACAAACTTACAATGAACAAAACAGTTTCGTTGAAAGTAATATGTATGGTGTTGAAAGTCTATCCGCCATTTGGTGTTTAACATCAATTTGTGTTCAGTGTCCCGGTCGGGTTCTTCGGATCAGTACAAATAGTTGAAGTCGTCTCATATGGTGGAAATTAATCCAGTTTTACGCACCACAATATAATACAGTGTCATTTATTGGCTGCTTTGCTAGCTTAGTTAATACTCTTAGGCAGTGTGGTAAATTTATTTGAGAGGCAATACGTACTGATATGCTGTCAACAAATACCCAATGCGTATTATGATGTCGGTAATGTTTATGTTTCTGAGTACAAAAAGGTCTAAGCAGGAAGTTGAAATTACCAATTGATACGACACAACTAAATCCAGGGGAAGTGTTTTACACACAAAAAGCAAAACAAGAACAAGATATAGAAAAACTTAAGAGCCTTTGAAAGTCCATTTCCACATATCATGTCGTTTTCATTTTTATCCAGTAGGCCGCGTCGTGTATTGCATATTTATCACATGTTGTATGGTTAATGCGATTAAGACCGAATTCATGTTTTATAGTTTTAGAATCCTGATAATATTTGATATAACGAGAGATGTCCAATTTACACTTGAACATTGTTGAACATATGATGTTATCATGCTTACACGATTCAATCGACGTGTCTCTACCCGACCGTCTATGTATACAAACACTATGGAAACGCATATGTTTTGGAAATGTTGGACAATATTTAAAACTTTGTTTCTTGTCTGTTTCTAGAACGGCAACAGTCACACCTTTTAATCGCATATTATGTCCGTATGACTTTGACTTTTTGACAGCTGAAACGTCGACCTTTAGCGGTTAGGTTTATTTTCTTGTTCAGTTGTGTGTTGGACATTGTGCCGTGTTATTATGGTCTGTAAAGTGTTTATATATTTTCTGTGCTCGGTTAGTTTAGTTGAGTGCTTCCTTCCTTTTGCCGATGTGTTATAATCTTGTTTATGAAATTTTTATTACTAACCTTAAACTGGTTTAAGAATTATTTGAATAATTACGAATAATAAAGATCAAACTCTACGTGTTTTGTTCAAATAATTAAATACACGCGTCATCTTTAAATAACACCACTGTCATTATTCGTAACATTTGTTGAACATTATTGTATTCGTTTTCGTGGGGGTGTTCAAGGCCTTTGAAATTGGTTGCACACTTTATGTATAATTCTGCGTGTCTCAATAGATTAATTCTCGGATACAATTAATTATAGAAAGAGCTCGGCTTTAATTATAATTTGATAATAATAATTATAATATTTTTTGATAATAATACACAGCCCATGACGTAAAACGCTGAAAATCGATCACATTGAAGGAAGACGAAATTATGAATAGCATTACATGTGGAGGAAACATACATGTAATGAATACTTTAATAATAGGACATGAATTATTTATGTGCATACTGGTTAACGTTTGCTGTAATCATCTCGACCGGTCTAGAAGCGCTTAACGCCTTGGTAAAATGAAGTTACACTAGCCGATAGAATAGTTAAACCATATTTTACATTTCAGACTATTCTATTAGTGGCAAGGACAGGTCAATAACATTTTCGTGACTGAGTCTGTGATGTAATGAGTGTTGTATTATAGCCCACGAAAAACTAGTGGAATGGTAGTATGCAAGTCGTTTACTTGTAGACATCTCGCAATTATCTTCAATTTATGTTATACTGTGGTATACATTACGTACTGGGCATATCTAGACCAACTGGTCCTACCTGATCGATGTTATCTATGCTATACATTACGTACTGGGCATGTCTAGACCAACTGGTCCACCCTGGTCGATGTTATCTATGCTATACATGTTCACTATATAACATTGGTGATTGAAGTACTGGGCATATCTAGACCAACTGGTCCACCCTGGTCGATGTTATCTATGCTATACATGTTCACTATATAACATTGGTGATTGAAGAGCGCATAATTGTTTTTACATTTACTTTAGTATATTCATGAACACACCAGCTTTACCATTAAAAAACGTATACGTAACTTATGGAGCCATATAACTGCCACCACTTAACTTTAAGATTTCATAAAAACTTGCGTAAAAATGATGGGATATTTCATGAACAAATATAATTATCATGAAGACAGATAAATTATCTTAACACGAAATTCTGCATGTTAGTGCTCTGAACTGACACCATATAAATGTGATGTTTTCACGAAAGTAAATAAGATTTTCATGAAAGCATAAACATATTTCGCAAAACGTAAAGATGCTTTGGTGAAAATAATCGACTTACGTGAAAAGTTTCGCGAAACGTAAAAATGTCTTCGTGAAAAATAATACACTTTCGTGAAAAGTTAGTTGGTTTCTTAAAAAAACAACAGGACTATTGTGGCAGCTCAAAGCAGTAACTGGCAATTTTTCACGTTAAGATATGTATCTTGTATTCATGATATGTTTCTGTTTTCATGAAATCCCTCGTTCATTTCACGAAAATTTCACGAAAATTAAAATTTAAGTGGTGGCAGTTATATGGCTCCATATTAATTAAATATTTAACCCGTCTAGTAGCATGAGTAATTTTTTTAAGTGTGCTTAGAGTCAAGTCAAAGCATTCGCTGCCACTTGAAAAACAACAAATAATACATCATCTCAACTTTGTTGAAATTCAGTCATTTTGTTAAAACTAATCTGTTGATATATCATAGCTACAGATGTTCCATGCAGATATCGATAACAAATAGGAGCACAGTTGCAAAACAATTGATATTGTTTGCGTTGGTTCTTTTCAAAGTTTGACGACAGTATAATGCAAATAGTATAAAACCCATAATTATGCTCCTGATATAGGCAAAATGTAATGAAACTTAGCGTCACAGAAATATGTTAATGGTTAAATGCAAGACCGCACTTATTGCTTAACAATAATAAGCAGTAACGACCGTTTTTCGGACATCCCTTAACAATTTAAACAATTTGTAACTGCTTCGCCAACATCGCTGGAAATAAATGAATACAAGTGGCGATATATCAATCTAAGACAGAGTAAACAGATCGATGTCTGCATTTTTATTGTGCTTGTCTTGAACTATTATACTTGGATTATTACACCTGATGCTAGCAAGATCAACATTATAGCATCTTTTTCAATTTTTATGGATGTATAAATGTATTTTGCAATAAGCCACTGGCTTATGTGTTAATTTTTGTTTGCACATTAAAATGCTTAAATATCTAATAGCACGAAATAATAACATCTTTGGTATTAAGGATGCTGGATCGGTTTAGTGCGCATGCGTCATTTGTCATTACGTTATGTGCCTTATAAATGTAAAAATGTGTCAAAATAATCTAAAATAAATCAAATTGAACAGTTTTGATAAGTATTATGCAAAAAAATAGAAAATACTAATCGAAATGACGGTTTCCATTCCGAGGAAAATATTACATTACAAAATAGGTGGGTGGGGTAAAAAAAATAAAAATATTGCTATTTATGCCAAATGACATTTTTGGGAGTCAGGCTCGTTTGGTAATGTTTGTTTATTGTGTGTTGATGTGTTTTCGCGATATTTAAATGTTCAAAAAAAATTATTTTGAGCGTTTTCATTGATTTTCTCAGCATTTTAGCCACATTTAACCAAACTAAAAACAAAAATTGCGAAAAAGATACATGGGTGACATATATTTTTAATTGGATAATTTTGAAGATCTATGTCACTAGACTTATTTAACAAATTATTAAAAAACGTTTAAGGTGGGAAAAAAAGTTATTAGGATTTTACCTGGGTGCTATTTTGCTGCATTAAATATAAAGTGGATGGGGTAAAATAGCAATACATATGAGACCAAAATTAAATTTACCACTTTTGGTATCTTGATCCTGTATAACAATGTTTACCCAAACTATATTGAAAAATATTTTATTATTTAGATCACAGACATCAAATAAAAATGTCAAATTTGAACACCACCACCAATTTACCAATTTCCATGGAATTATAAAGATATTTCATACACACTTCAATCAGGGCTGATTACCCGAAAAACGAGTTCCGTGACCTAGTCTTTTTTCATCACAGTTTATGTCAGTATATATTTCTTTACTTCCTGGCAAAATTTGAGCAAATTCTGAAGGTGGGATCCTAAGCGCTCCAACATCCTTAAGGCAATCTGTAGAAGCATTTTATATCATAACTTCAAACGTTTTAAATATGATTTCAGTAAAGGGTCTTGATCTCTTTGAACAACAGAAACGCATTCCGCACGTGTTGGCACCTAATACGTGAATACAGACACTACTAAAATTACTATTCCGTAGACTTCAGCTTCGTAACAAAAAGAGACAATACACACAGTTGGCTTAATATGAAAAGGTCTTAGCCAAACATATTAGTTTAAAATCTGAATATATGCAAAGGGGTTTTGATAGGGGTAAATCATCCGTTCTATCATTGCTAAGATTTGTAATGCGTATATCACCCGTCCTTTTTTATGCTCAGCGTATGTGCTAAGACTTGTTTATGCTTAGCATAATGATAATATTTGTTATAAGGGGCATATATCTGTATATCCCTTCCGTGACCGTTCCTTTATTTTCCATTTTTTTAGCATTGTCATGGACTGTTATTGCTTTGCTTAACTTGCAGTTTTTACTATCATAATGATTAAATTGATATGATAAATCATTCGTCAATTGTCTCAATACATGCTCATTTAATACGTATTATTAAAACAAATATGATTACCACCAAACAGTTGAAATAAATCATTCGAGTTAATGTGTGTTATTTTCTTTTAAGTGACACTAACTGGAATAATTATCTTTTAAAATAAAGCTTTGATGTCATCGTAATTAAATTATGTAATGCATGACACACATACGAATCAAAGCCATACAGGCACGACGGCAGTACATAGCCACCCATGTCAGAAGACATGCATGCACATACGGTACTATTCGTTTCCATAACAATAGATACGTTACTTCATGCCAACCTTTAAACTGGTATACACAAAGAAATTAAATTACTTTTTCGGTGAACAAATTACATAGTGTATATAAGGATATCTTTTTTAGATTTCTCTTTAATCAGATGCCACCACCTCGCCTGTTATTAACTTCATGTCTTGAGTTCGGTCAAAGAGATATGTCACTTGTCAGGCTCAGTGTTTATAAACAGTTTATTCGCCCAACAAAAAGTAACACAAATCCAATTTACTCATATCTTCCGTATCAATAGCTTACATATATATAACAGCATACGCTGTGTGCTTCCGGAACTTGCTCTAATGGTCAATTAGGCGTTTAGTTAATACGATGCAGGGTGTTTTAACGAAACGAGTGTAGTGTATTGTGATGGATTCTCTAAATTCAAACTACACCCAGTGGATAAGTTGTTTCAATAACAGTCTATTACTTTTCGGTTACGGAGAGTTATGCCGGATATTTTATGTCTACTCAGACACGATTATCACACTTATACATGCTTAAGTATGGAACAAATGTACAAATAGATATAGCTGGCTTCGAATGAGAAGGTCGTAAGTGCTTATCAGTCTCATACATATTTGAAATCTGCATCACAAGCCGCTTCTTATGAGCCTTTTTTATGAAATTCGGGACAGGTCATGTTGACCAAACTAAAGTTGAGAAAGGCAAAGAGTAGTTTTCAGACACTTTTTTCTTGTTTTCTCAAAATAGCATTTTTGTAATTACAACTTTCTCATTCTAAGCCAGCGATATATGTAGTCAGTTGCGAGTATTTTCTCCCTATCAGCATTTACGAGTATACGTATTCATGTTTTCAGTAGGAGTTGTAAGTTTGTGTTTTTGTTAAGGTAAAGATATACTTACCCGTATTCCTTTATGGTTCATGTTTGTAATCACTGTATCATACCATGTGACGGTTATAAAATACGTACATTTATATTATGTGTTACTAAATGTAGTAACAAAATTGCGCTGTATTGTAACTGATATGTGTTTCTAGTGTGCCAAATATCGATATATGACCCTCTTCCGGTGTGCCAAAACTCCGTATCGAGGCTACATCCGATCATTTCGAAAGCGACGCGCGTACGTAACGAACATGTGTACTTGATTGACTGGAAATACTTGAATTACTGGCTAGTATATTCAACATTTTTTCGAGGTCAAGGACTAGACATATTCCAAACATGATTTGTGTTGTAACCTAAATTTAGCTTCTTTTGCATTTGATTTGTTTTTATAAATGTTTAAGGTTCCATCAGGCTTCTCGTAATTTAACAGGAGTGCTAGAATATAACCTACATTATGAACCAATGAAAACGCCAATCTGCACTCATCTGGTTAAATAAAACTGTAATCATTAAAATGTTACTCTTAACACTTGGCACTGAATACTATCGCCCATTTAAAATGCTGGATATTACATTCTAAGTAAGTTAGAACATATTAATAAGTAAATTGACTGAAATGACTGTAAAGAACTCGAATGGCTTCGCTCGATCCGCCCTTTTTAATCATTAAATATTTACTTAATATGTTTTATTACATTGACAAAAACATGACATACGTTATACGATATTTAGTTTAAACATATTGTTTTTCACATAATTTTATTATCTACAAACACTATAATACAGAAAAGAGAACTGATCGGAAGCTTAAGAAATTTAGATACTCATTGTTTCATAACAGCATTTTATCATTTCGACGTAACAATGACTTCGATTCGTAAGATTTCAGATTGTAGTATTGGCATAAACACTTGCGCCGACGTATCAAATTATTGTTTTGTACTGTTGTACTTTATACTAATTACCGGTACATTTCCTATCTTTCAATTTCTATACAAAGAATCCAATCTCCGATTGCATTGAATGGCCGACGTCTATTAACACATTTCCTACGTTACGATATGTTCTATTGTGCTTCATAGTTGGTGGTCATTTTATAGTCCGAGACTATTTCTAATAAGCAACTCGTATTACAATACTTAATGTTGTTTCCGATTACAGACATGTGGATAAATGTTTAAGGTGCATGTTCTATAAACGGTGCTAAATACGGACAATTTGATCCATACTCTTCGCAAGATATATTTTCTAGTCGAATATCGAAAATATTTTTTTCTTACATGACTTGCCTTCTATCCGCGTTAGTATAACGAGTACGTATATTCTTATACTAGTGTAGTATAACATTTATATGACGTCACTAAAATGTCTCCTTAATGACGTAAGTATACCCTATATAGATGTTGTCTGTGGCGACGTTTATATAACGGACTTTTTTTTCCAACAAAAAATGCCCATTTTCGTGGGATTAGTGCAATATGATGAAAATAATCTAACACTAAATGCCAAAGCCTCGCTTGATACAATTTCTAGAACTCGTTTAATATAATGTTTTATCAATTGACTTCTCCTGATAGATCCTCTATATACATACCGGAGAAACATCACACTGACAAACACAATCAACATAAGGATTGGATTTGTTTGTGCTTAAGATAGGCCGTTTGTCCTTGAGACAATATATTATAAAGTGTGATAGAATAAGTAGACCTATTACAACTTGCTTATTGTTGTTGTATTGACATTTGTAGAGAAAGCTTTTCAACTTCCCTTCTCTGAATTGCAATTTGTCGTACATTTATTGTACACCCTTGTTACCCTGATAAAACAACATGATTGGATATTCCCAACATGATTGAAAAATGGCCGACATGAAAAATGTGATAAGTGCATTGTTTTTGCAATATTTTCCATATAAACTATCCAGATTGTTTATTTCAATATTCCATAATCAACATATGAAGAAAATGTACTATTTGCACTAAACAATTTGCATATAGGTAATATTTTTCACTATATAAAGCCTTAAAGAATGTGTGGATTTTGCATTTGAGAATGAGTTTTGTACTTAAAAACGTTGTAAAACTCATTTATTGGACTCTATGTAATGAATATCATTTGGGAAGTATCGGCAGTTGTATAAACTATGATTTGGACGTTTCAATTTTTTAAAATCTTAGATAAATTAACGCTCACCAACAATAATTCAAACATGTGTAGTATTTTTTGGATACTGACCGACGTGATTGTTAAATTTATTAGGATACTGGCCAACATGATTGTGGATAAAAACCAACATTACAAATTGAAATCTTGCCAATGGGATTCTCAAGGTACAAATAATTGTACATTAAAGAAGTGTACTCATGAATTGTTGTAGCAGGTTTATGAGCATACCCGATGTAAGGCATTTCACACCCAGTCTACAGCACATGCTTTTAGGACATTTAATAATCAAAGCACTAAGAGTGCTGATGGGAGGCGATCTGGTTGCTGCTACTAAAGCTTAAACGACTTGAGACGTTTAATGTTCGTTTTCTTACTGCCGATCTTGTCTGAATGTCAAAATAGGCATATGTGACTATATAGGCATCTAGGGTATCTAAATAATTGTAAAAAGGGGCATATTGATGTATATTTAATACGTGTATTGAATGCGTATATCAAAAGTGGCTTTAAAATAATACTGCGCGCCTTTTTATCAGATTCTACAGTACCTTGTAATCCCTTCCATCACAGCGTTAGACATCTCTTGAAAGCGGCTAGTATAGCCACACCATATGATTGCATAACATAACGATATACGATTAATTGATAAAACCATCACGTGACCCTGGTCTGAAGTTTCTAAAAATCGCTATACGGCTGGGACATTTGATGAACACTTCATTTTCATATTACGAAACAAGTTCGATATCTCCCCGGCTGAGTGATTATCTGCAAAAATATCGATTCAATGAACAGTTTCACAATAATGATTGGGAATGTTGACAGTTTCTGGAACTACTTGAATGCGGATTCACATAGCAGCCTAAAGGCGGTCCAGGCTGCATTAAGAAATGGGCAATGGAAGTATAGAGAGGCTTACGCCTACAAAAAATGGGTACAAATGTTCACCACATCAAGACGATGTGTCATACACAAAACCCAGGTCCCTAGCTTAAAGGTCAAGGTCACACTTAGAGGTCAAAGGTTAAAAAGCTCAAATAGGCATGTGATTCGTGTCCGCTCTGTAATTTTGTCATCTCCTATTGGATATTTTATAATATTTGGTACAAATGTTCACCTCATCAAGGTGGTGTGCCATGTGCAAGACCCAGGTCCCTAACTTAAAGGGCAAGGTCACACTTAGAGATCAAAAGTTAAAATTCTTAAATAGGCATGTGATTCATGTCCGCTCTGTAACTATGTCATTTCTTATTGGATATTTATAACACTTGGTACAAATGTTCACCACATCGAGATGGCGTGTTATGCGCAAGACCTAGGTCCCTTGCTCTGAGGTAAAGGGCACACTTAGAGATCGAAGGTAAAAAGGCTCAAATAGGCCTATGATTCATGTCAGCTCTGTAACTATGTCATTTCTTATTTCATATTAATGTTACTTGCCACAAATGTTCACATCATCAAGACGAGGTGTCATGCGCAAGACCCAGGTCCCTAACTCAAAGGTCAAGGTCACACTTTGAGATCAAAAGTTAAAATTCTCAAATAGGCATGTGATTCATGTCAGATCTGTAACTATGTCGTTTTTGTGTAGTAATGTTGTATAACCTTGTAGAAACTTGGCCATCATCCAACTTTTATCGATCGTGTTACGTAAATCCCGTGCACCGATATAATCACAAAAAGCATGATTTCCACGTGCACCAATTACGCATGATAAATCTTGGTATAAATTGAATCGAACTTTTTGTAAAGTTTGCTAATAAAAAGAAAATCACAAAAGAAATGGCATATGTTCAGGAATAAAAATGCCATGATTGTCCGAATATGAGCAAAATCAGGCCATCCGGATGGTTATGGTAGAGAAACGGCAAATGTTAATAACTTACTCTAAACTAAGTCTGATAGTGAAATGAATGAGCTGTATAAACAAAAGATCTTAACCCAAAATATACAACAATATATATGTTTTATAGACTGTCAAATAAACCCAACACAGATTTTTCTAACTTTTTATCGTATTGTGTATCACATTCACAAACATACGGATAAATAGTTTTAGTTTCATGGAAGGAATGTGCAAGTTTATCTTCATACAGCATCAGAAGGTGGTTAAACCCGTAGAGTTTGAAGAATTGGCCGAAAATGCGATGAATATGGTATAGTTTATTTCCAAATCCAGAAGGTCGTAGACCCATGAGGACAACATATTTACATACTATGATCATAGTGGCAAATGTACAGTTATCAATACAAAACATATATACATGCATAAATGTACCCTTACACGCACACACTCACGCACACACACTCACACGAATGCCCACACGCATAAATACTTCTAACACACCATTATTTACACTGCTAATGAAAATGATGATATATGACTACTGAATTATAAATATGGAACATAATACAAGACAACAAAAACAATGCAAATGTTTTGTATAGATAAATAATAGCCTAGTTAATCATTATAGTATACAGTGTTGCGTTTATTGAATGCTTTATATACAAACAAACCTAAATTCTTTAACAATGTTTTATTGTTTGTGTTTAACAATTCAATAAATTTAAACATGTTTGGTCGTACTCTATAATAAGTAGGTATATATCTATTACGAAATTCGTTATATAGCGGACACTGTAAAACAAAATGCATTTCATCTTCTAAAGAATTACATCTGATACATTTTCTCTCATCAAATGGAACGATATTTGGGTTAGCCCATCTACCAGTTTCAACATACAGTCTATGGGAAGCTACTCTAAGTTTTGACAGGACAATGCGATATTTAGACAAATCAAGGATATCAAGATATTGTTGAAAAGAGAAAGAAACGTTTAAGTATTTATATAAACTAGCTCTACTTGACTCTTGTAGCCTACCATTCCATTTTTGAATAAACTGATCTTTTAGCCTTTGTTTGATTAATGAGAGAAATAATTTATCATTACCCACATTTTGAAATAACCATACATCATGAAAACCTAATGTACATAACAAATCTCTTAACCTAGAGCACCAATTTACACGATTACGTTCCATGTCAGATTTCAACATTAAATATGCTTTCTTTATTAACTTTTCTTCGGATGTGTATAATATTTTAATCCAGAATTTTATTATATCAAAATACCTCATGGTTTGACAAGATATTCGACCTAATTCTCCATAAATAAAATCGTTCTGTGTACATTTTTTAACACCCAATAATCTCTTACAAAATTGCATATGTACTATCTCGATATTTTTGCCTGCGTTGAATCCCCAGACCTCACTACCATACTTAAAAATTGGAGAGATGAGCTTGTCAAAAAGGTCAAGATTATGTTTTACAGATATGTTTGAAAATTTATACAGATGTTTGTTCATTACAAAAATAGCTTTCATAGCTTGACCACTAAGTGTATTTTGTGCTTCTTCAAAAGACCCACCAGTCGTAAAAACAATACCTAGGTAATTAAATTTATTCACTATTTCAACTTCATGGTTGTTATAATAAAATTTTAAATTATCTGCAATCCTACCACCTTTCTTAAATATAAGAATTTTGGTTTTATTTATGTTTACTACAAGTTTCCATGTTTCGCAATAATTAAATAATTTATCTAAACCGGATTGTAATTCTACGGCAGTATTCGCAAATATGACGATGTCGTCTGCGTATAATAAGATAAATACTTTAAACATGTGAATATCAATACCTTCTAATCCAGAAGAAAGAAAAACGTCCTCAATATCATTTATAAACATTGAAAATAAAAACGGAGATAAGCACTCGTCTTGTCGGACACCTAGCGAGCAGAAATATTCGTCACTCAGTTGATTTCCAAGATGTTTGACCCTAGTTTTAACCGTAGTGTACATGGAACGAATAATATTTAATATTTTACCCCGCAATCCCAGCCTAATTAGTTTAGACCATAAGTTTTCCCTGACAACATAATCAAAAGCCTTCGTAAAATCAACAAAAGCACAGAACAACATTTTACCAGAGTTAAGGATGTGAGAAATAACACTGTGTAGTACAAAAATATTGTCAGTAGTACCCATTTTAGCCCTGAAACCTGCTTGTGCTTCTATGTAAACTTGATAATTTTCTGCCCAGTCAGACAGTCTATTGTTTAAAACGCGAGAGAATAGTTTACCAAGTGTACTTAGTAGAGTTATGCCCCTATAATTGTTGACGTCATTTGTGCTACCCTTTTTATGCAACGGAATACCAAAACCAGTTGACCACATCTCAGGAAAGTAACCACTTTCAAATACTTTATTAAAAAGACTAAGTATAAAAGGCGCCAAAACACCATTTCCGTGCATAAAAAACTCATTAAGGTACTTATCCGGCCCACCGCTTTTATTTGACTTCAGCTGTTTAATAGCTTTTAAAATTTCATTTTGAGACATGAGTACATTTAATTCCTCAAACATTATATTAAACTCCGAATTTTCATATCTTTCAATGAAATGTAACACGTCATTGTCAGGAGCAAAAAATGGATCACCAGGGTTGTTTACACTGTTGAAATATTGTTTAAAGGTATCAGTTGAAATATTAATTTGTTTAATACCAGCACATGTTTTGAACATATTCCAATACAATTTGGCATTTTTGTATCTAGCATTAACTAATTTATTAGTCTGAGAAACATCAAACTCCGTTTTACATTTACGTACACATTGTCTATAAGCGGATCTAGCATTCACCATAGAAATACGGTTTACATCTGACTTATCACGCCTATACATATTCAACAGTCTGTAAAAACACCTACGAATATGTAAACATACATCCGCCATTTTTCAATCATGTTGGGAATATCCAATCATGTTGTTTTATCAGGGTAACAAGGGTGTTGTATATGGAACGTTGTGTAGGCGACATACTTTCATGAATCTTTTGCCTATATTGCCTAAACAAAAATAATTAATAAATAATAATGGTTTGATTAAACAGCAACGGTAAATATATTGTGCAATATGTTAGAGCTTAATCATGTAGTAAACTACATTGCTACCTTTGAAATTGGCAAAAAATCGCAATCATATTAACATGTAGATTCGTATATTAGATCATTATCCGTATGTTATTGGTAGTCCAATCAAATGTTAAAGAGAATATTACTAATGGTAGGGTCAAAAAGCTCGTACGATATCCGTACGAATTTATCAACTCTTACGAGTTCATAATTTTGAAATCCTATCGGTTTTTGTATGTTCGTAGCATCTGGTCACAACTCGAACGGACCACGAACGATCTATAGAGATGCACTGGAAAGATATCCGTACGATGCTCGTACGAGTTAAGAAAATCCGTACGCTGCTCGTACGAGTTACGAAAATCCGTACGATGCTCGTACGAGTCTTCGCTGTCCGTACGGGCCGGGCTCCGTACGGACGCCTAGCGAGTTTACCAAACTCAACTCGTACGGTGCTCGTAAGGAGCTCGTAGGACAAAAGTGACCTAAGCATTATTAGTTCGTTTGATTTACAATTCGATTTACTGTATATTATTTAATTTAGTGGTTAAGATAATGATGAGACAATATTGCGATTTTCTAACATTTTCTCTAAAACGAATAATTTTGCCAACGTAGAAAAGCATAGAGCTGAGTAAACAAAGTAATACAGACATTAAACATCGATAAACAAGGAAGAAATAAAACACAAAACAAAAATATTTAATGAAAGAGTAAAATATTAGATCTATTAAAAAAAAGTAAAAAGCCTCAGGCCAAACAATATGAAGAATTTCTCAATACGCCAAAACATACACTAAACGAACTAGAAAGACAGACTTTGGATATTGATATAGCTTTATATGCATGCTCTTAACATGTATGTGTAAGAATATAATTTTAAGTCGGACAGAGATGGCAGCACTCAAACTAAACCGTCGAGCACAGAAAACACAAAAACAGACAATGCACAAGTCCCAAAACATAACTGAAAGAGAATGAACTGCACAAGTCACAGCTGTCCAAAAGCTCATTGAAGTAGTTTCAGCAATTAAGAAAGTAATTGCACAAGCTGAATGACATATTTTCAACAGTAAAACGGCTGAAATACCTAGTTTTAGCTGCCTGAAATATTAAATGTTTTAGGAATAACAAGTTGAATGCCACTGTTGCAGCTGAATGACCTAATTTCAGCATTAAAAAGGCTGACCTAGTTTTAACAAGCTGAATGCCCCAGCTGGACGGCCCATAAAACTTACCCCTAACGTATACTACTTATACCAGCGTGTTTGCCAGTATGTTCAAACATTTGGAATACGTTGACATCTGTTGTAGTGTGACTGTGCACTTAAAGATTTGATACAGTGTTCATATACAAATCAAACCACTGACGGAATACATTCGAAATTTTACTAGCTTATAGATCAATCTAATTATGACAATACTGAAAGTTTCATTCAGAGACCACGGAATGTTCACATACTGAAAACATTGTAGTAAGTACAGGTAACAATTAACTGAGTTAAAATTACATCGTTGAAAAAAAAACATAAATCGTCTTCAACCGATCTAGAAACGAACAAGTGCAAACCTCCTATGTAGGAAACCCAAATGTACAATTTGTCTTGTTCCTTTGTAGATATTAGTCCTTTTTTGATAAAAGTGTACTGTATATTTGTATGTAAAACATTTTTTGTAGAAACGTAAAACCTAGTCGTTACAAATGCAAGAAATAGTTTCTGGTGACGAATGAAGAAAATGAAATTTCCCGTAAATAAACGGTTTCTGTTTTAGATTGCTTAACCAAATTGAAATATCAGGTTCATGGAAATTTTGCAGGGAAATGTTTGCTTTCTATTAAACTTTTCTAAGTATAGATTTTTATAGCAGGTAAAACATTTTTTTATCAGAAACGGCTTCCATTGAAAATACCAAGAAAAAATATTTATATTTTAGAACCATACGCATATTTGAAATATCAAGCTGGCTTTCCCATTTATCTGCACAGTAGAAAAACTTTTATTAGTTTCCCGTAAAATGACATGGTGAAAAATCCTTTTTTTAAACATAGGCATAATCGCAATACATTGTATTAAGTTTGCATAATTAGTGGTGCGGGATTTTTGTTTTGCAACTTTTTATTCAAACTCCTCAAAACATCATTGCAAAAACATCATTGAAATGTAGCTTTTGTTTGAGAAAATAAACGAGGTAACTAATTTTTATTTCATATAGATGAAATAGTAAGGTGACTGCGAAAACTGATATTTTATAAAGTTAACTTGATTTTACTTATGTGATAATTTGTTTTCTTTGTGTGAGATGCAATTTTATTACGTATGTTACAAGCAACGTTGTTAACGCCTAGGTCCGATTGAGGTTACAATTACTCATGTTTTCTCCCGTTGGCTTCCAATACTTCCAAAAGTTTTGCAGAACTGCCCCTGACGACCCCGGCAAAGGTCGAAATTCACGTCGGGAGTCAATCCGGCGGATTATTTAAGTCTCTTTGAACAATATAAAGCATTGATGGTAACTTCGTGCATATACACTACAATTATACATGTTTAAGTGTTGTCAAAAGGTTTTCTTTCGTAAGTAATAATTTCGCAACATGAACTTGCAGGGAGGCATATCACATAACACCAAAGGGTATTAACACGCAATGGTTATGCAAATACAATTTGTACAATGTGTAATACAAATGTACTAACTGTATTCCATAAGAATGTATTTAAGCGAACACTACATCTTGATTATATTGTTTGGACACTACTTTCAAATTGACTTTTCCAAACGTTAAGAACACTCTCGTGCCTCAGAATAAAAGACAACTACATTTTCGGAGCACGGATTATTACGCCAGGGTTATGAATGTCATAATCATTCTTATACGAGTAAAATAAACAGAACATCTTCAGACCATGTGATCGACTGATACAGCTTTGTTATGTTCAGAGGATATGACCGTAGACATTTTTAGGGAGTACATAACAAATGCAATACGGAATTTGAACTATGCAATTCCCGGTGACCGACTAACGCTTCATCTGTTGCACAAGCATGTAAGATTTTTTGTAAGATACACAATGTCATGTAATCACTCTGTAATAGCTCTGTTACAGCGTATACGTTTTTCTATTGAATCTGCCTAGCGTGTTAGTCTCTCTTTCTGTTCTTAAAGAGTCGTCAAGGACGGTTGTTGCCTTGCAGTTTTTACTATAAATATTAAACTAATTGTCGTATCTTCATTTGAAACAAAATCTCTAACGCAGTTGATTAAAATACATGCCATGCACGTAATTCTTGATATGTTTTGTTAAAATTCGCACTCGCATATTTTGCATTGCAATAAATGAGATAGCTGTCTTTTATTGCACAAATAAATTTGAAGTGATCATGTTTATTTTAATCAAAGTCAAAGTTACACGAAATGCTATCGCAGTTCTCCCAGCTTGGTGTGAAATTTAATTTGGATTCGTCAACAGTTTTATTGTTTTCATTCTCAAAAAGATAATATAAAATCTGACACGGAATGCGGCACTCAACATTGATAACTGAGTACGGAAGAGGAACTATTAAAAAATAGAAAAATCGCAGTTCACAAGAACACGCCATAAAAAGCAACAAAGCTTCAACTCAAGATTGAGAATAATAAATGTTTCTTCCTATTAAAGCGTTATGCTCAATTTCCATGTTTTTATTATTATACAAGGACTAAAACAGTAGTTTGACCGTTTCACTTAATATTCACACGAAATTCTATCAAGAAGGCACTATCTAGTGCATGCATGTTTGCTGTTTGTTTTAACATGAATGGTTTACGTGATCTTAGACATTACTTGTTATTAAACGTTGACCATACAAACGTTGTACAAAACAGGTTTGATTAGTGTGTTTGGAATGAACAGGAAGCTTGCGACATAAGTTGATTAACGATAACATGTGTCTTGGATTAACCTTATTATTGATATCACTGACTGTCTGTATTTGCACTTTTTAACTTTGCAGGAATATATGTACACTTGGATGATTGGTCACGTGAGATTGTGAGTGTTGAAGTCATAGGTCCCTAACACCGGCAAGTTATGTGTCCCGTGTCCTGTACAGTGTACTGTTGATATTCTTGTATTTTATTATCGAAACGTATGTGCATTCTGTAAGTCATCAATACCTGTAAGTGTTATTGTAAAGGACTGAGTAGCCATTCACTTGGATTTATGGTGAACTCGGTTGTGGCAGAACATTAATTCAGGACTTTTATGTAATTCTCACTGCAAGTTATGTGTGTTCATTGTTTGTTTAATGCAGGACGCATTCATTCTTCATTATTCATTGGATTGAAGTATTTATCGGTGTACCGTGTACAGAATATAATCTATATTAAATACCATCAGAATATGGCATTGTTCGTGTTGGTCCAAGACCTAGCGTACAAGTATTATAGAATACTGACTTATTAAACCCACCACAACAGCAACACTGAGCACCTGATTACAATGACATGACAGTTTATTGCGTCCTTACTGTTTGTATCATTGTTTGTTGGGCGCGTTTACATAGTTACGATAAACAGAAAATGTTCTCATGCCAATAAACCGAATTACTGATATAGAAATGTTATCAGCCATTTAAAGTATTCCTACAACCGTATTCAACATCATGCACCAAATAAGTCCGTACGTCTGAAACACAACGTCTACTCAGCATCAATTACTTAAGGATGTTCGAGCGGTTTAGCTCCTAATACTTGGATGAGTAACTTGTATTTTAATTGGAAAAAATATCATATATTTATAAGACACAGTGTCATAACATACTACGACAAATTAATATAATACTATATAGCATTGCTTATACAATGTTTCGAGATCATAAGTATATATAGTACAGACGATACTAAGGTCAGATCGTGTGTGATATCAATGAATATTACACATCACTATAAAGTGGTTAGAATATATTATGTTTATAGTTTCAAACGCGTCTCTTAGAGATGTCAATTTGTAGTAAGGGCTACGTATCAATGTCACGACATATCTGATATCTTAATGTGACATAGGGAGAACGAGAGATAGAACAGGACAGAGAAGCAAAGCGTTAGCATGTTTGAATCTTCGGGAGGTGTAATTTTACGCTCTTCGGGATATTATGGGTTTTTGGTTTTTGTTTAATTTGATAGCTTACATTGTGCGTCTCTGGGTTGAAATTATATAACTTTTATTAATTACGGATTGGTTTAATTGTTGGAATTGTATTATTTTGGTAATTGTTTTATTAATAGAATTAAGTTATGAATTGCGTTTATAAAGTATTGTGCATCTTGTTAGAGAGGTATTTCATTGTTTATTGTATTCTAAATTATGATGGTTGTTGGTTAATTAAAATGTGTTTAACTAAGCTTGTTTTATTTTAGTACTTAAAACCCACTATAACTATCACATAAGGCCGTTTATAAAATGACTGATAAGGTTACATAATGCATGCGCGCTTAAACGATCGAGCATAATCAGTAACAAAACAACGTCATAGTCGTGCTGTAAAAGAAATGTGTGACAATTAATATCCTTTAATAGTGAATTACTTGCGTGACTACGCAATTTCAAAAGAAGAACAATTAGGTATAACTCTATTATTGAAGCAATTCATCATTTCCCTATGCGCACTTAAACGCTTAAAGTAGATGTGCTCATGTTACCATTCTTATACAAAAATGAATTTCGATATTAAGCTTACAGAACAACCAGCCACAAAGGATAGTTCACTCCTTAAAGAACAAAAGATAACAAAAAACATGAAGATAATAAAACAATCGGACAGGAAGGCAACACTCCACAGAAAAATGACCAATACGAAAGGCACAAAAAGGAACAGAAAGAAGAGTCCTTGACCATAAGAAAACGTCACGATGCCCAACACAAAACTGAACAAGAAAATGAAGTCAGAAGGACAAAGTTTACAATAATATTAACTAGGTAATATAGAAATGAACATTATACAAAACTACGACTTCCTGTTCAAACAGTCTGCCGACTGAGTTAGTCAAACATACCCGGAGTGATCAGAGTCATAGGACAACAATGAATCCTAAGGAGGCCCGAAAATCAAGAGGCCACAAAACGCAAAATAAAACAGTACACATGCTAATATATTCGTATGTACGTGGGAAAATATTATATATTATATGTATTTATGTGTACTTCAAGGAAAAGAAACTTGTTTTAAACGTGGATCAGGCTTTTTGGTAATAAATTATTTGCCTTGACCTGCCGATGTATCGAATACTGGTATAATACATATTTCAGACTACCTAAGGAAACGTCAACCAATAACTGTCCACAAGACCACACATCATAACGCACAAAATGAAGCATCCTAGGGCATGTTCGTAGCGTCAGTTCCGCACATGTGCGGGATGTTCTATTCCGAACAACTTACGAACAAAACGGAACTGTCCTGCACAGTGTGCCGAATGTTCTACTCCAAACACCTTACGAACAAAACGGAACAGAAAGTAAAATGTTTAAGACGACCAAAATAGTAGTTGCAGCCGTAATATTGGAGAAAAAAATATGCATAACGATATATTTGAATGTGACTGTTTGCCCGCAATGCCCCATAATTGGAAAATAAATTTATTATATTCTATTTTATGACACAAGCGACCATTGTTCTTGCTGTAATCACGTGACTGTTCTGGCTGCACCACCGCTGTGGCGGGCACAGAAAGAACATGTTCCGAACAGTGTTCCGGTTTGTTCGTAAGTGTGTTCCACTGTCCGGAATGTGCGGAACAGCGTTCCGAACAGGCCCCTAATGTGTATATTGCTATTCACAAAGCGTAAATGATATTTTATCAGATAATGAATATAAATGGTTAGTTCGAAATAATAAAAGAGAGAAAACGTTCGGTTGGGAGAGATAATGCCATCCATCTTTTTTTTTTATTCTGCTTGAACGCCTTTCATCAGCTTTTGCTAACTTGTATACGGCGGCCGATTCACCTTACAAGTTGTTCTGGACTGTAACCAAACCACTACTAACCACGCAGTACCCTACCACAAGGAAACAACCACTTCTCAACATTTTGAGGAAAATCGAGATAGAAGCATCAACTTGCATAACATTCTCGTATGAATCTTGGACTTCTTCAAAATAGAATAATTGATCTTTCTGGTTACGTATGCCACCATTTGTATCGACCGTTTTTGTACACAATTTGTTTACAAATTGTCATCATAGAAATGCCAGGAGATGTAGTGGTGGAGTAATATGACCTGCCACGACCGGTAATCAAACAAATGCAGCGTACAAACTTCTGGATTATGACTGCAGCTTCCCTCTCGAAATTCAAGCGCACAAGCAAATTGATTAATCCTGCAATTTATAATTTACTGATGCATAATCATCAAAAACTAAACATGGACAGATAATGTCCCTTTCTGATGTAGGGTAGTAGGAAACGAATAGACAAGAAAGATAATATCAAAATATGGATCCGAATAGTAGTAATGTGTCCATGTAGTTGACACCATTTCTCTTCCACATCAAGCTCACTCAGGTTTGGATACATAAAAGGTGGCGCTAAAATAAATATGGTTTCCAAAACGAATATAAATACAAAACAATGTAAACAGTTGCTCATTTACATGCCGAATATTATCTAACCCATTTTCTTGCATATTCCTCATATGTTTAAACCAAAACGTTTGGGACAATAAGTGCGACGTCCTGTCATCGTTGGTATCATCCTAACGTCATGGGCGAAGGACGCATGGCTTGGCTAACGTAACGCTTAACTCTTTACTTACACACTGCACTTGTATTGTGAAACAGTATAAGATATTCAAAAGAAGAGATAGAATGAAGAATAACACTATTACATTACTAGACATTACGGTCTACTGCAAGAGGAGTGTTACTCTGTAATAATGTACATTGTATAATGTCACTGAAAATAGAATTTAATTAATATCAAACAAGTATACATGAACGCTACTAAATACCACTCCACTGTTTCTAACAAAACATTGTTCTGTAATGCGTTAATATAGTACGGCAAAATATATTTATAAGAGAAAGATAATTATACAATCGGATGAAAGATTTTGTCTGCGACGAGATTACAAAGTTGCCTTTCCCTCACAAGATTAATATAATGAGTTCCTTGATACGAACTATTACCTATATTTAACATAACATTTGCTATCATTATACTCCGATTAAATATGATCAAAATAGAATACCATCCCGGCCCCCGTAAGCGGAGTGGATACATTATAGTGTACAACTCATTGGATGTCAAGCCCATACTGTTACTGACCAAGAGTTTCATATGGTGTGATCTGATTGGTTGTCCCTATCCTTAAGTCAAGTAAGATCATATTGAATACAATCCCGGAATCGTTATCCTTAAAATGAATATACTGAATTAAATTTGAATGTTGAATAATGCGTTTGTGAGAGACTATGCAGCTAAAACAAATTACTATTACATCAAAGGATATTAGATAATTTAAGTGTACTTAAATATCCTTAAAATCTGAGTTGTGTAGCAATCACTCGTACCTGGTTCGAATTATGGTGACTAGTTTTGGATGATATGATAATATTATGGCGGGTTGTTTATCGTATAAATTGGCATAAAATATCGACTTCAAGTGCACACAATTCGTTATTCATTACATTAACAAAATGTACATCAATTCAAAGTATATTTAAATAACATCAATTACTTAATTTTTCTACACCCATCCTATTTTAGGTAAGAGAAAATTGATTTGTCTATGACAAGAATAGAAGACATAGTCATGTTACGATGACGTGAAAGTCAAGCCTTATACGTGTATTAATATTTGATGTATTGCTATAAGAATACATAAAGACCGGATTTTAACATTGTAAGTAGATCATCTTATGTAAACCAACGGAAATGTCATTTTAGCCAATACAAAATGTTCTTGATGCCTAACGTGGACATAGTATATAGTATTACTACATTTTAGCCTTATTTCATTCCAGACAGGTACTTCCTACTATATTAATTTGCTCAAGACATTTAGTCCAAATTTGTTCAGAGAAATTTGTCAAATTTCAACAGAAACAAAACAATATCTCGGGCATGATTCATATGCCAAGTTACTGCTGCTAAGCAATTAAGCGTTATTATTTTGGTATGTTTGATAATGTGTTGTGATATTGTTTGGTAACATACTGTCAAAACAATCTAGGTCAACACAATTGTGACTTTATTCTCAGCGCTCTTTTTTGTCTCTTTCAAACTTGCGATGTCGGGAAATGTGCGGCCCAAATAATGGAACTAAAATATACATTTTACCAAATCTTATAAGTGTGCATGTATTTTTATTGTATAACATGTTTATTTATTAATATTTCTGCTTTGCATGAAATTCTGTGTATTTGCTGTTGAATAACACAATATTGGATTAATAAAGATTGTTCGTCAAAATTGAATAAAGGCACTGAACTATGACACATCAAATGCATGAGAAATTGACGCGTGTATGCAAATTATTTTATGAATGGTCAATTAGAATTAGGGTCAATTAGAATTTTAGATATAACGCCACATTCATATAAAACACACAAAAATGCGATTTTTCACTCAACAACATGTTGGTTTTTTTGACTTAATCAAAGCACTGAGAGTGCTGATGGGAGGCGATCTGGTTGCTGCTACTAAAGCTTAAACCGACTTTACACGTTTAATGTTCGTTTTCTTACTGCCGATCTTGTCTTGAATGTCACAATAGGCATATGTGACTATATAGGCATGTTGGGTATCTAAATAATTGTAAAAGGGGCATATTAATTTATATGTAATACGTGTATTGAATTCGTAATCAAAAGTGGCTTTAAAATAATACTACGCGCCTATTTATCAGATTCTACAGTACCGTCTTGCAATCACCTGCCTCACAGCGTGAGACATCAATAGAAAGCGGCCAGTATAGTCACACCTTATGATTGCGTAACAGTACTTTGAAGACGATATTGTACGATTCATTGATAAAACCATCACGTGACCCTGGTCTGAAGTTTCTAAAAGTAGCTATACAGCCGGGACATTTGATGAACACGTCATTTTCATATTACGAAACAAGTTCGATATCGACCCGGCGTAGTGATTTTCTGCAAAAATATCGATTTAACGAACAGTTTCACACTAATTGTTGATCTTAGAATAAACAAATGTTGCTAACTGAATCAAATCAGTTTAAAAACTTGAAGAAACATATGTAGCAGTATTGTGAATGTTGACCGTTTCTGGAACTACTTAAATGCGGATTCACATAGCAGCCTTAAGGCGGTTCAGGTTGCATTAAGAAATGGGCAATGGTAGTAATGAGAGGCTTAACGCCTCCCAGTTTAAATTTAATGGTCAATTGGAGTAACTCATTAGAAATTGCCAATTATAAACCTAAATAGGGCTTTATTATTAGTATTGTTTATTTATTTTTGTCTCCGTGATAAGTATATCTACACTTGAGCACGGACTTGATCAGCAAAGAGGACATATAGCTTAATTAATTACCTGATAAACACACGACAAAAACGTGTGGCATTAGCTTTTGCTGATGTCATCATTTGTTTATTCTGTTTGTGAAAATTGTTATCGGATTGTAATAAAATCAATGGAAATGTAATTTCACATAATATGCAATTGACTTTATTCAACACAATTTCAGCAAGATCAAACACGTATTGATCGAGTTAGGGGTTTTTATATACATACTCACTTATTATTAGATGTGTTAAGTGACTGCGTAAACAAAAATAAAAAACAGTCCTCACTGAGATGTGAGTAAGACACTTGACACATGACATACGTGTTTTAGGGGATAACCTTAATCATTTATTATTAATTTTTCAATATTCAATTGACTTTATTTAACACACTTTTAGCAAGATCAAACACGTATTGACGGAGTTAATGGTTATATAGGGACTCGGGGGTACTGCGTGCACGAAATATCAATTATAGGTGTCTTATAAGTCAATTTGACTGGCCCTTTCAAAACGGGTGATACTATAATAAACAAAAACGTAACCTTCTACATATATCTACATGCACACATAAACAAAATTAGTACAATTATTAAGTCCTCAATGAGATGTGTGTAAGACACTTGACACATAGCATAAGTATTTTAGGTGAAAGCCTTCGAATATAAATCATTATCAACACCTAACATTCCGCATGGTATCAATCGCCACGAGTTTTTGAAACAAAGACTTGTGTATGCTGATCGTCTATACGGAATATAGACATCATCACGTCGTTCCGTAAATGTCAACACATATGCTCCTACAATATGTCTACAAGTTCATGTCGTCAATTTAGCATCCACTAATAAAATTTTTATTTGCCCGGTGCTAATTGACTTTCCTATAAATTATAACACGATTGTGGAAATTTTGGACCTGATAGACCCCCGTACGGATCTAATTGAGTCGGAATTCGATAATGACTTGCAGAGGTCTTGTTCTTGAATGTGTTAGGCAATTCCAACTGTCTTACATGATGACACCAAAACAGTGTGTATCAGTTATCAAGGATAATGCTTGGGAAAGCTAACAACGTAAATACCCTTAAGCTAAAACCAATCAAATGAGGCAATGCCAACTTGTATATTAACTTAACACATGGTATAACATGTCAATGATTGTAATAGTAGTTGATCATGAACGCTGTTTTAACGATCTTAACGATTTCGTCAGTGACCATAGCTTACCACAGGGAGCTGCGAGGTTCATTTAAGTACATTTAGAAGACAAAACGGTGTTATCACCCATAGTACTGCGGTGCACCGTACATCGGACATTGCAAATAAAGTTGAGTAATATCATCAGATTATTGCGACATTCGACAATGTCAACGATGGTATTTTCCAAACTACTGATTGATTTACATATCGCAGCATTTTTAAACATATTAAAACATGTCTAGGAGTTCTAGAAGTAATCAAAGTCAAATAAGTATGTATAAATTTCGTAAAATGGGTTCAGTAGCCCGAAATGATGGGTGCTCGATGTAAAATTAAACATTGACCACTAAATTGCATACTCAGTAAAATAATTATAATTATGTTAGGTTGTTTTGTTTTACTCAGCTATATTTTTCTATCAATTAGCACTTTCATTTGTCTTGGTTTAAACTGTATTTATTTCAATATTCGTACATACATGTATATACAATAACACAAACATGGAATAAGTAATAGATCGGAAAACAAGTTTTTGAAAACTGATATTAATTCCTCTCCAAGGTTTGTGTTAATATGAGAGGAAAGATCAAATGATGACGGGTTTGAAGGTATAGTTCAGTTTGGCTTTGGATATCACAAACCACACAGCCTCATAGTCGGCGCTCCCGCATTAGAAAGAAGTACATAATAAATCGTGTACGCGAAATGAAAGCACAGATCGCGAGGCTATGTATTCTGCGACAGACAACGGCAAAATGACCTTAAATATAATTATGCACTAAATTTATGTTTATACGACAGTATAAAATTAGTATTACCATGTTTAAGATAAATCTTATATGTCAATTTCTGTTTTCGTTGTATCTGCTTGTACAGTTTTTTACACGATGTTTTTATGAATGAGAAGAACAATATATAATAAAATAAAATAAATAGTACATTATTCGCGGCAATTAAGGGAGGGCGGGCAGGTCCTATGCATGATGAAAACGTTTAGAAGCCAGTATGATTTGCTGGGTGTTTAAGAATAATGCGTTGTTTTGTTCTGTTGTTAAGTGTTCGTTGCCATAGAGAAGATTATTTGTAGTATGAGGACACGGTAAATTTGAGATGAGACTGCCTCTGATTGTATTATATAAATTGCACTCTAGCATACAGTGACTAGAAGTTCCAATAGCACCACACAAACAGAGAGGGGAATCAACTATAGACTTTCTATGGAGGTCGCTGTTTAGCGAGCTACATCCAAGACGAAGACGTGTCTGGAGAATCTGACCTAAGTCTGCTCCCAACAGCATAATGAGATGGTGGTTTACGCTGGGACCCATTCAGACGTGCTTGGAAATGAGGGGCTATTTCTTACAGAATTGGATAGAGCATTCCAGTTGCGTATCGTAGACGGTAAGAAAATTTGTCTTCTACACTGAGGATGCACACCAAGATTAGGTATACACATTTATGTACCGAGTATTAATTTTAAGTGTAACGAGTATTGGTGTTTAGTGTACCGAGTATTAATGTTTAGTGTAACGAGTATTGATGTTTAGTGTACCGAGTATTAATGTTTAGTGTATAAGGCCGTTTCTAGTTTCTGTCTGTGCAGGGTTATGTCGTCAAACCGGGTTTTACGCATTTTGTGAACATTCTATGCTCGACACAGGCGACATTGTGTACGTGTATTGATAAAAGTTGTATTTTTTATGTATAATATTATATTGTCTTGAAGTGTGCAGTACAAATTAAATGATTGTATTCGGCTTGTTTAAAATATTGGACATAATGTTGAGTTGGGTATATGAGGGCCAGTCATAAAGAAAGACCCCTGTCTTATGTATTCATAGTATAGATGTGAAAGATATTTTTATCGGGTCGAATCCCTTTGATTAGCATACCATAACAGAACAGTTTGGTGGATTTGACCTGATCATGACCTTTATGCATGAATATATTATAAAGTTCGTGCGTTACAAATACAAATTTCTGGGAGCAAATCGTCCAATATCGGTCCTCTAGATTTGAGTTAGAATTATAATTCCCGAGCGTCTTCGTGATAAAACCACCATATCACTAACTTTCCGTGCTATACATTTATTGTCAACCCGCTAATAAGACCGACCAAAAGCGTATAGTCTTGGTAGAGAAACTTTCTTGATAGCGATTCTTTTTTTTTTCAGAAATTACGACTTTGATTCTTTAAAATGGTGAGTATCTGAAATAATTGAATTAGCCTCTTAAGCAGGCATTTACCCAACAGTGTAACATGGAACAATGAAAATAATTATTGAAAATAATTAAACTCAGGCGCAATTAGCTAATACGAGAGTTGGCTCACTTATAAACTGAACTGGGATGAAAATTCGATTGTTGCAAACATACACGTACATAATTATATTAAATATTTCAATATCATGTACCTATAGAGGATTTCAAACCTAATAAGTATACTGAACGGCATTAACGCCTTGCAATGCCAAGTGGGAACGCATTAGAGACTACACTGTATAACAACAACTCCGCCACAAAAATGGATGTATAACAAGATTAGCGAACACTTACAATTTACTGTAACCGGTATTGTTGACACTAACCGAGTTCGAGCCTTGGAGGTCATATTGTGCCGTTACACAGTCTGTTAACACTTGGAATATAGCGAAGAACCTTTCCATTTCATACCATTGTCCCATATACTGAAACAAAAGAGTAATTAAGTAAGTAAATAAGTAACGCCTTAATTTAACGAGGCTGACACATTCGGTTTTCCGATCTTCAATGTGGGCCTCAAACAAAATAACAAAATAGTGTAGCCAATACATTAAATTGAATGATTAAAAACACCCGATGAATGAGAGAAGTATTGCTCTAGACTATTATTTGCTCTACAGACCATTGTTGTTGGTTCAAGCCAAATCAATAATGTTAAAACCGTTTGTACTGATTATCTCCCTTAGATACGCCTGAGCGGTTGAATACGATAGAATACGTGTCTGCTTTTGACGTGTAATAAAGGTAATGCAATTGCTATATTATTGCTATAATTAAATGAGTGTGCATATAACACGTTACGCATTATTTTTACACAAAAAGGTGCGTCACATACATACTATGTACTTCACATGATACATGTTTATGTTTGAATTAATTTAAAAGTGCTATCTAGACAGTCTAATGAGAAAACAAGAATAATAATTAAATGATAAATAGTACAGGTGCATGTTTTCGAAGATAATTTGCCAACGTATTGTTTTAAAAACAATGTAAAATGTCAATAAACCAATTATTGGTGTAGTTGTGTTGCAAAGGTGTTTAAGCAATATTAGCGCCGTGCATAGACATAGCAAAATACTTTCTATTTGCTCGTTAGGTTTAATAGATAATTACAAGGTTATGAGAACATCGTGTAAGGAGGTCTGTGAAGTTGGCAGTTAGTTGTTAGTTGTTCAGAGATTAATTCAAAAATTAATACTTGAATTAACTTCTGACATCAGTTAATTCAGTAGTAAATTCAAAATTTAAATTAACTTCTGACAGAGAAGTTAATTCAGAAGTTAATTCAAAAATTAATATTCAATATGCAAATATTAAATTTTGAATTAACTTCTGAATTAACAACTTACTGCCAATTTCACAGACCTCGTGTTAGTGGCATCGGAATGAATATATGATATACAAGTCCCATTATTAAGAAACATTAAGTAATGTGACATACCTGATTTAAATCAAAGTTTTGTTGAACGGTAACACTTGGACATGGACCACGTGAAATAGTCTGACCACGACATAGTCCAACCAACGTCACAACTATGACAGTCTTAATTATATTATTCATTATGTTCACCAAATACGTCTTGTAAGTCTTGTAAATTGTTCAGTATTTGAATTAGTGGTACTGGTGTGTCAATGTATTTATACTAAAAACCTGTTTGTTGTGATGGTTCAAAGCCCAACGTTTGGTGACGTGATAAGCGATACTAAATAATTATAGTAAACAATGTTTCATAACTTTCCGTCCATGTATATGAGGATGGTTAGAGTCCTATATTTTGACACGACCAGATCAAAGTTCGGCAAGGACAACATTAAGGCCAGTAGTAATATTACATTGGTTCCTGTGTTTTGTTAGAATACAACGCAACGTTGTTGTTGTACTGGTGTCTCTACGCTTTTCAATTGTTTTTCGGTCACATACGTTGGATAGTAGCACAAACCAATTTTCCTGAAATTTGGCAAGTAAGTATCTCCTCTGGAACGAGTAACTAACAATTTCTCCATGCGTGAAAGACACGCACGTAGCCAATATCCAGGAAATGAACCTCCCCATCCTTGTTATATAACGGTCGGTCATAACAACATGACCGTACAATACTAGTATACAATTACCTGTAAACGATTTATCAATTTTACAAATTGTATTGCCAGTTTTAGTGGCATGTTATCAATTTTAATACCTGCATTTACAAAATGTGTTGCACAGTGTAAGTGATATGATATTAATCTAATAACCAATACTAAAATAATTTGCACCGTCTGTTGCACGTTACGGTGATCAAGGCATGGCCAGTGCCAGTCAGTAAGGGGTCGATCCTATGTTTAGCTATTGAAGGTACCGGTAATTAAAATGCAATTAGTGTTTAACAGGTTTTGCAGTGAAATAAATGAGCTTGTTGGTTGATCACGCGGTAGGGTTGGACCGTTTGGCCAGCCATGAGCCAATGGTCTTCCCAAAAACTTGATTGGTGGGTCTTGTGATAGGTCATGTGATAGGTCATGTGATTCCTGTCACAAGCTGTTTGTTAATAGTACCAAACTGGTCATTGGCAAATCAGTTTCGACTGTGGGCTCTTTCTTGATACTTCTCTAGTCGTTTTCAATATACGACATGACTAGGCTAGGAACGTCTTTTTTAATCAACTCAACGCGAAGTGTAAATTTAATAAATATGTTTTTATAAATATCTAAATAAAAACAGTAGGCAGAAGTTTTGTTACTTTTATTCTGCCTACGTCCTAAGTCCCAAATCACTTATCGGAAGGATCATATAATACCCTGATCCGGGTAAGCCAAACACAGACATGTTATTGCAATTTAAAACCGGACAATTTCAACACATTGCGTATTAAAATGTGTTTTGATTATGTAACATCCATTTTCCAGGGGTGTACTTTTTAATAAAGCATGTACACATGTAAATTCTTAAACTTACGTTTAAATGTAAACTATAGCGCTCACTGAAATTTCGGACAGTTCTGATTTCTTCGGTAAATAAACTATTGCAATGCGAAAAAGACCGATGTTATCCGCATGGAATAATGGAATTAGTCTGGTTCACGACATTCTTACAAAATGCATCTTTTTTGGATTTTTTTTTTGAAATCGTAAACCATCGAGAACAGATCACGTGCCCCAGCATGGACTTTTTACTTTATGCTATCCAATATACCTGCTCGCTCAAGGCTCGCAGGTAATAACGTTTCTCTTTATCTTTTACAACTCGGTATAGTATGGTGAATGGATCTACAATATTAATTACAAACCATATTTTTGTCTCCAATGTGCAGTTGTTGAAGAAAGATCTTTTAAAAGAAGTTAAATTTGAACGTTATTAAGGAGGTACGAGCTGCCTTGTGCCCATGCGCGAAATTTCAAAATCGTATTAGATAAGAACAGACATGAATTTTAGTTTCAATGATCGCATATGAATGTTGATTATTGATAATAAACATAATAGTATTGCACAAATTAGATATTTATAACTTTTTTATTTTTTGCATGTATGAAAAGTGGGTGGGGAACGACAAAATTGTGAATAATATGGGTTCACAATAAGCCCCTACAATTGTTCAAATGCATATGCTTATATATAAAATGTAGTGCATGGTTTAGTTATAAGAGGTAGCTACGCTTTGAAATATTTAATTACAATATGCAAATAAGGTTAATTTTATGCAAATTTATTCATAAATAGTACGTTTTTATGCACAGCTCCCAAAAAAGGCTGGTGACCACTATTTTTTATTTGACTAAACTGGTGTTCTATTTGATACTTAACTTAGGGCCTATTCTAAATAATTTTCGATCGTTAGGTATTTTTTGACATTCATTTGAAATCGTTTGAAAATCACACTTTTTTGCAAGTGGGTGGGGTAACTATTTATCATGTTCAAATACAGATTTGTTCACCAGGCAGCCGGAATTGTGACTAATGTCAATAGGAATGACCATTGAACACACAAAATATCATGCATTGCTTAAAAGTGGTTTCATATAGTAATAATCTTAAAAAGAACATAGTGGTGCCATAAATGCAGGAAATAGATAAAATGAACAAAATACAATGGTAGGTCATTAGAAAGCAATGTATGTCGAAAGCGAGCCTGGTGACATATCATTTTTATGATTTCAATGTTGTTCTAGAAGACTCAGTTCTGTTATTTTAAGATGTTTCAAGGAAGATTCGATCGTTAGATCAAAGGTGCGCGTACCTCCTTAAGTTTAAGATTTCCAGTAAGTGTTTGGATACTCAGCTGCCTAGTAAAATACAATCAGGTTTCGATACAACGATCCTGTTTATACCCAAGTAAAATGTCCCCATATACAGGGTGTCCCAAAAAAACGGGGACCTGCCTAAAACCCTTATGACTTATTTAATTTATATTGAATTTGACTGATTTTTTGTGAGAGTGTGTAAAAGTGATCTCTACTTCTACAATAGGTACTTATTAATATGTTTTGCTTTAAAACAGGAAGTGACGTCATCATTTTACCTTTGGTGCTATTTCCTGTTTTTTTGCTGACTTACGTGGAAAATTTAATCATTTGATAAGACATTGTTGTCTGAGCATTCCTTTTGAGAAAAACAAGGTTTTAAAGTCACAGAGGTGATGACATTTTTGTGAAAATCTTAAGAACTTTGCAATGCAATAATGAAAAGGGGGTGAAATGGTGAGTTTATTTAAAAAAAGAAAACAGACAACCTTCAAAATATTCATTTACATTCACCAAAGAAGTAAAATATCAATATTAAGTTATTATTATTGAGAACACTCAACAAGAGAGCTTAGATAGAAGCAAAAGGTAATAAGGTGAACTTGTATAAAAAAACAGTCCATAGATATATATCAGAGTCATTTACTTTGTCAGCATTTATAAAAAAGCAGAAACCAATCATTACAACAAATCAGCAGAAAAAACATGATACTTCACAAAAGTACAGACATTTGAACTCAAACCAAATGGCATGTGGCCTAGATATAGCTCGGACATGAGCCTCATGGTTAAACAGGAACTAACACCATACGTAAAATGATAACGTCACATCCTGTTTTAAAGCAAAACACATTATTAAGAACCTATTTTAGAAGTAGAGATCACTTTTACACACTCTCACAAAAAAATTAGTCAAATTCATTAAACATTTAATAAGTTATAAGTGTTCTAGGCAGGTCCCCGTTTTTTTGGGACACCCTGTAAGATGTCTTTATATGAAATTGTTAGTATATCGAGACATGTCTGTATCAACATTAGTTACTTTGCATGGCCTTACACTCTCGTCGATGAAGAGAAAATTACTCATAAATGAATACTATAGTTTACGACCGAAGACGTACTTACGTTTGACATTGCTCTATTTAATTGCGGTACACCATACTTAGTAATTAGTATTATAATCAAGGGTTTAGTTGTAAACGATGTCACACTATGTTGTACGAGTGTTTGTAAGTATGTATCTAAGTGTGTACACATGTTTACGCATGTGATGTGTGTTTCTGACGTTTGATTAGTCAATTCATAAACAAACATAAGAGACATCACTTAAACATTGAACTTATCACCCCATCACCTTAATACAATACACAAAAAAAATGATGAGGCCATGCGCTGAGTACTAGTAAGTGGCTGTCCTTGATTTAGGTCTGATTACAGCTATTTATAATTTCAAGTTCATTTTTTTTTTAAATTTAGTCTATTGCAGAATTCTGCGAACTTTCGGAACACCGACGTTTATTTCGAGAAAGAGCCCTGTGGTATATCAATTAAACTGATCATTTAATAAATGCCATTTTGGAATTATTTTTTCCCATCTATTCAGCTGTTTAGGGAAAATTCGATCGTTAGACAAGGGACGCTTACAAGCTTACGTACTTAGCGTCGCGTCGCTTCCATCAACTGTTTGAAAGACACGTAAATATTTTTAAAACCGGTTGTCTCACGCACGTAGTATCACCATAACTTTCTCTATTAAGAATAACAGAAATTAGGAATTCAGCTCGATCACCCTAATCGGAATATAAATATAGATCGTCCCTTTGGTGCAACAAGGTTGTTTCTTACTATACAGTATATAAGGAGATAAAATCTTGTTGCCCCAAAGGGGCGATATTATGTCACTGTCTACAGCAAGATATATCTTAGTGTCTATCTGTTGAGGTGTTTAAAGCGTTTCATCAAAGTTTATTAACAATCTACATCATCAGATTGATAGTGTCTGAGAAGTTGATACTATGTAAGCTTTAATTGAATCAGTAATGATGAATTAGCATAGATTGACGTAGGACCCGTAGACTATCGTACAGTGAGCCATCATTTTGAGAACTTTAAGACAGTGACACATTTTCCCAGTCTGTTCTCATTGTACTTGTTCTTTATTCAAGAAGTAATGAAAAGTAATGAAAACGTGCATGTGTTTTATCGTTGAACTAAGCACAGTAACGAGTTCGGATGCGTAATAATTCAATAACGAATGCGTAGCTTGTACACATTCGATCAAGTGAGTGTTCTTTCTTATATATAAACACAGAGAAGGCCTACATATTCATTATTTCGATTTTAACATAGCCACTATTCAGCATTTGATAACACGTCAAGACATAGCAACCATAGCACTATTTTCTTCCTCGTAAGGCTTATATGCAGTTTGAAGTTATTCAGTTGTAGCTGTGTTTTATCGGTAATTCATGCACACCGTGGTTTCCTCTTTGTATATACGACTGAAACTGCTGGATATGTTAGATATAATTAGAACTATAGGACCAACTCAAAAAGAAGACTACTTAAGTAATTTATAGCATGTAAAAATGCCAAGCATATCCTGTTCGGATGCGTGACTCGTGCAATATATGCGCTCGCAACTTACAGAACTACGCATCCGAACTCGTAATAATTGCTGTACGTAACTTACTATATATAATATTCATAGCGTATTAATGAGATTTTAAGAGCCCTTTGTTGTTTTAGAATACCATGGGATATATTATATAACTCTCGTAATGGTATATCAGTAATCCTGACAGAGGTGAATAATTCTTTAACGGTTGTTCAGTGAGTGTACACCAACAGTCCCTAGGGCAAAATGTTACAAGTAATAATAAATACAAACTATCCTGCCAGTAAGTTAGTAACACGAATGGAAGTGGAGAACAGACACTAGATGATTGTATGGGTGTAATCATATCTTTAATATATCACAGACCATAGTCCCAAAAGGTCAGGGTAATGTGCTACGTAATGTGTAACGTTTACAGACGATTATAAAGCGGTTGCAATTGTTTTACATTGATCATTTAAAGAGTTTGTACTGTCAAAATTAAGTGTAGTTTTATGTTTATACCACAGGGTATTGACGCATATTATTTTATGCGTGTGCGACCGCCTTATATCTCATATTCGTATATGAGATATAAGGTGGTCGCACACGCATAAAAGAATATTCGTCATTACCCTGTGGTTTACAATACCAGTATAACTTGCAGTGCGGTATACGAGTTTATTCTGTCTAAAATGTTACACTATTACCCGGTGACCCTAAGCATTATGTAAGACATTGCCCTAAACGCTATCATATGGATTGATGTATACACTCACTCTAGAGTACAGTTTAAATGTGGTCGAATCCCGCGTCTTATATAAGCGGATTTAGCTCAGTGGTAACGCACTGTGCTGTCAATCCAGAGGTCGTGGGTTCAATCCCTGGCATCGGAACTTGACATTTCTGAAATATTTATAATATTTCCCGCTATATCTGGCCGTGTGGTCTGCAAAGTATCTGGAAGTTCCAGGAAGCTGGGTATCGGTGCTATACACCGGCCACATGAAAGAACCAGGCTATCTATTCGGAATAAGAGCTAGGCGCACTTCTGCAGCGCCGGGCATGCCTGTATCTAATGTCTCTCTCTCTCTCTTCAGGAGCTTTCTCTCAGTCAGTCTCTCTGGTCAGATCATGATGTATCTGCACTAGTAGAGGATGCACTTGCGCCCTTGTGGATGCAACACAATAATGTAAAGTGCCTTTGGACGTGCGTCCGCAGGAAAAAGGCGCTATATAAATATACATATTTATTGTCAGATAAATAATTTTATGTAAGTACCGTAGTGCGGCTTCAGAATTTTATATCCGTCCCATAACGGGACGGGTTTTTAGCATCATATATTTTCATCACAACTAGTCGTTCTCACGTAAATCTTTTGCGCAGAAAACAGCTTTGGAAAAAGAAATTTATTTTACAAATTATTTAGTCCATGAGCCACCAATAGAAGACCCTCCCCCCCCCCCTAGGGAATTTTGGTCACTATATTTTTCTGAAAGTATATGGTCCCTGGAGTATTTTCCTGAAGTCTGCACTTTGGCCATTGGGGCGTTAAGATTTTTTGGGGTAAAACGTCAAAAAATATAAACGAAAAGTACAAATTTTCGGAATCGGTTAACTACAATCTTATTTATTATGTTATTTTAAAATAAATCTCTGTAACAGGTAGATATTAACCTGTCCTATCTAGACTGAAAAAATCAGAGTGCTGCTATTGTGCAAAATGGCTTTTTTGGGGTAAAACGCTAAAAATTATAAGAGAAAAGTGCGAATTTTTGGAATCTGTGGACTGCATTGGCATTTATTTATTTTTTCATAAAAAATACTCTAATTGAAAGATATTATAGTGCAGTTTCATACTGCAAAAAATTTAAAGCCATGTTATTATGCAAAGTGTGATATTTTTGGGGTAAAACATCAAAAAATATAAACCGAAAAGTGGGAATATTAGGAATCTGTAGATTACAATCAAACCATTCCTATGATAATTTTTTTGTAACTAAATAATATTAATGTGATAAATTTGTAGTAACATGCAGTTTAAGATTTCAAATATATATTGCCAGATGAGATACTTTGGGGGAAAATTACAAAAATAATAAATGGAAAGTGTGATTTTTGGGAATTGGTGTCCTAGTTGTAACCTACGACCATCGGGTACGGACATTCATAGGCCTAATGGGTATTCAAAATTACATTCTAACCATATATAGGCAGTTCTGGTACTGTTGGGTAAATTATTATTAAACCACTAAGTACATCCATACCTAGTCCTAATTGGTACATACGAATAACCATTGCATGCAATATTGGTTCTATTTAGCACTAAACAACCCTATACAGACATCAGTTGTCCTATCGGGTATTAACTACCACCATGCACAGACAGTCCTAGTCTAATTTGATAGCATAGCCAATGCCATTCCTAGTTCTATTTGATATTCAAAACCACCATACTTATACAGATATTGCTTGTCAGGCTGGGTACCCATAACCACTGGTAGGTATATTCATTCCTCGTCTCAATGGGTAGTCACACTTACCATGTTCTAATTGGGTACTCGTAACTGCTTATTGAAGTACATACATGCCCAGTCATAGTGGTGACTTACATATCCATATACAGACATTCCTGGTTCTATTTGGTACTCTAAACCACCATGTACAGGCATTATAGGTGCAATTGGGTACTCATTTCCACCATGTACATATATTGCTGGTCGTAAAGAATACTAATGACCACTAGGTTCAGACATTCTCGTTGGATACTGCCGATCATCAATTGACAACTCAGGCGCGCCATGTGGCTACATGCTTGGCCTTATTGACCACTCATAACATATGTACTACTCGAAACCTTCATGAACAAAATCAGTTGTCGGATTGGGAACTACCAACTACTAGGTGCGACCATTTGTTGTCCTATTAGTTAATCACTTCCCCCGTGTACAGACTGTGATGTTCTTATTGGATACTCATACATACATTCCTAGTCATAGTGGGTACCCCAACTATCATGTACATGCATGCCTGGTCCTATTGAATACACAAAACCACAATGTACAGACATTTGTGACTGGGTTGGGCACTAGCAACCACTAGGTGCAGTCATATGTTGTTCTATTTGTTCACTGCTACCACCATCTACAGGCAGTCCAGGTCCTATCAGGGATACATAACCACTAGATGCATACATTCATAGTCCAGTGGGTACTCAAAACCACTATGTTCATGCATAAGTGGTATAATCGAGTCCTCACAGCCACTATACTCAGCCATTATTGGTCCCTGTGGGTACTGACTACCATGCATATACATACATTCCTGGTCGTATAGGGTGCCAATAACCACGATTAACAGACATTCCTGTTTAGGATAGATACTGAACATCATCATGTTAAGACATCTCTCAATCACTAGTTACATACATTATTGGTCTTATTGAGTACAGACAACTATTGGGATCACCCATTCCTTGTCCTATTTACACCATGTAGAGACATTCCTGGTCTTTAAAATTCAGCAGTGAGCATGCCTAATACCCCAATCACACGAGAGTCGGAATGAGCCGGAATGCCGTAGGAATAGCAATTCGTGGTACATTCTTGTATGTTCGAAATGTATTCCGACTGCATTCCGAGTACATTCCATATGTTCGGACCAGTTTGAATGTTTTAACATGTTCTAAACCTATTTCGTTTGAAATAAAATACATATTAAAATAAAAATGAATAAACTGTTATTCAAAACTCTCTGTATTTATTGATACTGTCCAGATCACACGGCGTCGGAATGAGCCGGAATGCCGTAGGAATAGCAATTCGAGGTGTATTCCTTCATGATCGAAATGCATTCGAAACATTCTGTCTGCATGCTGAGTCAATTCTTAGTGTATTCGATATATTCCGGGCCATTCCTGTGTCCACTTCGAATGTTTTGCGCATGTTCAAAACTTTCGAGATACATTCGAAGTCGGGTGGACTATCGAACGGCTACCGAAGTGTATTCTTCCGACATTCTGATTACATTTTAAATATTCGTACGGCATTCTGACTATATTCGAAACATTACTTAAAGCCATTATAGGTACTGATATTAAACACACTACCCGTGCACAACCCGTGCATAATCCCGTGCAAAACGGTCCGATGCTTGTGTTTACCGTATTTTGAAAACATATGCGTGCACGATCTCCGCTATCATTCCAGGCGGACTCGAAGTGTATTCGAGTTATGCTCGAAGTATATAAGAATTGCATTTGAATGGTATTTGAAGTATTCCAACGGCATTTTGTCAAAGCTGTAATAATTTTGGTCAATTAGAGTTATCATTCGGAATGTGCTTCGAATGTTTATTCTTTCTCCATTCCGACTCATTCGGGCCCATTCCGGCTGATTCGAGAGTCGTGTGATTGGGGTATAACCCTCAGCTGTGACCATTTTTTTCATCAAATTGTGTAATCACTAACCCCATGTACATGAAGCATGGTCTAATTAGATACTCATATCGACTAGGTACATACATTTCAAGTCCTAGTGGGTACCCACAACTATCATGTCCCATGCATTCCTTGTCCTATTGGATACCCCAAACCACAATGTACAGACGAATGCAGACGGATTATGTACTAACAACCACAAGGAGTGGTCATTTTTTGTCTGATTGGGTCATGATTACCACGATGTACAGACAGTCCTGACTTTATTAGGTACTCATAACCACTGGATACATACCTTCCTAGACTAAGTGGGTACCCGTAACCACCATGTACATGCATAAGAAGTGTGATAAAGGTCCTATTGGGTACCCACTACCATCATTTACTAGTAAATGTACATACATTCATGGTATTATTTGGTATGCATAGCCACTATTCCGGATCCTGTTATGTACATACATTACTGGTCTTGTTGGGTACAGACAACCATTAGGAGCACCCATTCCTCGTCCTATTGAAGACTTAGTGCCTAAGTAGAACATTCCTGGTCTTGTTAGGCAATCATAAACACTGGGTAAATCAGTCCTAGTCCATGTATGTATTCACGACCACCTTGCACATAAACTCCTAGTCTTATTAGGTACTCATAACCATTAGGTACATCCATCCCAGTCCTAATGGGTACCCACAACCACCGTGTTCATGCGTACTTGGTTGTATTTGGTACTCATAACCACTAGGTGCATCAATTAGAGGGTACACAATACCACTAGGTATAGGTATTTATGGTGCTGTAGGGTACTGACACACACCATGAGCAGACAGTACTACTGGATACACACATCCATGGTCTTATAGGATGTGCACTATCATGTGGTATCGCATTTATTGCACTATGTGTACTGGCAACTACAAGGTCGAGAGATTCTTGGTCCTCTTGGATACTCACAACCACACAGAACAGCCATTCCTGACACAACCATGATGCACAGCCAGTGTGTCACAAGGAATAGCTGTACAATAACATTTGAAAAAAATAGAATGTATATTTACCCCACCCACTCTTGTAAAATACATGTAAGTATAATTTAACACAATCCATACAAATGTTACTGATGCCAACTATAACATACATTGCAAACAAAGTGAAAAATGGAAATAGATTTCAAAATCATATTGTGAGTACTTGTAAATAAGTAGAACGGCTGTTTTCAATACTTTAGTCATTTTGGCGGCCATTTTGATGGCCATTTTCCATAATAGACCCACCTTTTGTGCATTTAAATGTTAAAATACATTTTGGGAATATGCCTTTATAGGTATTCACAATTGCAATTAAAATACAGTAAGGCACAATGTGTTATAGCATAGTTAAGTGAATACATCGTTACAAATTGTACACCATTTAAAAGCAGGGGAGATAATCTTATTTTTGCTTTTCCTGCTGAACGCCCCAATGTCTGAAGTGCAGACTTTGGGAAAAGTATTGGTAGGTCAAAGCCTTTCATAATTACCAAAAAAAAATATCAATGACACTGTTTTCTGCCATTAAAGTGTACCGATTCTCAAAATTTGCACTTTTTCATGTATTTTTTAATGTTTTACCCCAAAAATATCCCATTTACATAATAACATGGGACTAACATTTTGCAGACTTAAACTATGAGTTAATATCAACCCATGAAAGTGTTTAATTACAAAATAACTTACTAAATGTGATAGTAATTAACCAATTCCAGAAATTAACACTTTCGTTCATATTTTTAACGTTTTACCCCAAAAAATTTTAACGCCCCAATGTCTGAAGTGCAGACTTTGGAAAAAGTATTGGTAAGTCAAAGCCTTTCATAATTACCAAAAAAAAGATCAATGACATTGTATTCTGCCATTAAAGTGTACCGATTCTCAAAATTTGCACTTTTTCATGTATTTTTTAATGTTTTACCCCAAAAATATCCCATTTTGCATAATTACACGGGACTAGAATTTTGCAGACTTAAACTATGAGTTAATATCAACCCATGAAAGTGTTTAATCACAAAATAACTTGCTAAATGTGATAGTAATTAACCAATTCCAGAAATTCACACTTTCGTTCATATTTTTAACGTTTTACCCCAAAAAATCTTAACGCCCCAACGGCCAAAGTGCAGACTTTGGAAAAATACTCTACAGGTCATACGCTTTAAGAAAAATATAGTGTCCGAAATTCCCTAGGGGGGGAGGGTTTGCCCCACTGGCCCATGGACCAATTGTATTTACCCTCCCTCCCTTCCCTGGTACATATAATTTAAAGTTTAGTGGGGCATATAAATGGAACCCCATCTTTGATGATACATGTAATATTGAATGTATATATATGTTTAATTAGTCATTTGTTATTACATAACTGTTTTATGCGATGTTCGTCATTTAAATATTAAATGACAAATTTCAATCATACCCTGTCATTACTTGAATCATCAAACAGAGCTCATAAAGTGATTACCAGGGAGCTTACATAAATTTATTTATTGCTACGCCATGTTTGATGTGTACTTAAACTTTGGCGTGTAAGTTCTTTGATTAAATTATCCCGACTGACAGTGATTTCTTTGATTATATATATATAGGCGATGAAGTAGAATCATATTTTGCTTTAGAATCAACAACTATCCTTAATAATTATGCTTATATGAATAGCTGCTTATAATATGTATATGGTTGTTGCCCTCTAAAATCAGAGCGCTGTAAAATTACTGATTATATCCTGAGATATAGTCGAGCGCTTATATATACACTTGAAGTCACTTTAGCGTTGGGCCGCTCTAGCCCCGGTCTCCCCTACGCAGTGCCATTTTGTATGATGCACCCTCTCAACCCAAAGTTGATTCCATTTGAACAAACGTTAAACATTATACATAGCACTTTTCTTGAAAAAAACGCCTTTCGATCGTAAAAGTCACAGAAAATTTGATCAGATTAAATTATCACGAGAGGCGTTGATTTCTTTGTAGAGACGATGAAATAAAATAAAATATTGCACTAAAGCAGCAAAAATTAATGTCTCATATGCTGCTTATCATAATTATACATGTATATATTTGCCCTCTTGAATCAGAGTGCTGAACAATTAGTCAATTACTAATTCTTTCTTTTTGATATTACTATACGTATAAAATGTATTTTATGTACTAATTACTTTTAATGAGTTTATATATTTGCCCTCTTGAATCAGAGTGCTGTAAAATTAATAGTTCTATATCTGCGATATAGTAGAGCGCTGATATATACAGTCACTCGAGCGTCGGCATCATAAAACGCTATGCTGATAGTTTAAGTATAAGCTGTAATTTAATAAAATACGAGTAAAAAGTAATTATGTAATGTGTTTGTTCTTCAACTTGTAGTATTATATTATTCCATAATGTACAAATTTGCATTTTAAGTATTAAACAAATAGTACATGATAGTAAAAAGTGCTGATTAATTAGATTTTTATTCAAGGGAGGTAATAATGTCATAATTTTAACCGATCGGTAACATATATTTTAATCCTCATACATCATTATGGGCCTATACGACACCAACATTTCATTTTAAAGACGCAGAAAAATACGCACGAACAACTGTGCGCATATTTCTGCGCATATTCTGAAAATATTGTTTCAAGTCTGTCTTAATTTACTGTTTTATTGAAGACATAGATGAAAAAAACTAGCGTCAAATAAACGCCGCTTCCAGACTGCCCGTGATAGTGCTGCAGATGATCACAGGAAGGGACGGCCTGCTGCGAATCAAACGCAAGACGTTGTGTCAAAAGTTTCCGTTCGGTTTTGCGACGCTTCAGGGAGTTTGGCAAAGGGACGTCAGTGAAAACGTTGCACCGGATTGCCAATTCTCACGTTACTTAAACCCCTTTCACAATTGCCGTAGAATTTTCTCCGTCGTACGATGCTAGTAAAGCTACGTCTAAATGTACCGACCTACGTCTGGAAAAGGAAATTTTGTGGAGCGGTCACAATTGTCGTAAGGCGGACGCACGACGGGTCTGCGATGGAAATTTGGAGACTATCGTGCGTCCGTCGCACGACGGTCGCACGACGGTCGTGCGATGCTCGCACGACAAAACATTCGACGCACGTCAGCCCTACGATGAAAAGTTGTTATAAAACCTTCGTACGTCCGTCGTACGATGGACGTACGTCTGTCGTACGACAATAGGATTGTGGAACTATTGGCTTCGTTTGGAAAATAAGTTTCAGCAGCTGGATATTAATAATCACAATATGAAACCGATACGATTTTGAATAATAAATGCAATATTTGCAAACCAACAATTGTCGCGTGTTCATTCAGTCTATTTCTTGCAAATATGACACAAACATATTCATGTTAAAATATTTATCGTATCACGCCACTTTAAGCAACCAATTAGTTTTATGTGTGCATTTGTCTTACAGTATTCAATATTGGTACATGATACATTTTTAAATCGTTAACCCATCCACTTGCAAAATTATTAATAAATGGTGATTGTCATCGAGTGTATAAAAACTCGACGATCGAAAATAATTTTAAAGTGCTAATGAGTTGAGAATCATACAAACCACCCTTTTATAACAAGTAGGGATCGCCAGTCTTGTTTTGGAGCTATACGGTACCAATTTTGCATACAATTAACCCAATGTGCATATTTGAATAGAATGTTTTTTTTAAATAACTTAAAGTGTCGCTACTTCATATATATAACTAACTATACAACACTATATATTTAACATAAGCAGGTGACTTATTGTACGCTTAAATTTACTTTTGTTTAAAACTATACCGTTCCCATCCACTTTTTATACATGCAAAAACGAACAAGATCAATAAAAAATTAACAGTGTGCATAACCATGATGTTAATTATCAGTTGCTTGCATAATGCTAACACGCCTACAAAATTGTATGTTTGTTCTCATTTATTACTGGCAAATCTAGTTTATGAATTTCTGCGCATGTGCACTTGGTAGCGCGATTCTCCTTAACTGAATAATTAATGGAAATAGGCTAGTGCATAGGGGCCTTCCTTTCATTCTTCTGAAATCGGGGTCGAACACGCTGCAGTAACTCTTGGAACATATGGGGTTCTATTCGAAGAATGTTTACATAGTCCCCATCACACTCTCTGGCAAACTCTACCACCAAGGTATCATATTGGCCAAGTAGGGTCCTTCGTAGATTTACTGTTTCAAAGTACGCATTGTTCACCAGAATACGATTTTATCGTATAATTACACTGTAGGGTATAAATGTTGAGAATGAAAATATTATGTTTAAGAACGTCGTGCGATTGTCGTACGACGGTCGTGCGATCGTCGTACGACGGTCGTGCGGTTGACTCACAATAATGAATATCAACAGGACTGTCGTGCGACGGACGTGCGACAATCGCTTGACCGTCGCACGACCGTCGCACGTCCGTCGCACGTCCGTCGCACGATGTTGGTATGATTCTAAGTGCTAGTTTGGCCCTTATAATCACAAACTAATCGTGCGTCCATCGTGCGTCCATCGCACGTCCGTCGCACGTCCATCGTGCGACGACGTAGAGCATCGCACGACGGACTTACGACTGTCACCAGCCGTAGTAAATTTTGAACATGTCCAAACTCTACGACGAGGGTCCACGATTATATTTATCGTCGCACGACGGTCGCACGATGCAGAAATTTCTTAAGTCCGTCGTGCGACGGACGCACGATAGTCCTCAAATTTACATCGTAGACCCGTCGCAAGTCCGTCGTACGACAATTGTGAAAGGGGTTTTAGTCAGCGTGTCCATTTGGTATGATATCAGTAAGACCCTCACGCGTTCGGTTTATATTGCAATATGTATCATCCAGAATTGTTCTTTTTAAATGCCGGAGTTGATTTGATTTGGACAAACGTTAAACATTAAAGAGCACTTTTTACTCAAAAAACACATTCAAGTCACTCAAAATGGTGATTTCTTTGATTTTAGTCGATGAAATAAAATACGAAAATAAATATTGTACCAAAATCATCAAAAATCCATTATCATCACGGTAAATTTGCTTAATTATAATACAGTCTCATTAGCAGTTATAAGTACAGCAACACAGTAAAAAGTGATGTATGCAAACACTGTATAATATTTTGTTTCTGGCTTGAAAAAACACAATATAGAACTATGGTATAATTTTTCAACGTTGCTCGTTGTTTCTGCAATCGAAATTCTTCAGATTTTGTGGGGATTTTTTAGATGTGGAAATTGATGAACAATGTGTAACTTTAGTCAATATTTCAAGACCTTTTGCAAAAACATTGTTTTGCACGTGCATTTGTCTGGATTTGAGAATTCACGGTTCACTGCTAACACCAAGCAAATGCCAAAACAGCAAATTAGTGGATATTGCAGTAATACTGCTTGCATAAACAAATGCAAAAGATGAAGACGATATTATGCATACACTGTGCATTTTTTATTTCTCATAGATCTACCATTTTGTTTATCATAATACAATTTTGAGTATTTGGTTGTCCGTCGACACACAACGTAATCAAATATTTAAATCTTCGTTCCAATGGATAGTGTCTATAATCAAATATTTAAATCTTCGTTCCAATGAATAGTGTCTATAATCAAATATTTAAATCTTCGTTCCAATGAATAGTGTCTATTAGACTGTGAAAATAACAATTTAACGAACTGCATGCTGCACGAAAAAAAATGGAAAACAGCGGAAAATAAAGTTGCACGTGGTCATTTCCATCAAAACCACAAGCATCACAAGATGTTGTACTTATAACTCTAAATGAGTGTCTTTATTTGCCCTCTTGAATCAGAGTGCTGTAAAATTGTTAGTTCTATATCTGCGATATAGTAGAGCGCTGATATATACAGTCACTCGAGCGTCGGCAATGTGAAAAGGTCACTGATGTTTTAAAAATAAGCTGTAAATAAATTAAATACAAGTAAAAAGTAATTGTTAAATCTGTCTGTTTTTCTACATGCACTATTTCATTATCTAGACCTATAAGATTTTGCATTTAAACATTATTTAAATAGTACACAATCGTAAATAAGTGCTTATCTAAAAGTTTTTTATTAAAGGGAGCTAATAATGTCACACTTTTACACTTCTTCGTGGTATTGTACAGATAATTCACCTGTCCTGGACCGTCTATCAGCATAATTCAACTGATATCTTGTCTATATTTATAACCCCGGAATCGTTGTATTATAAGCGGGTTATCATGAAAACGCTGTTGGGGTAATACAAACACAGATCTACAGCGCACGAATGCTGGCGGAAATGTATAATATATTCAAAGCAAGAATCTAGTACCGTCGAGTAACCTCAAATCGTGATACCCTAGTAATGAGGGCGGCACCCCCCTCCCCCCATGAATCCCGAATACTTCTTAATTTTTCAGCGAGTCCCGAATACCACCTTATTTTTTCGCTGAATCCCGAATACTTTTAGCCAGTTTTGAAACATAAAAAGCTTTTTAAAAAACACATCCTATCACCGTCCACAACTCGCTAACTTAGCTAGACGAAGAATGTCGTAAGTGCAAAAATGCTATTTTGAGAAAAGAAACACTGTCTGAAAACTACTCTTTAACTATTGGAAAAACAAGCCTTTTCCATTTCAGTATGTTTAATATGACCTGTTCCGATTTTATAGGATTGATTAGGTGTTAGGGTGTAGAAAATATTGACATGCTCACACCTTTTCATTGAAAATAACAATGAATCCATCCGAGGACAGGTTTTGCGATATAATCATCCAAAACATCCATAAATCTACTAATTGACTTAAGGCTAATCTAAATTATAGTATCATACGAATTAAAAGCATGTTTCAAATACAAGAACCAATGTAGCAAGGGCGTTGTATGAAATCGTGATTGTCATAATTATGAGCAGTATACTACGTAAACTCGTTCTCAATTTGATAATATTCACTGATAAAGTAATTGTGCGAGCGAATCGAGCCTGAAAATTGCATTGCTTATCTGAGAGGTATGCTACACAAACTCTTTCTCTACTTGATAATACTTACTAACAAAGAGTTAGCGAAGCAAGCCAGAAAAAGTACTTTGTTCATCTGAGCGGCATCATGATAGTAACTAGGATTTTTCAAGTTAGTGCGAAATTGAGTCTTGAAGAGGTAACTTTCCGAGACCATTAGAGAAGGGAGTGTGCCCCTTCTTCTCCTGTGGTTAGGGTTTATTGCCCTGATATTTTTCTAGGGGAAATACATTGCTTATCTGAGGATCATATCACATAAAACTGTTTAAAACGATTATTGTCTGAGCTATAAAGATTGCGTTTCTATCAGAGCAGCATACCACACACACTTGTTGTCTACTTGACATATTGAAACTGATGAAAGTTTTTGTTCGAGCGAGGTAAAATGTGTTGATTTTCTGAGCAGCATGTCGCATGTCTTTAATTGATACTATTGAGAAAGTTATTGTGCGAGCAAAGCGAGCTAGACAAAAATACATTGTTTTTTAGCAATAAAGCCCTACCACACAAACTCGTAAAATGCATTGATTATCTTATAATTTTGCTACACAAATTATTTCTCTACTAGATAATGATAAAGCTGTTGTGTGAGCGAAGCGAGTCTAAATATGCATTGTTCATCTGAGCGGCATCATGGTAGTAACTAGAATTTTCTCAAAAGTGGGTGCGAAATTGAGTCTTGAGGAAATGACGACCGGGACGATTAGAGAAGGGGATGTGCTCCCTTCTGATGAAGGTTAATTTGGACTTTTTATGTCCCCCCCCCCCCCCCCCATCTTTGATAAGGGTGTGTATTGTTTTGCACATGTCGGTCGGTCTGTTGGTCAGTCGGCAGACCAAATGGTTACCGTTTAATAACTCAAGAACGCTAGGATCCTCAAACTTTACATGGAGGTTGGTCATCCACAGTAGATGACCCCTATTGATTATGAGGCCAGTAGGTCAAATGTCTTTGTGTCATGGGGGTATACGTGTTTTACATTCATCTCTTCATGTAACAAAAAACTGTATAGCGATTTTTGTGCGAGCTATAAAAGAGTGCATTTCTATCTGAGCAGCCTATCGCACAAATGTGTTGTCTACTTATTATACACTGATACATTAAGGTAAAATGCGTTGATTTTCTTAGCTGTACGTTGCACAAAATAATTATCTACTTTATATGAGCGAGCGAAGCGAGTTAGAACAATTGCTTCGTTTTTGCTAAGCAATGTAGGCCTACCACCCAAACTCATTTTCTACTTGATAATGTTCAATGTTTAATGATAAAGTTTTTGTGCGAGCTAAGCGTGCTAGAAAAATGCATTGCTGTTTGGACAGCATGCCAACGACTCGTTCTAAGTTTGATTATGTAACTGACAAAGTTACTACTCAGTAAGCAAAATGCAAAGCTTATGTAAGCTAGGCAAAGTGTTGACATATCCTGTATCTGAGCTGTATGACACACAAACACGTTCTCTACTTGATACTATTACTTAATATCTACATTGTGCGAGCGAAGCGAGCTAGAAAAAAAGCGTTGTTTATCTGAGCAGCACAAAAAAGTTCATTGAATATCTTAGCAGCACGCATCCCAATTTGATAAGATTCACTGACAAAGTTAGTGTGCGAGGAAGTCGATCTAGAAAAATGTATCCCACACATACTAGCTCTCTACTTGATAATATTCACTAGGTCCGTAAACGTTAAGTACATCAACATTTTAAGTTCAAAACACATGAAATCGCATTTGAAGCGTAATTCATTGCTTTGTTGTCTCTAAATTAGTTAAAAGGCTTGAATGCTTGTTCAAGAAAACAGTTTATTTTGAAAATATTGCGTACTGAATACCAATTGGCATTTTTATTGCGTACCGCGTACGACGCTCTTGCGTCCCGAATACCACATAAAAAGGCCATGAATCCCGCGTACCGAAAAGGGGGATTTCACCCTCAGTAATCGTTATAGTAGAACTACTTTCAATATCTTTATTGATAGTTTAGTTATGACGTCATTAGCGGGAAAACCGAATGAAGGAATGTCAAAGTTGACCTAATCCATAAATGAATCAAATGGCATTTCATTAACGTAAGAAATAAGATAAGTACCGACCCGACTCAAAAATGTGTCAAATTTTGTAATGCCAAATAGTTCCGATCGATTTACATTCAAATCATGCCGAATGATCGATTTTACATAAATTTTTTAGCCATCGTCTGTTTGTTTACGCTTATCCACTAAAGGTCATGGTCGAAATGGACTGGTTCCTCAATATGCAAATTAAATCAAGGGAGACAAATGATGACGTAATCTTATGCCATGCGGACCAAGAACAGTTCATTATCACTTGGAAAATCTTTGTATCATAGAAATATTTGGTAATTCACAATGTTGTTGCTGATTTCAATTGTAGATCAGATATTTTCGAACGTCATTCGGCACTCAAAATTAATATTACTTTGCTAAATTGTTCGTAGATTCCTGATTTACCTAGCCTACTACGGATCTATGATGTGAAAGCGCGTAGTGATACACATTTCTAGTGCGGTCTTATTTAGTTTCTTAATTATTCGTTGAAATTTGAAATTTGTAGCAAATTGCACTTTTAATGACATACTGAATCTTTTAAGTTTCGAATTATGCTACGTTCAAGGTGAAAACTCGATCATACGTGATTATACAACACTAAGTTCAAAGTTCACGATTTCAGGTATACGAGTGTTATTTTATGCAAATTTTAGTGACGTCATTAAATGGGCGGCATTCGCGATAATGGCTGAACAATTGTTGTTGAAACTACTTGTAACTGTTTTCTTAATATTTTGCCTTCAGTTTGATAACTTTATAATCTCAAATTGATTTGGAATTGATCATTTATCGCCCGTTATATCTTTAACCTAACAAAAACCGGTGATTCCACTGTAATATACACTAAGAGGCACTTATAACTGTGCACTTACACAAATCTCACTATCTCAGTATTTAGTGTGTATATTTTGTTGAAATTTGCAGCAAGTGTAGTTTAAAGATGTGTGATAATGTCTAAGAATATTTCATTTCATAATAAATAATATTTAGGAAACGCCAACACATAATTTAGCGTTGCGTAAAATTGCGAAGTCACAAAATCTGCTCCGGCTTAAAACGCACAGTTTTCCAACAAATAAGAACGCGTATTCCTGAGAGTTTAGGCTATGCAATATTGTCTCATTGACGTCACCTTTGATGGGCAATCTCAGTGACAGTTGAGCGAAGCATAACATGCCTTTCTTATCAACATACGTTGAAATCCGACCAGTCATTGCAGAAAAATGACGTTGAATTTTGTTTAACAATGAACGAACAGATAGACAGGTAGAACATGGCTCAAACACCTGTAGGGGGGGGGGGGGGTTAATGATTGTAAACGCGTACTTTTGCTTATTGGAACGCCAATAATAATTAAATTCAAACAGTTACTTTGTGCAACATTGAAAAGCCCGTGTTGATAAACCCGACGTCACGGCGTCAATTTAGTCAAACATTGACGTTTGTGTTTTTTTAGGATAACAGGTCATGAATTTAATGGAAATGACCACGTTTTATTTTATCTCCCGCTGTTTCAACATTTTCTTGTGCAATTCGTTAAATTGCTATTTTCACAGTCCAATGGACAATGTTCATTGAACCGTAAGATAAAAACATCGGATTACGTTGCGCGTCGACTAACAACCAAATACACTAAATTTCTATCAAAAATATTAACAAATAAAAAAGTTATTAGGAATTGAAAACTGCACAGTTATAAGTGCCTCTTAGTGTAGAATAACTAATATATTAATGCATCAGGCAAATTTTAATTCTCCGTTCTAAAGCAACATCAACTGATTTTGAATTGACGAATATATCATTGACAAAATTCATTCTATGTATTAATTAAGTTAGCATCCTTAATCGTAAAACTGCCAGGAGATTGCAAATGATGGCTACAAAACAAAATTTATTGAACTTCGAGGATGCCTTTTGGGGGCCAATATGTTTGGATAACGCCAGTCCCGTTAACTTGATTACAAAATGTTATGTCACTGTTTTAAAACAGTATAATACGGGCTTATTTTCACTGATAAACGTGTATAGGCCTAAACCATTATCAAACACTTCCTTAAAAGGTTTAATGAACTTCAATCGCACTCTTGCCAGAGTGCTGCAAAATTAAACTTATGTGTCTGACAAATGCACATAGTTTTTTTTTTGTTTTTCATAAAATTTATTCTGCACATAGTACAAATAAGACAACAAACTGCACAGCAGTTTGTAACCTGCTTCTTTTAATTATAGGCCTAAATATTTAAAATAGAAGCAAGTTGATGGTAATTAATTTTAGATTGGTGTATATATATCTATGTTAACTTTTGAAAAGGAAAGACATACTTTTTGTAGGTCTAACTTTTGAAAAAATGTTTTACTGAAAATACGATCAACTTGCTTAGCATATATAACAAAACAAACACTGAATAAAACATATGTATCACTCATTATTCACTTATCTAAAACGAGTTCACGAGAAGGAAAGATGAGGTCGAGTCACTGGTATTAAAATTAACACTGTTCATAATGTCACACGCGAATATTCACTATTAATAAAGTCACGAGGGGGAGAGATAGTTTAAACTGTTCATAATATCACACACGGAGGAGTATGAATAAGATAGTAAAGTTCAGAAATCTTCTGATTAACATAGTGTAATTGAAATAACTGAATTAAATGCATCTATAAATATAGTCATTGAAAATGGTGAGAACCCCGTACTGTTGGTATGCTGCAACCTGCACCACACAAACAGCACAAAGCAAGAAGCAGGTTTTACAATGAACATATACGATAATAAACATATGCTTATAACAGATACTGGATACTGTGGTAACAAAAACTACTTCACACAAAGGAATAATGGTTTTAATGTTTTTCTGAGACTGAGGAGTGCGTCTGAAAACAACATAATTATGAACAACATGTCCCTCTCAGAAGCACTACAAAGTCCATTCAAAATAGATAAGTGTGTACAATTTGGAGGTATTTAATTAACTAAAACAACAGTATCTATTACAATATGCAACAAACATAGATGAAAACAATTTTTAGGTTGAAATGAGACTGTAGCGTCGGACAGGAGTTTCGAGATAATACAGAAGTTACATAGTTATATGAATATGAGTGAATAAATCTATAGCAGAGGCTGCAATCTTCTTTCCGTTTCCAGGACAACAGCCCACTGAACCCAGCTAGTCATCATCCTGAAAACAGAAAGAAGAAACAAAACAACAGCAGAATGTGTACATAAATTACAGATTGAACTTAGATTGATAATATACTTAAAACATCATATCATCAAAATCACAATTATATTCTGTTAATGAACATAGCCCATGTTGAGCCCAAGAATCAAGAAATACAATTGCATTTAGCCTGTAGCTATCAACATATATTCTATATCTCAATAGCGATAAAAAACGTTCAATTATACTTAATTTGGATAAAACAACATTGTGATGTTTGGCCAAATTTCTAGCCTGCCAGATAACAAATCTGGATACAGATAAGATAACTAAGCACGAATACAAAATATGTTTGTCTAAACGGGGTAAGTCCAGGAAACGAAATGACCTTTCAGAAAAAGTCACCTTCTTTTCACTAATTAGTTGTAGAAATTTGAGGACAATTTTGTTCAAAGGTAACAAGTACGAACATTCTAAAAACAGATGGGACACAGTTTCAATATTATTGCAAAAATAACATTTTGTATTCTTGCTTATTTTCTTCAGATAAAGATAATAATTCACGAAAACAACATCATGGGCTAATCTATAACAAATATTCCTATGACTTGGATCTATAGAGCTTGAGAAAATATTTTGAAAAACATTGTCATGGTTAATATTAGGGAATAATCGTTTGCATTTTACATTAACATCATTTCTATTCATGAGAACCTCATAAAATAATCGAGTGGGAAGGCCGGCAAAGGACATATTTGGATTTAGTGTTATGACCTTCTTGACCATGTTTAAACACGACTTATAAAAAGGAGGAACAAATTCTGCACTATGTGGAAAATTGTTACTGGCTAGAGTGGAATTAAATTTTCTCAAATTCAACCCAATCCAATACTTGGCAAAATATACCCATGGCGTTTGCATATCTAAAATTATTTTTTGTACATGACATAATAGCAAGGCTTGCCATTTTAATTCAATGTTTGGGACATTAAGACCACCTTCCTTAAACGGTAAGTATAGTGTCTTACGAGCAATAGGTTCAAAATTTGAGTTCCAAATAAACTTGAAAGATGCTTTCTGAAACATAGTCATATAGTGAGATGGCATAATATTTGCCGTCATGTAATATAAAATCTTTGAAAATGCTAACGAATTTAAAACAGTACTTTTGCCTTTAAACGAGTTATTTTTTGTGGAAATTAGATTTAATGTTCTTGTGAACTGTAAGAATAACTTTCACCAAATGCGATCTATATTTAAACCATACCCAAAGTGATAACCTAGTAATTTACAGTTCCTAACCCACGAAATACCAAATGGGTGATCAGATCGATTTTTCCATTTACCTAAGTACATACCATTAGATTTTCTATAATTAATCTTAGATCCAGATAGTTTTTGAAAAAGTTCTATTTCAGAAAAGAAATTTTTGATTGAAGAGTCATCAGTAAGGAAAGAAGTATTGTCATCAGCATAAAGTGACATTTTACACTCATACTGACCACCAGGTACAACGATTCCTTTAATAGAAGGATTATCTTGAATTTTCTTGGCAAAAGGTTCCAAACATAAAACATAGAGCAATGGTGAAAGGGGACAACCTTGACGTACAGACCTTGACAATGAAAAAGGTTCTGAAATAAAATTGTTGACAATGACAGAGGATTTAATGTCTTTATACAGGACATTTATCCACTTTATAAAGTTTGGACTAAATCCAAAAGCATTCAAAGTATCATTCATGTATGACCAAGAAACCCTGTCAAAAGCCTTTTCTTGGTCTAAATTAATAAAACAAGCAGATAGTTGTTTTTGCTCAACATAATCGAAAATATTACGCATTAAATGTATGTTATCAAAAATAGACCTTCCACGGATAGAACATGTTTAGCTTATTCCAATAATCTTAGGTAAAATATTAGAAAGCCGGTTAGAAATTATTTTAGATACTATTTTTCTGTCTACATTTAGTAAAGAAATAGGTCTATAGTTTTTCATAGAAGTAGCATTATCTTTGTCTTTGCATAATAATGTAATATACGACAGTTTTTGAGATTCGGACATAGTCCCGATATCAAAACACAAACGAAACAAATTTTCAAGAGTGTCACCAAGTAAATGGTAAAATTTAATATAAAACATCGATGACAGTCCATCACTACCTGGAGATTTATTTGTGTCCATTTCTTTTAGGACATGTAAGATTTCTGCTTTATTAATAGGCCGTTCTAATAGAACATTATCGTCACGCGGCACTTGAGGTAAATTATTAAGAAATAAATCATTCAACGAAGAGTCAACAGGTTCGTAAGTATATAAGCTTTCATAAAAATGCATAAAACAATCTAAGATATCTGCCGAGTTCTTAAAGGTGCAATCGTTATGTTGTATTGCTGTAATCATTTTATCATGATTTTTCTTATGTTCAAAATTACAAAATGACGACGAAGGATTTTCATTACTGTCAATAATTTTAACTTTACTCCTGATAGCAGATCCTCTACGTAAATCATTTTCAATTTTATTAATTTTTAATTTAATATCTTGTTTATCTTCAAGATTTGAACATCTTTGATAGCTAAAGTTAAGTTTTTTAAGTACCACATACGTTTCTTTATTCCTATGCTTTGAGTAATCAATGCAAAATTCTTTAATTAAACATTTCATATGATCCCACCATTCTAACGGGATTTCATCAGTTCGGGATATCACTTGCCAATAAAACTCAAACCCCGTGATAAAATCGTCATCATCGAGAATACTGTTATTAAATTTCCAATATGATTTACCGAACGTTAAAAGATTATTTAGATTAATTTTGATAAATACAGCATCATGATCAGATATAGAGCACGGTATAATACCACAATCTACAACGTTATTTCTTAGAATATTAGGAATATAAACACGATCTAGTCTACATCCTATCATTGAATTTTTGAATGGTCGGCACCAAGTGACTATTTTCCGTTTAGGAAATAAATATCTAAAAGCATCCGTCAAATTATAATTTTTAATGATATTAGAAAATGTTTTAGATCCAATCGTTCCATTATCTAAATTACCGCCCAATTTGTCTAATTGTGTATTAAAAACAAAATTAAAATCACCCACTAAAATAAGATGATTTGAAGTTACTAAGTGAGGAACTAGTTCCTCAAAGAAAGTAGTTCTATCGCATGGTTTGACAGGCGCGTATAAATTAATTAGGCGAAACTTATTTCCACATAAATCAAAATCCGAAAGTATAAGTCTTCCGTCAATGTCACAATGGAACTTACTACACTTTATAATTGGGTTTAAAAATATAATAGCAACACCATTACATCTACCGTGACCGAAACTCCATATAATTTTATGTTCTAATCCTAATAATATTTCAATAGATTTTGCTACCCAATATGTGTCAATATGAGTTTCTTGTAAACAGAGAATATCAAAATTATTGTCCTTAATAAACTCTTTCAGGTATAACTGACGATTTTTGGATTTCAATCCATTAATATTTAATGTATATATATTTAAATCAGCCATGATGTATTTTTTTAAAAACAAGGTTTAAATGTAAACACGTAATGCACAATGTGTACGGTGTATACATGAAGGTGTAAACTACACGATATCACCCGACGATACATCACTATAAACTGTGACGTACTATAATGACGTAGAAGTGTGGTCACATGACCAATATGTGTAAAGATAAATTGATACATGTTATATGAACATTGTACTACACGGCATAGAATGGAATGTAACACACATGATGTTGAAATTTTCACATTTATAGAAAGCAGTATAGAGTGATAGATAAATATTTCCAACGTTCTATAAAAACAGCATATGTCGATAGAAGGGTTTAAAATAGATGTAGTAGATCTATAGCAAAATCCAGTAATTGATTTAAACCAATGGTACATGAGTTTACGAGCACAGCGTCGATACAAATAGTATAGTATGGTATTGTACACAGTGTGTGTTTGGAGGTTTAAACATTTAGACAGTGAATTGAAAATTAACACATTCGGTACAATAAACTCAGATTTTATACTGAAGTCATAGAAAGTACATGCACATGTAGATCTAATTATATAACAAATATGAATATAGAAAACTTGAAAAGCTAAAACGTAAGCTAACGGGTCATATAGCAATAACATGACCGTAGTATAGTTATTAGGCAAAATCATAGTCCATGGACGGTCCGGGTCAAAATCTCCCGTAAATAACAAGGTACTAGGCATTAATCTATATTCGTAATCCATTGAGTAGTAAAAGGGTCAACATGGTATATTATAAAGTAATAGGTAAGGGTTCCTCCACTGTTTCACCAGGTGATAACCCCGACAATGCAATATACCTATTGCCAACTGGGACAATGGGCTCACCCGAAGACTCAGCAGAGGAGCCCTCGGCGACACGCCGAGCCTTCTGATAGGGGACCTGACGCCTGAATTCCTGCGTCTCCCCATCAGAAGTCCCGTCGTCCCCCCCAACAGTTCTTTTTGATCCACGACTCTCCTCGTCCATTCGGTAATCGTCCCTGACGGGTTCACCTTCTGGGATATCTTCCTCAGTATCAGATTCTAGTGCCTGGCTGGCACCGACCTCCTCGCCTTCAGCAGGAACCTGAGTTGCTGGCACATGCACAGGCTCAGGAACCGTTTCAGGCTCGGTGAAATTCTGCTTGGCAACGCCAGCATATGTGCGTCTCGCACGGTAGTGGGTACAATCCTTGCGGACATGCCCGACAGAGGAACACCTCAGACACAGAGGAGGCCTTCCGGGTGACGTGAGAAGAACCGCCATACCGTCATCGAAATGAATCAGATGCGGTATGCTCCTCCTCTGTGTCTCCGTGACCTCCATCGTCACTTCTCTTATGCCGTTAGCGACCTCTTTACCTCGGTAAGAGGTCGATAAATGTTTGATACCTCTGACAGCTCCGAAGTCTGCCATCAACAACTTTACTGCTGTGTCCTTGACATACAAGGGCAGCCAGTGCAGTCTCACGGTTAATGATTGTTTATGCAACGTAATCAGGTGAAACGGTTTCCCGTCTAAGTTAATTTCGTGGACTGACCTTAGCCTATCCGCTACAGCAGCAGACGTAAATACGACACTGTGGCCATCTTCTGTTGGCTTGGCTGCCGACACAGCTTCAACTTCCTCCGGCAGGATGTGATACTTTGCCAATAAACGCAAAACGTCCCCCAACGAGGCCCCACGACTTGAAAACTTTATGCACCTTTCAACCATGTTCTCATCGAAGTGTTGAGCCGGAAAGGCTGGTCTTGATTGAATAATTGTCATGATTCTCCACAAAAGTATAGACCGCGCGAACGTTCGAAAATTTAAAATACCCCAAGTGGAAGAGTGACTCGAGCGTATAAATTGTACTACTCCTATTCGTCGGCAACCCTTAACATTGTAATAAACTTTTAAGTACAGATTGTAAATAACTATAATAGGGTTGAAAAGTAATCCATTAATCTTCTGTTTATTCTAGAGATATGTTTTGAATAACCTTATTGTACACTATGTTATACTAAACCAGTATATAAATTGCATAGAATCATAAATAAACGATGTTTGCACAGATTGTTTTTAAAGGGACGTAATATTATAGATCTAGTAACTGTTTTAAATAATAGGTGAGATTACTACAACCCAGTAACTATTTAGGTTATATATAATGATTATGACAATAATGTTACCATCCTTTTATTAGTACATACTATGTATACCTGAGTTTATATAGTACCCCATTTGACCTCCTTGAGGTCAATATTCACGTATATGCAGAAAGATAATGTTCTTACTTTACTCTACATACCTTTCAAATGTGGAACAATAGATTTATAGTATACATGTAGGCTTAATGTATTTGTATTTTTAAAAGTTTTTAAACAATTCATCCTAACTTGTAGTGTATAGATCTAATAAACTACTCGCAAGAGAAGACATAACTATCAGAATTTTTCAATAATAGTAACGTAAAGAAACCTTGCGTCGTCACTTTTCGCTATGAATGATGTTCCGGTGGGTTTCTTCATAACTCTGTGGATACTTTCTGTGTCCCAAAATATACCTGAACCCTTTAGGCGCATTCAAACCATTATCCGTGTATCTAGCACCTATAAATCTGTTTCAATAAGTCTCGGAATACGGTTAGGTAGAGCCTGCTGACTTACGGGCCAGTGGAACCATAACTCGACAATACTAGTAACCTTAACTCGTCATACGAATAATTTCCTGGAGAACGGCTCATATACAACTTAACCACACCGCTGGTTCGTCTTGGACCAGACTACTGAAGGTTCGTATATTGAAAGATGTCTAGCATAATAAGCTAAAACTGGCTTCTCTTTTCTTATGTTTATCGATACCATTGTGACGATGGATAAAGATCGGGCATGAGGTGTCGAGAATGGTGAATATTAGTTCAAGGTTGTACCAACTTGTTTCATAATCAACCTAAAACCAAGATATTCATGCATAAGCTATAATACGAACTATTTCTTAAGCATGTCGCTCATTAAATGACATTCTAGGAATTATGGCTTCCTAGTTTTTGGACTTCCCGGAACGGTCTGTAGGATGTATGTGTAGTAATAGCTTCTCCACTCCAACTCGACTTACACTAACCTAAGGTAGCCGCAAGACTTAGTCAAACTATACTATCCGACCAGGGATACCTGACAGTGACGTCACATTGTGTTTACAATCCAATGTTTACTTTATGTATTGTTCTACCAAAATGTGGATTATCATTATATTTCTTTAGCTATAATCTGCATATGACATCGTAGCCGAGAGGATAACGGCGGAGTATTAGTAGTTGAAAGGTTTCGAGTTCGAACCCCGTCAGCGTAACTTTTTCCCACTCGTTTCGTTACTTTTTTGCAATTGCATGAATACGAAGCATGTGTGAAAAATGAACTAAGTGCAAAATCTTTGTAATTTTACTAAACTTGTAATGGCTAAATAAATAGCCAAAGACACGTTTTAAATTATTGTAGTGAGTCTTGGAATAATAATGAGAAAGCAACATCTGTTCTAAACGTGTTTTAGAGAATACATGAATTCTAAGAGCTTTTATTAATCATAAGACAAAAGAATTATGTCCAATTCATTATTGTTTTAAATTATTGTAATTATATGTTTCCCGTATATTATAAAAAAATACATTCATATAGATTGTCTACCATCAGATTTGAACTTGGACCGCCTGTCTGAGAAGCATCCAACACATCCACCGGACCATGCCTTGCTTGGATATTTACAACTGATAAGGACTGACTTCTATCTAATATAATCATAAATACGTTAGGGATATATCCTGCTTATTTATAGATTGTTGACAAAATAACGTCACTGTCAAAAATTGTTGGTCGGATAGTAGTTTTGATGATATTTATGCTACATTATTTATATTTCTTTGAACTCGCTCAAATAAAACCTTCATTTGAATAATCCAAAATAGAGACGGTATGATTGTAGTAAAGACAATAGTGGATCAGTTAACATAAAACTTCGTCGATGTAACTAAGGTTAAATAAACGTATATATTTACAATGATATATTCCAACATAATATAAGTGCATCATACAAACACTGCAACCTAAGTGGTTTGATTTTTACACATCCTATTGACGTTAAAATGAAATGAAGGGTAAATCTAATTAGTACATGCAACACTTAATCCAATTTGTAGAATTTGTTGTTATCGTTGGAATCGCTCGTTGTGGACACTGTTCCAAATTGTACACATGTTCCTGTGGCAGAGTTATAATTAACAGCGACACATCTGAGTGTCAGCTTGCACTCGATACAGCATATCCCCTTCGAACTTGTTTGTGTAGATTTTAGAGGAGCTCCAGTCCCAATCTTACCTTCGTCTTGTCGAAATCTACGGACTGTAAAAATGTAATGATCACATGTTAAAATTGGTTAAAAAATAAACGTTTAATATAATAACATTTAAACTAGTTAAATCTTTTGAGGTCCTTTCATCAAGCTTATCTTCAGTCAAATCTATTCAAAATCCAATGAATGAAAATTCAAGAATTCATAGTGTTTGTGTATTGTAAGTTCCAGGTACTTAAAAAAATGTTAACGAAAATTAACCTTTTAACTATAGCACGGTAATGCGCTGCATGCTTTGCGACCGACCACGTTGGTATCAAGTTTTATTTACAGTGTCTTCTCATGAACTATGATAAAAATAATGGAATTACAAAAAAGATTCAAGTGCAAGTGCTGTTTTGACAGTGAACTTTTACCGTTGTAAAGTTACAAAATTGTTTATTAATTAGAATGCTTAACATTAATTGTCTGATTGCATTTGTGGCCTAGTACAAAGATCTAAAAACATGCCGAGAAGTTCTCTTAAAGGGACTGCCTCACATATTGGTGTATTGAAAAAATAAAATAAAATTTTCAAATATTCATGTAATTTTGGTGTAGTTTCCTGTATATGCCATAAACAACCACATTGACATAAAAATAACTTTGGAAACATCGGCATTTTGTCGTTATTTAGCATTTTTACACCCAAAATTCTATAGGGTATTAATACCCTATAGAATTAGCACTACTATTACTTAAATCGCCTGAAATTTGTTTTCATTTGATGAAAACGAATTGCGAAACGAACCAAATACCTTACAGATGTTTCGGCTTTAGTTTGTTGAAGTTACAGTTAGATCATGTGTGAATTACATAATTCACAGAACATTTTGGAAGGAAACTATGTGATATTTTGAAACAGAAAAATACCGAGTGCCAAATATCAAGAGTGATTTAAATTGCTTATATGCCATAAATCTTTAATAAAGTAACCACCAGTGACTTTCTTTTATATAAATACTTGGTTAGGTAGGAAAATTACGTCATACAAAAAATTTAGCCTGATCTGTGAGGCAGCACCTTTAAAAAGAATATGATTATTACAGATGACATTTAACCTTTAGACTTACTATTCCCAACGACCATGACTTCGCATAATTGTAGTTGACCAGTTTCTGTGCCTGGGACACGTGTGATTTTTACCCAGCGCCCATGAACACCTGAGGGAATGTGAAATGTATAGCTGGTGCCCACTATCCCTGCATAATATCCATGTAATTTGTAGTGGCTATCGTCTAATCCAACAAACAACTGAACATGTTGCAATCTATACCCTGAATATTAGGGATAAAATTGAATATTGAACAAGCAAATATACTTCTCAAACTTTGCTAAGGGCCAAGAAATCGATTTTGATGTCCGTCTCACGTTTAATGAACGAAACCGACGAAGAAAACGTTGTGTAATTAAAAAAATATCATCTTATCTGCTGCTAAATTTCTTTACTTGATGTCTTGCATTTGATACGCATTGCCAAAATGACGTCGTTTTCCAGGTAACTGATAAGCCCTATTGGCGGGGACCGATGTGGCTAGATTAACATGGAAATGTTTATCCCATTTGTATAAGCGTATCGTGTAGGATCCACAATGCCAAGAAAATGACTGCATTCTGTTACTACAGATGCTTGAATCCAGCACACACTTTTTAATGGGGTTGGGCTTATCAGCATTTAGGCACAAAATTTTGAAGTACTCTTTAATGGTTTACAATGTTACAAATGTAGTATATATAGTATATTAATCAAAGTGGAGAAGGGAAGCAGAGTCCCGGAACATGTTTGTGATATAGATCTAATCTATAATACATTTCAAAAGTTGTTGCTGATTTTTAAATTGAACAAACGAGCAGAAAAATGAATTTTGAAACTTAATTTTATAGACGAACATTGTTGAAAGTTGCATATTAAGTAAGTAGAGTAAATGTTGAAATGCTTTTGTATGCAAGTGAGTACGAATGTTGAAATTTGCCGAAAGTTAATGGGTTTGAATGTTAATATTTGAAAGTTGAATGTTGAAAAAGAAGTACGAAAAGTAACCATTTTGCGCATACCACAGCAGTCTCGTCTGTTGTACAACGTAACATGCTCTATGACGTATGTTTGACCTAAATCTACTTTCCACCATGCATAGTTACTTGTCCTGGTATGTGTGCATGAGCCACTGTTATATCGACCGTTGGTGTTTCCATCCACGGCCCGCATTGGTGTACCACCCCAACCTGTATCTGTCTGGCTGGCAGACTTTCCTACGGCTACATTGTGTATTGCTGTTAAATTGAATAAAAGTGATTTAGTCATTACACTATTAATGTACGTACTCCGATTATTACTCACGTTTCTGCTATATTTACATGTTTAATACTTGCATTCGAATCATATTCAATTAAAATGCTATAGATACGAGTATGTACTAGTATACGTGGGTTGTTCAAATTGGAATACAAGTGATGCTATATCTTTCTTGTATCAATGATTGTTTTAAAATAGTGAGTTGTGTATCAAAGATAATTGAATTGGCTTTAAATTGATACCTCACAGTTTAAAATCCGTTTAGTGTATCTGTAAACATAGGTCAATTAACACTGTCTACACGTGTAAATGATTGTGAAAATGTCTTTTTTTTCTGATCAAATATTCGGTTCCATTTAAGAATCGTTGTTTTCTTAAAGCGGGAGAAAATACAATAATCAAAATAACTTGTATGGTGAAATGGTGCCATGTAATGTCTTATTCATCAACTACTTGATACTTTAAGAAATTTAAAAATGGTCGAATTTCATTTGGAAATGAACCTCATGCACGCCATCCAAATACGCAACATACTAGAAAAAGGTTGCGAAGATCAAATAGTTTTTGGAAACTGGTGGAGTATTTACAGTTAGGCAAGTAGGTCAACGTGTATTGATACAATCATTAAGCATATTACAAACATTATTACGATAAGTATAGTTTTGATACTCTTATTTGAGACGCCAGCACATATGCCCTTGCAAACTGTCCAAACATAGTTTGCAAATGTAATGACGCGGGTTCATTTTGTCATCCATGCGACAGATCCATAACAAAAATGGGCCAGGAAAGACAAAACAAAAGTATGCATTGCAAAACGCACCATTGTTGCCAATATAAATGTACACCTTTTTCGATATAAACCAAGTTTCTACAATTAAATTCGATGTAAAAAATAGACAATGGGTAAATGTCAAGCTTAACAATGGTACATTAATTCCTTCAGAAGTTGAGGAAATATTCCGACAATCGCTGCCAAACCACATGTTTGAACATTGGCAAGCTATTGCAGAGCAATGTGCTTCCACCTGCTGCAGCCCTTAACGCGACGTTCAGAGAAGCGTGAAAGGTATTGAGCTTTCTGAGCATGCTTATTTGTCAAGCATTGTCCCTTTGATCTTTATTTCAACCGACTCTTAAATTGCATTTTTGCAAAAAAATATCAGGTAGGTAAAGTATAAAAATAATAAACATGTACCTATGTTCTATTGTAGAATAAAACACATTTACGAGTTCGTATACGTAGTGTACTCATTCCAACACGTGACTGTGCTTTATTAAAGATAAAACACAGTAACATATCCATTATTTCGATTCTTACATAGCAAATGTTCCGCATTTGAAAATATATAAAAACATTACGTATAACCATATGACCGCTGCACTACTTTCATCCTCGGAATGCCATAAGTTATTTGACCGTAGCTGTGCTTTATCGGCAAACCACGGACATCTCGGTTTCCTCTATGTTTATTTACTATTAGATGAAACCACTGGTTGTGAAAGAATACACAATTGTTAAACCTACAAAGAACTAGTTTAGAAAACAGTAACATAATACAAACCATTAATTGGAGAATATAAAAACGCCATGATTAATAGTATGATCACAACCCTCCAATGCATACACCTGTCCCTACATCGACCGTTAGTCTTAGACGAATTGAGTATAGTTATCATGAGTTCATAAAGCTTCATAATACTGTTATATTTTTAAATAATCCATTGGAAAATAAATGGAATCAACTGCAAACGTCCGACCGAAATAGAGACGTTATTCTAATATCCGGAATGCGATGTTCAAAAAATGTTAACTGTGTGGTCTGAACCTCGCGCTTAAGGCATAAATAATGCATATCATTATAAACATAAGGTCTTTGACACTTTGAGATCAGTACCGATTTCATTTTCATAAATAACTCATTTGTATTCGCATGATCGCATGATCGCATGATCGGAGGTCAAATATGCTAGTACAAGTATAATATTATACATATTTTATATTTTATGCATTTGTATATGAACACTATTGTAGAAATTTCTAGCCAAGCTAACTTGTACATTATTTTAATTATTTAGTTTTGTGTTCTATAATGTGCAGAAAAGCAATACAAGCATTGGTCTTATCCGGTAATTAGATGGGTGTTTCTGATTCTTTGTGCTCATTACGAAGTCTAATTGTAATGAATATCGAATAACTCATGACTGTTTTGTGCAGTAGTGCGGATTATGACAGAAATAACACATTATTTTAAATATTTAGTTTTGTGTTCTATGATGTGCAGAAAAGCAATACAAGCATTGTTCTTATCCGGTAATTAGATGGGTGTTTCTGATGCTGTGTGCTCATTACGAAGTCTAATTGTAATGAATATCGAATAACTCATGACTGTTTTGTTTTGTGCAGTAGTGCGGATTATGACAGAAAGAACAAATTTATATTGGGGCGGTATGATGTCGTCGAACACTAAAAACTCAATATAGATATTTTCTTTTGTAAGACATAAATTCCCGCTGTCATAAAGTCGACAATGCAAGTCCCAGATGTCAAAAAAGACATAATTTCAGCTAAACATGTAAAGCTTGCCATGTTTTGTACAATAGGAGATATAAATGACTTATCCTTTTTGGTTTCTTCAATCTTTCGCACAATCATGTTTAGACTAGCGTCATTTGTGTTCTTTCCTATGCCGAAAATGACATTCTACAGCACACCGATGCTAGCCCGCACTCAGCCACATAGTGACTTGCAACGTCTTCTACGTTTACCTGACTTAATAACGTTATACCTGGTCAAATAAATAATGATATCGGACAGGGATTGTTTTAGGCAGCACCCAACAGAAACAGCGGAACAGGAAATATTGAACAGTTACGAAACACAGTCTGTGTCACCTCAATTGGTCTACAAATCCGGAGCAAGAGTGAGAAGACGTAAACCAACCAAAAGAACAACCGAACATCAACCTGACAGCACACAAAGCCACATCAAACAGTTACAGTGTAAAAGAAAGTAGAAAGAAGGCAGCCTTATGCAGGACATCGAAAATGTAGATGACAAAGCGGTCATTTTTTGTAATGTCTTGAACGATACATACATGACAGAATGTTGCCCATAGGGCTTCCGCCTTGGTCCTTGGTACGAACAGTGAAAATGCCACTGGGGGCTTAAACGTTTTGTGATGCATAAAACATCACACATACCCCACATATATGCTTAATGAACAGGACAGTGCAAATAATAGTTTCTCGCCATGTTATACATTGTACCGCCTAACAAAAAGGCCACAGTAACTGATAATAAAAATAATGAAAACCCATGTAAGACATGCGGCGGCACATTAACGTATAGAACATATTTGAGACATGCAGAAATGTTATCTGCACGTGTGTGTGTGTATAAACACTCCCGAGAATTTAGCTCAACTGCCACAGGCATTGTTTGAGGAAGGGCCTATTTCATCCGAACTGTTGTACATCCATGCTCCAACGTTGTAGAGCGCTAATTCTTGTATCTATACGCGGTAATTGCATATCATATTATGTTTAAACTTTCATTACCTGACAGCACGACGGTATTTAATACTAAAAATTATACATTTTTGTACCGTTCTAATTTCATTAACATTATGCATACGTTGTAATTAACAATTATTATTTGTAATAAAATATGAGTACCGTACCTCTCTAGAGTGTTCACGTACGCCTTCAAGCTGTGATACGAATATGATATGGAACTAGAATTAAAAACCGTTATTAAAAAAATCTTAATTATTATTTTAATTGTATGGTTCGTCTCGTAGTTACTCCGTTTTATGAGGTATTATAAAAGTTACATGATCCGCATTTTACCTCTAATGTATCACAGTTGGAGATAAAAAGCACGATTATATGTAAATTAATTAATTTCGAAAATTGAATTAGCAGGACCATGATTACATTATATTAATACAAACACTATAGTTTATTATTGAAGCATCAACTAATACGATAATAATGGATTTCTCTATACAGGGTCTACAGAACAGCACGAAGGATAACGTTAACACAATTCGTTGACTTAGAATGAGAAAGTCGTATATACTACTTACCATCTTAAAAGAATCATGCATATTGAAAATCTGCATCACAAGGCGCTTCTTGTGGCTTATCTTTATGAAAATCATAACAGGTCATGTTGACCCCCAAACTGAAGTTGAAAAAGCTTATTTTCCATAAGAAAGGAGTAGTTTGCAGACAGTCGTTTCTTGTATTCTCAAAAAACATTTTTGTACATACGACCTTCTAATTCGAAGCCAGCGAATTGTTGTGTATTTACTGTACTGGGAGTAATCAATCTACAAATCGTAATTTCATTATTCTTTCAGGTAAACATCTGCATTTAATTTAAATTAATTCTATGCCGTATTAACATAGTAACTTGAATTATTATAATTTAATTGATATTGGTATAAGGGGAGAGCCGTAACTAAGTTTTAGAACTTGTGGTCGACCCTTTTATCCATGTATGTATATATATGTATTTATAGATCTATTTGCATGTCATTGTTTGGGTAATAAAATATGTTTAAACTACAAATCGTAATTACTGGAAGCAATCAGTAATAAATTATTAAGAACTAATATATAATTAAAACATGACATAGCATAATATTTAATTTGTTTTTGCATGACTAACATAATATAAATACAAAATGTATATATCCAGTACAGTATAGTAACAGTAATCAGAAGAATGCAATTCTATTAAGAACAAAGTATTATAACGATTTATGTGTATTCGTAAAAAATGAAAATGTAACAAATTCAATTAAGGGAATCATAATACAAATATTTAGCGATTCGCTTTGCTATTTTATGCATTTCGTTCTCAATATACTAATTCAACAATTCTTAGATAAGAAGCCTGGGGGCCACTTCTAAAGATAAACGATGCCTGTCTAGACGTTATTTATATTAAAGGTACAACACCAAATTATGTTTATGATCGCATGGGCTAAAACATCTGTAATTATAAACATAGTAGATATAAAATTACAGTTGAAAATATATATCTACGTATGTTGTATTTTACGTGACAAACTACAAAACACTGTACATGTATATTTTAAAACAGTCTAGATGTATCGAAGTTGTGTCACTTAATAATGTGACTTGAAGACATATTTTCAGATACGTTTGTAGTATATTGTTTTCAACAGAAAGGATAAGAAAGTGTTGTGTAAATTGTTCAGATCAGCATAGTATACCTTTACGAGTGTGCATTTGGAACTATCACATAGCATGTACATGTTCGTTCACAATAGAGATATAATTGAACTGCTTTCTCGTAAAACAAGCAAGATATGTTACTTTACTAGCTCTTCAACAGTAACAATTCATCACTTATGACATTAACATTTGCACGCGACTTTGATCAGTTGGTTGACTGAATTATCCAAGAAATCACCATGGAATTTCGTCTCGAAATGAAAATAATTGCATGGTTTGGTTGTTCGACATTAATTTTGAATGATTTATTGCGCATAAAACATTATGTCAGAAGTAATAGCTGTCTACTAGAACTTAAAACTCAATAATTATAGATAAATGCGGGGTGAACCATGCGTAAGCGTCGACAGGTAACAAGAAAATTTAGCATTCGGAGATAACTCTCAATCGAAAATCAAGCGTTTTTCCATACAAAATATATACCAGGTAATCATTACTAAAACCGCAAAGTCAATCTGTGACTATGATATTGCCACCAATGTAATAAAATGTATAATTTTGTAATTGTTACAAAATGCAGTTTAATTAAAAAATTTATGTGATATATATCGGCTTAGAAAAGTATAAATAAGATTATAACCACGCAATATTGTTGGCATGAATTGGTTGAGATGGAAATACAAAGTTGTTTCGGTTACTTGTATTCTTAGTCTATAAGCGCTGAATTCAAAACCAGAAACTTGTGGGAAGCCAATCTTAATCGAAGTATTAAGAATCAATGTGAATTGTATACAAACATTCCCTGTAGGTTTTGATATGAATTGCATAATTTGGTTCTCATCAAAAGTTGATACCACATTAGACCTTTCCCGAGTCATTATGGCAATGTTAGGCGGCACAAGACTAAAATGTATGCCCGTCATGTCTGAACTTTACCATAACGTTATGCACAGCGTCGCTCTTTAATGATAGAACAGCTTACTTTAATGTGCGTACTTTCCGTTTTATAATCATATAGACTGTGATGAGACACATAAATGATCGGTTGTAGTGATTAACGACAACATGGTATCAACTTACGATGCGTACCTCGTTCATATCTCACTGCCACATCACGTAGAAAATGTCTCACTTGCAGTCTAATCGTCATTAAACGCCTTTTGATACAATCACCATATTCCTGTCTCGACCACTTCAAGCAATGAGTTATTGATACCGTAAGACTTAAAAATAATAGTTATTTTGACAACAATTTAAATATGCAATCATTTGGAGCTTGTAATATGTTCAAAAACAACATTAACCGAATCTTAACTGATGTTCAATCTGATTTTGTAGACTTATTAATTGCTTTCCAGTAAAATTGATGCAAGCTTTCAAATAAAAGAGCAACATACTTCTCGGAGACGTATGCAAATTGTTCTAGATTAGTTCAATGAACCAGTGAAATTGCTACAGGATATATACATTTCGTATAAGTGTTGGCAATGACGGAAGACATACACAGAATTCGTCCTCTAGATATTTGAAGAAAAAAACACTATTCGCACTAAATTGTGCCGTACTTGAGTGCATATTTCAACAATTACAGCGTGACTGTAACAACAAGCGTTGAATATCATTGTAACTAAAACATTGACATACGTACAGTACTACTTGCTCAAACAAATTAAATTTTTTACATAGGTCTTTAATCTTTGAAATCAATTTTGAACACGACTAAAATTTCATGATTGCAATAATAAGAATTCCAATGTTTGTCATGTAAACGTTATGTGAACAATGTTACACTCGACCACGAAATCAAATGCCCGCGATTTATAGAGGCTGCAAGGATTGACCATTTACTGTTATTCTTAAACTTTTTAGCAGTTTTGACAGTTTAATCTTGGCAATTCAGACTATTTAGAGCTGAAACAAGGTTATTAAGGTGTTTAATTGCTGAAACTAGGACATTCAGTTTATTATAACTGAAACTATGTCTCAGCTTTTTTACAGCTGGGACTATGGCTTCGATGTTTTGATAGCTGAAACTTGGGCTTTCAGCGGTTAAGTTTATTGTCTCGTTCAGTTATGTGTTTTGCATTGTGCCTTTTAATTATGGTAATAACTATAATAATTTATATATGTGATGTTTTTATGTTATTTGCATTCGGCTGGTAACGTTTAGTACCGCATTCCCTGCCCGATTTTCTATTATCTTTTAACAATTCTGTACAAATGTTGAGAATATTGCAGCGTTGTGTAAAAATGGAAAATGTAAACACAATCATTGGCGGTATAAGTCGATCTTAAAAAGACCAAAGACAATGTCCTTACAAAATTGTTGGTTTTAGTTTTAACCTAATTACAGTGTACAACTATAAAAACATTGAGTGTATCCGTCTGTTGGAATTGGTTAGAGACAAAAACAATAACATTCACTTGTATTTGAACAATATAGACGTATTGTTGAAATGTAAGTGAGGTATAGTGCAGAGAATTTGACACGATCCTGACCTTTATGCATGAATATATTATAAATCGATAACGCGGTATATATAAATTTCCGTGCGAGTATCGTGGGTCAGCGGTATACTTCGGGCTAAACCGTAACTTTTAACTTCTGTGGATTGTTTTCATAACAAAATTTGAACTATTCAAAGCACGACAGCCCCCATAGGCGAGTGGTTAGCGAGCCATACTACAGTATAGAAGTTGTGGGTTCGAATCTCTGGTCAAGTAATTTGTAATTTTTTTTCAATTTAAAAAAACATGTGTGTATTGAATTTAAACAAGCTCGAGCATCATGATACTATTGCTTTACATATACATGTACGGTGGTTGAATTGTGTATTTATAGGTTTTCACTTCGATTTGTATCAGTTTGAAAATGTTGGACATACAGAACAGTCGATTTCTTGGTTCAAAATCAAAAGAAATTAGATACAACATGTCGGAGCCGTTTTTGAAATGTGATGATAAACAGGGTACATAATATTTGTCCAGAAATGCAGATGTTGCTGGTATATACAAATCGTATATCAAACTATTTTGAAATAAAGATACTGGATAAAAAAGGTGAAAAGAAAAAAAGAAATCAAACAAATCAATTACAGTTCAATAACAAACACAAGTATACGACATGTTACCGATAAAACATTTATATTTTCTGTAAAACATGAAATAAAAAAATCCATCATAAGATGCTCGCAGGGGTTGAACCCTGTACGCCAAGATTAGTATGGTGAAACACCTGCGTGCGCTACCGACTGAGCCAAGAATCTACATATATTTCGACTTTATTGTTTCGTAAGAAGTCAATTTAAATAATGTGGTATACACAAACAACCATGTGAATTTCCGTTATAATCAATACGATTACAGTCGAAGTTAAACTTAGATATTTAATCTACCGTGAAATTATGCTAATAGCGGGTTCGAGAGTCGTGTCAATATCTCTGCACTATATACATCTGGTATCACAAGTATGCTGGCATATTTCACAATCTGTCTAGATAGGCGATGTGTGTAAAGCCGGGTTTCCATGGAGCGTATTATTTCGCGCTGATTTTTTTTGGCACGTTATAACGCCCAACATACGCGCCGAAAAAAACTGTTTCCATGGTGCTGAAAACAGACATGTTTTTTTAATAAAAACGCGTACATTTCATCGATATTTTAAAGAAAAATGATACTTTCAGACCGTAACAAAAAATGCAAGTGCATGTTTTATCGCCCATTTGAAAGATAATGAGGTGGAGAAGATGGTGGTTCTGTTTTTGGTCAGACAAATTTTTTAATGTTTTTCAAAAAGACAGAGATACTTCTATGAGCTTCTTGTCAACCTGTAAAACTAAATTCATGCAATTTAAGATGAGTGGTGTCAATAAACAATACTAGGAAACTACGTCAATTTATACCTCAAAAGCCATTTTACGCTGACAAACGCGTCAATTGAAACGACAACATGCAATATAGACTGAAGCGAAATATATTTATTCGGCGCGTGTTACGTGTCGAAAACGCGTAGGTTTTACGCTTCATGGAAACGGGACTTTATGCTGTGCGTTTCACATAATGAACGGGTGCCCTTATGCATTCTTTGATTCTTATATTTACATAATTGTGGTGACATTTATAAAAGAGCTGTGTGGGTCGGTGCTGTTTTGTGGATTGATAATCAACCCTTAACCTGAACAAAGTTAGCTGGACCAAAAACGAGATTTAATAACATTATGTTCGCGCATATGACATTCTCTAAAATTAGCAAAACATTTTCAAATTTAGTTAGACCCTGTACAAAGACATATTGCAGCTGGTTAAGACCTTATTTACCAATATCCAGTGGGTGTAAATGTCAATATCTATTTTCATCTCATGCATGCCATTCTTCTGATGAGAAATGCCATCTTATTTATCTAGAAATGGTGTTTTTGCCGCCTTGTATTATGTTATTTCCTCCATTTGTATTCAACCTACGCAAAACAACCCGAACAAGTACTCGTTCTTAATGACCGCACTGAATGAAAATACATGATTGAATTAAACTACGAGTTTACTACTTCGAGCAAAGGAAATAGTATCTTACCTTATTACTCTTCACTCCAGTCGGATCATAAAGAATTTCACCACAGCTCTCTATTTTGTACAATCCATGGTGCGGGCTTTGACCTCTCCCCAAGCCGTCCTATCTGTCTTAGCTTAGTATCGAGGGTATTTCGCCAATAATTGATAGGCCTTCATCTTCTTTATTCCTGAGGATTTCAGTCCAGGTCTCGGGATTGAAGAGCTTTTTTCATGTTCAGCTCAATTTCGTGCTTAAACTTTAAATGTTCCAAATTGTAAAACGACTCATAATTTGCATGAACTTTTTATATTACATAGATGGTATGAAAGAAAGCAGAGTAATATGATCTGGTATAATAAAGATTATTTGAATAATGCATGTTCAAGGAGCGAATCAACGGTTTCATACTCAAAATCAGTAGAGCATGATAAACGCTTTAAATATAATAATGGGACATAGACCTGTCCTGAAATGTTTGGCTGGACTGGACTATGTGCAGCGTTCGGCTGGTTCATTCCCATGTCTGTAATACAGTACAGTCTGTGGCCGGTTGATGTTTATTGGAGAGTGTAGACAGCCTTGTCTGACACCGATGCCAACTTTAATTTTTGCCTGAATGAAAGTGTTATATCTGCTGTTGTTGAGTGTCCCTAAACAGGTAACGGTATTATAGAAAAGGAATAAAAACAAAATTTGGTTTGAAAAATTCATAATATTTAAGTCAATTCTGTAAAAACTAAATCTTTGTCAATGATACAATTACTCGTGTGTATCAATATGCATATGAAAATATATGTTGCATTTGGCAGTCTTTGTTCTGGTTAAATGCAAATAAGATCCAGGACCTGTGTTGTTGGTCGAATCGGCTTATCTAGGAAAAGAGAAAGCTGCTGATTGTCTCCGCAGGAGTAGCCTTAAGGAGTGAATCGTTACGTTGTTATTAGTAGTTAGAACTTGCAATTCTTTTTCAACAAACCATGCGCTTTGTATTGATTTGTGTTTGATAGTTAACTTGTACATGTACAATTACATATAGCTTTAAACGTGTTCTTGGTATAAGAAAGTTCTTCACAGAAAAGACAACGAATATCAAGCTGTTCGATGGGTCTATAATGTAGGACAAAGAGTACGTTCACGTTAGTACGGTGATATAAGGCACTAACTGACAGAATGCAGATTAGGTCGAAGTAAAATGGATCAGTTAAGTTTGATGCCTATATACATGTATTACTTATCAAACTGACCATGTACAATTATACGGATTTGCCTGTCTGCAGTCAGCTCAATCAGGAATTTAGATGAAAGTTATATTGGCTATTCAGTGCTGTATTCGATACAAATCAACGGATTCACTAATGAGCTGATTGTATTCACGGTGATGTTTTGTACATCAGGTCAGTTATGTACATAGCAATATACGTCTAGAGTGTATTGACGCGTAACTTTAGTAAATCTCGTGAGTTCCTCATACTATCTTAGATGAAACAAACATACGACTCACTCTGACGTTTTATACTTGGAAACATGACACCATTAGAAACCCCTCACGCAACTTTTCACTTACTGTTCGTTGAATATTTTATCGACATCAATAACTATAATTATATTTATCCTACTTTCCGGACAAATTGTACTTTATCTACCGAGCTGTATTGTGCACGCATTCAAGCAACTTGTCATAACAGCGTTTTGCAACTTCACAAAAACAAATAAAATAGGTCAACTTGCTAACAGTTTTTATAATTTATGTTTTGTTTAATATTCCGAGCATTTTGAACGTGTAATAATTTATTTCCACCACCAACTTCTTTCGCGGCTTTGCTTTATGTTAATAACTTTAGCATGCTTATTGGTCGCAGCGGATACTGCATCATTATACATAACAATGGCAAATAATATATTTGGTTTGACTAAAAGGTACAACACTCACTCTGTTTAGCACAAAAACAAAAACCATAGATCCTTGAGATGATGGAAACTTCATATAATAATGTGTTGCCTAAAACTGAAATAGTTAATTAGTTTCACAACATTACACCTCTCGTCTACAGGCATTTCAGTAAGGATGGTATTGTCTTGTATGATAAAATGGCATGCCTTAAAGTTTCGAAAAATATAGGCCGTTCGATGTTTTTATTACTGAAACTAGGACATCCAGCTTTTTTGACAGTAAACCTAGGTAGTTCAGCCCATTTTTTGACAGCTAAAACTATTAGCCTAAGAGCTGAGGGCGATTTATTCAAAATTGGAGTCCATCTCTTAAACTTGCACCACAGTTGGACATATGACCGAACATTAAGAAAATTCATTTCTTACAAATTTCCTCTTTCACAACCGCTCAGCATCCAAGATGGCGTCCAAGATGGCCGCCATTTTTACGCGAAAATGGTACTGAACGCTTATTTGTGCATGAAATGAATTGTTTTCTCACAAATATGTTTCAAAATGTACTTATAAGTTGAAAAATGAATTGAAGACACACTTTTATCTGTTTTGATAGTAAATTTCGACATTTTGGAAAAGCTATGACCCATATAGAGGCCCAAAATTGGCTATTTTAGGGTATTTTTCTTAATTTTGTATTGTCAATAACTTAAAACTACATTTATGACTGTAAATTCTACATTTAAATGATTTTATTTATTTTGTAAATTTAGTATGAAGAAAATGACGGTGTAAGATTTACTACTTTTTCAGTTTTATGCTATCGCTAAGGGTTTGAAGTGGGTGGGGTAAATATACCCTAAAGTGAAAAAAATAAGAAATTACAAAATTTTGACTTCCTTTATGTATTTAGAGCGTCATAGGTGGACTTGTTGTACAATGTGCATGAAATGATGTGTTTTTAAAATTAGTTTTGGTTGCTCTTGCTCTTTTTTACGAAGTGGGTGGGGTAAAATTGCACAAATAATAAAAAAAACTAAACAACAAGATTAACCGATGGTTGTTTAAACCCTGACCTCTGTTTTTCTTCTTTACTATGATAAACTATTCTGAAACGTTCAATAAGTTTCTTTTGTAGATTATAGATGAGAGTTTTTTAAAAATAAGTATGTTACATGACTTTGCCTGTTGAAAGTGGGTGGGGTAAAAAACTGCAAAAATGAGAATAATGGATATATGCAGAAATTGCATTCTATGTATTGTTTTGCTCAATATAAACAGTACACATCTCTTTCTTAATAAAATACTTATTTGTTATGACCTATTGTTGTTTTTAAACTAGATGTGTATCCATCATGCTTAGTTTATGGGGTGGGTGGGGTAAAATATCTGATAATAGGAGCGTTCACCGGTATAGTGTGGCGACTATATAGGCTAAAACCAATGGATAGGCAAACATAAGAGTAAACCTAGCGTTTTCATACATACTCCATATTTAATATGGCTAAGAATGGCTAGGAGTAGTTAGTAAACATTAGGCTAATAATTGCTTGATACGTTGGTGGTGAGTACTCCATACTGCTAGGAATGGTTTTTGTAGTGATGTTGCATACCCTCACAGGACTGGGAATCAGTTTACCACTGGTCGGGAGTTCTACAAATGGATACGAATGGCTTTTTCTAGCAGTATTGAGTTTCTTATATGCCTTGGAATGACATATCCACTTGTTACTAGTACTCTATCTGGCATGGACTTTATCCGCTGATTGAGAGTACATGTACACCATAAGGCTATCAATGGCTTTTTTCGCAGTCGGGCAGTACTCCATTAGGCAAAAATGTCTTCATACGCAGTAGGGGAGTACTCCATAATGCAAGAAATGTCTTCATACGCAGTAGGGGAGTACTCCATAAGGCAATAAATGTCTTCATACGCAGTAGGGGAGTAGTCCATAAGGCTAGAAATGTCTTCATACGCTGTAGGGGAGTACTCCATAAGGCTAGAAATGTCTTCATACGCAGTAGGGGAGTACTCCATAAGGCTAGAAATGTCTTCATACGCAGTAGGGGAGTAGTCCATAAGGCTAGAAATGTCTTCATACGCTGTAGGGGAGTACTCCATAAGGCTAGAAATGTCTTCATACGCCGTAGGGGAGTACTCCATAAGGCTAGAAATGTCTTCATACGCTGTAGGGGAGTACTCCATAAGGCTAGAAATGTCTTCATACGCTGTAGGGGAGTACTCCATAAGGCTAGAAATGTCTTCATACGCAGTAGGGGAGTACGCCATAAGGCTAGAAATGTCTTCATGCGCAGTAGGGGAGTACTCCATAAGGCAATAAATGTCTTCATACGCAGTAGGGGAGTAGTCCATAAGGCTAGAAATGTCTTCATCCGCTGTAGGGGTGTACTCCATAAGGCTATAAATGTCTTCATAGGCGGTAGGGGAGTACTCCATCGGGCTAGAAATGTCTTCATACGCAGTAGGGGAGTACTCCATAAGGCAATAAATGTCTTCATACGCAGTAGGGGAGTAGTCCATGAGGCTAGAAATGTCTTCATACGCAGTAGGGGAGTAGTCCATAAGGCTAGAAATGTCTTCATACGCTGTAGGGGAGTACTCCATAAGGCTAGAAATGTCTTCATACGCAGTAGGGGAGTACTCCATAAGGCTAGAAATGTCTTCATGCGCAGTAGGGGAGTACTCCATAAGGCAATAAATGTCTTCATACGCAGTAGGGGAGTAGTCCATAAGGCTAGAAATGTCTTCATCCGCTGTAGGGGTGTACTCCATAAGGCTATAAATGTCTTCATACGCTGTAGGGGAGTACTCCATAAGGCTAGAAATGTCTTCATACGCAGTAGGGGAGTACTCCATAAGGCAATAAATGTCTTCATACGCTGTAGGGGAGTACTCCATAAGGCAAGAAATGTCTTCAAACCAATAGGGGAGTACTCCATAAGGCTAGAAATGTCTTCATACGCAGTAGGGGAGTACTCCATAAGGCTATAAATGTCTTCATACGCTGTAGGGGAGTACTCCATAAGGCAAGAAATGTCTTCAAACCAATAGGGGAGTACTCCATAAGGCTATAAATGTCTTCATACGCTGTAGGGGAGTACTCCATAAGGCTAGAAATGTCTAACTTCATATGTAGTAGGGGAGTACTCCATAAGGCTAGAAATGTCTTCATACGCAGTAAGGGAGTACTCCATAAGGCTAGAAATGTCTTCATACGCAGTAGGGGAGTACTCCATAAGGCTAGAAATGTCTTCATACGCAGTAGGGGAGTACTCCATAAGGCTAGAAATGTCTTCATACGCAGTAGGGGAGTACTCCATAAGGCTTGAAATGTCTTCATACGCAGTAGGGGAGTACTCCATAAGGCTAGAAATGTCTTCATACGCAGAAGGGGAGTACTCCATCGGGCTAGAATGGCCCTATCCGATGGTGGTGACTCCTCCATTAGGCTAGAAATGGCTTTATTCACTGGTGGTGACTCCTCCATACGGCTAGAAATGGCTTCATCCACTAGTAGTGACTCCTCCATATGGCTAGAAATGGCTTCATGGCTTCATTCACTGGTATGACTCCTCCATAAGGCTAGAAATGGCTTCATCCACTGGTGGTGACTACTCCATTTGGCTAGAAAGGCTCCATCCGATGGTGGTGACTACTCCATAAGGCTAGAAATGGCTCCATCCGTTGGTGGTGACTATTCCATAGGGCTAGAAATGGCTTCATCCGCCATTGGTGATTACTCCATAAGGCTAGACATGGCTATATCCACCGTTGGTGACACCTCCATAAGGCTAGACATGGATCCATCCACTAGTGGTGACTCCTCCGTAAGGCTAGAAATGGCTTCATCCATCGGTGGTGACTACTACTAAAGGCTAGAAATGGCTTTATATGCTTGTTAGGAGTTCACGACATGGGATAATTATGCCGTTTCTAGTTGTAGTACGAGCAATGGCGTCTTTTATTTTGTTTTACAATACGTATAATTGTCCTTTTTACACAAACAATTATTTATATATCGACCTATATTAAAATTAATTTCATTATTAAGCATTATAAAATTGAATCAGTATTTCAAACATCACCTGAAACGTGAGAAAATGTTATTAATTTGCTTTTTCTGTACTTTGACCTTATAACTATATTGACCCTAACCTTGACCTTGAAATTGTCAGTGTAGCAAGGTAATTTGCTGCATATCATGAGATATACCAGAATGCAAATATTCAACATCATTTACATGTATGAAATTTAAGTCTCATTTGATTAGGTTTATTGTCAATAGTAGCGGTTGTACTACTGATCATGACGATGTGTATGAAAGTTCTTCTGATCGCATACCCATTGGTTTTAGCTTATAAAATGGCGCCCATTATGAAGTTTCACTATTTACGTAATTTTACCCCACCCACTTCACAATATTAAGCATGACCAATTTTAAAACAGCGAAATGCTGCAATAAATATATCTTATAAAACCAAAGAGACTTACTGTCTAGTTTAATCAAAATAATTCATAGAATGCAATTTCTGCAAATTGTCATTATTCTCATTTTTTGCAGTTTTTTACCCCACCCACTTTTAACAGACAAAGTCATGTAACATGTTTATTTGTACAATCTCTCATTTATTATATACAAAAGTAGCTTGAAGAACATTTCAGAATAGTTTAGCATAGGTCAGAAGAAAAACAGAGATCAGAGTTTAAAAACAATCATTGGTTAATCTCGTTATTAAATCTTTAAAACTACTTATGAAATTTTACCCCACCCACTTCGTAAAATAGAGCACGAGCAACCAACACTGATTTCAAAATGCATAATTTCATTCACATTATACAAGTAAACCCAATATGGTCTAAATACATAAAGAATTAGTTAAAAAGAGGCAGTTTCTTATTTTTTCACTTTTAATGTGAATTTACCCCACCCACTTCACACCCTTAGGGAACGCATAAAACTGAAAAATGTGTACATCTTACACCCTCATATTTTTCACACTAAATATATAGAACAAATAAAACCATTTAAAGGTAAAATTTACAGTCATAAATGTACTTTTAAGTTATTGACAATACAAAATTAAGAAAAATACCCTAAAAATAGCCAATTTTGGGCCTCTATATGGGTCATAGCTTTTCCAAAATGTCAAAATTTACTATTAAAACAGATAAAAATGTGTCTTCCATTCCTTTTTCAACTTATAAGTACATTTCGAAACAAATTTGTGCGAAAACAATTCATTGCATGCACAAATAAGCGTTCAGAACCATTTTCGCGTAAAAATGGCGGCCATCTTAGACGCCATCTTGGATGCTGAGCGGTTGTGAAAGAGGAAATTTGTAAGAAATGGATTTTCTTAATGTTCAGTCATATGTCCAACTGTGGTGCAAGTTTAAGAGATGGACTCCAATTTTGAATAAATCGCCCTCAGCTCTTAGGCTATATGTCATGTAGCTTTGTTATAGATAAAACTAGGGCTTTTAACTTTTTATATCTGGAACTAGGTCATTCAGCTTTTTGGCAGCTGGGACTCAGACGTTCGTTGTTTTCTGCGACCAAGTTCATTTTCTCGTTCAGTTATGCGCTGTGTATTGTGTCTTGTAATTGTGGTATGTTTTCGGCTGGTTGAGTTGATTTCTGCCTTTCATTTCCAATTTACTATTCTCTTTTTTAGAGTAGTTCTAGTAATCACATTGTTTTATAAGTCTCAGTCGAATTGCCTAATCAAAAATGAAATATCATTGTACCATTCGTTCCTGATCATAAAAGGTAAAACGTGAAGTCATATAGAGAAGAGTGAAGTGAATTGGTTTGCTCATCATTAGTTCCATGATTATTTCATTTCGAATTGGAAATGTTAGTCTACATTGCACAGTGGTAATCAATCAATGTTATGTAGGACAGGAAGTGCTTGCATATATAGGTTAAGCTAGTGATCGGGGTGGAATTCAATATTGATCTTATTTAATTGGAGAATAAGGATAGCCAATCACATCGCCTGTTACTGACGAAGAGTTTAATATGGTGTGATCTGATTGGTAGTCCTTATAAATAAGTCAAAAAAAGATCAATATTGAATACCACTTGGGTTGAAATATCAGCAAGTGCATAAACTTTCCGGTAAACAGGGTGTTAAGAAAGTTCGTTCTCAATGTTAAAGTTTCAATAGTTTATTTTTCTGAAGTCACAAGAATATAAACTGTTCATGTTAAAATCAAAATGGTTCTACCATTGTTCTTAGCTATTTGGCATTCAGCAAAGCTACCAGCGTAAGAAATTAAAATTGTAGACCGCGTAGATAGCTCACGGATAAATTTAGTATGAATTTAAATTTTGAGAACAAACTTGTTTAACACCCTGTAAATGTTATTAATTATAGTTCTTGGTATCAGCTAGGTATTCTGATTATCCGTTTGAACTCGTTAGTGGAAATGAAAAATATAATAAGAAAATCCGACAAAGAATGTAGCACTTCATCCGCAGAAATAACAAAACATAAAAGGCACACAAAGAACAGAAATAATAATCATACATTAAAAGAACAAAGCTAAACTTACAAATAAGACAGGAAATTTAGCATCCAACAGAAACGACACAACACGGAAAGCAGAAGAATTACAGTAAACAAATTAAAAGTCACACGGAATACCACAAACATGCGGAAGAATACAGAAGAAAAAGGTTCAAGGACATCAGTCATAGTAAACCTTCGAATCTTTACTACACGGCGCAATCGCCTGGCATTGTGAAGTACGAAATCATTCGACCACTCGGCTATCGCAACAATCCCATAACATGTAGCACAAATAACCGGTACCAATCTAACTACATCACACCAATCGTGTTAAAGACTGATTTGGCTTAAACACTAACTTTATGTACGGGTTGACTTTTTACAGTTGCTGAACGGTACCAATAGCTTTGTTGTGAAATAAAATATTTGCAACTACAAGGGGTGTTCCAGAAATAATAGGACTTTTCTCATGACGTCGTACTCAACACTTACATTTTAACGAAATTTATCTCACATGCTAACATTTTATGCTCTATATACTGACAACAACAGATTTTCGTTGTTGTTGGTGATGCTTATGCAAAGCGTTGTCATAGAAACCATGTAACGCACAGGCGGGTCACACTGTAACTTTTCATTATTAATCATACTTACCACGCAAATATCTCAGTAACCACTGAATAAATAATATTGGCATAGTATGTGGAATTACCTCGATGTCATTGACGTGTGCATACAAACTTACGAAGCAATCGCTTTTTATTTATGATCACAACTGAGTAAAAATGTGTATATATCCAAGCGCGTCATGGACGAAACGACGTCTACGTCAAAATCTAGAAACCGCACGATTGTTAAATTATGTTATAAATTCGAGAAAAAAACAATGCAAACCATTGAAATAATTAAATTAGCAGAATGTAATGGCATCCGGCATCCATTTGTGTTCTGTTGGCACAAATTGTTCACAGATCGCGGATATATGAACTAACAAATGAACACAGGTCAAGTCTGAGAAAAGATAGTTCGACGTTGACAGACAACCGTTCGTACACTGATAGACGCTTCAATGTTAGAGCAATTTCTGACATTACTGTAACCCATTTTGGGACCAGTGGTACAGAGACACATATAAACAATGGGGACAGTAACATCAGGTCTGTTTTCAAAGTCAGGGTAACAGTATAAAAATTACTTAGGGTGGCTTTCTGTCAAAAAACTTTGTTTGAAAGGCGACGTCATCATAACGTCACGACGCGACCCGCCTCCATGGTACATAGTATATTTAGTGTTTCATAGAGATTTGGTTGCTTTGATATTTCCCATGTTTATCAGTGATAGATGAAATTTTATTAACAGCAAATAAGTTTTCTAAATTTCTCATTTAGCGTGCTGCTATTAAAAAAGTCATATTAAATCTTTACATACACTGCTTGTACCAGACGCAGCTAATATCAGATGATTAAACTATAAACACCTTCTCCCTAGATGGTTGCCAAGTTTCGTTTGTTATTTTGTTAATGTTAATATATGTAGCTCTTCTTCGACCTTTTTTATTTCCCTTAGGTCTCATTTCCAGAAAACACTGCTTAGAAGTTCAAGATTCAATGTAATTATCGTTCAGTGTATCTCCTTGTGTAACACTGGATTTCTAGATCGCGCTACTTCAGTAAATTAACTTGCTTTTAAAGTCCATTGTACAGTAGTATATGACATAGACATTCATCCAGAATTATTGAACCTAACAAGCATTCTGTAAATAAAGAATGTCTATGAGAAATCTTTTGATGTTTTTAGTCATTTCAATACCAAAGAAGGCAAACGTCAGTTGATACTATTTGTCACCGGTTGCAATGGAAACAGAATAACAAATCGGACATGAAAAATACGAAATATAACACACAAATAAACCCCACAGTTTACACGTCACAACGACATTCAAAGACAGTGACATCCCGGTCCATGTGGAGTATGAAGCGTTGCATTTAGCATCAGCTATTTGCGTGCATTAACGCTATTATATATATCGTGTTTTTATGATTGATTAATATCTTAATATATTAACAACACTCGAAGAGTTATTCATAAAAGTAGACGTCGCCATGAGTGTAAAAGAGTTATAATCACATTTGTCGAGATCATGAAGTGTGCAAGCGTTTTCATTTAAAATTCTTAGTTGTTTATGATGTTTAATATTTTTACGTAATGTATCCAGTTTTAGCGTAAGCCGAAAATAGAACGATGTGTTCTTTGATTTAGATTCATGGTATAACGCACCGACCTACGTGGCGTGACTGTTTCATATGTAATAGTAACCGTAATCAGAAAACAAGAATAAAACATGAAGCATCACACGAACTATTTTGAAATCCAGTGAGGTATCAATTGACGTATGTTCTAATATTCTTCCGCGTTTTCGGGAGCTCCTAGAGTGTTTGAGTTACTTAATATAATCGTAGTTATAGGGATAGAGTGTCTCCAATTACTTGGTAGGCGGCATAATTATTGTACCTCTGAATTGACTTAAACGGACAATTTATTCTAAGAATAGTAATTAAATGTCTTACAGGAAATATCAAGTTCACATCTCCTTAAACAAAATGACCTCAACCTAGCACACAATCAAATAACACTGTAGCGCGTGGGAAGAAGGGCAAACAATATAGCAACTGGAAACCAAATAAAATTTTTTACTGGACTATTCAAATAGCCATATTAGGTTAGTCTGCATTTATCGACTTGGCTGTTATATTCGCGTGTATCAAATTGCGTTTAGCTTCAGTAATAGAACACGACTTCGTAGACTAATTAAAATTCTTGAATAACAATTATAACAGGACCGCGATTCTTTCAAGAAAGTGCTCGATATTAAAATATGCGCATTTCCAACCACATGGCGAGCATGATGAGTATTCCAAATCAAATCGTTGTTTACAGGTAACTGTTTTCCTCTCTTAAGGTGATAGAATCTGTCTCAAACAGTTGAATATTATGGTGATGTGGATAACAAACTTCAGCAGATATTGTGTCTCTCATAACAAATGCATTTTTTAATCTAAAGGATAATATAAAATCGGACAGGGAGGGACCCCTCAACTTAAACAGCCGAAACCAGAAAAAAATCACATATCACAATTACACGACGCAATGCCCAACACACTGCTGAACGAAAGTCTAAGTTTCAGTTGCAAAAAAAGTCGAAAGTCCAAGTTCCAAGAGGATGAAACATACTTTTTATGTATGGTCATTTTATGGTCAAGGGGAAGTAATCCGTTGGTAATTGCCATATCATGCGAAACAATCATCGTTTCTAAACCTACTTTTGGCTTGATTTTATAATTATTTCTTTATTTCTGTCTCTTTGATAAGCTCAGACATTTGTAAACGGACTTTATCAGCAAAGCAGGTACACAGCATCATAGATAACCTGACAAACGCCAGAACGACACACGGACCAGAAATCAATGTGTTATGCATGTATAGTTGTTGTTCGCTTACATTTAGTTCCCACTGTGTTTAATTGTATAGTTCAGAATTGTATCCTGTGCCTTGCGATCGTAATTTATTTATATCATTGCTATATTTGCTTCTTTGCATAACATGTCTGAATATAATATTTAATATTTATTCTTTACTTATAACACTTCGTTTTTGCATGTTTTACCATTTTATTTTCGGCTCAACAATCAGATACCAATATATGAGCCGTTCTCTAGGAAAACCGAACTTAATGGCATTGTATTAGTATTTATGTATTAAGGTTAAGAAAACCCTCTTAAATGACAAAACAAGTCATGCTCTTTGATTTAGGTTTAAGTTCTTGGATAATATAGAACTATGTCTTAGATTTATGTTTTCTCATGAATCATGTTAAAATATCTTCTGTCCTTGCTATGGTGACCAATTTCTGAAGAGTATCCATAATGAGAAAACGTGGGGTTAGTGGTTAAAAACTGTAGCCAGTAGTACGTTTCTCTAAAAGCTAAAATTCACGATTTAGATATGTTTTATTAAAAAAGGAATATAATTCTAAAATGTGATACAATTTCAAAAGTTTATGTCAAGAACTTACATGTATCAAATACTGGATTTATGAACTTCAAACGTTTGTATGACGTTTGCGACGTCACTAACAAAGTAGGGGGGTTAGATTTAAAGGTCTGTAACTTTGTATTTTGATGTTACATTTCGCTCAAATTTTCAGAAACTGTTCAAAAGAGTCTTGTCTTTCTTATGCTATATTATCATGATTTTCATATTTGTGTCACTAAGCCCGGTTTTCCTGGAGAACGGCCCATATATATGCCTTACGTAAGTTTTTACAGGGTATGCATATATTAAAATTACAACAACAAAAATGTGTAATTAATCTCATGGGCTAAGAAACATTGTAGTGATAAAACTGCAGCTGAAAATATCTCTTTATTTTTTTTACCGGACAAAACTACCAAAAACACAACATATATCATGGTAAAACAATGTGGACGTTTTTTAAATGTATTAAAGTTGTGTCACTTAATAATGTGACTTGAAGACATATTGTCAGCTACGTTTTCCACAGAAAGGATAAGAAAGTGTTGTAAATTGTTCAGATCAGCATAGTTTAACTTTACGATTGTGCATTTCAAACTATCACATAGCATGTACATGTTCGTTCACAATAGAGATATACATGTAATTGAACTGCTTTGTCGTAAAACAGGCACGATAAGTTATTTTACTAGCTCTTCAACAGTAACAATTCATCACTGGTGACATTAAAATGTATTATTCATGCACGTGACTTTGATTAGTTTGTTTACTAAAATATCCAGGAAATTTCGGTGTTCGACATTTGAATGATTTATTGCTCATCCCGATGAAAATTATGTCAGATGTAATTGGTGTTTAGTAGAACTGAAACCTCAATAGTTATAAATAAATGCGGTATTCATCATGCGTATAATTCGGAAGGTAACAAGAAAATTGTATTGAAGTAATTTAGCATTCGAAGATAACTCTCAATCGAAACTCAAGCATTTTCTATACAAATATATACCGGGTAACCATTATTAAAACAGCAAAGTCAATTGGTAGCCATGAAATTGGCACCAAAGTAATAAAATGTATAAATGTATGAACATGTAATTTTTACAAAATGCAGTTTGAATAAAAGTTTTTAATAATTTGGCTTAAAAAATATAAATAAGTCTACAACACACGATATAGTGGGCATGAATGGGTTGTGATTGAAATACGTATTGCTTTCGGTTACTAGCATTATTGATCTATTAGCACTGAATTCAAAACCAGAAACTTGTGGGAAGCCAACTTAATCGAACTATTAAGAATTAATGAGAATTGTATACGAAAATCCCCTGTAGGTTTTGATATGAATCGCATACTTTGGTTCACAGCAAACGTTGATACGACATTAGACCTTTCCGAAGTCATTATGGCAATGATAGACACACTACTAAACTGTATACCCATCATGTCTGAACGAAACCATTACGTTAAGCTTACTTTAATGTGCACACATTCCGTTTTATAATCATATAGACTGTGATCAGACACATAAAGGATCAGTTGTAGTGATTAACGACAACATGGTATCAATTTACAATGTACGATGCGTACCTCGTTCATATCTCACTGCCACATCACTTAGAAAATGCCTCACTCGCAGACTTATTGTCATTAAACGCCTTTGATACAATCACCGTATTCCTGTTTCGACCAGTTCAAGCAATGAGTTATTGATACCGTCAGACTTGCAAATAGTTATTTTGACAACAATTTAAATATGCAATCATGCAATAATTTGGAGCTTGTAATATGTTCAAAAATAGCATCACCGAATCGTAACTGATGTATAATCTGACTTTGTAGACTAATTAATTGCTTTTCGGGAAAATTGATGCAAGCTTTCAAATTAAGAGCAACACACATTTTAGGAGACGTATGTAAATTGTTCTGGATTAGTTTAATTTACCAGTAACATTGGTACAGGAGATATAAATTTCGTACAACTGCTGGCAATGATAGAGGACATACATTGAATTTGTCCTCTAGATATTGAAAAACACGATGCAGACTAAATTGAGCCTTACTCGAGTACATATTTCGACAAAGCAGCTCGAATAAAACAATAATCGTTGAAAATGATTGTAATTATAACAATGTCATACGTACTTGCTCAGACGAAAGTCATTTTTATATTTCTTTAATCTTTGAAATTGATTTTAAACACTACTCATATTTCATGATTGCAATAATTGCAATGTTTGTCATTAATGCAAACGGTATGTGAACAATAATAGATTATTGAGAAGGTTGTATTGTATGCACTACACACCACACGCGTTTAAAAACATGCTTTGCTAATATTTACATTCATGTTATCTCTTTTTGGACTCATAGGTTTCAACTTTCGAACTTAATGAAAATATCTGTCATTGTCGGATTAATGCGAGGCAAAATGCGCGAAATACTGTAAGTAGGTCATCATTCAGTAATTTAAAAACAAATGTTGTAATGAACAAATGTTGGTTAGGAATACTTAAAGATGCCTGGTCGATTTATTGCGCATATGCCATAAAATTTGTCATAGAACATTATGTGTCTTATAAAAGTAAAACTGTGTCAACATTATCTAAATTAAATCACAGTAACATTATTATGAAATTTAATTAGAAAATACTAGTCGAAATCACGTTTTCCATTCTGAAAAAAAACGTTACAAAATAGGTGGGCGGGGTAACAAATAAAATAAAAACAATGCTATTAAAGCCAAATGACCTTTTAGGGGGTCAGGATAGTTTAGTAATGTATTTTTATTTTGTGTTTTTGTTTGGTTTTCGCGATATTTACATGCTCAACTAATATTATTTTAAACGTTTTTATTGATTTCTCAGCATTTTAGATAAATTTAATCAAAATCAAAACAAAATTTGGGAAAAAGATAACGCGGTGACGTATAATTTTACGCTTATTTGTGAATATCTTAATCACTAGAATTACTTAACGAAATATTTTAAGAAGTTTAATGGTGGAAAAAATAGTTATAAGGATCTTACCTGGGTGCTTTTTTGCTGCATTAAATATAAAGTGGGTGGGGTATAAGAGCAATATATTGGAACAGAGTTGAATATATAAATTTTGATACCTTGGTCATGTATAAAAACGAGTACCCAAACTATGTTGGAACATTTTTTTATTTAGATCACTGACATTAAATAAAAATATTATATTTGAAGAACACCACTAATTTACTTATTTCGATGTAATTATAAAATAAATTCACACACACATACGCATCAATCAGAACTCCGAAAACGAGTTCGGTGACCTAGTGTTTTTCATCATATTGTGCGTTGTAATTGATTACTTTACTTCCTGGCAAAATTAGAACAAAATCTGAATGTGGGATCCAAACCTCTATAAAATCCTTAAGGAGGAGTACACTAAATTATTTCCAATACATCTGCCAATCATATACCATATAAAATGATATAACCACTATACCCATGTTCCGAACTTGAACATATTGTTAGACTAAGTGCAGATTATTTCATTTTAACATGTGCCAATACCAAATATTTCAAACACACAATTATGCAAAAACGATAATACAGGTATTACCGTGCCGGACAGGGAATTTAGTAGCACGCAGCAAATACAACAGAACACAATGAAGCACACAAACATTAACAATCAGATAAAACGGCGAAAAAGCCACTCGACACACCGAGTTACGCCTATAAAATTTGCAAAAGTTTTACGAAGTTTATGGTAGCGATAGCCTTGTTGCAGTTACTTATTAGTAATACAAATATTTCGGGTATTAAAGTCTTCCACTCGAGAACAAGCTCTAGCAAAACGGATTAATTGAGAAGCGTAAACACCACATGAAGTTGACCGTGTAACATCTCCATCGAAGTGTGGGTAATTTACAGTATCGAAATTAAAACCATCTCTCTTGTCGTAAATTTTACTAACAATTTGACCTGCCTCTATTGCAAGATCGAGGTCTAGGAATGATGTGTGTGTATCGGATGAATTAGCTTTGTTTAGTGTTAACTCGTCAGGGTAAATTTCTGTTGGCTATTAAGTGATGTATTCACCACAAATCACCGGACTCATTAATGAGCGGATTGTATTCATGGTGATGTTTTGTACGCCAGGTCAGTAATGTCCATAGCTATACTCGTATGGATGGTACTGATGCGTAACTTCCGTAAATCTCGTGACTTCCTCGTCTTATCTTAGATGACACAAACATGAAGGAAGCATACGACTCACTCTGACGTATTGTACTTGGGAACATGACACCATTGGAGCCCAACACACAACTTCTCACTTATTGTTCTTTGAGTATTTTATCGCCAACATTAACTATAATTATATTTCTTCTACTTTACGGACAAATTGTATTTTATTTACCGAGCTGTATTGAGCACGGAAATCAAACTACTTGTCATAACAGGGTTTCGCAACTTCACACAAAAAAATAATATAGGTCACCTTACTTTCTTAAATGTTTTATAATTTATGTTTTGTTTATTATCCCGAGCAATTTGAACTTGTAATAATAACCCTAGGTAATTCAGCCCCATGCTTTTACAGGGTATTTAACTTTTTATATCTGAAACTAGGTCATTTATATGTTTGACAGCTGGGACTTTTCGTTGTTTTGGTACCTGATGCATAGGTTTTCAGCGACCAAGTTCGTTTTCTCGTTCAGTTATGTGCCAGACATTGTGTCTTGTGATTGTGGTATGTTACATTGTATCGGCTGGTTGAGTTTATTGCTGCCGTCCCATTCCGATAAACTATTATCTTTTTAGAGTAGTTCTACATGTAGAAATCACATTGTTAAAAAAGTCTCAGTTGAATTGCCTAATTAAAAATGAAATACCATTGTATGATATGCTCCTGATCATAAAAGGTAAAAACGTGAAGTCATACGGAGAAGTGAAAAGTCGATTAGTTTGCTCATGATTATTTCATTCCGGATTTGATTTTCGGTCTCCATTGCACAGTGTTAATCAATCAATGCTTATGTAGGATAGAAAGTGGTTGCAAATATAGGTGAAGCTTTTGATCGGGGTGGTTTTCAATATTGATCTTTAATTGGAAATTAAGGATAGCCAATCATTACGCCTGTTAATGACCAATAGTTTAATATGGTGTGATCTGATTGGTAGTCATTATTAATAAGTCAAAGAAGATCAATATTGAATACCACTCGGGTTGAAATATCAGCAAGTGCATAAACTTTCCGATGCAGAATGTTAATAATTATTGTTTTTGGTATCAGCTTATCTGATTATCCGTTTGAAGTTGTTAGTGTAACTAAAATGAAAAAGATGATGTTAAAAAAATTCGACGATAAAGGTAGCATTCCATCCGCAGAAATAACAGAACATGTCGAGCATAGCCTTTATTTGCCCGTCAGCCTTCTGCTGAAATATGACAGGCATATGAATGCCGCCACCCGTACACCAAACCCGGGTCGCCATATTCTAGATGGCAAGCGCGCTAACCATTGATCTACGGAGGCACAAACAGATCCTAAACATTAAAATCACATAATAAAAGAACAAAACTTAATTTACAAAAAGGAGAAGAAAGGTAGCATTCAATAGACACAACAGGACACGGAAAGCAGAAGCAGAACGGTAAACAAATTAAAAGTCACAAGGAATGCCACAAACATGCACATGAAACACAGCAAAAAACGTTCTTGTACATCAGTCATCATAAACCTTTGAACCTTTACTACACGGCGCAATCGCCTGGCTCGGTTATCGCAACAATCCCATAACATGTAGCGCAAATAATTGGTACCAATCTAACTACATCACACCAATCGTGTTAACGACTTATACGGCTTAAACACTAACTATATGTACGGGGTTACTTTTTACGGTGGTTGAATGGTACCAATAGCGTTGATGTGAAATAAATAAATTACAACTACAAGGTATTCGCACATTGATAGATATTTCATCAGAACAGGTTGAATACGAATAATCAACATCCTTAAACCAATAGGTAAATGCCGAACATGCAGATCAAACACTGGTAATCATACATATATTATTATATTATGTATGCCAACAGATGAAAAATCTCCCATAAAGCAGTAAACACTATCATCTATGAAGTCCATATAATTGTGTTGTGCATTACTTGTAATTTATACATCTTTACATAATTACACAGCTTGTATTAGGCGAAGATAATATCGGATGATTAAACTATAGACACAGCTTCTCCCTAGATGGTGGCCAATTTTCGTTCGTTATTTTCTTAATGTTACCATTAAGCTCGTCTTCGATCTTATTTTCCCTTATGTCTCATTTCCAGAAATAACCTGCTTAGAAATCCAAGACTCAAAGAAATTAGTGTTGAGTGTATCTCCTTGCGAAACACTGGATTTCAACTTCGACAGAGCTAATTCAGTAAATCAACTTGCTCTTAAAGTACATTGTACAGTATTATATGACATAGAAATTCATCCAGAATTATTGAACCTAATAAGCATTCTGTAAAAAGTGAATGTCTATCAGAAATCGTGTGATGTTTTTAGTAATTTCAATCTTCCAAAGAATGCAAACGTTAGTTGTTTCTATTTTTCATTGGTTTCATGGCTTAATGAATCCCTGTCTTAAATATTGAAGACACAACTTTATTAATAAACTCTTGAGGTAGTCAACAGCGTGTACACTAAATTTCATAAACTTTTAAGAAAAAATCAATAAATTAAGGATTTGTTTATTGTTTTGACGATTTAGCATTTGTGTTAATTTTATTTTTCGAGTACAAAGTCTATTGACTATATGTGTGCGGTATTGCATTTATTGATATGTTATTGTTATGTCTTATAATATAAGATAAACATAAAATTCGGTAAATATAAACTTATTGTTTATTTGTTTTAATCGCAGATGGTATTATGTCATGTTATGTACAATGTATACTTTCTTTTGCGACTAATATAAATGTAGTAGGAATATTTATTAAATTTCTTACAGAAAATATCACGTTCACATAATAATATTTCCTTACACAAAATCATCTCAAACTAGCATACGAAAAAATAACACATAGCGCGTTGGAGCAAGGACATACAATATATGAGACGTAAACCAAGTATAATGGTTTAACTAACTATTAAAATAGCCATATTAGGCTAGTCTGCATTTATCGACTTGGCTGCTATCTTTAAGTTTAACTTCGGTAATGGAACACGACTTCGTAGACTAATTAATATGTTTTGGGAATACGAATGAATATTCTTGAATTAAAACATGATAACAGTCTGAGTAAGACGAATTTAGAATACGCTTACTTATACATCTTTACATAATTACACTGCTTGTATCAGGCGATAATACTGCTTATTTACAACCACGTGCTGAGCGCAGTTAGAATGAACGGCCAATGGTTATTTGCAGCAAACCTATTTCCGTCTCGATCTCATGGTGATGTGATCTGTCTCAAACAGTTGAATCTAATGGTGATGTGGTTTACAAACGTCCAACAATATTGTGTCTAATCACGCCCATGATAAAAGCATTTTTATCCAAAAGAAAATATTGAATAGGACACTTGTAACTCAAAGAGAAAAAGAACTTAATCACCGAAGTCCAAGTTTCAGCGGTCAAAGAAGTCATAAAGCCAAGTTCCAAGAGCATAAGACTTTTTTGTGTAGAGGCAATGACCATATGATTACCTAGTCGCGTACCTGTAGATGTGAAGTAATGTTGGCGACTAGAGTGGTATTTTTGTTGACAGCAATGGTAAAGTGCTCTCATAAATGCGGTTACGCGTAAATAATCTTATAAGTGTTAATACCGTATAACTTTCTATATTTTTATATTTCTGCACGCGGTAGGGACTCTCCTACTTAATTTGTGAGAATTAAGAGGCATAGTTAGTTCCAAACTTCATGTTACTGGCGAAATATACGATCAGAATAGACTATAATACAATAAATCTTTGACTCTAGCTACAAGGCGTTCTTTAGAAAGTTCGCCCTAAACTTGTTAGGTCTTGTTTTCTTCATCATCGGGATCGTACAACCGTGTAAAGCCAACCGCCTAGTTCCGGGTTTGATGTCCAATAACGCATCGATATTCTATTCCGCCTTACATTCCAGAGTTGACTATTTATGACTTATTTCCATTTTAAAAGTACATCAAACGTATGCATGAACCCGGATATGAGTTCAGAAAAAAGCTCGGTGCTGCTCAAATGGTGACGCTTCGAAGGGCACCACGTGACGTCCAACGCCACACACCCTTTACATGCAAAAAAATATTGTATAAGCGCATTCGGTCTGAATTGTCTTACTCTAAATTATTCTGATTTGCCATCGAGCCTTGCTGACAAAACAAAATTGCTAGATGAAAAGTCTTCGAACATATTGATCACCCCTCGTATGTTTTGTACATGTTTCGTACCATTCATACGTCAGCCTCACTCACTTATATTGAACACTTAATGATTTTCAAGTCTCTTAATAGTCCAACTATGTTAAATTAAAAAGAATCGAACCCTATCGACGTTCGTACACTTAACACATCTTGTAAGTGTTAAAGTTTATATTTACCCATAGATCGGTCAATACGTATATAGGATATTGCAGGAAATTTCAACATATGCAGCTCGGATCACAGGTAACTGTATCATTGAAAGAGAATAATAAATGATAAAAGCGTTATTTGTAAAATATTGGGAATATTGTTTAAAATTCTGTGGAATTGTTGTCTGAAAAAATAACCATATCTACCAACCATTGTATAATAAATACAATGTGCGTGCTTATTTATACGTGTTCTGAATTCTGACGTCAATGGTATTACTGGAGATTGACATGGATTTTAAGATAAGTCGTATCGTTCTCAAATTTCTATCAAAACTGACGTGAAAAGGAAACATAATGCATACTTTCGCAGGATAATTGCATTAAGATCCTAGTCCGTTATATGTCTCAGCAGACGATGTCGACGAAAACTGACAAGTTTCGAACACGTTTTCATATGAAATTCCACAATAATAATCAATTATATTCTAGCGGCTAACTTCTACGGTTGAGCCACTTTTTAGGAAGCATTGGATAGCCGTTTGCTAGCTACTCATTTAGTTAATAGGTTGTCAAATTTTACTTACTGGTACACGAGGCGTGTGTTTAAATGGACAATTCAGACTACAGCATCGTGCCAAAACGTGATCAAATATGCTGAACAAATTACTTATATAAATCCATCGAAGATAGTGGGCAATTTTTATTAAAGGTTCGCTTCACAGGGTATTGACGCATCTTATTTTATGTGTATGTGTTTGTTGTATATCTCATATACGGTACATACATGTATATATGATATATTTTTACAAGACAAACACCAACATAAAAATATGTGTCAATACCCTGTGTTTGACATGGTACTGTGACACTGGGATGCTGGATTGCTGAAACATGCCATTTATCCAAAGATGTGAAGCTGAACAATGACTTATTAAATGTTTGTAAAGACGGTTCTACGATTTCAAGACAGAGTTATGTAATATAACAAAACAGAATAATAAGCTGCTTTTGTTTTATTTGTATATATTTTATTAACAGAAACCCTCTCCCTGTTTGTTATTCTATAAGTTGTTTTAAGGACATTTTACTTGATGTAGAAATAAACAGTATGGATATTATTTAATTTAACTCATTGCACATGATTGTTGATACCAAATGCTATATAATATGATTGTGTTCAGCTTTGTCTTCAGTTGTTAACATAAGCAAATGCAGACACAATCGAGGTTGGTCTTACTGATATAAGTATTACACATAATGTAGAACCTTTAATATAACGTAATAACACGGTTAGACAGATCCTTATCGTGTAGATCATCGGATTTGACATATGAATTGTTTGTTACTCGAGTGAACGAAGTTGGCTCAGTCCAAACGTTATACACTATTCTCAAACCGAGATACAAAGTAATACGTTTTATCAAAAGATTTTTGTCCGAAATCGACTGAGCTGCCTAAATAACAGTTGAGTCGGCTTCGTAAACAGACTGTGACCAATTTATAGATACATCGATATTACTTATTCTCGGCTTGAGCGTCGACGATAGCATTTATATTAATACTGCATTGCACAGACAATCCAATCACATCACAAATGCAGATGAACATATGTAAATAGGACACAGTGTACATGTTTGTAATTTCCTGAACGATACATACTTGAAAGAAGATTGGCCATAGGGCTTGCGCCTTGGTACGGACAGCGACAAATGCCACTTGGGGCAACTGAAAGACTGTTCCCATTTCAATAACAGTATGCATTCGTATGCGTTAAAGACTATTATATGTAATAGAACATGAGTGACGTACTCTAGAGTGTTCATGTACGCCTCTACGCTATGAGACGAATTATTATATGAAATAGAACTGAAATGTTTCAAAGTCAGTAATGTTATTGTTAAAAACATAACCACTATTTTTATCGTAACCTTCGCCTCATAGCAACTCATGTCTGGTATTTTTTAAACGTTACATACACCGCAGATAACACTTAGTGTATCACAGACGGAGATAAAAAGCACGATATTTTAATTAATTTATTTCGAAACTGAATTAGCACGACCATAATTACTTTAAATTAATACAAACACTATTGTTTATTATTGAAGCATCAACTCATATGATCATAATCGATTTCTCTAAATAGGGTCTACGGATCAGCATTGATGATGACATTAACAATTTAACACACAACAATTCGCTGACTTAGTATGAGAAAGTCGTATATACTACTTACGACCTTATAAGAATCATGCATATTGGAAATCTGCATCAAAAGGCGCTTCTTATTAACCTATTATCATGACAATTAGAACAGGTCATGTTGACCCAAAACTGAAAATGATAAAGCTTGTTTTCCATACGAAAGGGGTAATCTTCAGACTGTTGTTTCTTGTTTTCTCAAAATAGCGGTTATGTACTTACGACCTTCTTATTCTTAGCCAGTCAGTTGTTATGTATTTACTACACTAGGAGTTATTAATCTACAAATTGTAATACTGGAAGCAATCAGTAATAAATTATTAAGAACTACAGATATTATTCAAACATGAAATAGCATATTTAAGTTTATTAGACATAAATAACATAATATAACTACAATGTATATATCCGATAATGTATAGTAATTTATGTGTCTTTGTGAAAATGAAAATGTAACAAATTCAATTAAGGGAATCGTAATACAAATTTTTAGCAATTTGCGTTGCTATTTTATGCACGTATTTCTTGTGATTGCCACTTCTAAAGGCACGATAAGTTACTTTACAAGCTCTTCAACAGTAAACAATTCATCACCGGTGGCATTAACATTTGTTATTCATTAAATGTAAATACAACTTTCACATTAATATGCACGCGACTTTGATCAGTTGGTTTACTGAATTATCAAAAAAATCACTATGGAATTACGTCTCGAAATAAAAATAATTGCATTGTTTGGGTGTTCGACATTTGAATGATTTATTGCGCACCCCGAATAAACATTATGTCAGAAGAATTAGCTGTTTACTAGAACTCAATGATTATAGATTAATGCGGGGTGCATCATGCGTAAGCGTCGATAGGTGACAAATTCTTAGCATTCGAAGATAACTCGCAAAAGTGTTTTTCAATACAAAATACATACCTGGTAATCATTATTAAAATCGTAAAGTCAATCTGTGACAATTCAATGTATTAATTGTTATATTTACAAAATACAGTTTTAATAAATGTTTTTAATAATCTAGCTTAGAAAAGTATAAATAAGTTTATAACCACTCGGTATTGTTGTCATAAATTGGTTGAAATGGAAATACATATTTATTTCGGTTATTAGTATTCTTAATCTATTAGCGCTGTATTCAAAACCGGATACTAGTGGGATTTAAGTGACGTGTATACAAAACAAACATCCCCTATAACTTTGATATGAATCGCATAATTTGGTTCGCATCAAAAGTTGATACCACATTAGACTGTTCCTGAGTCATTATGGCAATGTTAGGCACAGACTAAAATGTATGCCCATCATGTCTGAACTTTCCCATTACGTTAATCACAACGTCGCTCTTTAATAAAAGAAAAAGCTTACTATAATGTGCGCACTTTCCGTTTTATAATCATATAGACTGTGATCAGACACATAAAGGATCAGTTGTAGTGATTAACGACAACATGGTATCAACTTACGATGCGGACCTCGTTCATATCTCAATGCCACATCACTTAGAAAATGTCTTACTCGCAGACTCATTGTCCTTAAACGCTTTTTGATACAATCACCGTATTCCTGTTTCGACCATTTCAAGCGATGAGTTATTGATACCGTCAGACTTGCAAATAGTTATTTTGAACACAATTTAAATATACAATCATTTGGAGCATGTAATATGTTCAAAAACAACATTAACCGAAGCTTAAGTTCTGACGTTCTATCTGATCTAGTAGACTAATTAATTGTTTTTAAGTAAAATTGATCCAAGCTTTCAAATGAAAGATCAACATATTTCCAGGAGGCGTATGCAAATTGTTCTAGATTAGTTCAATGAACCAGTGAAATTGCTACAGGAGATATACATTTCGTATAATTATTGCCAATGACAGAGGACGTACTTTGAATTTGTCCTCTTAATATTGAAAAACACGATTCTGACTAAATTGAGCCTTACTCGAGTACATATTTCAACAATAACAGCGTGACTACATGTATATATATTTCTTCACAATCTGTGTAGGTAGGCGATGTGCGTAATGATGTGCGTTTCACATAATTAACGGTTGCCCTTGTGCATTATTTGGTTCTTATATTAACATAAGTGAGGTGACACTTATAAAAGAGCTGTGTGGGTTGGTGTTGTTTTGTGGATTAATAGCTATACCCTTAACCTAAACAAAGTTACCTGGACCAAAAACGAGATTTAATAACATTATGTTTGCGTATATGGCATTCTCTAAAATTAGCAAAACATTTTCAAATTTAGTTAAACCCTGTACAAAGACATATTGCAGCTGATTAAGGTTTTATTTCCCAATATCCAGTGGGTGTAAATGTCAATATCTATTTCCATCTCATGCATATCTTAATTCTGATGAGAAATGCCATCTTATTTACCTAGAAATAGTGTTTTTTCCGCCTTCTATTATGTTGTTTCCTCCATGGTATGTTTAAATCAAATGAATAATTCACATTTGTATTCAACCTACACGAAACAACTCGAACAAGTACTCGTTCTTGATGAAAATACATAATTGAATTGAACTACAAGTCCACTATTACGAGCAACGAAAATCTTATCTTACCTTATCCCCCGTCTGAAATGTTTGGCTGGATTGGGCTATGTGCAGCGTATGTTCATTCCAATTTCTGTTACATGTATGAGGTACAGTCTGTGATCAGTTTCTGTTAATTGGAGATTGTAGGCAGCCTTGTCTGAGACCGATGCCAACTTTAATTTTTGCCCGAATGAAAGTGTTATACCTAAACAGGTAAAGTTATCATAGTGAAGGAATAAAAACAAAATGATTTTTTTTTCAAAAAATCATAATCTTTAAGTCAAGTCTGTAACAATAAATCTTTATCAATGATACAATTACTCGTGTGACCCTTTTGCGTACTTGCAATTCTTTTTCAACAATTTATGCGCTAAATATATTGATTGGACAGCGTTTGATAGTTAGCTTGTACATGTGCACTTGGATATAGCTTCAAAAGTGTACTTAATATGTGGCGTGGAAAGTTAATTTGGGGCTTATGGACGTGACGTCGTTATCGAGAAAATGCGTCGTTTATCACGTCGTATTTTCCCAGGTAGATTCACATGTTTGCTCAGCACAAATGAGTCTATAAAGGTTCAAACAATAATTAACGAATACCATGAACGATTGTTACAAGTTCGACAATCTTCTACGAACCACATTTCGTGGCCTGTAACCTGTGACAATGCAGTTTTCACGAGTTATTGATTATAACGAGAGCGCCATATTACTTCATTACAAACTGTGTAAAGTTTGAATTTTGACGCTCAAATGTTCAGATTTTACTGACAAGATGTTACACAATCATGTCAAAAATGGAAAAACCTAGAAATCCATGTTTTTGTCCATAAGCCCCAAATAAACATTCCAAGCCACATATAAGAAAGTTTTTCTTTGAAAAGACGACGAAAATACAGCTCGTCGATAGCTCTATAATACATCGTTAACTTTGTTAACTTTGATACTAACGGACTGAATGCAGATTATCGTAGTCGAAGTAAAATGCAACTGTGAAGGTTGATATGGCGTACCATTTGGGTCAAAAGTCTATACATGCATACGGTAAGCTATGATATATACGTGCACGTATAAAAATATACGTGCACGTATAAAATTGTACGTGCACGCATAAATATTATACGTGCACGTACAATTTCGCTAAATTATCCTTAAGCACATAAAAGTATACGTGCACGTATAAAATTGTACGTGCACGTATAAATTTGTACGTGCACGTATAATTTATACGTGCACGTACATTATCGCTGACCCAAACGCTTATTTATGATCAACCAATCACAGCCGATCTTACATAGGATTCAATGCCATTTTTTAAATTTATAAAGATAGTGTATGTGAAGATGGTGTACTAGATTTAAGTTGATCTATTTCACACCATTTACAACCGTATCTTAATCGAGTGTTAGTTAAGATACTATTGATTTTATAAGCCCCGGGTAATGTACAGGCTCCTTAGAACTGATCATAGTAAATCGAATTAACATATTTTACAAGGCTATGTTTGCATACGCGTCATACATTTTGGCACATTGGGGATTCATTGTAGACCGCTTGCTGTGATGAGGAACCAACGTGTTACTGTAATATACAGGAAGGACAGGCATGTGTCACATGTCACCACTTTCATAAAATTGTACTTTTAATAAGAAACAGTACATCGGTCTATTTATATACTCGTATAATCATAATTAGTTAACTGGGTGTTACTTGTATATGGGTCTTATTATAAGGTACATGTATAGATCTACATGTATATTTCATTCAGGAACCATATATATTGAAGTTAGTGTATAGATAGGATAAGAAAGGGTTTCCATATTATTTAATTGACTTTAATTGGAATTAATTTTATATACCAGTATTATTATATAATACATTATATCGCACAGTAAGTTTTCTTTATTTTATTTACGCAAATAATTAAAACAGTTAATCTAACAACACTGAACAGCATGTATTACTTATCATTTAACACATAAATTCTCTCTATCTTAATAATTCTAAATTGAATTTAAATTTGCGCAACAGTTAGTTCAACAAACGCGCTTAATAATAAAGTAATTAAAAGATAAAAACATATGGTGTTGATGCTTTAAATACCGGGATAAAACAGGCTTTTTCGTTGGTCAGCATAGATTAATTATACGTGCACGTATAAATATTTACGTGCACGTATAATTTATACCCGAAAATATACGTGCACGTACAATTATATACGTGCATTTCCCTAAGGGTGATATTGTCTTGTATGCTAAAATGTCTTGCCTTAAAGTTTCGTTAAATATAAACTAGGTCATTCAATGTTATTATTGCTGCAACTAGGACATCCAGCTTTTTAACAGGTAGCCCTAGGTAGTTCAGCCCCATTTTTAACAAATAAAACTATGTAATTTAGCTTTGTTATAAATAAAACTAGGGCTTTCAACTTTTTATATCTGAAACTAGGTCATTCAGCTTTTTGGCCGCTGGGACTTGGACGTTCGTTGTTTTTGGCACCTGATGCATGGGTTTTCAGCGACCAAGTTCATGTTCTCCTTCAGTTATACGCTGGGTATTGTGTCTTGTAATTGTGGTATGTTTTCGGCTGGTTGAGTTGATTTCTGCCTTCCATTTCCAATTTACTATGCTCTTTTTTAAAGAAGTTCTAGTAATCACATTGTTTTATAAGTCTCAGTTGAATTGCCTAATTAAAAATGAAATCTCATTGGACGATTTGTTTCTGATCATAAAAGTAAACACCTGAAGTCATATGGAGAAGTGAGAAGTCAATTAGTTTGCTCATGATTATTTCAGTTCGAATATGAAATGTTAGTCTCTATTGCACAGTGGTAATCAATCAATGCTAATGCAGAAAGTGGTTGCATATATAGGTGAAGCTTGTGTTTTCAATACTGATCTTATTAAATTGGAAATAAGGATAGCCGATAATATCGCCTGGAACTGACCAAGAGTTTAATATGGTATGATCTGATTGGTAATCCTTATCAATAAGTCAAATAAGATCAATATTAAATACCACTCGGGCTGAAATGCCAGCGAGTGCATAAACTGTCCGGTACAAATGTTAGTAATTATTGTTCTTGGTATCAGCAAAGTATTCTGATTATCCGTTTGAACTTGTAAGTGTAAATGAAAAATATAATACGAAGATCCAACAAAGAAGGTAGCACTTCATCCGCAGAAATAACAGAAAACGAAAGGCACAAAAAAGAACACAAATAATAATCATACATTAAAAGAACAAAGCTAAACTTACAAACCGGACAGAAAATGTAGCATTCAACAGAAACAACGGAACACGGAAAGCAGAAGAATAACAGTAAACAAATTACAAGTCATACGGAATACCACAAACATGCGCACGATACACAGAAGATAAAGGTTCAAGGACATCAGTCATAGTAAACCTTCGAACATTTACTACACAGCACAATAGCCAGACAATGTGAAGTACGAAAGCATTCGACCACTCGGCTATCGCAACAATCCCATAACATGTAGCACAAATAACCGGTACCAATCTAACTACATCACATCTATCCAGTTAACGACTGATAATGCTTAAACACTAACCATATGTACGGGTGGTTGAACAGTACTAATGGCGTTGTTGTGGAATAAATAATTAGCAAATACAATGGTATTCAAACCTGTATCATAAAGAACGGTAGACATTGATAGATATTCCATCAGAACAGGTTGAACAAGAATAATCAACAACCTTAAACAAGAAGGTAAAAGCCAAACATGCAGAATGCGATACCGCGAAGTGTAAATCCACAGTGATGACGACACAAAGTGCTGTGGACCAAACACTGGTAATCATATATATTTTATTATATTATGTAACCAACAGATGGAAAATCTCCCTAAAAGCAGTAAACACTATCATTTATGAAGTCCCTATAATTGTGTTGTGCATCACTTGTAATTTATACATCTGTACATACGCTGCTTATATTAGGCACAGCTAATATCGGATGATTAAACTATAGACACAGCTTCTCCCTAGATGGTTGCAGATTTTCGTTTGTTATTTTGGTAATATTAAATTGAAGCTCATCTTATTTGTCTCCCTTATGTCTCAATTCCAGAAAAAAACTGCTAAAAAAATCTAGATTCAAGAAATTATTGTTGAGTGTATCTCCTTGCGTAACACTCGATTTCAAGTTTGACAGTGGTAATTCAGTAAATCAACTTGCTCTTAAAGTCAATTGTACAGTATTATATGACAGAATTATTGATCCTAATAAGCATTCTGTAAATAGTGAATGTCTATGAGAAATCGTGTGATGTTTTTAGTCATTTAAATCTACCAAAGAATGCAAACGTCAGTTGATTCTATTTGTCATCGGTTGCAATGACAAACAGATAACAAATCGGGCTGGTAAGGTACAAAATAAAGCACACAAATAAACCTCACAGTTTACAAGTCACAATGACAAACAAAATAAGTAGTGACATCCCAGCCCATGTGGAGTATGAAGCGTTGCATTTAATATCAGGTATTTACGTGCATTAACTTTATTTTGAACCCCTTATCATGTTTTTATGTTTGTCATGGATGTATAAGGGTAATTATTACATGTGTCTAGTTCATGAAGAGCGCAAGCCTTTTTATTTAAAAAATCTTAGTTGTATAAGATGGTAATGTTTTACGTAATTTCATGAATCCTGTTTTAGCGTAAGCCGAAAATAGAACGGTGTGTCTTTTGATTTAGATGTATGGTATAACGCACCGATCTACGTGGCGTGACTGTGTACTTTTGAATAGTAACCGTAATTAGAAAACATTGTTCAAACGTAAAACACGAACTGTTTCGAAAAAGCTTCCGCGTTCTCGGGCGTGCCGTAAGTGTTTTATGTACTTGGTAATATCTGGTTAAAAGTGATAGAGCATGCCCACTTTTAGGTATAATTAGTGTTTCATAAACTTGATCAAATCGTAAGTGTAGCAATGGAGTGCCTGCAATTACTTTATAGGCGGCATAATTATTGTATCTCTTAATTGACATAAACGTACAATTATGCTATAAATAATTATTAAATTTCCTACAGGAAATATTACGTTCACATAATAATAGCTCCTTTAATAAAAATACATTAACCTAGCACATGAAAAAATAACGCTGTAGTGCGTGGGAGCAAGGGGAAACAATATAAGAAACGAACACCAAGTATAATGGTTTAGCAAACTATTCCATTAGCCATAATTGGATAGTCTGCATTTACCGACTGCTATCTTTGCGTAAGTAAAATTACGTTTAGCTACAGTAATTGAACACGAATTCGTAGACCTATTAATATATGCTTTGGGGAAAAAGATTAAAAAATCTTGAATAACAGTATTAACAGTCTGAGTTAGGAAGGAGATTCCTTCAAGAAAGTGATCATCAATCGAGTTTAATATATGTGTATTTACAACACGTGACGGGCACGATGGGAATGAACGGCCAATCGTTATTTGGCGAGAAACTGTTTCCGTCTCTTATGGTGATAGGATCTGTCTCATACAGTTGAACATTATGGTGATTTGGTTTACAAACTACAAAATATATGGTGTCTGTCTTAATAAACGCATTTACACTTTTATCAAAAGGATAATATAAAATCGGACAAGGAGGGACCCCTCAATTTAAACAGCCTAAACCATAAAAACATCACATATCACAATCACACGACGCAATGCCAAACACACTGCTGAACGGGAAAATGAACTTAACCGCTGACAGTCTAAGTTTCAGCTGCCAAAAAGTTGAAAGTCCACGTTCCAAGAGGATAAAACGTTGTTTGCGTAGAGATTATGACCATATCATTACGTAGTCGCGTACCTGTAAATGAGGGTAATCTTGGCTACATTAATGGTACTATTTCGTTGGCAGCAATGTAAAGTGTTCTCATAAATGCGGCTACATGTCACACATGTTAATACCGTATAACTTTATTAATTAATTTACTTATTCATTTATCTATTTATATTTCTGCACGCATGTTTGTGTGTTTTCTATAATCAACTTCCAAGCAATTGGAACTTATATGGAGTTGTGACATCAAAATTTATTATATACATGTAACGGTTTTTGAACCATAAAATAACAGAAAACGTAAATTGTACGAGCAATTCACGACTTGTTTTTTTTTCTCTATTTGTGGTCAATTTAAATTTAAGATAAATATAAAGGCCTTAAATCATAAATGAAATACAGAATGTAAGGCGTTTATTCACACAGCAAAATGGTGTTACGGTAGCACTTTTTTAAAAGTGTGGTAATTTTATGGTCAAGGGGAGGTAATCCGTTGGTAATTGCCATTTAATACGAAAAAGTCGGCGTTTCTAAACCTAAATTGGTATTTATGTTTTGCATTGTTTCTTTATTTGTGTCTCTATGATAAGCACATACACTTGAAAACGGACAAGCAGGCACACATCTGCGTTGACAACCTGACAAACGCCAGAAGGACACACGGTACAAAATGTGCAACACTAACATTTGTTGATGTCATGTCTGTTTATACTGTTTGTGTGATGTGTAATCAGATTGTAATACAATCCATTGAATTGCCATTCCACAAATCCTAGCTATATAATTATGTTGAACTTTTCAGCAAGATTAAACACGTATTGACCGTGCAAAATTTGTTAAGGGGATACCTTAGGAAAATCTTTGGATACATGTCCTAAAACAATAGTTTCCACTTCTTCTTCTAACTTGAGTGTCTAGTCAAATCCTAATTTAAAACTTGGCAAAGCTATTTCTGCTTTAGGACTGAATTTCGGTTCTTGGTTCCCCCCCCCCCCGATGTTCAACTAGTCGTATTTCAAATCGTTAACTTTCGTTAGCAGAATAGTAGATACGACGATTTTTGTAAGACTGTTCTGTTATAATAAAGAGTGACAGCTGCAGTAAGTTTATTTTAATCTTTGTAAATTGTCTAGCCATTCATATAAACTATGTTGGTTTATAAGGTAAAATGCAATTGGTGCATTCTGCTGCATCCTTCAGGCGTCTATGATGTGTCCATACAGGCGCGGTTTAGCAGACTTTGGTGGCGAATGGACGTAAATAATTGAGAGACATCTATTTTTACTTTTCTGCAACCAATTCTATTTATTGCAGCCAAATTGTCAAACCTCGGGCCTTTGTCTGACAAAGTGTGTTAGTTATCACCAGAACATTACACTAATACATATTAGTTTATACTGTCTAAGTCAATGACAATAAACTACGGAAGGTTTGGTGTACTAGGAGAGATGCAATTTTGAATTGTTGTCGAGTAAATTTGGATTCTTAAAGTTTATACCTTAGTACCAAATACGCAACGTGAAGAGTAACTGTTTTATACAGTTTATGTATTAGTACGCGATAGTTTTCTGAGACCTATGAAGGCTTGATGTTGCGGTTGTTGCTATATATATTATCATTACACATACAGACTTGTCCACATAGTTTGTTAGATTTGTTCGGACCTAGACAGGTCCTGAAGTGCTAAGTGTTATGCATGTATAGTTGTTGTTTGCTTACTTTTAGTTCCCACTGTGTTTAATTGTATAGTTCAGAATTGTACACGTGCTTTATTTATACCATTGATATAAACCTGAATATTTAATCATACCCCTCATTTGTGATGAGGGTCACATTGCTTGCACATGTATATCGGTATGTCTGTCTTTCGGTCGGTACATGTAACCCAAGAGCGCATTGTCCTAAGATCTCTAACCTCTACAAGGAGGTTGGACATTAACAGCAGATGATCATCATTGATTTTGAGATCACTAGGTCAAAGGTCACCATTTCTGAATATTCAAATGGTTTCCGGTCAATAACTCAAGAACGCTTTGCCCAAGGAGTGTGTCAAAAGAAACTAAACAATGAACGATGACTTCTTAAATGTTCTTAAAGATGGTTCTACGATTTCGTCGTTGGGTCGTATTTAATCAAGACCAAATTATGTAATAGAACAGAACAGAATAATAAGCTGCTTTTTTGTATATATTTTATTACCAGAAACCCTCTCCCTGTATATCATTTTATATGAGTTCCTATTGACATTATTTTTTACTTGATTTAGAAATAAACAGTATGGATAGTATTTAATTTAACTCATAACGCATTATTAATATTATATGATTGTGTTCGGCTTTGTCCTCAGTTGTTAACTTAAGCAAATACAAACGCAATCAATGTTTGTCTTACTGATATAATTATTACCAGGCCTGCCATTTCTCAGGCATTGAGCCGGTAATTACCGGCAATCTGATGTGATTACAGGCTTACCGGCTTTGAGGTCCAATTTACCGGCAATCTTGATAAAATCAAAGCGTTCATGGTTCTCAACAACAGTGTACACCGTTTTCATAACGATGCTGTACATTGCGAGTCGGTATACTTGGTGACAAAGCAATTAACAGGAAGCACGTGTCATAAAATATACTACATCCTGTTGTTTCCCAAATTTGATTAAGATTAAATGGACTCGATCTGGCTCACTTGAACGCTTTTATTTTCCATAAACATGTATACAACGACTTTTAGACATAGATCTGGTGTTAAATTCGGTCTTCTACTGACGTGTTTTTTCAGCATTTTTATATTGTTAATTTGATTTTAATGCTTAGCCCTGATTGTATTATAGGTGGCTATTATCGAAAATGATTGAAATACAATGTACTTGTCGATATTATTCACGTCAGTTTAATATATTTTGCTAATTCATTCATAACAATTGAGAAAATTGCATTTTTTTAAATTTTGCCTAGACAAGGCTATCAATTTTTTTTTTAATGTAGAACTCTTCTACCACAGGAACTTGCATTTATAATTTGAAAAAAAATGAATCTTTTTTTCACTAGGCCTACTGTACTATTAAAATATAGTATATTTTTTATTTTAATAGTACAGTAGGCCTTGTGAATGCAAGTTCCTGTGCTTCTACATTGGTTTTATTCTATGACCATAATATTACAGAACAATTATAGTTTGTATGGCTTTATCTAATTAAAATTTAATAAATGAGTTTTTTCATTAGGCCATTTGAATGCTTGATGGGCTTATAATTAGGTGATTCGCACGCTTAGCGGCTTGAATTAGGCGGTTTGCGCGCTAAGCGGCATGAATTAGGCAGTTCGCGTGCTAAGTGCAGAATATTGAATTTGTCATCATCGCGCGCTTTAATTCAACGTTTGCTAAAATCTCAGGCTTTCGCATGATTTTATTATGGCAGGCCTGTATTACACATGATGTAGTACCTTTAATATGACGCAATAACTCGGTTAGACAGAGCATAATCGTGTAGATCATCGGATTTGACATATGAATTGTTTGCAACTCAGTGAAAAACCCTAAATCAGTCCAAACGTTCTATGCCATTTTCGCGTTATAATAAAAACGCTGATCGCTTGTTAACAGCGCAGATGAAAAGTGTGTTTCAATAAAAGTGAATATACACAATATTGAAAACAAAATAACATCGGAAATGCATTTAATTTTCTGTTCTATATTTTGTAAACAAAGGCTAGTGTTATCATCGACGGACTATACTAATAATATTGCCGTAATGAGCCCGGACCGTGACCCAGGAGCCCGTTGCCGAACTAAGGCGCTACTATACCGACCATTTATTACTACGTCTATGTAACGACCAGTGCACGTCCATAGCTTATTTCTCAGCACTTTGCCTAAATAACAGTTTAGTCGGTTTCGGACAAAACTGAGACCTATTGTTGAAACGTATTTAGTTGCATGGAAAATACTCATTCTCGACTTGGGCGTTGAAGATAGCTGTTATATGAAGCATATAATAGGACGACTGGATCTGATATAAAACAAGACACGTGAGTAATATTAATATCATCGAAGATAATGGAAAACAACTACATAGGATTGGCTACGTTAGTTTTCCTCTACGGCTTCAAAGTCATTATGATGTTCTAATATGGCTTCTTTTGTAAAAGTTTCATATCCTTTCTCGGATTTTTTTATGTCTTGCCACGTTTTATCTGGATGATAATCTGTACTTAATGTATACGTGCGATATCGGAAAAAATACAATCTATACATCTAACATTATCTGTCCTATTTTTCAATAAGCTCTTTTATCATATCTGGAAACTTGTATCACGTGTTTCCATGTTCAGGTCACGATGTAGCGAAACTATAAACCCTAGCTGATTACTATGTTTGTGCCCGTTCGTAGAAGTGTCTTATGAGATACGGGAAAAAAATGTTTCCCGTGATAAAAGTTGTTTAAACGTTGTATACATGGGCAGTATATTATGATTTATTACACACAGCCAAATGGAAAAATAGTGCTAGGTGACCGTGCTGGTTTAGAAGTTATCTGACCTTGACTACGCACATTTTGAGAAAAACTCAAGTTTTAAGGGCAGATAACATATATACAATCTCGACAACTTTACATAATTCCACGTGTATGGCCATCAAGTGGTCTTATTGTGTGAATTGAGAGTTTGTGAAGCTTGTAAGACAAAATAAATAACCAACCAATAAATGTTGTACAAGGGATTGTATTAAAGCCTTAAACATAATAACACAATGTAATTTTATAATACATTTATGTACAAAAGTTGAAAAATTTTATCATTGCAAATAGTTTCCCAATCTCTAAAAGAATACAATAATCTGCAATAATTATCGAAATTCACTGTACAAACACAAATCATTACATGGAAGCCAACTATACAATAATTTGTTTCAGAAAAAGTCAATTTCACATACTAGTAGTTAAGTTCGCATATTACAATTAAAATGCTTATAAGTAAAGAACCCGTGTCATTGGCTTATTAATACATTTACAATTTTTTACTTGTATAAAACTACACATAACCTCACCTATCCTCTTCACACCCATTGATGTATAAGGCCTTGATGCGCCGTCTCCTCCGAGGTCTGTCCTTGGCAACTGCCCTGGTTGTTACCCAACAGCTGTTACATCCGAGTTCTTTCCGTTCCTGTTCGGTTGTTCGCCTCCATGTCGTTTTCGGTCGTCCAACTTTTCGCTTTTTTCTTCTGGCTGCCATGTAAGTGCTGTTCTGCTGATGGTGTTTTTCGTCTTAATATGTCACCAATCCATTTCCTGATTTTGATTGTTTCGCTAGTTTTGCTTGTTTTCGCTCTACTGTGTAAGTCTTCATTTTGTTTGGCCGCCTTATTCTTAAGATCTGTCTACGACATCTGTTTTGGAATGTGTCTAACTCCTTTTTGTCGTGTTATGCTGTTTGCAATGTTTCGCTTCCATATAGTAGTACTGACATGACTAGACTGTTGAAGAGTTTGACGTTAGTCTTGATTGAGAGGATAGAAGATGTCCAAGATTTCCTAAGTCTGCGGAATTGGTTTCTGTCTTTACTTAGCCTGCTTTTGATGTCTTCGTAAAACTACAGGCTTCTAGAAAATATTAATAATAAGCTTTCGGTTTGACTGTTATAAGGTTATACCTTAATATGCCTCTAATAGCGAATAAATTTCGCAATAAGTCAATGTGTCACGTGGTTTGGTCAGAGTTTGAATTCACTAATGGATCAGAAAATTTGTATTACAGTCTCTGAGTCACAGAATGATATTGAAAAATGGCCTTTTATACACTGAGCGATTTTGAAAACGCAACACTAATGAAAATCAAGATAACTTTTTTATTTAATAATATTTCTCAACGAAATTTTGTGTGCGTGTTATTGGCTACCCATGGATTGTAACTCGATGTTCTGCCCATCTAAATTCGCTACAATGGTGCATTGAACCATGAAATGGATAAAACGAAACACGTAAGAGGAATTGATTGTACAAAAATATACGATGCAATTATTATTTCATGTAAAGTCAATTTGAATAATCAACCAATCGACAAATTCGAAAAGCACAAAATCAGACGATTTACCACTCCGCAAAATAGTGGTCGTGAAGTTTCAAAAACGCTTGATAGCAATGTTTCAGATTTACCTAAAAATACTACCAATTTTACAGTCTAGGGGAAGTAATTCTGGATAGAGATAGAGTGAATAAAATTCATTTTTTCTGAATCTAAATTGAGCTTTATATTTATCTGGGTTTAACTTTATTTATGTCGTGATGATATGCACAGACACTTGTTCCCGAACTTTATACGAAGAATAGGTACACATCGGCATTAACAATCTGAAAAACGCAGAAGGACATAGGGCATACAATTGGCTTTTGTTTATGACATCATTGTTTTATTGTGGCTGTAAAGGGTCTTATCAGATTGTCATGAAATGAAATGGATTGTTATGCCATATATCTTAGCTACAAATGCTGAAAATATCAGCAAAATGTAATGCATATTGCCCGAGTTATGGGTAAATACATACATGCATACATATAAGATATGTAAGGGTAAGTGTTGCGTTTTCAAAGCCGCTCAGTGTATTTAAATGATGTTTAAATATATTCCAAAAACTCGAGTAGGCCTATCTAGAACACGTTATAAATAAGGGAGATAAATACTATGTTGCTTCGTATAGCACTTTGATCGACCGCCATCTTGGAACGCTGGGAAAACAAAGAGGAAACACAAAACGTGACAGCCTGCATATAATCAGTTATTGATCAACTGATTACGCCTTGAAAGTACTTGTTTTAAACAAGGAAAGTCGTATTATTATACACATAATCAGCGTAGTTATACAGTGAACTTCAAAACGAAAACAGGTTCGTATCGACTTCGTCCTTCGTTACTTCGTACCCAAAAATGTCACAAATTTTTTAATGACTGTACATTTGAGCTATTCTTTAAAATTTAAGATATTATACGCTAAAATAGGCTGTGCCTTAGTTCATATTATAAATGACGTTTTGATACATTATATGTGCCCGTGTAGTATGAACGTAGTCTGGTTTCGTTTAGGCGCGTGCATGACTTGGAATAACATCATATAAACGTCTGTAATCAGTCACAAACAACGTGGGTACTCGGCATTTTCATCATGTGCACTCTTCATGACAGAAGTCACATGGTTTCCGAGAAGCAAAACAACGACATGTAAAATATTTGCAATCATACTTCGGTTCGCGCTAAGAAGTGGATTATAGGGAGGTTGCGAAAATAAACGTTTATCATATACGGCTGCGTAAATACTATTTTTGAGCATTTGACATTTTTCTCGTTCTGTTATGTGTATGACATTGTGTCATGTAATTGTGGTATATGATCTTTTTTATGTTTTCTGTGATCAGCTGGTTAGTTTGAGTGCTACCTTTCCTGTCCAATTTGCTAATATCTTTTTTGTAGATTTTTGTTTTGAGTATCAATTACTAGTACTTGAAATGCTATCCTAACAAAATGACACGTTTCTCCTGTGGACAGGAACGTAAATAAAACACATAAACATTACGTCATAGCAATTTCTTTCTGAGAAACCACAAATAATAAATTTCGTGAGGCTATTGTTTCCAAGTGTGTACATACCACGTGGTATGTGACGTAATGTTTTAGCCAGGAATGCAAGTAAAAGTTGTCTTCACAAATTTATAAACAACCCTAAGCATTTCATTCTTCGTCCGATTTAACGAGTCTTCCTCGGTACTCTATCCGATAATAATCATTGTCCGCGCAAGTTTTCCAACACGAGTTGTAAAAGGAACCGGTCGGGTAAACGCAGTGCGCATGCGTATAATCTATAAACTACTCGACCCAAGTAACATCCAATCCTTCGCGGGTTCTCAAGAGTCAAAATGGCGGAAAGCGTGAGGCATGCGTATAATCTCTAACCTAAATTTTGAACTTTGGGAAGATTACGTATCGTTGCACATTGTAGCAACGTTAAATGTCGCATCGACGCTAAATGTCGCACCTGACGTTAAATGTCGCAAGGCTGACGCTAAATGTCGCAACCGACGCTAAATGTCGCAATCCCCCCTGACGCTAAATGTCGCATCTGTGACGTTAAATGTCGCAACAAACTGGCCTGACGTTAAATGTCGCAACATTAACGCTAAATGTCGCAATCCTTCATAAACACTCATTTGTAGTATAACTGTTCTAGTTTAAGATCAGACGTATCCACAGTTCTTAGGGGTTTACCCAAAGGGGTACTACACATAAGCATTTAGTGATAAAAAACTGTTTTCAAAAAAAATATTTTTTTTTTACTTCTACTATGTAAATGTATATTGTATGAAATTTACACAGTAGAAATAAAAAAAATATTTTTTTGGAAAAAAAAATAATCACTGCAGGTTCATGACTGTGTCGAACTCGTAAAAATGCCGTACAGACCTTTCGGATTGATAATCTCCCTCGGGCTAAAGCCACTCGGGCGATTATGCTTCCTGCGGGCCGATTATCTAGACCCCGTCCTACATAGCCGTGCATTATCCTCTAAGTAACTCATCGTGCGGGTTTGAATGCTACTTTTCGTAAACACAAAATTTTAATAAATTGATGTCAACAGAATTTCAATTATGATTTGCATAATTATTTATTTAGTGTATTTTGCATTGTTCGACAAATACTCGGTAACTGGAACTACACAGACCTTGGTCGTGATGAAAGCAGTATAATGAAGTATAAACCGTAACGAAACGGGTTTCTACCGGGCATACCGTATATAACCATAATTCGGGTATATGCTATGTTCTTCCCTGCCTCCATCGGTATGAAACGCGCTTTACTGGGACTCAACCGGTGTAGAGCCAGGGTTCAGTGCAGTCCAAATAATGCCGATATACCACGATTTATAAATAAATAAAATACCAGAATAGGTTTGCACCTATAGTGGATATCGAACCCATACTGTACGACGTCATACGGTCGTAGCAACACGGCTCGTCACGGTTAGCCCGAATCGACTAAGAACTTCACGATGTCTCTAAGGTTCATACGACGGGACAAACCGGGGGTGCCAAACCGGCACAAGGTCTGCTGTCAGCTCAGAACCGGGATACACTGTGGATACAGCGGGATAATCCGTACTGAGACCGGGATGCAACATCGCGGTAGAGCTAATGTGTAGCAACGGTTGTAATCCAGTTTTGACTCCATATTTCGATTCTGTTGAAATCTTGACCATTCCTCCCGGTAGCTCCTGATGACTACATGAGGCTTTAAACATTTTAAAACAATCGGGTCTCTTTTGCCAGTTTGATAAGAGTATCACGGTTCACCATAGTTCGTCTTGCCGATCCAGCGTTGTTACGGTTGTACGACGGTTCACTGAACCGGGTATACCGAGTACGATTCGGTTCATCCCGTTAAACCTAAAGGGGTTCGACACATAAACTTTTTATTTCTACTGTGTATATTTTATACAACATACATGTACAAATGTACTTAATAGAAGAAATAAAACAATATTTTTTTTGAAAACAGTTTTTAATCACTACAGACTTATGTGTCGAACACCTTTGGGTAAACCCCTAATAACTGTCGATACGTCTGGACTAAAACTAGAACAGTAATACTTTAAAAGAGTGTTTATAAAGGATTGCGACATTTAGCGTTAATGTTGCGACATTTAACGTCAGGCCAGTTTGTTGCGACATTTAACGTCACAGATGCGACATTTAGCGTCAGGGGGGATTGCGACATTTAGCGTCGGTTGCGACATTTAGCGTCAGCCTTGCGACATTTAACGTCAGGTGCGACATTTAGCGTCGATGCGACATTTAACGTTGCTACACACATATCAAAGCAGTTTATTATAATACAGTTTTGAACTCGACTCGATACGTACTCGATACGTTCTTGATATCACTACCGAGTTATCTGCATGCGCATGCCCAGACTTTTTACTCGGGTAACTCGGGTTGCTAACTGAGACATGTTTGCAAAAAATATTGAATGACATGAATAGTTGTTGTTGTTGTTGTAGTTGTATTACGCTATTGCCGTAGCGAAATATTCTCTCTGTACTTCGGTAATACTCTCTATGTGCTCTCTCTTTGTGCTTCAGCTCTTGGTACTTCAGCTCTTGGTACTTCAGCTCTTTGTACTTCAGCTCTTGGCACTTCTGTTTCTCATTACAGTCGGTTGGGGCTTGTTAAGTATTGACTCATAGCACCGATGAGTTTGTTCCTTGCTTTGTCCGTAATCTCGTCGATCTCTCCAACCAATACGTTGAATAGTAGGCTACTCATCCTCGGCGTGAGCCACAGGGTATTGACGCATATTATTTTATGCGTGTGCGAACGCCTTGTATCTCATATATTCTCGCCTTATATCTCATATACGAATATATGAGATATAAGGCGGTCACACACGCATAAAATAATATGCGTCAATACCCTGTGGCTTGAGCGTCGAAGGCGTCTCGTTAAAATTGATCAAAGAATAAAATTAAAATTACTTACAGTTGTTTTTAACTTAAGTTTGTGTTGTCAGATTTTTACTTGCGACTGTATGAGATACATTTTGTTGTTCTTGGCTGTTATCTCTCTGTATTTTACTCACATTGACTGAGGGATAATGTTTGTTTGAGCGCCTTAAATTAAACATCATTAATACTGACGATCTTTTTATCATAAATTGAGTTGTCCAAAATATATAAATAATCGTTGCTAGATTTCCGTAAGTGCTATGATAAAAACAGTACCCTGGATTATATATATAATTATACTTGTGTATCGTGAAATTAAATTATGACTTCTCACACTCGCAATATTTTCTTTAATTTTAATTATTAACGCACGAACTAGTTTCGCAAAAAAGGGCTCACCATAGAGTCATAGAGTCTAATTATATATAATGGATGTAAGGGAGGTAATTCTGACGTTAATGTCATTAGCCTAGGTGGGTACGAAGTGATTTTATATAGGATCAAATGATATTATATTGTATGGATAAAGTTTCAAATTCTTGGCTACAAAAGTATTACTGCAATATCAAAGGGAGAAAACTCTTCAAATAAAAGTTTCAATACAACAGGTGGTTGTCTTTCTTGTCTTTCTCCAGCAAATAATGATCAAGCAAGTGAAAAGTTGATAAAATTTGCACAATTCATGTTGAGGACATGGCCGAACTCAATGTCACATAACAAAAAATACCAGACCTGGGACAGTATTCGAACCTTGATAAAATATAATATTCAGTCAGACAGGAAAGGCAGCAGTCAACTTAACTAGCCGAGCACAGAAAACATTACAACACATATCACAAGGTCCAATAATAAACTCGCTGGGCTTACCGGGTTGGGTTTTGTCATACTTGTACAAAGTAGAAATGCCGTAAATCAAAGTCACCCATGATAATTACGAAAATATATGAATTAAAATACGTTCCGTGAAACCTCTCAATAGCGGCCCTCCATTGAGCAACAATCTCTCTTTAGCAACGTGGTACTTATATTGCAGAAATGACCTTTTATTATAACGTTCACCTCTCCGTAGCGACCTTCAATTCAGCATCTACTTCTCTTTAGCGACATGATCTTTATATTGCAGAGGTAACATTTTAAATACGTTGAACTCTCTGTAGCAACCACATTTGTACGCCTTTGTGTTTTCAAAAAGGTTTTGCCACAGGTAACTGTATCATTGATAGAGTAAAAAAAAGTTTTTTTAAATTAATCTTATCTTAGATATTATATATATTTATAAAAAACATATTTTTTTTGTTTACTCTTTATTTATGATACAGTTACCTGTGGGGTTTGCTCCGCAGATGATAAACTGTATATATGACACATAATTATAAAGTATTGTGATTTATCACTAAGGATATACGACAGGCCGAACAAGATATGTAATCGTTCAGCCACACGTTTCAATAATACTAACGATATAGATAAAGTAGCGTATTGACTGTACTTATACAGTGCAGTTACTGGAAAGTCACATTATCTCTCCAAAAAAGTTTTCCCGATCATCCAGTAAATAGACTAAATACAAAGACTTATTATGTGTTTCACAAATGACCTATACTTGGCGACAGAATGTCAGCTATAAATGTCGAAATAGTATGCCAAAAATCACATTTAGTAAAATGTATGGATGACAAAATACTAATTTTGCAAGAGTTGCTCCCCTTAGACTTTAAATTATGCTTTTATTGTTTACATTTCGTGATTTTGTTTACAAACCAACTGGAGGCTTTATTTCGTTTTCTTCCATCTTATAGTGTTTTCCACCTTTGGGATTCAACTAAAGTGCTCAAAGTGCATCATTTTGCAGATAGGTTCAACTTGGCAGTTATTGCTTTTTAAAAAATATCCATTTAAGGCGTATCAATTGGGACTTTAAAATTGTGTTGTACTGCTAGCCATGTATTAGCATGACTGTCAAACCTGAGTCGAAGACTATATATACCTGTCAACAACGACCACTTTAATATAACCTGTCTACCACAAATTGCCTGTATAACACAGTACAATACCCATTTAATGTTTAAATCGTACATTGTTATCGCAATCATCACCACGGACACGGCCTCGACAATATTCACCAATTATATAATGGATGTACATTGTATATATATATATAAAATAAATAATGAGTAATTAAAACTCCGTAATTTAATTAAAAACCCAATGCATTTCGCCCTTAAAACATTGGATTTTTAATTAAATTATGGAGTTTTAATAACTCATTTCGTCATTTGTTAATTTTTGATATATATACGTTCTGGGGACGGACATCATTCCTTTTTTGGTATATATCTTTCATTTGTCTTTTTATTTAAGAGTCATTCATTTACATGTATAATAAGAGCTGTTGATATTAAATAAAGTCCAGTCAAGTCCGTTTCCGCATATATGTTTATATATCAAATGTGTTTCCATGCGGGTACACGTCAAATTATACATTGGCTTGGAACTCAAGTCACTCTTGATGACTACTTCGCAGGTTCCAAAACATAAACAATACTCGTCATAAACAATACTATTATATTTCAAGGTGTGTGAAGATCTAGAGACGTGAAAACACACCAAATTGCTTGATGAAAAGCTACAAGTTTTTGTCAACACCTGCCTACGCCAGATCCTCAAAATCCGCTGGCCAGAGACAGTATCAAACCGAGATCTCTGGAGAAGAACCCACCAGTCCCCAAATGCCATGACAATAAAGAAGCGGAAATGGCGGTGGATTGGCCACACACTCCGGAAGGCCCCCAACAACATTGTCCGCCAATCCCTTGACTGGAACCCCCAAGGGAGGAGGAAGAGGGGAAGACCTGTCCTGAGATGGAGACGAACGATGGAAAAAGAGCTGAAGACCATGGAACGAAGCGAAAACAGCGTATCAAGACAGACCTAGATGGCGAAGAGTGGGGCGAAGAGGATTAGGTAGGTAGTAGGAAGATCAAGAGTGGAATATTCGTACTTACAACCATCGGGTAGCGTAATTCGAACACTTAACATTCGATCAAGATGTGATTCGTACTCACAACATTCGCCCAAGACGGATTCGAACTCACAGTAAGATTGCTGGCTATGCGTGGTTTCGTACTCACAACCTTCGCTCAAATCGGAGTTCGTACTAAAAATCATCGCTCAATGCAGGGTTTGTACTCACAACCATCGCTCAATGGATAACCTTAAACGACTGTCAGTATCATTTTATTTTAGTTCAATGCTAAATATGTGATTCGTGAGTTAAAACATGGGTCAAGTATGGCTGTTATAATTTATATGTACATATGTTCGAATAACAAGTTGATGCACCTGAACTAGTATAATCTAATCTTGAATGTGTAATGTCCATCTGTTATCTTGTTTCATCTATGAAGGTTGTGATGTACATATCATATTTACATGTACAAGATATATGAATCATTAATGAATGATGTAGGATATTTGTGATTGTTTGACATACGGATATTTCACAATAAAACAAACTTCTTCTGATAGGTTTGTTGGTTAAACTTGATTATTATATTTTCTTTAAGTCGAACCTGTCTTAAGCAGTTATCATTGGTTACGTAACTGTTTAAAGCAAGTGGTTGTTTAGTACATGTGTATTTTATTCACACTTTCGATTTTGACTAATTACATAACGAGACTAGTACTATACAGGGGTTCCATTTGACCATTGAAATTTCCAGCAACAAAAAAAACACATTTTGACCCTCAATAATTTGGTTTAAGGGTAATTTTCTCTTTAAATCCTGGGTGTTTTGTCCAAAAAATAGTAACATTAAGTAAAAAATACCAAAAAGACCCTTACGATTTAGAAGCTAGTGGAACCCCTGACTATCAAATAAATCACATTATATGTATTGGATAGTTAGTCATAGTGATTTAGTCATATGTGGATCGAAGCGAAGTTTTAAAAAATAGCAAAATATAATTTTGTTTTACAGTGAATGAAATGAAACATCATAATTTGAAATATTGGGTGGAGGGGATTACCTAATTTGGAGGCCTAATTACTTAATTGTAATTTTATTTTAGGTTACAATCTGAAACAAAGACATGTCCTCCTATGATTTGGCTGGTTCCCAGGAGAGATCATCGAGGTTCGTCGACATATCACTGGATGAGGAGAACTATGCAAGTCCCGCCATTATGATAATTCCAAGGAAAATATTCTGGATTGTTGTGGTCATAGTCAGTGCTCTTCTGTTGTCTTTATTCATAGCTATCGGTGTCTTAGCAACCGCTAAGAGTGAATTAACGTCCGAAGTTTTTAAGTTGAAGTCACACATGCAAACAACAATACCGACAACAGGTCCAGCATCGGTTACCACCGCGCATACCGGAACAACCGCCAGTACACCACGCGTTCCTATTTGGACAAGGACTCTAGGTGCACTCAAGATTAATCAAAATCTTGATTTCAGCATTGAAAATCAGAATAACGCCAGTGTAAAATGGACCCATAGTACGCCATATCCGTTACAAAATAACCCAAATACACGCGACTGTTCGAAAGATAACTCAACAAATATCTGTATTGAATGGACAAATAATGTACGCATGAACGTCACCGAGACTTTGAGAAATCTTACAAGCGGTGGAAGCATGAAGTGTTACTTAGTAGAATGGGATGCCCTACGTGATGTATCCCAGTCTCTTACAGATTGTTTTGATATTAATGACGCTTACTGGTACGGCGGGTACGAGGATCACTATCAATACTGGCCTTTTGAAAAAAACACAATGCCGTTAACTGCGTACACGACACACGACGCGTTTAAAAATGGCATCGGAAGTGTTATAGATCGTTATTTCGTTTCCTCACAAGGAGCAGGACTGCTCCTAGGCACAGACGTTCCACTGTACTTCAATTTGAATGTCCCCGAAAAGGGGAAGATGTGCTTCACCGCCAAATATGAACAATCCCCATACTTTAACATTGACAAGCGGCTGCCAAGGCTTAACTATACGCTCTGTCAAGATAATGATGTCGTGACAATTCACAAACAGATGACGGAAGCATTTATACGATCTCCGTATTGGGTACCGAACGAATCCTTGTTCAGGCACCCAATATGGTCCACTTGGGCCCAGTATCATAAAGACATAAACCAACAAACCGTTCTTAATTTTACTAACACTATTCTGGACCACAATTTTACCTGCTCGCAAATAGAAATTGACGATAATTGGACACCGTTCTACGGCGACTTTGAGTTTGACACAACAAAATTTCCAAACGTTACTGACATGGTGAAAGAGATACACTCCCGTGGATGTGCTGTTACTGCGTGGGTTCATCCGTTCTTCAACTCCGATGGACAATATTTCCAGTTTGCTCAAAATCATTCCTATCTGTTAAGAAATGTAAGTTCCGATTCCGAAGCAGCTTTGACCCATTGGTGGGATGGAGACTCGGCCGGGGTCCTCGATGTGTCAAACTACAATGCTACTTATTGGTACCTCGATATATTACATCAATTAAGAAACTCAACTGGAATAGATTCGTTTAAGTTCGACGCTGGTGAGCTGTCCTGGCTTCCGGATGTATACAATGCTGCTAAACTACCGGCTAACCCAAGCGACAACTACCCTAAACGTTACGTAGACATGGCGACGGATGCTGACCCAAACTATCGACAGGAAGTACGCAGTGCGTATAAAACTCAAAATAACCCTGTCTTTGTACGCCAGATAGACAAACTATCGACATGGGCCCACAACAACGGACTTCGATCCATCATCCCAGGCGTATTAACGTTCAGTTTACTTGGTTACCCGTTTGTTCTACCCGATATGGTTGGAGGCAATGCGTATGATGGCCGATTCCCTTCTTCGGAACTATACGTCCGATGGATTCAACTCAATTCCTTCCTTCCTGCGATGCAGTTCTCCATCGTCCCATGGGATCATAGGTTTAACGACTCCACAATCGACGTAGTTGGCATATCGCGTAAATACGCCCAGCTTCATACGGAAATATCCGAAGTGTTGTTGAAGTTTGCCAACGAAACCCTTACTACAGTGAATCCGATAGTACGACCGCTGTGGTGGATAGATCCGAACAACGACACGGCACTTACCTGTGAGGATCAGTTCCTAGTTGGGGATTATTATCTAGTTGCACCCATCGTGTACGAGGGGTCGATATCACGTGACATTTACATTCCGTCTGGTGAATGGGTTGACATGCTGCGAGGTGATGGCAATGTCACTTACACCGGGCCAGCTATGATACACAACTATAATGTTAGGATTGACGAGCTCGCCTATTTCAAGAACATTAAATATGTGTAACATTACAGCAATGGATGAATATACCCCTCCCCATATGCTAACATTTTATAGCCGAGAAATCTTAGGATGGAGGACCTATTTAATATGACATTCCTCTGTTCTTCTTTTCTTTTCCAAAAGTGTTCACAACATTTTTTTAATGAAATGGAAATCAACTTACAAAAGGTACAGTGTATAGATCCCTCTATATGTGTTGTCTTTGGTACAGGTGCCATGATATGTTTACACTCAAAAACTGAGTAACAAGTTTACACCATAATATTATAGTCCAGTAAGTTCACAACCATTGTTTAAAAAGGTAGAGCGAAGTTTAGTATGTTAGTTTAGCATTGAAATTATAGTTGTTTGTACAGTATAAGCCTTCATAATTGGTTTTACACCATTATAGTGGACTCAACCGCTGCGTCACTGGATTTTTATCCTGACTGGACTATACCTTTCAACAAAGCTTTGCCACGGTCCATTTTTGTAATGTTATTGCAATAATTATTGTGTTTACGAGTTAATTGCCGTAATATCTTTCATAAGATACAGTCAACTCGATTATCCACCCGATAAGTTATCGAGCGCTGTGATATACGTGCATGCAGTTCGTGCTTATTATCATTTTAGGTTTTATCTTGAACTTGTGCAATTTGAAAATGAAACACATTTAATCCCATAGTAGACGTGTCCGGCTATACCCTCGAATTTGTTAATGAGAGCAGTGTGTCCAAGGATTCTAAGTGCAGAAGAAGACCTTACACTTTAGTTTAAACAATATTTATTTCCATAATTATGCATTTTTTATGTGTTACATTACTATTAGACAGATTGTTAAAGATAAGAGGTACAAGTAGTTTTATGGTAAATTTGGATAGAAATTGGATATTTATTATACTTTTTTGGAGGTTTCGTGACATTTTGCACTTGCAGTCAATGAAATCCAGTTTTGGAGATATTTTTGGAGTTGAAGAAACTGTTCTGAATACAACATGTACTTTAAACCATGATTTGGTAATACGTTGTCCACATTTAACGTTATTGGGCAAAAATACAGAACTCGTAAGGATTTGAAACGTATACTTAGAAAAGTTGTATTTATATATAAAGAGTGTATTTCTGGATATTTGTCAATGACATTCTCGTATTCTCGGAAGGCGTGGACTTGTGTGCAGTTTTAAAATGGCGTAAAGCTCCATTAAGACCTAAACGGCTGTTTTCAAAAAGCAATTACTTGGAAATCTATCTGCAGAATGATGTATTTTGAGCACATTAGTTGAGTCCTAAAGGTGCAAAACACCATAAGATGGAAGAAACAAATTACAGCCTCTAGTTGGTTTGTAAACAAAATAGCGAATCGTAAACAATAAACTCTGTCAACAGTATTTTGTCTTCAATACATTTTTCGTATTTCGACAGATATAGTTAACATTCTGTAGTCAATTATTTGACCGGTAAAATATTTTGGGAGAGATTATGGGAATTTAAACATTATATTGCTTGTCATGTTTTACTCCCATATTCCCGAATTATTGAGCTTGTGGCAGTCAATATTCTTTTTTGCCACTGGAGTGATTCCTGTTTGTCAGTCCGCGATTTATATATAGTACGGAGAATTTGACTTGATCCCCGACTTCTTTTTAACAGCTGCTATCGCGTCCTATTTCATAACCCCGGTTGTATGTTTCATTAATGGTGAGTATCACGAAGACGCTCGATGTGTAATACAAACACTAATCTAAAGGACCGATATTTCAGGATTTGCTCGCGGAAATTGATATACGCTAGAGCCATGTAAATTCATGCATAAAAGTCAGGATCAGGTCAATGTCTCATTTCAATACTTCTATGTTTTGATAACGATGCTTACCTATATCCAAGAATGAATTATTTAATGTAAAACTTACAATGACGTGCTTATATATGACTGTACTAAATGTGTTGTAACTGATAGTCAAGAATAAATTTGATAGATTAATTTGATGCTTTTTATTATATACTTTACCTTATACGAGGGGCATTCTGAAAGTTCTAATAACTGTGTGATAACTTTTCATTGGTTGGTCAGAATATTTAAAAGTGAACATTTTCTGAAAGATGCAACCTTCCTCCATCGAAATTATATCATCATATTAATATCAGAAGATTTATAATTCGCCTATACGCCATTGTACATGTAGGTATACGACCCATTAAATTGTCGCCAAAATGAGTTTTATTGGCCCTTGGAAGGGATAACATTATTGCCAATAATTTCCATTACTTCCATGTTTGGAATTTACACATATCTTGTATAATATACTTGTGCCATATGAAAACTGCTGTTCTGACAGTGCAAATGACTTAGGATGAACATGAAAAAGACCACGACCCAAGACTTACAACATTTTTATTTAAAATTGTACAGTGAGGCGAATTATGAGTGATAATTTGGTTTATTGTTATCAGGCGTCAAAATATAACAATTAACAATACCCAGTCGCTATCTAATACATTGATATTACATTATTCATTTCATTTTTGCTTTACTGGGTTATCACTGAAGTTCAAACAACAATAGGACTAAGATGGGTTGATATAATTGTTATAAATTTAACCATACGGTCACCCGATTGATACGTATACCAATTGTGATAACAACATTTATATTAAATACAACATAAGACACCCCTACGTATCATTGTTCAAATTGCTTCATAATTATATACAAGTAGGCATCCTTCGGATACATTCGGATAGAACTGTTTACGATTGTCAAAGGTACGTTATTATTTTTATTTCCCATTCCCTGTCATGTTTATAATTAACACGCTTGATATTCTCGTAATTTATATTTTCTATTCCGTGTCATGTTTATAATTAACATGTTTGATATTCTCGTAAATTATATTTTCTATTCCGTGTCATGTTTATAATTAACATGTTTGATATTCTCGTAAATTATATTTTCTATTCCCTATTATGTTTATAATAAACATGTTTAATATTCTCGTAATTTATATTTTCTATTCCCTATCATGCTTATATTTAACATGTTTAATATTCTCGTAAAATAATTTTCTATTCCCTATCATGCTTATATTTAACATGTTTAATATTGTCGTAAAATAATTTTCTATTCCCTATCATGCTTATAATTGACATGTTTAATATTCTAGTAAATTGATTTGACTATGTCGCAGCTTTAGGTACCCCCACAAACGTGACATTTTATACTGATCATTTAATTCTATTAGTTAGAGAACCCCTAAAATGACCCTCTGGCACTTGTATTCAAAGTTACAGCTTTCACTACAGTTTGTTTAAAAGTAGGGGGCGGGCGGGGATTATCACACACTATGAGTATATTTTCTGACCTTATTGAAAAGACCAAACGCCAGCTGCTCGCATTTGAAGATAAAATCAAGAATTGAGTCCTTCTGACATTGTTTAAGTGAACCGAACATTTACTTAAATCACTTAATGCGTTTCCTCAACATTCATAAGTTTGATTACGCAAACGTCCAGTAAAAGTTCATAAATATTCAAATGCAAAACCACTATATGTATTATTTTTGTTTCTGTAGGTGTACAATAAAACAAAGCAGTAACGATGTCGTCTAACAGCTCCTACAACTTGAAGGACAGAACATCTGCGGATTTTGTCAATGTGGACTTATACGATTCTGGGGTGATTCCAGAACAGAAATCGTTCGTGATGTTTACCAAACCACGATTTTGGATCATGATTACGGTGTTCGGTGTAATAATAGTAGGTCTAGTTGCTGGAATGGGTGTTCTAGCGTCACAAAACAGTAAACTTAAAGAGTTCATTATGAAAACCAAGGGTCCAGTAGTGGATGGGACGACAACAACTAGCAAGTTGCCACCACAACCATTGTCAACTACAACGCTGACATCAGGAACATCGTCGGGAAGCTCATCACCTACGACGTCTACATCCGGACCACCGCTAATTACAACGTCAGTATCGGGAAAATGGTCCGTTACAACTTCAGCATCGGGAACAACCTCAGTTACAACGTCAGTATCGGGTTCACCATCAAATACAACATCGGATTCGGAAACAACATCAATTACAACGTTAGCACCTGGAACAGCGTCAATTAAAACGTTGACAACCGGAACACCGCTAAGTACAACCCAAGCACCCACTAAACCGTCAACTACAACTTCGGCAACAGGAGTATCGTCGATTAAATCATTAGCAACAGATGCACAGTCGCATTTAACATCGGCAACGCTTACGACAGATCCGGTTAAATCCCCTGAGGCGTAATACATACGTGTTTGGATACATGAAAAGACAATTTGGGTGTTTAAAACATTAATAGATTCACCAAAGAAGATTATATTTAATCTATAATTAATTTCACCAAATATTGGTCTTTGAGTCTATTTGCACTTCCATTTGTGAATATCTTATAATCAACGTAAATAAACCCAACCACGTATATCAATGAGAGTACGGAATAAAAACCAATGATTATTGCATATTTATCAAAATTATTAATGAAGAACACTATGTTTCATTAACTGTATAAATCTAATATTATACATGTATGTATTGTCATAAATGTTCATATTTTACGTTTTAAAGAGCAGGCCTCTTAACGTGTTTGACTTTCAATTAAATCGTTTTACATTATCTATTAAATAACGTTTGTTATTTTTGTAATGCTTGTTTATGAATTATTATAATGTTGTTATACTGTTTATAGATGCATGTTGTTTATAGGTTCATAAAACACCACCGCTTTTTCTTGCACATATCATTGACACCGAGGCGTTGTTTTATGTCGTTTTAAGTATTTTCAGCATTATATTTGTTATTATTTTCTTGTTATTACTTATAAAGCTAATATTCAGAACTAAATAAACATAGTTCGGCTATCCAAAAAATGCAACTTCTTATCAGCGTCCGTGGGCTGATAGGTTTTGAGCTCATAAAAGAAAAACATTATACTTTCACTATACGCTTTGCTCGAAAATAGCAACACCGTGCGTCTAGCGATGCTGACGTAAACCATAGCCATCTGTTTTATACATTTCAAACCCTTTATAGTTCATAAAAGGTTTGTTTTTTTCTTCTGGGTTTGTGTGTTTCTCTTGGGGGAAGATAAGTTTTGAGCAAATGAGAAGCTTAACAAAAAGTAAGTTGGGAATAGCCTTATGTCCTATTCAACAATCACCCGGCTGAGATAACTTTGCTTTACCAAGTGAACTCATTATACTGAGAAGAGATGGGTGACTACAGTCGTGTTCATAAAAAGGTACGGAAGTTTAAACAGTGATATGTGGAATATGTCCGATACATGTTAATATAATATTAAAAGTATTAAGCAAAATATCAACAGAATTGTGTGATGTTGCCATTTATAAATCAAACAGGTAGTTTCTTACTGCAATAAACCCGTTATTTTACATGGACATTGATTATATATAAATCGATATATTTACCATGATTTGAGATCTGGATTCACAATCAATTCCTTTGTTATTAAGTGTATTCAAGATTTAGTGTCATATAAAAAATGAAATAAAATTTGCTTAAATAGTAAAATTCTTTAATTCAGTTTGACAAAATCTAGTCAGCTAGATAATGAATGTATTCTATTCTTTCGTATCCTTGTTTTAATATATCAAATTCTGAAACAAGTTCTGTCAACTCACAAATTGCGGATGCCTCAAATGTTTAATAGATTATTGTTAATCCAACTGTTCACAAGCATACAATTCGTTCTGCTAAATGCTGCGAAGTCTTGCAATCAGGCCCGGTTTCCGAATTTCACAGATGAAATTTTCTCGATTCTCACAAACGTTGCCAACACACCACATCAATGGTTCCTTCGCCAAAGGTCTGATTACACACCGACACTGTACGTTCCTTGACTCTTCCCCTTGCTCGTCATGGTACCAGCTTCCAAACGTCACCGGTTTTCGCGATCCTTGTTCCACTTTCCAATGGTCGCCACCGACGGATTTGATGCCGTCTACCCAGGCGTATATTGACGCCAGATCCATGGGTTTCAGCGATTCATGGACGTTGTCGAACTTCATTCTAGTATCAATGTTTATCAACCCACCATTTAACTCCTTGCAGTGGCTCTGTGCGTCATACCACGATAGAAATGTGTCGTTAAAAAGTTTCACACAAAAACCTCCTCTAGTGTACTCAAACTCCAGTGGACACCACGGAATATCAATCATACAACTTCTACTGTCAATGTTCATACCAGCTGCGTGCTCTCTACAAATATCGGTGATATTTCCACCACATTCCCTCGTTCGGTTCTGAGAACCGTACCGTCCAACGACGGAACCACAAGAAGACCATTCGGACCATTCCGTACATGTGAGAACATTACAGACCAAAGACAGGACACCAGCTTGGATATTGTCATGCGTCTTTGAGATTGACGAAGACATATGCTCGCTTATATCCACTGGCGAGTAGTAAGATTTTCTTAAAGTTGAGATCACATCTTCGATATTGTAATCTCCAGCGTTCCAAGCGGCACCGAACGCGGATGAAAACAACACAATTACAAACACGAACGACTCCATAACTCAAACTCAACTTGACTGAAATGGAAATACTGAAATTTGTGAACTGAGCGTTAATATACCGGTAACAAAGGAGCGGATAAACGCGAACGTCAGAGGGATGTTCAAAATTTAATGACAGCTATGGATGTACAATGTGGGAGTTTATTAAGTTGAAACTATTTAGAAGAAAATACGGGACACAAGAAAATGTCCGATTTTATGAGGCTTATGGGTTTCAGCGCGTCCGGTTTAAGAGGGTTTACTGTACATCCATACACTTTGATGAACAAAAACAATAACTGAATACCTGAGACATGACATGCATGTTTACAAAGTGTTTATATTTAGTGACTTGGGAATGTAGGAAAGCTGTGCGAAATGATTTTATCATTAACGATTTCAGATTTATAGAAACCTTATGTACACCATCAAACCATTTTATAGGTCTCCCAAAATTGTTGTCCGCATGCAGGGCAAAGAAACCGTGGCAAACTTCAGAAAGTTCAGCTTATTGTCGGTATTACGTATATATTATAAAAAAGTTTGTTACTTTTGAAACAACCCACAACAGACTCATTTTCATGACATTTGATACAGACCTTTAACTCACCACTAAAATGACACAAAATGTGTTATTTCACGTAATTTGAGTATAAGTTGGTGAAAATTTCAAAATGTGTTAAATTGCCCACATTATCTTGTCACGATTTAGAAATCATCTCAATTGTTTTCACAGAATATGGACACTACAGAAAATGGCATAACCATTATATTATATCGCAAGTTACTGCCCTGCGTTCAAGGAAACAATATGTGAGGTACGTTTCGCTCCTGGTACGCACCTGTTATTCGTTGAACAGTATGTTTAAAAAAACATGTTTGTCACGTACGCCAAGTTTGGCTAACCATACACGGAGGTGGTGTGTGTGTATTTATTTAATTAAACAAAATGGCGGACAGAAGCAAACAAAATAATGTGAATAGTAAAATCCGTTCATCCGTACATAATCCGAACTGAGAACGGAAAACAACGGAATAAGAACTTTCAAATTGTATGCCGCAAACGAAGCGTACAACAAAGGATTATATCGACAAAAACTCGTGATTGTTAAACATGTTTGCAGGTTACTTTCCTGGAACGCAGGGCTGCGCTGTGGCGTGGCGTGGTAAATGACTAAAACCCGTGCTGCACGGTGTGGTATATAAGATTTTTATCATATCTATAGGATACCGTCATGAGTAGTCGTTGGAGATCAACATTTCTTATCAAAGGGTCTAGAAAACACCTATTATTAGTTGAGCCCAAAACCGGACATTAAATAATGCTCTAAAACATTAATAATTAAAGAGTAATATGACTGTTGTTCTACATATTTTTCATTAGACTATGCTCTAGCGTCGGGTAACCTGAAATCGTGATACACTATTAAACATTATAGTGGGACTACTTTTGATATCTTCACTATAGTACATTTTATATTTCAGTTATGACGTCATAAGCGGGGAAACCTAATGAAGTAATAGTTAGAACAGAAATGAAACTAATAGCATTTCCTTAACATGTGTCAAATTGTGTAAGGCCAATTTCCATTTACATTAATTTTCCATAATTCCAATGCTATACTCTATATTCGCTCTACCTATTCAGACAATGGTTGTAATCTTCTGTGTTCACATAAACAGTTACGTCACTGTTACTAGACCCTAACGGAATTATAGTTTAGCATTGAAATTATGGCTGTCTGTTTAAGCCTTTATAATTGTTTTTCACCGTTATAGTGGACTCGACCGCTGCGTCACTGTATTCTTATCCTGATTGGACTATAACATACTATATTCGCTCTACCTGTTCAGACAATGACCTTTATCTTTTGTGTACACATAAACTGTTTGTTTGTTTACGCTGTTTCACTGAAGGTCGTGTAAATGATTGGATAAAAATTAGTATTTTCGATGTGCGTATTTTTAGTTTTAGCTAGTTGTCATTGATAGGTGAAACATTTAAACCAGACAGCACGTATATTTCACATTACATTGATGAAGTAGACTTTACTGAGTAACCTGCAACTGAAATCACAAACATGTTGGTTATGTATGTAATTACTGCTTTATATTTCTTGTGTATCCATATTATAACAGCTAGCTTTATTACTATATAGAAACTGGGCACTGTAAAAGCTAGGCTGGCAAAGTGTTAAACGATGGACAATCTACTGATGACAAACCTTGATATATTCTGTTATTTGTGCATGTCATAAAAATACATTCCATAAAACGTCATATCATTCACAAGTAAAATAATGCGACGTATTAGAAGCATGTATAATTGCTTAATGCTGAATAAAAGTTGTTGTTGTTTTTGTTGTTGTTGTTGTTTACAAATATTCACATACTGTAACAGTAATATTTTGGTCAGAATACTCAAATTTGTTTCCGAATAGAAGGAACACAAAGGAGCGTTTTTTATGTTCTGTTCTGTTCCTGCTCAGTGCTGCTTTGGAACCGACGAGTTCGGTGGTCAAGACACACATTTGGAGACGAAAAGTTACAACCAAAATGACGAATCAATGATGTATGTGGAAAGGTGTAGAGAGAATGATAGATAATAGAATGAGATGGTGGGATTTCACCAGTTGTCTACGCCATACCCCCGGAACAAGAGGCCTAAGTAAGTAAGTAAGTTAGTGTCCCTTGAAGTTACTCTTCGGTGCAAAGGTTTATACGTATAAGTGTCTAGTGATTTTACTCAAATACATTAATGTGCTAGGTTACGTACTATTTCCTTAAACTTTTGATTCTAGTTCAAGGTGCGTCATAGATGCATATGGTATATTTGACGAAACAGGTGTTTTATGCTGACATCAATATAGATGCATTTTGAATATTAAGCAATCAGTGTTAACAGTAACTATACATGTTCTCAATGACTTTCACGAGGCCTTGTTGTAAGTTTTAGCATACACACTAAGTCTTATTCAGGTTGAGAATCTCATGGAAGATTGCCATTTAATATAATTTTCAAATGAGTTTCCTCGTTAAAATAAAGTATTTAAAGTTATTATTATTATTATATTATTATTATTATAGTTTTGAACAGCATGGTTTTTAACGTGTCTCATAATTATTCTATGCGATAACGGGAATTGTGCTATCTGTCCTTGTCCGCAACAAACGGAAGTCGTAAAAGTGATACTGATGCGGCTCGTTTGGTTGGCACTAGGTTAATGAGGACTCGAGACTGATTGGCAGCCAGCTGTCAGGATGTTGTGTTGAGCAGAATATGGCTCAGGCCGGATATGGATCACATGTAACTTCTACTCGTAGGGTGACTTGAAAAAATATTGCTGTGCTTCGAATTTAAGTCACCGTGATCCTTTTTTTCAGAGTGTGCCTCATCTGGATATATGGCTAACGATATACGTGAGACATAATCGGTACAATGCTATGATATGATAATGATATGGTAGGAATAATATCGTTGTAAAGCCAAATGAAAACATTGAACTCGCTTTAAAAAATGCAACATGCAATGTAGTGACATTAATTAAGTGAACACTTTCTCTTTTTAATTTATGTTGTCAAAAATGTTACAAACTACTTATTTGAACATTTTCCAGATGTAGGACATCAAGGCCTTCAACATAAACCTTTGTAACATACGTTAAAAATGTTATATTACATTGTATCTAGTTCTGGATTTACAACAACTGTATAAACGAGTCAACTTCCGGCTATCACAATAAGTCATTCAGATGGAATTGTAAGTATCCCAATAAGTCATAGAGTGATCGAAAATAACATATGTCTTCGTTCGCAATACGTCATACAGGTTGAATTGTATAGTATCCAAATAAGGCATACAGTGATCGGAATCACATATATTATTGCTCGCAATAAGTCATTCAGGTTGAATTTTATAGTCTCACAATAAGTCATACAGTGATAAGGTTTATAAGCTGTGAAACTATATTATCTAGTTCTGGTTTTACAGCGAGTTTTATCACTTCTCAGTTATATTATACTTAGCCATGGTCGTGATACAGTGACCAGTGCGCTTCCGGGAAACTTTTATCCCCTGGAAATAAAATGTTATTTTTCAAAACAACATGTGTATACTAATCGTACATGCGTAGTATGACGTTTCGGCGTGGGCTGCTATCAGTTATGCATTGGTCATATTATAAAAAATATAAACAAGATATTCCTTGGATCATAGACTAATAACTTACAAAACAATGCAAAAAAATAATCCACCATCTACAAATATCAAAATAAATAAATTTAACATTTTTATGTTATTGGTCGCAATAATGCAGTTTTGGAGACAATATTATGCTCGTAAACTAAAGTTTAGTCTTGAATACACTGAAGTAATTAATCAATTATATGAAAAATGAACTAGCAAACCACATATTATACATATATATTTTACCATTAATTTGTCATATTAAGACGTCCACGCAAACATAGTTATACTGTCTGATGTGTCATCAAAGTTAATTTCAATTAGTAACAGTTTCTATTTACTTTAAAATCATTACTTTTCGAGGGAGTTGAATTTTTGTTGATTTCGTTGTTGAACTCGACCACGAAATCTAATCCCCACGTTTAATCGACATCCCCAATACAGAACATAGGTCTACCCTTCCATGTTTTGTAATCAACGAACTTACGAACGCACGAAATGCATTTACATCAAACCCACGAAATTTAATATCAACACAAATATGTGATTTTACAATACTTAAATGCACAACCAATTGATTATCAAAACGAATGATTGTGCATATTACGTATTTCCGTCTGTTTCTTGTCAAAATGTTAAGAAACTTCAAATACAAATTTATAAAATCTTTGCGTCTATATCAATCTATTAATACTGTCATGTTTTTGTTTAGTATCTACCGCAGGACGAACACAACGTGCACAGGAGAAGGCTGTTTTAGATCAAATAACTGTGAAAAAAAGATCTATTGTCGGTAGATTTTTAGTATAAATATGGGGGCTGTTCATGGCCCATACCACATCGTCCTTGTGTAGCAAGCAGACAAGATGGCAAGCATTTCTTTGGTCGTGGCCCTTTGTGGCTTGCTAGCTATAACATACGGTAAGTGATCATGTTTAAAATTTAAAGTTTTTTTTTAATTTTCGTATTTAAATTGAAATTGAGGTACATATAATAATTTATTATAGCTAATGTTAGAATGGTGGTGAATCAAGTTTTACAATTATTTTACGATATCTCATGATGTTGTTTGTCGGACCGTTTTATTACTAACTATCGCCTTATATGTCTCCTAATTATAGCTACTTTAATTCGAGTCATCGTTGGGGTCTCTGTTTCGAACCCCACCCATCTGATGGGTGTTTATACATCAATGGCTTAGAATGAGAAGGTCGTAAGTACTACGAACTACGGAACAGGTCGTGATGATCAAACTTAAGTTAAAAAGCATGTTTTCCCCATAAACAAAAAGTAGTTTTCAGACAGATTTGTTCTTGTGTTCTCAAAATTGAGTTTTTGTACTTTCTCATTCTAAGCCAGCGATATGACGTATCATACACTGTATACATTCAGACACTGCTGTGCTATAATAGTATTCGTCTTCGCCACTTTGGTATGACTCGGTCAGGAGCGCACTGACCAGCCCTTTTGTACTCTGATATTTAACAGGACACACTGAGGTTTTTTTTACAATCATAAATTAAGTCAATATTTGTCATATCTTATCATACATGAATACGTTTCGCATGTTCGACCAAACTATTCAGTAAACTATCGATATATAACACTCGGTGACGGAACTTCAAGGTGGCCCGAGTGTAACATCGGTTTTCAGTTCCGTCAGAACCATATGAAAACAGTACAATTGTCAGAGGGAACTGAGACGCAGTATGTCGGGATTACCACAGTAAATGTGCCCATGTAGATTCGACACCACAAACAGTTTGCTTATTCTATTCGCTAAATGTCAGTTTAAAGCAAATTATATCTGAATCGTGTTAGAAAGTCCAACAAGCATATCCGCATCCGTTTAAAAAAAATACAAAAATGTTCTCGATCGTCATTTATGTAATTTGGTGAAGTTGTTAGCATTTTTCAAATTGCCCTCTGTTATAGTTACGAATGTGTGAGATCGGGGCCATTTGTTCTTACACGTCATGATAATTGCTTATGTTGAAATACATGTCCGAGTATATCCGCACGTTTCATGTGTTTGTGTTACAGCCATACCGAACAATTAAAAAGTATAGTTCTCATCATTATGGTTATTTTGATTGTCTAAAAACAAGTTGAAGTTTATGATATAATTTATAACAAATGTATAGTGCGCCTACATTGATGTTAACAAATGAATGGTGGGACTACATTGGTGTTAACAAATGCATAGTGCGCATACATTGATGTTAACAAATGCATGGTGCCCCTACATAGGTGTTTATAAATAGTGCCCCTTCAATTGATGTTAACAAAAGTAATGAATAGTGCGCCTACGTTGATGTTAACAAATGAAGAGTGCGCCTACATTGGTGTTAACAAATGCATAGGGCTTCTACAATTGTATTAACAGCCATTGCGATTTTTCAATCAAATAGTAGTAAACTTTGACTGTTTATTGTCCATCTATTATATAAATCTGTCAATATAACAATTTAAGTCGTTTCAAAAAGCATACAAAAAACAGTAATGTACGACTACTATAAGTTGATTAATTCTAAGTCATAACTTGATTAACCTCCCTTTATATCAGGAACACCTGGCTATTATGGTGGCGGCATGGGAGGTGGCATGGGAGGTGGTATGGGAGGTAAGTACCGAAAATCTTAACAATACTTATGTGACATCATACCACGTGGTCTATGATGTCATATATTTTTTTATCACATGTTTGACGTCGCGGTAGCGTAATAAAGCCATTATTTATTTTTGATAATACACTAGTGTAGTAAAGCTATCACGCGACGTCATTTAAAGTATAGGCGACGTCGTAAAAGTTGTGCGTTTATTATAGTGAAAAATACGTAGCTATTTTATGTTTTGGCCGGAAAAGGCTAACATATGATAAAAAGAACCTTACATTTGTGACTTTCCACATTGAATTTATTAAACTCGTTGAAAAAATCGATAAAATGCTCGGCAGAGCCTCGCATTTTATTATTTTATTCAACTCGTTTAATAAATTCAATATGGAAAGACACTCATGTAATATCCTCTATTTTCAAAATATCAGTGTAATTTATTTATATGACAATATACAATAATAGTAATCTAGTGATTGTCAATTACCTTATTCCTTTGTTGGGGTTTGCATTCGGCTATGACAGTTGCAAGTGCGTGGTGGTTTTTTTCGCTGTACAAATGGCCAATGATCCGTTACTTATCACTGTAACTTTGTCTAAGCAACTGATTGTCATTTTCTAATACTGCTTACAGGTGGACATCATATGATGCCTTACTCCGGTGGTATAATGGGAGGTATGGGCAGAATGTACGGTGGCGGAATGGGAGGAGGTGGAATGGGAGGAATGGGCGGTGGAATGGGCGGAATGGGAGGAATGGGCGGTGGAATGGGCGGAATGTACGGTGGTGGAATGGGCGGAATGGGCGGAATGTACGGTGGTGGAATGGGCGGTGGTGGAATGGGCGGTGGTGGAATGGGCGGAATGGGTGGAGGAATGGGCGGAATGTACGGTGGTGGAATGGGTGGTATGGGTGGAGGCGGCATGTACAGAGGTGGTATGATGTCATACCGATATTCAGGCGGTGGAATGGGCGGCGGAATGGGCGGCGGAATGGGCGGCGGAATGGGTGGAAATTTCATGTTGAGACAAAGTAGATGCACATGCCGTAAATTTTGCAGACCTTTTGAACAGAAAGTAGGAAGATGTTGGTGGTGTAAACAGAAATGGTGCCGTGTCAGATGTTGTAGACGTCATTATTACGGCTAAAAACCAGAACGGTAAGTCTGCATACAAACAGTATACAGGACAATCTCTCCAGAACGGCTCTTTATTGACTAACAGCCTCTCTTTAGAAACATTATCATTTTGTTCCAACCATTTAAGTACATGTACTATTAGTATCCATTTTACCTTTTTAGATCAACCACCTCTGTATTAAAACCAAACTTTGTTAATACCAAAGGGTGCTGTTCTAGAGAGATTGAACAGCACATGTGTTGAGTTTGGTATCTACCAAAACATTCGGCTTTTTACAAAGCATTTTGATTATTTTGAGATTGTTTGTTTCATTTGTCCGGAATATATATTCTGTACTTCAATTACTACGTTTTATAAAGGTTTTTTATAGACGGTTGTTGTGAGCACATCTGAAACAATTTTGAAGTTATCTACCAACTCTCACTCGGAAAATGCATACAATAACATTGATTACTACATTAGACTTAATTTATTTCAGATAACCGAACACACAACGAAAGACAACTCAGTTTTCAGTGAAAACACAATCGACTTTGTCATTGCTATTTATGTATAGTCACATAACTCTTCTCTGCTTAGCTGCAATAAACTATCTATTTGCATTGTATTCAAGATGTTTTCGTTATTTGTCCCTTCAATGTGTTTAATTTAAAGCTATGCAACAAACAAACCCCGTTATCAGGAGAGATAACCGTATAAAAGCAGAGTTCAAGGGAGGTAACTCGAATTGTTATCAATGTAAAATCAAAGCGCTGATAGTATTGCACGAACATAACTTTTGTACTGAACCCAATGGAGAATATGGATTTATTTCACATACACCGCTACTTGAAGAGAGGTCGGGTTTACACGCAATGAAAAACTGACTTATTGAAATAGACATGTACATGTCAAGCAACTGCATGACAACTTCTCTATATGTAGAGGACACGTGGCCAAAGCAAATGTCACTTCACGGGACAACATATCATATCAACATACGAAAAACATTTTTTTTCATAACTCCTTAATCAACGCTTACATTTTAATGAAATGTATACCTCGTATGTGCAGCATTTCATGCTCGGTATTCATGTGATAAAACACATAAATGGTATGGCATATATAGTATATACCACACATTTACTATTACATGTGTAAGCCTGAAGTATCACATTTCACATCACACGTTCAATACCACACTGTGTGTCCGGATATTAGGTACAGAAAATAACTTTATATTCGCGTAATCATTATTACGCGTATTTCGGCATCAAGCTAGTTTCGCGAATTGATGAATTCGGGAATAAAACAAAGGTAATACATACATACATAAAGGTCAGGATCAGGTCAAATTCTCCGTGCTACATCTGAACATATTGCTGAGCATTCATTCAATATCTAAGATCAAATCCCCAAATAGGCTGTGTCATATAATATAGTTCGTATTAAATTCGCGGGAAATAAATATTACGCCAATTTAAAGTGATTTACAGTGGGGCAAACCTGCGAGTTAATATGTAAATTCGTCAATTATTTAAAGTAAACAATCCTCCGCCGCTGCTTATTATGTTTTTCGGTGCATACTACTTGAGTTGATGGATCTATTTACTATTATTTTTCCTGTATTTGTTTTACGACCTAAAAACCTTAAACAGGGATAATAACAAGGAACGTTCATAAGGACATAAAAGATACCCTACCAATATGATTGGTTGTGGACAATGTTTTGGTGGTGAAAATACCTTAAATGTTGTCTGTGTCTTAAGACTTTTCTTAAGTTCTATCATTTGTCTTCCATTCTTTGATTAGTACATGGAGGTTATCAGTTGTTGCCGGAAGAACGGGTTTTTGTTTGTAATCGTTCTTTAGTCATTAAATACAAATGATCATCTAATGTACCACTAATAAACACCGCTTTTGTTGGCACCAATGTATACTGTAAATCTGCTATTGTTCGCGGTAGTTTAATTTTTGCGATTCGTACTCATCGCGAAATCATCATTCCGCTTAAATATACTTCCATACTATAAGACATTACTGGAAAAAATATTGAAAGATCGGACAATTTCAAAAGAGAATATAAAGTAATCATTGACGGTCTGCAAGCTGGTTAGTAAGTAAATATATAAGTCAGTAAAGACTTCATTTAAACGAGGCTAAACATTTGGTTTCCCAATCTTCCATGTGGGCTTGATGGTTTATCCACTTCTACTGGTAGTATTCGAACCTGTTACTGTCGTTTGAGGTATATTACCACATGACAACGAACGAGTCTAGAACAAGCTTGTATTAACTACTGTTGAACTTCATGTCTTGAACGGTTTTACTTCAAACGTCATGGAAACCCCGAACAAGTTCGTCGGCCGCGTAATATGATGATGTACTAGCCGACTGTAATTGCCTGAGTCAGGTATATGGCTCCGAAGATAGTTCATGGGACAACGATGTTCTACTGTAGTAACACAGGAAATGGTTCAGTTAAATTGGATCGCCGAAAATAACTGATATGATGAACCAGTATAAAACACAACCAAACCCGTACCTGATCGCCTGATTATTTACTAGTATTTTTACATATTCTGTTAGCAAATACAATATATGTGTAATTTGAAAACATGTCGTACACATTGTATAATATCTGCCCTGCGTTTAGGGAAAGATAACGTGTCGCACGTATCGTACCTGGTACGCAAACGGTTCGAAACGTTTCGTACCGTTTGCGTACCGGGTATGAAACGTATCGTACCTGATACGAAACGGTGCGTCACGTGATTTTTCCTTGAACGCAGGGCTGGGGTATAGGTAAATTTTCATCTTGAGTAGCTAAACGGGGGGATTAACTGTATAAACTCTTAGGTTAAAGTACATAAACATGCATAACCTAGACATACACCAATACATGTATTCATTGATAAAACCATCTTAAAACTGGATCATTATACGGCTATGACTAATTTGTTAGATTTGTACTCGTGTTGAGTTTACAAATGTATAATTATGAATGGAATATAAAAGTGAATTCCAAGTACAGGACGTGTTCTCATTGTAACCTTTGTAGTGTTTGGCCAGACCCTATACCTCGCGTGATCACTTGTAAAGCAGTTAGGACGACATAAACAATAGGCAACATAAGTGTACACACTACAACACCAAGTGATTATGAAATACTACAATGTACAGGGTGTCCAAAAAGAAATTATACAGTTTCAGTGTATATTTATCAAATCTCTTCATTCTGCTATTGTAAAGAAAGTTTGCACATTTGTGAACAAAAGATGTAAGTTTTTTCTGGGACCAGTTTAAAGATTATAACTTCGATAATTTTTTGAAGAATGTAAATTTACTGAAATTACCTTATTTTTGCCCGTGACGTCTATTTAGTAATTTATGACGTTCTCATGATGTCACTGAAACTGTATACTTTCTTTTTAGACACCCTGTACATCTAATGCCCGTTTCTTTAAATAAATGTCGATATATTTTCTTTTCCGCTTTTGTATAATGCCAGGCATTTGTATCACCAGTTACCAGGTTTTGACTCATTACTTGTCGACATATACGTATAGGGTGGTTTTCGATTAGAATATGCTGGGGTTGTGCGAAATCGAACACCCTGGGTGTACATGTTACTCTAAAACCGATGTCAAATATCAAGATATTGATATCGGAAAACCTAGGGTTCCTTGAGAAACCGGTGCGTTATAACTATAAGTGCAAACAACTTTTAAAACATGATGGGCGCATTCGTAACGCTGTTCCGCACATTCCGGACAGTGGAACACACTTACGAACAAACCGGAACACTGTTCGGAACATGTTCTTTCTGTGCTCGCCACAGAGGTGGTGCAGCCAGAACAGTCACGTGATTACAGCAAGAACAATGGTCGCTTGTGTCATAAAATAGAATAAATTAAATTTATTTTCCAATTATGGGGCATTGCGGGCAAACAGTCACATTCAAATATATCATTATGCATATTTTGTTCTCCAATATTACGGCTGCAACTACAATTTTGGTCATCTTAAACATTTTACTTTCTGTTCCGTTTTGTTCGTAAGGTTTTTGGAGTAGAACATTCGGCACACTGTGCAGGACAGTTCCGTTTTGTTCGTAATTTGTTCGGAGTAGAACATCCCGCACATGTGCGGAACAGACGCTACGAACATGCCCGATGTATTTAAGTTATATTTTTTAATAAATATGCGATTTTAGTGAACATGCCCACATGAATAATTATATGTATGGTATTACAAAATTTCTGATACTTGTGTTGTTGTTTTTTTAGTGAAAGTTAACCTTACAACTCGACCATTACTCTATTTGTTCGATAACATTTTTAAAATGCGCATGCGCATGCGCAACACAAAACTCGCCCTACCCTAGGATATTTTGATCGAAAACCACCTAGAGTATAACGTGTTACGTCTAATGAAAATATGATTCATGACTTCCGTCAATGATTATCACGAAGGATTTAAAAAAAAACACCTAAGCACAAGGCGTCATTTCAACGTATCATGCATCTAACAAACTTTATCTGCCCATTGAAATTGCCCCGCTGCAAATAGTTTTGACCTGCTGTAACCGGGTATTTTTTCGTGTGTTCTTTTTTTAAATTAATCTCATTTCTAAATAATCTTCCAAGACCACTCCATCCATCGACCATGTTATACACCAGGCGTAAAATTGCGTGGACAACTGATATGTTAACACTTACTGAGATAATTGTCAGATAATAATACTATTTATAGAGTCATGAAATATTCTTATTTTTTTCGGGGTCGATGTTAAAGTCTCACCGTCATTTTTCAATCAGACATATTGAGACTACCAAGTTACCCTGACACTGAACACACGATTTTGTTTATGCTTTTCTTTATCCTGGCCACCGGCAAATCAAATGGGCGAGGCCCCCAGAATAGGTTAGTCACTTTAGTGTTCGGGGGATAGTCCATGATACAAAAGATGCCCCAGTTCGAGTTGCATTCCAGGTTCTTTTACGTGCCGATGTAAAGCATCATACACGGGACCTCGCTTAACGAAGATTGTTAGTAAGTTTAGTTATGTTAGGTGGGAAACACTGAAAAAACATTTCTGAGTTTGATCCGGATAGAGTAGGGATCGAACCCACAACCTTCAGCTCAGCAGTCAGTAGCCCTTACCACTGGACCGCTTGTCCACCCTGAACATACAAGCCAATAACATGAATAAACTACCTTTATATGCTCAGCTGACATTTGGACATGATTGTTTTTATGAACTATCTCTACCAAAGACCTATACCAAAAAGCTTATCAAATAGCTTATCTAAATGGCTTTACCAAATACCTCTACCAATACCTCTACCAAACACCTATACCAAATACCTCTACCAAATACCTATATCAAATACCTATACCAAATACCTCTACCAATACCTCTACCAAAACACCTATACCAAAAAGTTAATCAAATAGCTTAGCTAAATGGCTTTACCAAATACCTCTACCAATACCTCTACCAAATACCTATACCAAATACCTCTAACCATACCTCTACCAGATACCTATACCAAATACCTATACCAAATATCTCTTCAAAACATCTCTAACAAATAGCTCTACCCAATGGCTCTATATAAATCAAACAGCTCTACCAAATGGCTCTACCAAACAGCTCTACCAAATGGCCCTATCAAGTAGCTCTATCAAATGGCTCTACCAAACAGCTCTATCAAATGGCTCTACCAGACAACTCTACCAAATGGCTCTACCAGACAACTCTACCAAATGGCTCTCATAACAGCTCTACCGAACAGCTGTTACAAATAGATCTACTAATAGATTTTCCAATTGGCCATACCAAATATCTCTTCAAAAGAGTTCTTCAAATTAGCTCAACCAAATGGCCATGGTTAAGTTTTTACTTAAACAAAAGGACTGTATATTATAACTGGTTATTCCCCGTTTACTGTGGGGGTAAAGTTTGATTGTTTTCTTCGACAACTGACCCAAAATCAAATAACACGGTTAATCGATTTTCGAAATAAAGGGGTTTCCTCTTTTTTTATGAATCTAAGAAATATTTAAACATTTTTAAAAAACTCCACGCATTGTAATGCCCACGAAAATCAGATTAATTTCTTTTGTTATTTTAACGACGACGGGTAAGGCGGATATACATGTACATTGTATGCATGTTACTATATATACAATCCATTTATTCATTCCACGAACCATTCGGTTACCTTAGCAACATACAATTGCAAGAAAATATAATTACTATGTTTAAAAGAAAACTGTTTTTAGAGCTAGCTTGATAAACTATCATTATGAGCGCTTCACTAAAGTTGACACTGGCTGAGTAGTTTAAAGTTACATGCCATTGTGTTTTAAGTATTTTAAGTGTAAATTTACCGTTGATCATTATGATAGCTGTTGTCAATCGGAAGGTTATCATCGTCCACAAACGAGTTCATTTCTTGTTGTAAATTGTCTTTTTTATTTGCACATTTCTATTGGTGAATGTCAACGTGTTGTTGATAATGTTTATAAAAGCAGACGATACGGTAAGCGTATGTTCATACGCACGCGAATTGTGAATTAAATGTTTGAATAAAATTGTTGGATGTTACATAGTACATTTTGTTGTGACTAAATACAGGTAAGATATTTTATTTCATGCATTATTGAGGATACACTGGCCAAACATCTGTAATAAGAAATACAATTAAATTGCATGATTAACGGCGATTAAACAACTAGCTGTTAAAACTGCTATATTTGTATTAATTTATTCATAATACTATGCAACCTCTCCGAAGCGGCCCTTCAGATAGCAACCCTCCCTTAAGCACCATTATCATTTTGTTCTAGAAGTAATAATTTACTGAGTTTTACCTCTCAAACGCAACAGCCTCTGTACAACAACGACACTATGTGTTTCCCAAAACGTGTTGTTCTATAGAGATTGTATAATTATTATGTAAGTATCAATTTGCGACTGATAGGAAGGTATATTATATATTATTATTCCCAAGTAACGGATATCTCATTTTGTTAATGCATTTTCACTTTCATTTTTGTTCGAGTTGGTTTATAGATGACTTAAGTTTATACGTGCATACATGGTTGTGTGATTATTAATGTTATAGTATACATGACAGTAGTTTAAATTTGCCACAACAAGCTTAATACTAAGTGTACGTACAACTCAACAAATAGCATATCACAAGTAACCATCGGGTTGATTTATTAGTACATGTATTTGTAAAATCATGTTCTTTACGTTTTGATGTTACGATTGTTATTCAACTTTCGGTTTACATACACATATAAAATATGAAGTAAACAAAAGTTATATATGGTATGCTATACGAAACGATTTAAGACTTGTAAACGTAGTATAGAAATCGTACGACTCAAACAATTACCAATAATGATTGTAGACGTTTTCTGTAAAAATTAGAACATAGTTTATACTAATTTATTTAAGGTCGATTGTGAAACAAGTTTTTCCAACTTATATTAATCACTCTCGACACCCCATTCCTGATGTTATCCATCGCCACGAGGGTATGAGAGAAGAGAAGCCAGATTCCCTTTTAAGTTGAGCGTCTAGCAAGGGAATTTCTGGTACCATTTTTAGGGATCGAACCCGGGACTTCCCGCATTCGAAGCGAACAATCAACCACTAGGCTATCGAGAAGAACATAGTTGATCATTTACGTGACACTGCTACTATATAAGGCGTTTTTTAATTTGTACAAAAATACCTGACATGATTGTACGTACACGGTTGCTTACGCACGTGTGACTATTCCAATTAACTTCATCCGTGACGTTACTCATCAGCCAACAATAGTGTATGTATAATGTAGCCTTTATAAAACAAGAAATTACCGGGGGGGGTCCCCCAAGACCAGTTAAATAAACCCCAAAATCCGCATGGCTATTACGTGAATTTAATCGTGCGATACAGGCACGCGATAAAATGATTAAGGAATCGTGTTCTACCCCGATATGATGTAACCCAAATTAAACCGGAACTAGAAAATGTATTTAATTCATACCACCACCACCTTTGTACAGTTGTAAGATATATTTGGGAGTAAGCAGTCGGTAGGTTCATACTATACTTTCACTAAATAGTTAAGATTTTTGTTTAAGGTGTTCGCAAGCCCTCATAAAAATAATTGTTTAAGAAATAAAAATCTGTTCGCGTTTATTGTCGGTGAATAAAACACGGACAGGAGTTCGGATGCGGAAAAATTAAATCACGAGTGCGTAGCACGAGTGATTTAATTTTCCGCATCCGAACGAGTGCCCGTGTTTTATTCACCGACAATAAACGCGAACAGATTTTTATTTCGATTCTAAATACGATAATATCCCGCACTATTTAACTGCGCGCATTCCATTTTCACCCATTTGACATTGAACATAATTCCACGTTGAAATTGAGTGGCCTATTAGCTGGTACAATTACCTCCCTCGTTAATGAAAACGACCTTCGTAATTTTCTGAAGGAAATACCACATTTTAAACATTGAAACAATTTTAATAACACGAGTATATGGTATCTATTTCATAAAATGAAAAATATAAATGAATTGATTATCAGAAGCTTTAATAAAAATTGGTTTCTAGAGTATATTGGAGTTTCTAAAAATAGATGCGTCATAGCTGTAACACTGGATTCTCGTGCAACTCGCCTTGTCATCGTGACTCGTTGATAATTTTACTATAAAGTTTACGTTCATTCATTCATAAATATGTCATGTAATACTGGGCGTAAATAGAAACAGCCAATTTGATAGGTATGTTTTATGGGGGTAATAATACATTGTTAGGTCCGCTCTATATTTGAATGATTAATCCGCAGATCGTGTTAGAATTATAAATAAATGTAATTGTTTCCGAAAACGCATGGTATGAATCATTCATTTAGTGCAGTCATTTGTTTATATAACACTTTGTACGTCAACATTGTAATTTCTCGTATTAATGTCCTATTTTATAGATAGTATGCGTATTAGGACATGTATGTGGCTTTGAGAATAAGGTATTGGTTTTCACAGCCCATTTCTCTAATTAAGATGATATTGCAGTGGGTGTATACAAGGGACCTACCTGAATAAACGGACTGAAAAGTTAAAAGTTACTAATTTTCGAGGGATGCTTTCAGCAGTTTAACTGTTCAGCCTCCCGTTTACTGTTCAATTTCCCCAGGTCATTTGGGTACCTATAGAGACCTGTGTTCGAGTATCACAGGGGATACTATTTTTCTCCTGGTGGGTGTGCAGCCAACATCGATCTGCGGCGCCCAGGACTATCGAACATGTTCAGACACAGCCCTCTCTGGTGCCAATTCTGGAGCATGTGGTTTATTCTTGCTCAGAGAAATTGGTCCAGACTGGGGTATAACCCGGGACCTCTCGATCACGAAGCGCGCGCCCTACCTCTAGGCCACAGTTCCACACTTTATGCTAACTTCCGGTTAAGTAGAACCGATTGTTTAAATTATGTTCCTTTTAAATAATTGTGAATGAGTGAACGTGATGCGAATTTGTCGACTTCAATTAATTTTGACATTATTTGAATAATTTGTCATTTCTTATCAGCGACCGGAAGTCCGTTCCAAATGTCGCCATACAGCACACGCATTATCATAACCATATATAACAACACTTTAATTTGTCAAACAAAAGATAAAAGGTTATATACTCATACAAATTATGCCTGCCATATTTCAGCAGAGAGCAGGCCCCAATTCCACGAACAAACTTAAGTTATTGCTCAGCTGAGACTGCTATTTTAAAAACATATTTAGTTGGTTAAATGACTTTCATGTATAATTGTATATACTGTTTCAACACAGTTAGATGCCTATTTAATAGAGCAATACATAATAACTCCAATTTTTACAGACAATAGTGTTTTAAAGTTGTAAACATCTAAAGCAAAAACTTAAGTCTGTTATAACAGGCTCAAGTATGACGTACTTTATTATTCATTACTGTTGGCTTTCCATGAGCATTACATACATAAATCACCTACTATATCATTATCTAGCAATAAATACACAGTTTTGCGTAGCAATCTACATCACAAGACTATACTTGTAGTCATAAAATAAATAAAAAATAACAGTCTCAGCTGAGCAATAACTTAAGTTTTTTCGTGGAATTGGGGCCAGACTGGCAAATAAAAGCTATGCTAGGCATTTTAATTTCCACAACGATGATGTGATTCCCGCGAATATGGTTGGGCGCATCCATGTTCTGATAACTGGTTGCATGTTTTATTTAATTAATTGTCTTGAAAGTATTATTTTTATCCAAACGATCAGATCATTTACTTCAATTATACTTCCTTTTAGTGTACACCTAATGAGGCAAGTTAAATGATTTTAGTGTGGGAGATATTACACAGAACGGACAACTTCCACTTGACATCATACCACTTGTTATACAGATGCGTATAGTGATGTGTATATTGTTCACTTGACTGTATATTTATGTGGATTAATTATTTATGATTACCAACTGTTTGCATACGAGATTTCTTCTAGTTTGTTATCATAAAGAGCTGAGGGCGATTTATTCAAACAATTTTGTCCAAGATTGAGACTTTCACCAAAAATAGTCATACCATCGAAAACTAAGAAAATCCATTTCTTACAGATTTTCTCTTTCACAACACTTAAGAATTCAAGATTCTTTAAGATACTTTAAGTATGTATATATAGGTGGGCTAGGTCACTTTTCGTGAACCTGTTACTAACGTAATGTACATGACATCATTTTCGCGCTGTTTATGTAACGCATACTTTCATTGATCAGTGGTAATATCATTGCCAATGCTATTTTTAGATTTCTCACTAAGATACGGTCGTTTGAATCAGAGGATGAGTTATGGGTTGCCTGGTCTCTGATGTAAAAGAATGACTAGGAACCAGGCCCCGATCTGAGCTTAATCTAAACTCAAATTGTGTCATCTATCGTTTGATATAGTTTCCATGCGAAATTGCATTCTAAATTGATATAACAAAACAGAAAGATTATTCTGAGTTTACTAGAGTAAAATTTCGAGAGCTCGAGGTGCATATTTGCCTCAAATTCAGACACTGATTTGAGCAAAATCTCAATTTGAGTTGAGATTTCTACTTGAGGTGCTTCGGCAGATCGGGGCCAGAGTGTACAATGTAATGTACACCACATCGGAAAATCACTCCGCCTACAGCTACTTCGTATTTTCCAAAATATTATCAATAAAAACTCGATCGATGCATTGTTAACACTGCTTATGATTCAATGATTGTAAACATGGACTAAATTAAAACGATTCTTATTTAACTACGTTTCGCCGTCAAGATTTCAACGATTTCTCATATATGTACACAGTAAGTAAAATCTTAATTTTATATAGAGGATCTTGCATGAGTGCTCATTACATACGAGTTTTATTAAACGAGTGGACAAAATGATATGACACGAGGCTTTGCCGAGTGTCATATTGTTTTTGTCGACGAGTTTAATAAAACTCGTATGTAATGAGTACGAATGTAAGATTCTATTTATCACATAACCTTAAAAATGCACATTATTGTTCAAAAGGATGATGTACGCTGCATTTGTTTCAGCCAAAATTCAACGGTTCAATGAGCCCGACGTCTTGGCGACGTTGATTTTTCCTGACGTCATTGACGGATCAATGCATGGATTGGCTAACGTCACGTCAAGCTAATTTAAATATTTATTGCACAGTCTGGGAGTGCCGAACGATATTTACGGCACGGCTTTACGGCACACGGTACATACACGTGTATTTACTTAAGATACATACCTATCCTCGGAAAAAAGAATTTCAGCAGATTTATTTGAATTTTGGTAAAAGGAAACACTAATGACTCGTCTTTATGTTGGTGTATTTATTTTGGTCATAAAAAGGTTGTTTTGTACGACATATAAGCGCCACCTAGCGGATAATAATAAGACCACCTTTGGGACCCTTAAAACAGGTCTCACTCATGACTGAGTTGGTCTTAATATTGAGGTTAAATCATATACAAATCATTGAAAATCATTGAAGTCGTATTATTGAGATCGTCGAATTATTTAGGTGATCTTAAGGCGAGGATTCACTACATGTTTAAAGGTTGATGAAAATGTACATCAATGTATATCAGAAGTTACAGTAACTGTGTATGCACTTAAGACTTTGCTCCTTCAACAGGACGTGAACACGCAATTATGATACAGATCAATATCTCTACTTGACTAACATAAACAGCAAGTAGAATTGTTGCTGTAGTACAAACATTCTACGAACCATCTATGTTTAGCAAGTAATATTATAGGCAGCTATCACTTCAGGATAGGTGATTTTATTTTGAGGCGGCCAAACATTTATTTCTTGACCCTGAACATTTAAGGGTTTAACCTTTTGTGATTTTCACATTACGTAAGTTGTATGCGCACCGCTTTCCGTTCTGAAAATAAATATATGAGATAATGGTCTTTCATTTCTGTAATAATGATCTGAATCCTGCTTGTTACTGTAAATTGTGGTATTAATTGTGGATGCTGCTAGATGAAGGTTTGGTGACAACTGATGTGTCAGGTTGAGGTCTGGATGGTATTATTTTATAACTGATTTTAGAGGATTTCAACATTCGATGTGGAACAGACGAATTCGATTGCATCATTGATGGTCTAGGTTTTTGTCTGTCTGTTTAGATTGTGGTTGACATGTAGCTGTGGGCATAATTATTTGCAGATCGATAGCTATTGCCTTCACCAAATAAATAAATATCACATGGCAGACATGAGTTGCGTCCCTTGATGCCTAGTAGTGTAGACATAGGGTATGTTCGTAACGTCTGTTCCGCACATGTGCGGGACGCTCTACTCCGAACAACTTACGAACAAAACGGAACTGTCCTGCATAGTGTGCCGAATGTTCTACTCCAAACACCTTACAAACAAAACGGAATAGAAAGAAAAATTTTAAGATGACCAAAATTGTAGTTGCAGTCGTAATATTGGAGGAAGAAATGTGCATGTGGATATATTTAAATGTGACTGTTTGCCCGCAATGGCCCATAATTGGAAAATAAATTTATTATATTCTATTTTATGACACAAGCGGCCATTGTTGCTCTTGTAATCACGTGACTGTTCTGGCTGCACCACCCCTGTGGCGGGCACAGAAAGAACATGTTCCGGTAAGTGTGTTCCACTGTCCGGGATGTGCGGAACAGCGTTACGAACGCGCCCGTAGTGGGAAAATGAGACACGTGGTACCAGTCTATGTCAACCCCAAAAGCCATTCTTATCACCTCGGACTTTATGCATCATCGGAGACAAACGGAAATTGTCGAGCTTTCACGATTTCGAATATTACCTGACAAAGTCGACGGTGATATTCTGGTTGATAATATTCATGTAGCAAATACTGCCATGCGATATTTATTTTATCATACCGAAACATTTGCTCATATTGAGGGTTGTTCCCATTAGGATGGTAACATTCAGAATATTGGATGTCACATGAGGTGTTCTTGGCCAAAACAGACTGTATGTTTCATATCACATGCAAGGCTCTCGGCAAATTAACACGTCTAGATTGCTCCTGAATAATAATGATGTATAATGACATTGAATGTCAAACGGTCATCGTATGATATAACCCAGCCTGCTCTTTGAACATCTACGATACTAGGAGACGCTGTTTAACCTACTCTGAACTGCATTTCCAATCGGTGTCTGTTTGTGTTTATCGTTATTTCTGTTCTTGTATTGCAGGACGAACTCGAGGACAGTTATAAATTATATATATTCACACACTGTAAAATGTACTAGTACACGTCAAAACCGTAAACAACTTCAAACGCTTATTTGTTGATATTTATCGCTATTTCTTTTTTCGTTTTGCAGGTCGGTGTGTCCACATGAAAGAAATGTTGGATAGTTATATGTTCATACATCATAGGTCTAAACTGTAAACAGCTCCAAGGGCCTTGCGCGACTAAGTGCATACCATGCTTCTCGAGGACGTAAACCAAACAGACGCCGATGTCATTACACAAAAGACACATCGTTCCTATATACACAATGTGTTGGTAGAAACTACAATGATACCATATAAAACAACCACAACACGTACACCTTCTGATATCCCTATACATCAGAAAACAGTGTTTGCTCAACAAAATGGTGACAAAGTAACAAATAATACGGGAATGAAGGACTCAGACTTAGATGAAATGTCAATAACACCCATACATGTGCCTATAATCTTCACAACCCCACCTACACCGAACGATCCTTTACTTGAAAAGAAGCCAGTGTTTTTCAGCCAGGATGAGGATATCGTGACTTCTGAAGTAACTCAACAAGTTGACATTGACATTGTTATTAAGGATATCATTGCAGCAAGTTCAAATGACACTTGCGTTCAACAGCAACCAGAAACAAATGAAACGTCCGAGCCAGACTTTGTTCTTATTGAGATTACCCGATCGTTGGCACCATTAAGATCCCCTCTTTTTTCAAGGGTGCATGTATCAGATGTTGATCTTGAAATGCAAAGTGGTATCAAAATAAATTCTGTAAACAGTTTAAAATCTCGTAGACTATCGTCAGATCGAGATCTAAAGAAAGGTTATTTCCGATATCTCAACAGACAAATATCGGTTAGTACGCCAGATCTGTATCGTTCAGAAAAAGAAGAGGTTGATTTGCAGCCGCCGTGTATGCGCGACCGAGATGCTTCGTCATTATTCTATGTTAATGACGACGATGAAGAAACAGAGTTAGCTGATAATAAGAGGTTATCAGGATTGTTCAGAACAAACCGATACTCAATGCTTTCTTTGCGAAGCAATGCATCTAGTCGAAGTGGTTGGACCATATCATCTGGGAATCGTCGTATCAGTGGATATTCTCACGTAGACGCTGGCAAGACGGTCACGACAGATGGCGTCATTGAAATGACACAAACTCAAAGTGACAAAATGATAGATACAATGTCTATGGGGTTTACAATTGACGACACTGGAAATGTAGACTACACATACCGTGTTCCACACGAGAGGCAACGTATGCCTAAACTTCTGTTTAGTGTTATTGCTTCCCTACTATTTCCATTCTTCTCTATGGTTATATACATCTGGGACTTTGGTTCTGATATCAGACTGGCTCTGGAGTATTGGAGAAACGGTGAGTATAAATCGTTGTTTTGTGGCATCTATCGAGTTTAACTAAAATAAGAATGCTGTTCAATAGTCTGACCGTACGCTAGTGCAGAGATCGATCTGATCTGTCCCTTTGTTTTGTTGAAGGGTTTTGTCGATGGGTAATCAAGTGGATTCATTGGATTATGCAAACATGTGCGACGTCATAGCCAATGTTATTTACAACCAAATCCTTTCATTTGATCAACTCAATTCTCGGTTTTTATTATGTTACCATCTGGCGTATAGTCAATTGTTTACTCATGACCTAACCTATTTGCCTGGAATCAATTTTCAACAAGAACATTTATATTATATAATTTGTTATACATAAGCACATAACAATACCCATTTCGGAATATTAAGGAGCATAATTTGCTAACTTTATCATTTGTATTGTATGTTTCAATGCTTTTTGGGCGATGCTACATTCCATGTAACAGATTATGGACTACTTTAGGATTGTTTTGTATTACACTTTACTTTGATGGATTTATGATTAATATAATAGATCATATTTCGATAATATCCATTACTTAAAGGAATGAATCATAATACAGACGAAAACCAATCGAACAGGGAATCAAGCAGGAGAGAACAACAGGCACAAACAACAAGAAACAAAAAAGGAAACTCACAGAATACAAGTCAAAAGGGATCTGACCCAAAGACCACCTCTAGAATAAGATGTTTTGTTTTTAAAGATTGAATTTTACGTTCATGTTTATTAACTGTTTTTCATGTATCTGCATAATGTACTATCAATAATAAGACCTTGGCAATAAGGGAAACAGTTTTCGATGGTTCCAGGGTGGTACATGTATACATGTAGTTATCGGGGCTTTACTGTATGTTCCAAATCAAAGATGTAACTATTATTTTTTTATTTTTAGGGGAATTAATGCCGTTCGCTTTGACGATGCTGTGTATTGTTGTACCAGTATTCCTTATGACCATTGTGGATCTATCGTGGATATGGATGGACAGACCAAAGAGGCCTTATACTATGACATTCCGCGTTAGTTTCATTCTGGGAATGTTCTCACTTGGCCGCCTGGTTAGGTATGTTTACTTATTTCGACCTTGATAGTTCATTGACGCCGTCCATGACAATCTTTATACACAATGTACCTGCATATGGTTGGCTTAGAATTAAAAGGTCATAAGTACAAAATCAATATTTTGAGAAAACAAGAAGAAAACTACTCATTACTTTGGAAAAACGAGCTTTTTAAATTTCGGTATTGTCAACATGACCATGAAATAGGCTCACAAGAAGCGCCTCGTGATGCCTATTTCAAATATGCATGAGTCATATAAGGTCGTAAGTGGTACCTTCTAATTCTAAGCCAGCGATATAATCAGTTACAACGTGTGTTAAATATAACTACAAAATGTCATAACTCGGTCGAGTATTTGTCTAAAATAGTTTATCTCATTGAAGTCTGTATCTAGGTAGGTTTGTGAATGGGATTGCACCGGGTGTGTCTATCGTTGCAATAAACAATATGATTGTGTTGTTCTTAATTTATGTTAAACGATACATCGTCTTTACCCTTCCATATTAAAGTACGTTTCTTGAAAATCTATCGGTTTTCATAAAACAATAGAGATGTTGCGAAGTTAGCGTGCACGACTACTTACAAGTACGTTTAGCTACCCGTACATGTATACGTACGCGTTGCAATCTAACTTGGCTTGCGATACACAACGTGTGCATGTAAGATCAGTGGCGTAACACACAAACTAATTTCGTCTGTCACACGTTCGTTACTTGTACAAACTAAAAAAAACACATGAATGACGAAATTATCAAAAGTTCGAGGTACACGTGTCACGTTGCCGTTCGCAACCTCTTTATATATTATTGAAAAATATATAATGTATATTTCAGGGCTGTCAAACACATGGCGCAGATTGTGAGAAGCAAAGTGTTAATGTCTGAAGAAAAGAGGCGGTGGCATCATGACAGGGCCATGGATGAGAAAAGGGATTGTTATATGTTAGACTTTATTAACACATTCACAGAAGCTGTGCCACAGTTGGTTGTTCAGCTGTTTCTCTACTATACATACAATCTGGAAATGACAAAATTACGATGTAAGGATGAAATATTGTTTTTTCTAATCAATGTAAAAAGACAAATTGCCGACCCCAAAAAATGTCAACATTTTGTCCATGGGGACCTCTCAAAATCCACAAATCAATAGAAATAGCTTATAGCCTCAGGAAAATGAAAAAAAGCAGTGGGTTGCGTGTCATATAAGTAAAACTTGGTTCGACAAACGCGGTGAACATATTTTCTCACACGCGAGGTATGATTCCAAGTCTGTTAGCCACAACCCTACTTTCACTTTCAATTTCATGATTCTAATGCAGATTTGAAAAGACATACCACCATTTCAAGCCTAATCAAAGTGTTTGACCAGACCACTACTGATTATTGGGTGGTTTCTGATTTTGGTCCGCATACGCATTTGGTGGTTAGTTACTTGAACGCTCTATCTGTTCAATTTACTTAAATGTCTTATTTACTTCGAATTCCTGCTGGGACGAAAGGGAATAATTCGAAAACTGTTCTGGAAAGAATCAGTTTTAGTCAGAGTTGCATTTCTTGTAAACAATAAATATTTCATTTTCTTGAATATTTGCTAGCATAAATATTTCTATGTATATATAATGCATATAGTACCGGTTGTCCATGTGGATTGTACAAAATGATCATGGTGAGTTACTGTAGTCAATACAATGCCCACCAAAAATAAGTATACAGCAAATAAGTGTTGCTAAATGGTTAATTTATTCAATATCCTTTTATCAGACGGTCACAATTATACTTGTTTCTGAAACTACAGTTACTATATGAGTACAAAGATAAAAAAAAAGATGAAGATGTTCTGAATTTACATACCAATGTGATCTAAAATGCTGATTTTTCCATCTAAGTGACTAAGTTACCATTCAAGCGGTACAAAGAAACTTTATATTTTGCACCTATGGTAGCATTTAATGTATATGGTCTTTACATTTAATAAACAAAACTATTCCCTTTTCTTCAAAATTATTGTTGTTTCACTGTTTTACAAAAAGCGTAATAACAGACAAGTAAATGGAAAATAATATTTGTATATACTTATTTTTTGTGGACACTGTATATACCCGGCGTCATTGTGCGTCATTGTGCGACATCGATTAAGCACTGTCCTTCGTGCCTATATAGAGGTCGATCTCCAAAACATTTAATCAATTCATCCAAACTGCCATGATGTAAATAAATTTAAGGCCACAGTTCATAACCTATTTGCTGTATAAAAATGCTAAACCAATTTTATTAAATTGTTTGCTTTTTTCAGTTGTAAACATATTGTCGTCGTGGATCAGTATTGCCTGGGTGTATGCTGCGTACTATCGGTGTAATAGACAAACCATGACAGGGAGGAAGGACGTCAACATTTTTGGATTTATAATTTTCTTGCTTGCGGTATTAGCGTGGATAGCTGCTCGGGTAATGAGTATCACACATTTCCTGCTGACTTTCAACAACTGGATTTGCGCTGCCGTTCTTTTCGTCCATACTACTGCGGCGTTTGTTTGGATTGTGCTCAGAGTTAAACCGGAAATGGAAGGTGTTGTATCTAGCCGATTAGGGAGATATTTGTATTATTCATTCTTCGCGTACGTTTACAATATATGTTTCTTACATCTGAACAGCAGTCCTGGGAAGCTAAGTATGATAGTATTTTATGTAGCTGTTTATATTGAGAATTTTGTATTAGCGGGGCTATCACTATGGAAACACTATGACACGGATGATTTTGAAGACGCCACAAGTTTGATGGTACTTCCGGTTGGCTTGTTTCTGCACGTGACCTTATTGGTAATATTTTACAAATTCTTTCTACCGAAAGCATTATTTAGATAGTGTACACACATGCGGAAGAATTCTCCACAAGTTGATAGCGTTCATTTGTTCTATACAGAAATAAGAAGGGACACTAGCAAATAACATACATGCAATGCTCTTACTACCCCAAAAGGTTCAACTTTAAAGAGTCATCAACATACTGCAAGATGATTTGTACATGTGTATAATGGCACTTTTGTCAAATTCAAAAATTCCAAGCTTCGTTGAAAGAACTAACATGTGCGTACGTCTAAACAATGCATTATTTTTGAAATTGTTTGATTGATCATTTACAAATACTTAACAATTAGTAATTTTATTAATACATGTTGCTATATGTTGGTATGGTCTTTGTAGTTCGGGCTTTGTGTAATAAATGTTTGTATTTTTTTCTGAGGTCGTTTGTTATATACCTAAACAACACTCCCCAATTGATCTGACGCCATGATCGGTTCATTGTTCAAACAACGGTTATCAAACTCACTAAGTGCGTTGTGTTTAATACAACGTACCCAACAGCACAAACATTTACACAAACTTAGCCATGCCAAGATCTCCCGAAGCATCTCAAGTAGAACTCTTAGTTGTTTCTGCTAACAAGGCAAACCATTTGATGCAACGTTTTTGGTGTGCGTTACGTCAGAGACGTCATCCATAAAATGTTGCGTCAAATGTTTTGTCTCGTTAGCAGAAACGTAAGTGTTGGTCATAATATGCTTATATATGTTTCGTCCAAATAATAAAATTTGTTCAAACATTTTTGATGGTCAGTGTAACGGTTATTTTATTGGAAACAGAAACAGTGAATGCCCTTAAATATCTCTTTTATTAAACATCGGCGTATGGCCTTGAATATCTCTTTTATTAAACATCAGCGAATGTCCTTAAGTATATTTTTATTAAACATCAGCGAATGTCCTTGAATATCTCTTTTATTAAACATCAGCGAAAGCCTTTAAATATCTCTTTTATCAAACATCAGCGAATGATATTAAATCCCTTTTATTAAACATCAACGAAAGCCCTTAACTATCCCTTTTATTAAACATCAGCGAAGGCTATTAAGTATCTCTTTTATTAAGCATCAGCGTAAGTCCTTCAAATTAATGTATCTTTATTAAACATCAGCGAAGGCTATTAAATATCTCTTTTATTAAGCACTAGCGTAAGTCCTTCAAATTAATGTATCTTTATTAAACATTAGCGAAGGCTATTAAATATCTCTTTTATTAAACATCACGAATGCTATTAAATATCTCTTTTATTAAGCATCAGTGAATGTCCTTAAATGGCTAACAGCGTATAGTTCGATTTCGAGGATTGAGCCGTGACTGCACTTTTAAGGTTTTAACCACTAATCGATATAGGTTGGTATAGGTTAGACCAGTACGATAAGTAATTCAATTAAGGCCAAATAGTCCATGTGTCTGGATGGTCGTGACGGCTCAGGGTTCAAAACTGAACTATAATAATATGCATAAGAAGATAATTTGATGACCCAGTTTGTAAATTTTATCTTGTCATACCTGCAAGACAGTGTGACATGTACGAAGGTATTTAAACTTGTGAATAAGCGACAAATATCGTTTGAAAGTTGTGGTCATCTTGTGCCGGACTTTGTCGGTCAATATAACTCTTATTGGGAATCTAGTTTCGGATACAGTACATTGACACTAGGATTTAGGATTTATCTTAAAATGTCGTCAAAATTAAGAACATTAACACCACTTGTGTTGAGACAATATACAAATACTGGACGAGCGAGTGTACTGTGCACATCACACGCCAGGTCGGAAAGTTCTTGTTTGATTGGAGCTATCTCATGCACTCGTTCAAGATGCATGTCTACAGTAACGACACCGACGGATCCCCCGGAAAGTTTACTGAAACCAATGAACTTTCCTATGAAGCTATTAATGGGACCGGGACCCTCAAATTGTCCCCCTAGGGTCCTTAGTGCCAGTGCTTTACCAATGTTGGGACATCTACATCCGGAATTTACCCAGGTGAGTCTACTGTCAGATTTTTTAATTGAATAGAACATGCGACTCGGAAATATGTAGTTTGAAAGATACTGGCATATTTCTAGCTCGTATTTTGGCGCTTGTGCGTATAAGTGAAATTCTAGTTTGTGCATAGTTGAATAACTGCCATGTTACTGAATTTATTCATGTCACAATACAAGTAGTTTTGGAATTAATATGCATATATCTAGTTCCTCTTATATAAAAATGCGTATGCTTGTACAGTCACTGGAGGATATTACTGCATCATCGGTCAATATAATATATTTACAGGTCAACAAAACACCATATCGCTGGCTTAGAATTGGAAGGTCGTCTGTACTACTTACAACGTTATAAGATTCATCCATATTTGAAATATGCATCTCAATGCGCTTCTTATAAGCCTATGTTCATGAAAGGTTGTCATGTTGACCAAACTGAAGTTTAAACAGCAAAAAGTAGTTTTCAGACAGTTTTCTCAAAATATTGATTTTTGTATTTACGACATTCTAATTGTAAGCCAGCGATATATTCACCTCAATATAAGTCAATAACTGTGTAATATGTAATACAAAAAATGTAGTATTCATTTTACATATTTACATACATACGCATGTACGTATATATTATCTCATATAATATAAGTGTGTATTTACATTGTGCTCACTGAGGTGATTACACCGTGACATGTAACATTATATTTTAAAACGTAAAAGCACAAATTTATCTAATTGCAACAACAGGGTACTGTTTTATCAAAGTACGTACGGAAATCGTAAACGTAGGTTCAAATTTAAATTCTACATAATTATTTAACAACTGCAAATTGGAGACGGATATTGTTTGCAGGTGTTCATTAACTGAATCTTGATTAGTATTGCAGCTACACTTACCCCACTTTATAGTTGTAAAAGTATTAAAAAGAATTTAAATTTGATCGTAACTTTAAGAATTTCGTAAGTGCTTTGATAAAACAGTACCCAGGGGTGTAGCGGGATACGCGTAGAAGTCACTCAGATGCCCCTTGGTTGGTTTCCGGGTCACAATGCGTAGGGAACAATAAGAACGATGACTTTAACCGACAATGCTACGGAAATATTGAACATTAATTGTGCTTACTTAAAGTTACTTTATTTACAAACACTGAAAACGACCCGTACATCATGTTGCCTTGGAGATAAGATATCGCAATAGTGTAGATCAACGGCGTAAGCTAACTATGACCGTGTTTACTCCACCGCGTATAAACCAAATCACTGTACTCATTATCGTGATACTATACAATTCAACGTGTACTCATTATTGCAATACTATACAATTCAGCGTGTACTCATTATTGCGATAACCGGAAGTTGACTCGTTTATACACCGTGAACTCGTTATTATGTCAACTCATCTACGTACATTAGTAGTTAACGTTCAATGGAAGTCGTTTCATTTTGAAAATGATTTTGGTGTGTGTGCTTAAAGTTTTATAACAATGTTTCAATCATAAAAGGCACTTGACCCCAATTCCACGAAAAAGTTATTGCTCAGCTGAGATTGCTGTTTTAAATTTATTATATGACTACAATTATAGTCTTGTGGTGTCGATTGCTACCAGAAACTGTGTATTTATTGCTAAATAATGATTTAGTAGGTGAGTTTTGTATGATATGCTCATGGAAATCCAGCAGTTACTTAATGAACAATAAAACACTTCGTACTTGAGCTTGTTAGAATAGAAAAGAATAAATATTGTTATAACAGACTTAAGTTTTTACTTTAGATGTTTATAACTTTAAAGCACTATGTTCTGTAAAAATCAGACTGATTATGTATTGTACTATTAAATTGACATCTAACTGTGACGAAACAATGTATTGAAATAACCATTTGAGTCATTTAATCACAAAAATATGTGTTTAAAATAACAGTCTCAGATAAGCAATAACTTAAGTTTTTTCATGGAATAAGTGCCTGAAGTAGAACTGACCATGCAATCCCCAAGTAATTGATAATCAACCACTTAAAATCATTTCCAAAGTTATGTGACACAAGAGTTTATTGAATATTAATTAGATGAACGTGTAGTGATAGAGATACATGTTGCAAACCAAGAACATTGGTTTTCATTTGTCACGTATGTGTATGACTTTGAATAATTCCTATCTATGCGTTACATGTGCATGTATATACTACATTAATACAATGTCATGTAGATACCGGATACGTGTACGATCTCTTCAAAGTGTCCCTCAATTGAGCAACAATCTCTCTTGAACAACAGTACAATAATTTTGTTACAGTAGTAACCATTAGCTATCAATTTCACCTATCCAAAGTGTCCCTCAATTGAGCAACAATCTCTCTTGAACAACAGTACAATAATTTTGTTACAGTAGTAACCCATTAGCTATCAATTTCACCTATCCGAAGTGTCCCTCAATTGAGCAACGATCTCTCTTGAACAACAGTACAATAATTGTGTTACAGTAGTAACCATTAGCTATCAATTTCACCTATCCAAAGTGTCCCTCAATTGAGCAACGATCTCTCTTGAACAACAGTACAATAATTTTGTTACAGTAGTAACCATTAGCTATCAATTTCACCTATCCAAAGTGTCCCTCAATTGAGCAACAATCTCTCTTGAACAACAGTACAATAATTTTGTTACAGTAGTAACCATTAGCTATCAATGCCACCTCTCTAAAGCAACATCCCCTGTACAACAACTAAACTTTGTGTTTCCCAAAGGGTGTCGCTCTCTAGAGGTTATTCTGCAATACCCAGACGTGTATTATCCAAATTTGAATAGTTCACTCAAATTCGAAATTATTTCAGGCCCAGTGTATTTACAAGCTCCTCTCATTTTGGCCATGAAATTTGATTGGCTCCTTTACAAGACAAAAAATAAATAATCTTCACTTTATCAGGAACTATTTTCTTTAAAGCTGTCCAGCTTATATAACACTTTCAGTAAATCACAAGACGTTTAACGGTTAGAACCGGAAGTTTGAGCACGGAATTGGGTTGAGCATGAAAAAGTTTTATAATCCTGGGGCCTGCATGATGCCATTTTGAAGAAAAAAACGTTGCATCTTATCTATACTCAGTTAAACTCATTCAAGTTCGATTATGTATTAGGTGTCGCAAGTTCCGAAGCATCTTAGTCTGGTTCCCGACGGTCTCGATAGTACGAATACGACCTAATCACGTAGTGTAAGGGGCAGGTAATCTAGTCATAAGTATCATACTTGGTTCCCGACGGTCCCTATAGTACGAATACGACATAATCACGTAGTGTAAGGGGCAGGTAATCCAGCCATTAGCATCGTAATCTGGTTCCCGACGGTCCCGATAGTACGAATACGACCTAATCACGTAGTGTAAGGGGCAGGTAATCTAGTCATAAGTATCATACTTGGTTCCCGACGGTCCCGATAGTACGAATACGACATAATCACGTAGTGTAAGGGGCAGGCAATCCAGCTATTAGCATCGTAATCTGGTTCCCGACGGTCCCGATAGTACGAATGCGACCTAATCACGTAGTGTAAGGGGCAGGTAATCCAGTCATTAGCATCATACTTGGTTCCCGACGGTCCCGATAGTACGAATACGACATAATCACGTAGTGTAAGGGGCAGGCAATCCAGCTATTAGCATCATACTTGGTTCCCGACGGTCCCGATAGTACGAATGCGACCTAATCACGTAGTGTATGGGACAGGTAATCCAGTCATTAGCATCATACTTGGTTCCCGACGGTATCGATAGTACGAATACGACCTAATCATGTAGTGTATGGGACAGGTAATCCAGTCATTAGCATCATACTTGGTTCCCGACGGTCCCGATAGTACGAATGCGACCTAATCATGTAGTGTATGGGACAGGTAATCCAGTCATTAGCATCATACTTGGTTCCCGACGGTATCGATAGTACGAATACGACCTAATCATGTAGTGTATGGGGCAGGTAATCCAGTCATTAGCATCATACTTGGTTCCCGACGGTATCGATAGTACGAATACGACCTAATCATGTAGTGTATTGGGCAGGTAATCCAGTCATAAGCAGCGGTATCGATAGTAAGTGTACGTCCTAATTACGTATTGTAAGGGGCAGGTAATCCAGTCATTAGCATCATACTTGGTTCCCGACGGTATCGATAGTACGAATACGACCTAATCACGTAGTGTATTGGGCAGGTAATCCAGTCATAAGCAGTGGTATCGATAGTAAGTGTACGTCCTAATTACGTATTGTAAGGGGCAGGTAATCCAGTCATTAGCATCATACTTGGTTCCCGACGGTATCGATAGTACGAATACGACCTAATCACGTAGTGTATTGGGCAGGTAATCCAGTCATAAGCAGTGGTATCGATAGTAAGTGTACGTCCTAATTACGTAGTGTAAGGGGCAGGTAATCCAGACTATTAGCATCGAGCTTTTTATTTACATTCAGATAATGGATGATGTGAAAGCCGGGATCAAATATGGGTTTCAAACAGAAAACACGTGGACAGTTTGTGTATCCGGGTCGGGTAAGAAATATATGAACACACTTCTTACCAACTCGCCAAAGTTCAGCATGCGTCTAGTAATTATTCAAAACGAATTGTCACATATACGTTTTTTTCGTTCAGTTTAAATGGGAGATATTACCTCCAATTTGTTTTATACCACTAGGTTTCTTCATCAACTTCTTTTTTCGTGGTAACAGGTTAGTGCTTACATCAAATTTAGGAGATTAACCATGACCGAAGTCATAACGACCTTCAAAAATGGGCAGCTAGGCACTCTTAACATTGACTAATGCATGTATTTTATAATGCCTTTCTTGGGTACTCATTATTTCGCGCGACGAACAAGCTGCGTTTTGATGAGATGACCTTGTTAGTTTAGACAATGAGCACATAGACAAATATAATTTCAAAATAGGGGTGCTCGAGGTATCAGACACATTGCAACTAAATTTAGAGTTTTTATGTAGATGTACATATCTTTTTTATTGTATGAGAGCATTTCTACTTCAGGTCATGGAGCGATGGAAACATCAGTGTGTAATCTTGTAGAGGAAGGGGATAAAGTCATGGTATGTGTGAATGGTTTGTGGGGTACCAGGTTCTCAGATATGGCCAACAGACATGGTACGTATTATACACAGAAATGATGATACCAAAATAAATGTATTATTCTTTAATATACAGTACTACATGTATATTAATAATTACAAACACTGTATACAGTGTTCTTCAGCAACTTCACAAGGTGGCGCTACTCCATAGTCGCTGTGACTGGCGAATGCCTACTATGCAGGGTTCTTATGTATACTGAACATGTTTACCATTAGAATAGTTTCGTGTTGTTCTAAATAATATGTCTAAAACTATGTTAGATTCAAGAAGAATTTTAATTGTATAGTCTCCCAATAAGTCATAGTGAATACACTACAGAATGTAGTAGTATACTAATGTATTATTATATCCGAATAATATGGCTATTAGAACATGTTAAATAAGTAAACAAACATAATGTAACATGATAGCATTATGCATACGTTTCCTAAAATTGTGTCTATAAGTTTAACTAAGCCAGAACCGTTCATGAATTTTACTGAAAACACGTCAATATTTACAGGAGCCAATGTATCCAGCATAGAGAAACCAATGGGAAATGTCTTTAGTTTACAAGAAATAGAAAAGGTTAGATATCATACTAGTCTATACTCCTAAGTGAAACACTCAATAATTATACGAACACCGATCAACAGATACCATGAACTAGTTAAAAATGGAATTAGTATGACGTAATATGTATTTTGACACTTGAAGATTTTACATTCATGTCCAATAGATCATTAACATTAAATATAAATTGTAAATTAAATGCTGACTTATTGAATTGTAACAATAGCACGATTTAAAATGATAATATAATGGCATAGATCTACAGAGGTGAGAATTTGATTTGATACCGACAGATCTAGCAAATCTACTTATATCAAGTATGCATTAAGGTGGAACCACACTATAAAAAATTACAATGCCCATATACCGTTCTGGTATCTAATTAAGCTTGATAGTGATTAATTATAAATTTAATTGATTAGCATTTTGATTTATACCTTCCTTTTATTGTAGATTCCATACATATCGGTTTCGCACATCCTTTCACTGAAACTCTTTTATGAAATTCCCCAATTATATATAAAATTATGATATTGTGGACGTCATATTAGGGGCCAAATTGCCATTATGCTGTTTTCATTTTATGTACTAGAGTTCTTGTTCAACTGTTTATTGTTGAGGATCTCATGGAAGATTGCCATTTAATTTAATTGTCAAATGAGTTTCCTCGTAAAATAAAGTCTTTATTATTATTATTATCTTTTGATACAAGATTTGTACATAGGTATTGGATTTTTGTTATAGTGTGGTTCTACCTTAACTCAGGCAAAAATGTACAATTAACTGTAGTTTTTGACCAATGAAATTGTCATACTGTCATGTCCATTATTGGAGCTGTTTTTTACCATACTGACACTATTCTACAGGGACTACAGGAACACCAACCTGATATAATGTTCATCACACACGGAGAATCTAGTGGTACCACAGTTCAACCTTTAGAAGGAATAGGAAAACTCTGTCGAAAGTAAATGCTTTATAATAAAACATTATTCTTACCTTCTATGTACTACAGTATTAGTTATAGAAAGAGAACGCAAACGCGAGGTTGTCTTATTTCTCGGAAAGCAAAGTTCGTCTTTATAACCTAAAGTCACGTGGTATTGCTACACTGTATACAGTTTATCCTCTGGAAGTGACGAATACTCATGTAATTCCAGTCACCAGACAGACACACGTACGATACGAATTATCTAACTAGCGGCTGGCTCATCTGCTATTTCGGAACGGACCCGTACTGGGAGTCTCGGAAGCGAACGTTCAACCCCAGCTATCAAGGATGCGAAACCAAAATACGCTAGTAACATTTGCCCTTTAGAACATTTAAACAGTTTTATGATGACAAAAAAGATACATTTATCTTTAATGTGAAATAGCCGGATTTGGTACAGATACAAATCGTCCATATGTGACATATCTAACGAAGGAGCTGTTGTCATTAAAACAATGTCTTCATGTGTTATATTACAGATATAAGTGTTTATTGATCGTTGATTCGGTGGCTGCTATGGGTGGTGTTCCATTATACATGGATAAATGGGGTACGTAAAAGAGTCTGAACTTGTTGATCACATGTAGTTTTTTACACAGGTAACTGTATCTTTGATATTTTTATGTAACCTTAGATAAAATAAATAGCATAGAAATAGAATATATTTACTCTCTATCAATGATACAGTAACCTGTGGTTCTTCCATGGTACTTACAAAAAAGAAATCTACATAATTCATACAGCCTTCTTGTTTTAATCTTCGCTCTGTGTGTACATTTATTCAAATATCGCAATTGCTTTGGTGTCACGTATAATTTTATTGTTGTCCACATTAGTCGGCGAACAAGAAAAGCATCTATGCAGAGCATATAATGGCGCGGCGCAAGTTATCATACAATAGAATCATGAATACCCTAAATGCACTGACCGATGTAAATAAACAATATTCTTCTTGTATTTCAACTTTCACCATAACACTTGTACTGCAGCCTAACATCTGACAATTTAAACTATGTATGATCCTGTCAACTTGCCGCTCAACTATTAGTCGTAAATATGAGGATTTACCCTACCTCTGACAAATTAGAGCTAAATCAACGAAGGTGATTGGTCCATTGCGATCACGTGGTGACACGATGTGATCCCATACCAGGTCACTAAATTCAATACCTAGTCACTAAATTCAATACCCGGTGCCCACGTGACCAGGCCTATTTCAATACCTAGTCACTAAATTCAATACCCGGTGCCCACGTGACCAGGCCTATTTCAATACCTAGTCACTAGCGCTAAGGGAAGAAACTCTAGCTGTACTGTTTACATCAGTCAAGGTCGCTCGAACAAAAACATCGTGTGCTCAACTATACGAGTTAAATTAAGATGAAAATCAGACGCCTAGTGATCAATGGGTATCATTTTCACAGGCTTTGACACTGGATGGATTCGGGATTGATCGTCCACCGAGTTGAGCAGTCATGTCGACGTGGATCGTAAATTTAAAAACTCGTCGCGAAATCATGTTGCACTTTTGGATTATATGCAAGCACAATTGTATGATGTTTGTTGCTGTCTTGTGATTATGAATAAGGCCAGCATCTAACTGCATACCGTGTCGCTTTGCAATATCTTCGATTTTCCGAGCGGAAAGACCGCAGAGTTTACTGGAGGAAATATTCAAGACGAATGTCATGAACTTGATGAAGTCCGAGATGGTTAAAATTATGTCTAAACAAAATGAAAGCCTTTTATGAAATGCTTTTGTAGGTATGTCGCCGATTTTACTTATTTTGAAGTATATTTAGACAACAAAACACGGTGTAGATTGTCAATGAATATTTTATGTACACAGTGTTTACATTGTTGTCTCCCTTGACTAATGTACGTTCTGTACGAGTTTGCTCCCTTTTGGTCTGGGGCGGCTCTCGGTCTGGGATAGGGTGTAGTTGCAATAACATCATAATAATTAGTCAACCCTTGAGAGTCATGCCATTTTCAACTGGTCTAATTTTGAGTTGGTCTTTATATTGAGGTTTAAAAAAGACCAATGTACGTATTTCAGCGCTCTTTCTATAGAGGTGGTCTTTAATTTAGTGTGGTTATCCATTATTAAGGGTCATCGGTAGGGTAAATTCGTTGCATGGTCATCTAGTGACCTGGTACGGGATGATACATGGTCAGTAAAATTCGTACCATGACTCGGCTTCGCCTCGCCAGGTACGAATTTTACTGACCATGTATCATCCCGTACCAGGTCACTAGATGACCATGTAACTAATAATACTTTTACCGGTATTTTATTTTAATGGAACTTTTTCAATCTCATTAAAATCTTATTCTTACATTTGCTCCATTCGTTTACACTGTAAGAGATCTGACTACACTCCGTAAGTTATTATTATTATTATTACTATTATTATAAGAGACAATGTGCAAATGACCTCTCTGGTGCACAATGACGTCACGTGGCCTCAGCAGACTCACCGCACTTTCAGTTTCGTGAAAGAAGCGATTTGATTGGATGACGTAGTTCACAACGACATGACCCCATACGGAGTGTGTCGTCAGATCCTATATCAGCGTAAAGTAGTGAAACAGTGTCTGGTTTTAATGAGATTGGTGCTTTTTTACTTTCATTATGATTATCTGTCTGTATAGTGTTTATCACGATGTACCATGTTGTCTTCAGATATAGACGTAGTGTACACAGGAGCACAGAAGGTACTGAGTGCGCCACCTGGTGCCAGTCCAATATCCTTCTCAGAACGTGCAAGGTAAACCAACCTGTTGTTTGAATGTTCAAATAGATAAAGAGATATTTGTATTTCACAAATATACATACAAATATATGTATCGATAGCGGCCATGCTGTGTTATAACATATCTCCCATATTTTTGACTTCGTTCTAAAAAGAAGGACTGATAGAAAGTGTTCCCCGGACGATCTGGTTTCGATTACCGAATTGAATAGTTTAGTTTATGCTGTTCTTTTACTTGACCTTCGATCTTATCCTCTAAGTGAGGTAAAATTGTCAGATGCGTGTAAAGAAGAATCACGTGTTCCTATCTCTGTTGCTTGTCGAATGTTTAGCGTACCAAGCGAAGAATTAGATGCCTGTTGAGTCAACGGAGCAGGCGTGACGCACCCTCACCCACCCCGGATAGACACTCGTCCGACATTCAATTCTCGTGTGAAACCAGTGGTATCCTATAAGAGTCATTCACCAAAGAAATATTATAATACATGAATTTGGAATTCTACCCATAGAACATCATAGTAGTCGATCAATTCAAAATCGCTTTATACTATTAGTATACCGAAAGGATGGCAACGCACCCCTCCCCCCTTCAAAATGGAATCCCGTAGCCAGTGCTAACAAACTATACCAGATATGATTAAACGAACGAGTGAGCGTGGCTTTAACCACAACATCGCTTAATTTCCATTTATCGTATTTACAGACAAAAAGTTGAAAATCGGAAGAGCAAAGTACGTTCATACTATTTCGATATGCAAGAACTAGCCAACTATTGGGGCTGTGATAATGATGCGAGACGGTAAGTTCACTTGGACTTCTTCCTCCATAAAGGACAATAATAATAATAAATACTTTATTTAAAAGAGGCAAATCGGTTTGGTATACCCAGTCTTCCATGAGAGCCTCGTTAACACATTGACATGTTATGCACAGATATAACAGAAGATAATGATAATAATTAATAAGCCTTGAACAACAATAACAAACAAAATAATGACATGACTGAAAGAGAATGCACTATCATGCATAAATAATTAATATATACATGTACAGTAAGGCATTGACACATGTGGTTTGAAACTAAGTTCTGGTCAAAAAATGATCTCTCAAATGAGAGAAAAGTTTTGTTGACCACCACAGAACCACCACTTTAGATATTTGCTTTTGAATGTTTTGACGTCTCTTAGAAACCAGAGAGTTGATACGGTCTCCATGGATTTCGTTATCATTCCCGATCCCGCCACATTATAAACGTTCGTCCTGTGTTGATTATGTTCTTAATGGATCAAGAACAGGTGAAGGCATACATTAGTGGTTACACTGGTGCTAGATTCGCATTTTGACAATAATATTAAATCCGTTTATCCATTTAGGTATCATCATACAGGGCTTATCAGCAGCGTGTATGCTTTACGGGAAGGTTTCGCAAGACTAGCGGAAGTGGTAAGTCGAGATTTGACCATAAAAACTTTACGTCATTTTTCAGAATTTAAATCATGATGCAGTTGCTTATCAGTTCTACAAAAACATCAACAATAATAATAATAATAAATATTTTATTTATAGAGGGAACATACTTGACACAACTATCAATCTGCCGTAAGGCCTTAAACAGTAAAACATTGAAACAACAGAAACATGACATACTCTCGTCTAAACTATTACAAATATGCTAACAATTAAGTCAGCATTTGGTAGATAGAAAACAAACTACAAACGTACACGTACATAATTATATTATGCTAATGGCATGCATAAAATTATCTTATATTTTCCATGAGAATTTTTAGTAAACGTCTTTTCTACATTAATTTTGTATTATTATTGGCATGTTGTTTTACAGGGCTTAGAACAAAGTTGGATACTCCATGCAAACTGTGCTCAGCAACTCCACAATGGGATTGAAACCCTTGGCTTAGAACTATTCGTCAAAGACAAGGTAATCTCTTTTTACAACCATACAATTGTGTGTTGTCGAGTTATAATTTTGTTTTCAGTTTAATAGGAACAGTTTACCGATGGTACAATGTATTTACAAATGTATCTTCATTTTGAATCACAGGCATCCGTCATGTTACCCCCCTCCTCTAGACCCACAAGTACTACACAGGAACCTCCTACCAACCCAAACTCTACAACCATTCATATTTATGTAGTTTTTGTACATATCACAACAATAGCAATGTTCTGAACAACGAATTATCACAATATAAGCTATGGTTAGAAGATAAAAGCAGGTGAAGTACAATAGGAACCTGAAAATACACTGGTCTTTTGTAAACCACCCAAACATCAAAATCCGGTTCTTTGATTGTCCTTGGAGGGTTTGGGTTGGTATGGGGTACCTGTATATTTTTTAGGTCTAGAGGGTGGCATTACATGATGGATGTCTGTGTTAAGCGTCTATAATGATCATTTCATGCTCATCCGACGTGTGAGGATAATTTCTCGTAAATACTATTGTTGCTATTGTTTCCTGCCAGTACTTTGAATTTTGTTTATTTTCAGTCAGCGAGATTACCGTGTGTAACGGGAATTGTCGTCCCTAGTGACGTGAACTGGAAGGATGTCTCAGACTACGCCATGAAAAAGTAACGTCTTATAATTTCAACCCCGACAAAAAGGGATATATTCTTACAAATACAATTCATTTATTTATTCATTAATTCTGTATAATTATGCAGATTGTCTTCATATGTTTCTATGCTGTGGAGCGACTCATAGAGATACGATGCTTACGCTTTGGAATCGAGGGTTCCATGATTCGACCCCTGTCTGAGCCACTGCAAGGCTTACTTCTCTGAGCAAGAAATATTCACAATACTAATTCACTTAATCTAGGTGTATGAATGTTTACATGAGAGGGTCAAAAGTCGACGTGTTGTAATTGCCAGTGGCTACAACTGTGGTAACCGACAAGGTCCTAGGGCCGGGTGAATGTACAGTTTGCCAAACTGACACTTGGTTGAAAGTATAGACTCCAAATACAATGGGGATAACGTATAGAACGGAAGTGATACCCCTGACGGTTTTTCGAGTGTAAATTTCGTCGCTTCGGTGTGTAAATCTTGATTTTTCTTTGTTTTGTAAGACGCTTTCAATGAAATCACCTAGCCCACCGTACCCGGTCCTATGGATTCTTGCAGACCCAAGCCCATTTTCCCTTCAAATACCTGTGATTAAGGAGAACATTCGATTCTAGTGCGGTTTTGGTTACTGCACCCCTGACGACCCGTCTACATTTTTTCCAATTTCTGCCGATTTGCATGGTGTGTTGCTGTTTTATAGGGCCAACTTCATTGTTTACCTTATTCTATGTATGCATTTTGCAAAATTAGTTCGATGCAGTCAGGTTATGAGGCAGAATAGACGAAAGAACCACTATGATACCCCTGACGGTTGCTGTCCCTCACTGATACCCCTGACGCCTCAAAATACTATAATGTTGTAATACGATGTCGGTCGGCTCTGTACACGTTCAACCAATTAAAAAATCAAGATTCTAATCAATACAGTTATTGCGTAAATACATGAAGAACTTGATAAACAATTCCAATAGACAAAAAAAGTTGCATACATAGATTTGGAATCGTACAGCAAGACAAGTTGTTTGAGCTATAACAATTCATATCACAAATTATTATAAAGGAGTCCGTATTAATTTATTTATTAATCTTACATTTCGACGGCTCATTGTTGAATATTGGAACCACCGTAAATGGGTTGTTATTAAGCTGCTGTTTGTTGTGCGGGTGCCTTGATACTTCAGTAAGTACTACTTAGGAAGCTCCACCAATCTAAACGAAATGCTTGTTCATAATAGGCAATATTTGACAAGCATTTTTATAAATTAATTGTGATATATCGTTGTTTCGCATCGAATTGTGTTTAGGAAATATAACTTATGTGAATATTCAGACTTAATAATTCAGATCACCTCACGATGTGACGCGGACATTATTTTATACACGCGTTCGTTTCAATTCAAATATGACATTTTATTACTTCATGACATGTACTTGTATTACATTTCTTATTCTTCTTTCTTTGAACGCTTTACTTATTACTTACATTTCTATTTATTTACATCCAGTTCTTGTTTACTTTGACCAGTAACCACCCATCAAATTAAAGTCAAGTGTGACTGACATGATGTAAATTATAGAATGATGTAGTTTAACTTATACAGCAGATTAATATATTGTGATCTGAGGTACCTTGTACTGCCCTGCATTCAACGAAGCATTATGTGAGGTGTGTTACGTACCTATGTCGTACCTGCCCTACGTTCAAGGAAAGTTACCTGTAAACATGTTAAAAATCAGGGTTTTTTGTCGCTATAATCCTTCGCTGTACGCTTCGTTTGCGGCAAACAGTTTGAAAGTATAAGTCCCCGTTTTTTTCGTTCTCAGTTTTGAAATATGTACGCATGCACGGGTTTTGCTATTCATATTCTTTTGTTTGCCTCTGTCCGCCATTTTGTTTAATTACACCAATACACGCACACCACCTCAGGATATAGTTATTGTTCAACGAATAACAGGTACGTACCAGGTAAAAACGTGCGTCACTTTATATTTTCCTTGAACACAGGGCTGTTATTCATTGAACGTTATGTTAAAAAAACCTGTTCGTCACGTGAGCGAAGTTTGGCTAACCATATCCGGAGGTGGTATACCTAAATTGGTAAATTTTAACAAAATGGCGGACAGAGGCAAACAAAACAATAGCAATAATGCAACCCATGCATCCGTACATATATCGAAATGCCCTGCGTTCAACGAAGAATTACGTGACGCACGTTTCGACACGTTATTCTTCGTTGAACGCAGGGTGGTCGAGAAGGGAAAAAACGGGGATTTATACTTTCAATGTGTTTGTCGCAAACGAATCGTACAACCAAGGATTGTAACGACAAAACCCTCTTTTTTAACATGTTTGCAGGTAACATTCCTTGAACGCAGGGATGTTTTGTTATGCTTGTTCAAGTGAATTACACAAGTTAATAACATTATTTAATGTTTGCTTATCGTTCGTGTAATTATATAAGCGGAAACTCGCAGGCACTACTCGGTATCATTTCCGGGTCGCGGAAACTTGTGACAGTTCACTCAATAGCCATCGACCCAGAAACAAGCAATTCAGACGTTGCAGGTATCGATGCATGTCAACAAACTCTTTAAATTGACAGACCTTTCTATGTCTGAAGTATGCTTATTTACATGTGCGTTTGATTTGAACGATCAACGCTGTGTTTGCTATAAACCGGTGTAGTTGTGAACGTAATGTACATGTGTAGAATACCACCAAACTCCTGGCAGTAGCTCACTACCTTAGTCCTTACTTAAGTATAGAAGAAAATATAAATAAATCCGTAAACTAGTTCCTTGCGTACTTATAGTTCTAAATAGTAAATCGGCTTTCAAAAATAATGTTAACATTAAAAAATAAATTCAGTTTATACTTCTTCACACCACAAAGCCAATCAAAATGGGTCGCTTAAGATTTCTGTTGATATTTTATATTGCCAGTCTTTGTTTTGCCTGTGTCTGATTATATTATAACGTCTATTTTATCAATAAAACAATGCGTAGGAACTTCTTTTAACGGTTTGTTCTACATTGGTAGAGAAGTGCCAGAACTATGAGTTCTTCATGTATTTACGCAATTGATTAGAATCTTGATTTTTTAGTGGTTGAACATGTACAGAGCCGACCGTCTCGTATTACAACATTATAGTATTTTGAGGCGTCAGGGGTATCAGTGAGGGACAGCAACCGTCAGGGGTATCATAGTGGTTCTTTCGTCTATTCTGCCTCATAACCTGACTGCATCGAACTAATTTTGCAAAATACATACATAGAATAAGGTAAACAATGAAGTTGGCCCTATAAAACAGCAACACACCATGCAAATCGGCAGAAATTGGAAAAAATGTAGACGGGTCGTCAGGGGTGCAGTAACCAAAACCGCACTAGAATCGAATGTTCTCCTTAATTACAGGTATTTGAAGGGAAAATGGGCTTGGGTCTGCAAGTATCCATAGGGCCGGGTACGGTGGGCTAGGTGATTTCATTGAAAGCGTCTTACAAAACAAAGAAAAATCAAGATTTACATACCGAAGCGACGAAATTTACACTCGAAAAACCGTCAGGGGTATCACTTCCGTTCTATACGTTATCCCCATTGAAATAAGCACTATAACATTTTATTTTTTAATTCACACCAGTACCAGGTATATTATGTATAGCGTTTTGTGTTATTTTCAGTTACCGTGTTGAGATTGCTGGAGGCCTGGGTGCGCAGGCGGGAAAGATATGGAGAATCGGACTTATGGGACATAACTGTACAGACAGTAACGTATCGTTGGTGTTAAGGGCACTAGGGGAAGCACTAGAACATGTACGGTCCAAATGATCGACCAATCAATGTTCTTCATAGTCAGTATTCAAGGATCCACCCTGTTTTGATTTCAGAACGAGGCAGGTTACTTAGGTCACAAAAATGCATAGATCTGTGTTACCTTAGCGACATTTCAAAAACCTCTGTGAATGTAAAAAACGCGTAATGACAGGTCGTGTTACAGATTTTCTTATAAGGGACTGGAAACAACTGAAAAAACAAGCAATTTATTACATACTGTAAAATATTTATATTTCAAGAGAGTTCAATTTTCGTTGATTTCGCTGTTGCACTTGACCACGAAGTCTAATCCCCACGATTAATCGACCTCTCAAATATCGACCATGGGTTTATACTTTCGTGTTTTGACATCCACGAATTTACGACCCAACAAAAATGCATTTTTATCAAAACCCACTAAATTTAATACCATATACGTGAAATTCCACAATGGTGTTTGTAAACGGGAGATAAATCTGCCCAACATTCAAGACTCATATTTGAGTTATCTCCCTTATCTTGATGCGTTATAAATGCGTGAACAAATTGTCCTCGAGTTTTATACAAGCTTGCACTGAATAATTATATATATTTAACAATTTCCGCAAGTATCTTATTATTGTATCTTACCGGATATTTAGATTATAATTATTATTACATGTTTGTATATTAGGCCTTTGGCATCAAAGGCCGAAGATGAATTGTTGACAAGAAACCAACTATTTAATTATGCTTATGCAAGGTTCGAGCACTAGGCTAAATTGCTCACAGTTCACCATTGAAGGATACCAAAAATATTCCAAAACTATTCAATTAAAAAAAATAATAAATTAGAATATATGTACGAAACTAGTGTTGTTGTGTTCACTGTATGTTACTTTTGTGAATAAATGTTGTTATCCGGCATCATGAATTGTGTATTATTTTCAGGACCACAAGTTAGGAACGAATGTAGTGTGAAGTTGTACGATAGTCGACATCGACATTCATTTCAATACTCAAACAATTAAGACGGATTCGAAATTCAAAGGTTTGTTTGAATATCGGAATAAATGAAATAAATAAGTTGAATGTCGAGTTCGCGTTACGTTTTTGAATGTCGAGTTCACTTTAAATGTCGAAATGAATGTCGAGTTCGCTTTAGGTTTTAGAATGTCGAAATGAATGTATAATTCAACATTCACCTTACCGTCTTTAACATTCATTCCGATATGCAAACAAACTATTGAATTTTGAATTCGCCTTTTTTTTAAATGTCAAAATGAATGTCGAATTCGATATTCACTTTACTTTTTATCGTTCATTCCGATATGCAAACAAACTATTGCATTTCGAATTCGACTTATTCTTTGGAATGTCGAAATGAATGTCAAATTCGATATTCAACTCATTATTTTCAATGTCGAATATCGTGCTAATCGGACGATGCATGCTATAGTATCGTTACTTAAATTTGTACCGTTCATTAGGCCAGAGTTCTTTGATTTCGTTATTCGGACCCTTCTGCCCATTCAAAAAAATGAAGAACTTGTAAAAAAAAGTTTGCATATAATGTTTTGATGATACATTTACGGCAGTCTTGTTTTATTATGTCATTATCTTGTTAATAATAAGTTGTATTATATATGTGCAGTGTACTAGTCTGATGATAAGTTGGCTGTTTTCTTGAAAACTAACACTATTGTTGAGTGTTGATTGCTTAAAATCGGACCGTCATTGACTATTGTACATGTACCACCAAAAGCTCGTGGAAGCTACATTTTGGGAGTTTTTATTTTTCCCTCCTGCCGACATTTCACACATAAAGGTCTTAGTAACAAAAAAAAACTAAAAAAAAACTCTGTCCTTACGACAATGAACATGTCTTAAGCAGGCTTGAAATAACACATTCGTTTACTACTTATTATACCTAAGATGTATCATACACAAGCTCTCTGGCGTTGTGAAGTTGATATAATTATGTTGAAGTGATCATCACATAAATATAACATCGAATGTCATTTTAGGATCGAAATGTCTTTGCTAGTCTCTGTTAAAAGGAATGTGTACTTATGCTGTTCAAATATTCGAAGATAATTATAAAAAGACAAATTCGTGGGTGTTAATGTTTTTATATAAAACAGCAGCTATACCTGGAACTAACTCTACTAAGCGTCAAGCAAGGGTGATATATTAGAACTATTTAAATCTTTGAATGAGTTTGGTAGATTCTACATTTGGTATGTCGCGGTCTAAGGTCGAACCGAAACTTCTCATACTTAAAGCAGATGCTCTACAACAACGCTACCGTGAATGCGCAATAAAACGGCCATGATAAGTGGTTGCTTACCGACGGAATATCGTTGACCATACGCACCCACACACGCACCCCGCCCGCACGCACGCACGCACGCACCCAAGCACCCACACACACACGCACCCTCACGCACACACACACACGCACGCACACACACACACGCACACACCATTATTAAAAGAAACATTTAATATTTTCACGTTTATGTGAATGTACGAATTCAAATTGATGAATGTTGGAAGTTGAATTTGAAACTCTTTATGATAGGTTTACCTAGAGACAAATAATGTCATTTGGTTGTATTTGTACATTTGTATTTGCTGAGTGATAAATCGTTGCTGAGCATTGCATAAACATAAAGAATGTCCGGCATCCAAAATATGAGGATATGTCACACCGTGTAGGGATCTCTTCTAATACAACTCCCGGGCAGCAGCTCCCGGTCAGCTCTCGTAAGCTTTAATGCGAATATACCGTTCGTATTCAGCTCACGTTGAGCTTTATTGAACCTTAAGTGCCCCCAGTGTTAAAAGAGTTAGTCATGTTATACGCTGAGTCAAACATCGCAAAGATATGTATAGAAGTTATAATTCCTTCAACAACAACAAAATAACAACATTTTCTTCAAACGAGACAAAATTTCATTCTATTTACAAAATAAAGCAATGGAACAACATGAATTTGGCACAGTAAAGTGAGAAACACACACAACATTTAGTTTATCATCAAATCACTTGATCATCGTCTACAAATTAAACAACATAGACACTACGAATAGTTCATACATAATACGCACAGGGGAAAGTTACTCAACATTTTAAAGATTTTTGTAATTTCAATTCAACGCATTTAATACTTGTTTCAAGAGATGTGTCGCGAGAAAAATAGATTTGCTTTTCGTTTCGTTTATAGTACCCACACGTCAACGTGTGTAGACTACTTTATGCGTATGAAAATGTTTGGGTCAACAATGTACTTGCAGATGCATAGAAGTGCTGACATATAGAATGGCAATATATCGCTGGCTAAGAAAAAGGTCGTAAGTACAGAAACGTTATTCTGAGAAAACTAGAAAATAAACTGTCACAAGTTGAAAACTATGCTTTACTTATGGAAAAACATGCTTTTTCAACATTAGTTTGGTCAATATGACCTGTTCCTGTTTTCATGAAAATAGGCTAACAAGAAGCGCCTTATGATGTATTCATTAGTCTTATAATGTCGTCAGTATCACTCACGACATTCTATTTCTAAGCCAGCGATGTAACATATTTTCTTATTTGTACTGTAATTGGAGGTGAATTTTGACAATGCAATACTCAAAATAAATCTATGCAGACGAAATGAATACAGAATACAGAACTTCCAGAAGTAAGAACCACCAAAGTTAAGGAAGCACAAAAACAATTATTTTCACCGCCGAATCCGTTTAACGGTATTTATGCGTTTTTTACAAAAATTTTAATGTAACATCACGGAGCGTAACTCTCTTTTCTCCAAATACGTCCGGGAGTCGAAGCACTTACGTCAACTTCCAAAAAATACTCATATGTAGTACGTCAGAAACAATAATTGACGGTGACTGTGATCGAATATTTTAAAACGGTAAATGAATACTGCACCAAACAATGCACAAAGGAATTAAAACTGATTTGTTGAATGAATGTTTAGTCTTAGATCTTTTTTTCCAAATTCTTGTTATTTCCTACTTGTTGATCATTTCTCTGGCAAGGTTTTGAAGATGGTACGTCCTCTCACGCTGTAGCTGGAACTTTTCCATTGCTGACACATTCGCTGGTATTCTAGATGGTTTATTATGATGTGCTGATGACGTTTGTCTCTGTTGGACCCGAACCGCCTCGTCCAGAACCACGCCTTTATGCTTCGGCATCGCTATGGTCCCACGGTCTTTCAAAGCCGAAAAGTGGACCGGAGCTTGACCGTGGACATTCGAAAGTCGTTTCCTGTCCTCTAGCCGAATTTGGTATATATCCGATAACAGCAATCTTGGTTGAACCGGATATGAACCACGTTTGAACAGTTCGCGATCCCCAACAAGCGGTTTGTAGTATTGTGAGTTTATATTTACGCGATACGGTTTTTCCTCGGCCGAATCTGTTTGTGACGTCTCCGATTTCTCACCTATATTCAATTTTTCGGCAATTTTCTCTGAATATTCTGGTGGCAAATAACCACTATAAAAATTCACTCCGCATGCTGGTTCTTTTATATCCATCATCTTTGGTTTAACCGTTTTACTTGGTGTTGAGAGCTTTGAGTTCAAGCGACTTATATCACTCATTTCTGAAGGTTCTACGATGGTCACGCGTTTTTCTGTCGAAATTGTCTTGGAACTAGTTGCCCTTGAGCGGTCACGTGACACTATTTCAGACCTTTGCGGTGATTCGGCTCTTGAGAGTGCTGGGGATTCTTTCGTTGATAGTTCAATTACACTCTCCGTAACACTGCGCGGAAATAGTCCCTGTTCTGTTGGCGGTTTTAAGCTGCAATAGTCGGAACTTTCATTGTCGGTCCATCGTGGATCCTTGTAGTCGGTCTTGGTAACAGATATCCATGGGGACAGGTATTGCAGAGTGGTGGTTAAGGTAGCCTCGGGAGCACGGAATTTAAGCGGTGTTAAATTATCCTTCCGTTTCAACGGCTTGTAATTAAAGATGGCGGTCTTTGCCGTTTCTGCAACCCGTGACTTTCTCTTGTTCAAAGTTGATGGCGTGAACTTGACACGAACAGGCGAATGTGTTCTCGCCATGAAAGGTAATATCTCTTCCTCCTTCGTACTATCCGACTCAACAAATGTTTGAGTGTGCGGGTACGGAGTGAACGGCTTGGTAACACGTGGTCCCAGGCGGTCGCGGAACGAGCTCACAGGGGCCGTTATCTCAACTTCGGAGGCCATGGGTCACTATATATCCTTCAAAGTATCGGTGAAAATATTTCCCTGGAGTGTGCAATAATCTTTTAACGTCCGTAATCAATTACCAGCGTGTATTCACAGCATTTCACATCAATTTCAACTCTTTCACGTTGCTTGTCAAGTTACCGATACTATTCAAACACTAACTAAGTTTAAGTGACCTTATTATCCGCTAGTTTGTGAAATTATTGTTCACTATATTTGAATATCTAAGATTAGCACAAACCGTTTGTATCTAAATGAATGTATGTTTTAGGAACACACACGCTGATACAACGTTTTTAGCAAGATTCCTGAATAGTAGCTTATGCACAACGCACGTGAGATATAATCGTAATTACTTGAGAAGTATATTAATACCTTAATAGTCTGAGTAAAAGTAATACAGGCGCATTTAAAATCGTCATTGGCGATTAGTTCCCAACAAATGCTCGCGCACATATAACATAATTAGCAGGTGGCATTACTTGAACTTTGCATTTATGTATTTATATCGAATCCGAAATCATAGCGTCAGAAAGGCAAGTATAACCTTTCAAATAATCGCTTAAAAATCGCTACAAAATCAAAACGCCATATATATAATAATTAAGTTATGACCTCTACTTTACCGAGTATTAGAGTCATTTACATTGTATGAATAACGATACCCTAGACGTCTAATGACGATCGTTCGTTTTCTAGTTCACACGACAATTAAAGCGATATATTAGCAGATTTTATGTGAAAGGTGTGGTTTTCAGGGATCGGAATTTAATTTTAAAGAAAGGTACCGAAATTATTTACCTCCCTATACGGGCGATTAACATTCAAATTGCTACATGATGTTGTGTGTATCACAGGTAACTGTATCATTAATAGAGAATAAAAAATAAAATTTATATTATCTCAGAAAGGTTTATAACACGGGATAACATATATTTTATTTAACAATTTCTTTTTTACTCTTTAATAAAGAGTGATAAAGACTTTATCAATGATACAGTTACCTGTGGTGTGTATGGCTTAGTATTGTTGTAACAATTGTCATGGCATTTAATTTATTAACAAAGTTATGCTTAGTTCATTCATAGTACAGTAGACATTACGTACAGGTTGTCACGTGATAAGTGTTAGCATAATAACCGACTGTCATGCGACATTGCCGTATATCAAATGAAAGCTAACACTTAAAAGTTTTATTCAATATATCACCAGACAAATTACTATCTAAGCAACAACCGAATCAAGATTCTTGCAAAATGTCATGTTTTTCGACACCCTGTATTTAATCATTCTTGTTGATTAAATGCCATGCCAGCCATTCCAATTCTCATAAAGAATTCACAATCCTGAAAATAAGACTGGCGTCACATGTAGCGGGAATTTAGATTCAATTCTACATGGGTGTCACAGGGTTAAACTTTTAAATCCATGACCAGTGGTAAGGATTTCATTTCATGATTTAAAGTTCATTCAAATAGCCAACCCTACCGCTTTAATCCACGTCTAGTTGTCTAAATGCAGAAAGAGAAATTAGAGCTAGTCTTGCGGTACAATGAATGCGTTTTGAATAATCATGTGCCACCATTGTGTACTAAAGTATATTAATAGCTACCTGGTTTCACATTTCATATACTTTACCTGTGTATTATTCATAATATTGTTCAATATACAAATGTACCTGGCTTGATTTATGTTCAACTAGTTTATTCATATTGTTAATAGTGACAAACAAACGTGAATGAATATTTAAATTGTTTATTGAAATACAGGGTGTTAAATACGTTCGTTCTCAAAATTTAAATTAATATAAAGTTTTATTGAGCTATGTACGCAGGAGACAATGTTAATTTCTTACTTTGAACGCTTCATTTAATGCCAGAGATTAGAACAATAGTTGAATCCTCTAGATTTCAACCTGGAAATTTTACAAATATTCTGAGGTCAGAATTATAAACTTTTGAAACTCAAACATTGAGAACGAACCTTTTTAACATTATGTACTTGATATAGGGTAGAGAAAAAAGTTCAATAAGTTGTCTTCATTCATCGCACATACATAATACGACGAAACGATTACAAGTGTCACACATCGCACAATGCTAATTACCCGTGCTTAATTAGGAAAAAAAAGTTTTTTTGCCATACCCTACCTAGTCATGAAGATGACACCTACTCAAATATTAAGTGTTTGTCTAACAACGTAATAATTAACACTAAATAAATATTATACACACGTTACTACAATAGGTTCTTATCTTATCATAGAAATCGAATGAATAGAATATAAAACACCTATCATCCCATTAAAAATATTAATCGTACTAGTTCGGGGTAGGTCACGGGAAGGATTCTATAGGTCGGAATCCACAGTCGAACACGGTTATAGCTATATCCAAGAGACGCTGAAATTTATTTCCCTTTAACCGAATAACACTGAAAACGTAGAGCACACAACCGGAAACGTCGTTCTTTAGGTTTGGATTTACAACCGGTTTGAAGGATATCAGTAACTCTATACCGGTAGGCCTAAATATACGATATAATAAATGAATTTCGAGAAATAATATAAGTGCAATACGTTTTATGAACCAGTCCTTCAAAGTTTGACTGTTATGATTCTAGACTCGCATGATTTTCATTCATTTTTAGTCTGCAAATTTTACCCGAGGTAACTGTCACAGCCGCGTCGTGGCTCAGCGTAGCCATACGACACTGTGTCGGCTGATGATACTGGTACAACTACAGTCCAGAAATGTCATACCAACAATGAGGACCTGTCTAAGAAGTGCCGTCCAGTCATTGATCAATTTTCAAGTTGTGCTCAGCAACAACCAATCGTATAAGATAATTGAGACTTGTACTACTGGGCCTACCCACACACCTCACAGCATTTACCCCGCCCCCCCCCCCCCCCCCCCCTTACAGGGAGTGATAACGGAAGTAATGGCTGTGAGGGGCTCGGGTCCTACCCTGACACCCAGATGTACTTTCTGTTCCGAAGAGAGATTGTCATCCGTCCTCTAATGGTGCAGTGGAAGTAGTTTTTTGAAGCACTGTGGGGACTGCAACCGCAATGTGGTGTTTTGTCACTTTTGTGCATACAACAAACCATTTTGAACAAATACAAAGAGCATGTTTCTACCGTAATTTAACGATTTTTTTAATCGATACTGAATAAGAGATATAAAATCATCGTTTAAATTTCTAAAATTATGTCTATTATGTTCAAGAAAGACAACTGTGAGCAAACTTCACTCAACATGACAGCAGTTTCTTCCCCTGTTAAGAAAACATCCAATTCACTTATTGAAACTTGTGTAGCTTAGTGGTAACCTAAATCAAACAACTACTTGTTTTTAACAGTCATATTTAACATATCCATTGGCTGATCTATTAGTACAGGTTTGAATGTGAACTATGTACTATAAGTGAAGGAGCATCCGTAGCCCAGTTACAATACAGGATTTAAGTGTCACTGTCAAGTCAATGGAAAATACATTGTAAACGATCCAAATACACTCGGCAAAACTTATAAGTACACACTTGTTTATTTGCCCATAGCTCCGTCAATGCGTGCATGATCGTGCTGAAAATTTCAACATATGTAAATTGGATATGTAGAGTTACAATACAATCGATGTTTTTAACATCTGATTAAAATTGTCACAAACAGAATAAACTAATGATGCCAACAGCAGAATCTAAAAATACACAATAATGCCGTGTGTTCATTGGGCGATTGTCATGTAGCTAATGCACATATGGCCCCGCTGCGCTGATACAGTACGGTTTCAAGTCTTATGTTTCTATCACGGACACAGTTATAAAGAAAACAATGATAGGAACAAGCACACTTTAGGTTTAAAAATATCAACTTCTGATAAAAAATGAAATTTGGTACATGGTTAACTCCCCTTGACCATAACAATAAAAACTATTTTTCAAAGTAAAAAAACACGATGTAGTTGTTTGAAAAATCGAATTATTTTGTGTTTTTTTAATTTGACAATAAATCTAAAATTCAAATTTACCTTACATAAAAATAATTTGCAAATACGCGTCAATTTCACGGCCATTTTACGTTTTTTGACGTGTCATGGTTCAATGAACCGCTGTATTTAATTTTGTAGAAAAAACTTTTTTTATCCAGTCCTTTGACAGTCAATACCATGTACACGAAATTTCATGCAAAAATAATAAAAAAATAAAAAAGTTATAACGATAAAACGACGTGTGTACTTATAAGTTTTGCCGAGTGTACAATGTCATTATCCCAATAGAAAATTTACATAATTATATCTCGCCAGAGTAGCCCTCCGTAGAGCAACAACCTCTCAATAACAACACCATCAAAATTGTTCTTAGCTGACTTTAATTTTAGTATAAATTTAACCTCTGTAGAGCAACAACCTCTGAACAACAGTCAATATATGTGACTCCCAAACAACGTTGCTCTAAAGAGGTTGTACTGTATCGTATTAATAAGTGATGAATGGCATTGTCCTCATAGCTTAATCATTTTAAATGAGACGTTGACCTCCTTAGAGCGATAACAGTGATGACATGTTTCATTATTACATATTTGCTTAGGTCATGAGTAAATTATCATGTAAATCGTACAGAATGTTAGTCACGTAAAATAGTGTACTTTATAGATTATATGCATCCATTCAGAAGTTTATTTTTCATTTCAAGTACTGTAATATCATTAATATTTGTGGGGGTTAATTTCATTGATTTTGATTTCTTTAATGATGTGAATTTTTTACCTTGCAATTTTTCATTAAATTCTAAATCCTTACTATTAGGTCCCAACAAATCATCATTCAAATGGTCTTTTTCACCAAAGCCACGAAATGTTTTCCCTTTGAAATTAAATGATTTAACCGCACACTTATTTATTTTGCGACATTTGTGAAAGATTGAGGTTCTTACATGTACAAAATTATACATATCGCTCTGGACAAAAGCTTAATCACTAATTAATAATCAGTGTTTAAGTCTCACTAAATTCGATGTCACTGGAAGTAGCAGTTATAACACCCTAATACTTGAACTTATAAAATATGCCTTAAACCCATTTGAAGATTTCAATCATACAACAAGTTAGCCAATCTTCTCCTTCCAACTAAGCCTCTTCCAAGTTGTTTATTAACAAGAGATGTTTGTGAAACATGTATGCTCCCATGGTAGCCCAAAAGTCGGAAACGGTAATGGTCACAATCACCATTGACCTCAAAATCAATAGGGGTCGTCTACTGTTGTTGACCAACCACCATGTAATTTTTGAAGATCCCAGGACAAAACGTTATTGGGTTATTAAACAGAAATCATTTGGTCTACCAACCGACAGACAGATTGATAGACATGTGCAAAGCAATTTACTCCTCATCAAAGATGGGGGCAAAACTATGTTTGATGTTTATGCTGGTGTGACGCTGTTTCTCAACAGTGTTTCAAGTAATATACGGTGGCAGATTCACCAAACCAGTTTTCCTGGATGATATCTCAACCAGTTCTAACTTACTCTTCCTCAAGCAACCACATTTTTTGTCAAATTTTTATAGAAGCTTACAAATCCACCGCACTAACCACTAAATCAGGATTACTGTAAAATCACATATTTTCGAGGGCATTAACTTTCGTTTCTGTGGGGTCATAAATTTGTGGACTGCATATTATGGAAGGATAAAACCTTGTTCTGTAATCGGGAGGTTGGTTAATCGTGTGGATTAAATTTCATGGTAGAGTTCAACCACGAAATAAATGAAAATTTACCCCCATGAAAAATATTGACTTTACAGTATATCCAGAAAGTGGCTTGGGTATCAATATGAGTGTTGAACCTTGACCCTACTTTCAATCCCAAGTGGTCTTTCACATAAGCTACCTACACAGGCAGTTTCATCATGATATCTCACTGAAGTTACCCAAAAGAAAGGAAATTGTGGACACCCACCCATCTGCCGAAATCGTCAATCTAATAACCAGTTCTTTTGTTGGAAAATATGGCTAATAAACAATTTATACAAATCCTTATCCTTACAAATAAACATATATAAGCAATACAAAATAACATTATAACTATGTTTATTTCAATACCAACTAAAGACAAAATTTACATATGAATAAAACAGTAAATACAGACATTGTTCTAAATGAATTCATCTATATAATTACTTAAACAACACCACATGAACATCAGGAATAGCTTTGAAGTATGTTGCACACAATGCAGATTCAAAGTTTGTGTTTAAATGTAATGTTGATGCATTTCCCTACTCTAATTTTTTCGTTAAATAAACTTCATTATTTTCTAAAAGTTCCAAAGCGGAGAATTTTTTATTTTATTTTGGGTTTACCATATTTCTCAACAAGGTGGTACCCGTAACCTCTCCACATGTGGAGGAAAATCAATGTGTTGTTACTAGTAACCTCTCCACATGTGGAGGAAAATTAATGTGTTGGGAAAAACAATGTGTTGGAACAAGCAACCTCTCCACATGTGGAGGAAATTCAATGTGCTGGTACCAGTAACCTCTCCACATGTGGAGGAACATCAATGTGTTGGGAAAATCAATGTGTTGGAACAAGCAACCTCTCCACATGTGGAGGAAATTCAATGTGGTTGGTAAACGTGTATGGAAAGGTATGACCTGCTGTGACCAGGAACCGAAATAAGAAGCCTGGTTACAAACCCTTAACCCAGCGCACTAACTGAACAATCATAGCTCCGAGAACTTTCTGATATAAATGTTTACATAAAGCAATTTAGCATAAAAAATATCGTTTCTGATACTTTTTTGGTATTCTTAATCCACAAAGAAATATTTAAGCTACAATATCAGACAAAAGCTGGGGAAAATACATCATTTACCACGACAATTTCGGTCGGTACATAAAACAAACAGGTCTAGACCAGGTACCAATTTGGTAAATAAAAAATATAAGATGAGTTCTTGGATACACCGGAATTGGTAATAAAAAATATTTGAAAATTATAAGCTGTTTAATGATATGCAATCAGTTCAGATCAATAAAGAATTATTATTATTATTAATTTCATATATGTTTATATTATTTACTTTATTAAACGAAATAAAAATGGTACCAGTATGTCCCTTGCTAGACGCTCAGGATTCAGTGTTAAATAGAAACAAGCTTTTCCCCTCTCATACGGTATAACCCTTGTGATGATGGATAACATCAGAAATGATGTGCCGAGAGTGATTTATATAAGTTGGTAAAACATGCTTCGCAATTGACTTAAAATAAATCAGTATAAACTAATTGTGCTAACCATAGTGAATTACTGCTTAATCTTTGATGGAGAATAATATTTAAACACAAGATTAAAACAATGGACAACAAAGACCAATATATCATACACAAATGTACAAGAACACACAAACAATAACGAAGTTAATATAAGTTATAAAACAGTAAAAAGTTTAAACCATGCACCCAAACAATTCATTCACATGTAGACCATACACTCCACTAAATGTCCCTTTACAGTTTCTTTATCACAAAGTCAACAATTTATAAAGGCCATCGCTAAAATTATCTCTGGATTATGATAGTCATACCAACACTCCCAATTTTAAGAATATGCGGGCTGATTTATCCGTAGGCATAATTGCATTACTTGTAATTTTTAGTGAGTTTTGTTTCAGTAACTACCCACTCCAAAAGCAAAAACAAATATGAATGGAAAATAAAAATTTCAAACTATCTTAAGTTGATCATATTATATTCAAACTGAATACGACAACACACATTCACCAACTTCGAAAAGTTGACAAAATATGCAAATGGTCACAAAGGCAATAGTTGAATGATTTTGAATTTTAACAATATCCATTGTCAGTAGTTTAGTCTACCACAAGCAAAACATAATTTTAAAGATGGCCTAAATCTAATTAATATTAATTAAGTCCCAGCAAGTGCAACACACATCAGTACACAAAGAATAACATATAGACACAGATCCAAGATTCTGACTTAATTTGCGTCTCGATAAGGGTACCTCCGAATAGAAATTACTTGGAATAATTAATGAAATACCAAAATACTCCTTCCAATTCCACAACATAACTTCCTTAGTTTAAACATCTCTTATCAATTCAACACTGCAATATATGTCTTAAATTCAAACCATAGATCTGCAGCAATCTATACTCATCACCTCATACAAGCAAAGTCACAACTGTAACTATATATTGCAACAAACATGATGCCTTTGACAAAACCATATATATAATTATTACTGCTCACAAAAGAAACCATTTCTTAGTTGCCCAAGTAGAATACATGTATATATTTACTGTAATTAACATGTACATATTACACAATTTGAGTGGCAAAAAATATTCAGTGAATAAAATATATACATAAAGTATACAGGGACACCAGAAATGCAAACTTAATTTTATCACTTTATTTAACAGTACAAAAGGACTGCGTTCAGGAACATTTGTACTCTGTATTCAATTACGTATTCCAGGAGATCCGAGCACAATTTAAATGCTTTTACACTTATCTTAATTTCCTTCAAAGCTTAGGCAATTCCAGAATCAGTACTATACTCATTTTGAAAGACATAGTCACCATTTCACAAGACTAAATTACCTTTGGGCTAAACTGTGACCACATCCGGTTTTTTTAATTCTATGTGCGACCTCATACATGATCAATCACTCTGTAGTTACTGAGTAATTTAAACATATTTCATCAATGTGAAATCAATAATAACCATACAAATCAACTCAATTACTCAAGCAGCATTTGTAACAGTGAATAAATGTCCACAAAACTTATTCAAACATTTTCTATTATGAATTTAATTCAAAAGTAAAACAAGCATGTTACTGCGATACAATACCCAAAGCCAAAATATTTTTTTTTATAAGTCAAATCTCTTAAGATAACTCATTTCCGCACAAAAAGCTTAAATGAAGTCTTGTTATTCACTGAACGTGTTTCCAAAGGTTGCAAATTGTTAGATGGTGAAGGAAAGTGGAAGTGAGCCGCCTATGCTCCATACACACTCTCGTCACTGTATGCTATGTAGAGGAAGAAATCTTCTTCATGATGTTCCTGAAATGTAAAATTACAAAATCATGTAAAAATGAATTGTTTCTATGGAGAAAAGGGTTAAAATGAGTTAATGAGTTATATGACATGAACATACTGCATGCAATTCATACAGTATGATACTGTATTCAAGAAGTCAAAAATTAAATTGATTAATACATGAGAAATTGATGGATCCTTAAAGAAGGGTAAAGTAACTACTGGATACAGTCCAGGAAAAACTGCCTAGGTGAATCAGCAGTCATATATATACATAAACTCAAAAATTGTTTAAAAATCTATGGTAACCCGGAATAAACGAACAAACATTAAAATGCTAATTTATACATATTTGTTCATACTGTTGGGTCTGTTTGTATAACTTTGGTGATCTTTAGAAGGTATAGCCCGGTCAGCAACTGATAACCAAACCATAAAACTTGAAAAGCAAATTTTAACTAGACCGGTTGCCATTCGGTATATATTTGCCTTATGGGTCCTTCATTCTAATACATCAGTGGTTAGTCAATTCCCAGACTAGCATATATGTTTCCGTTGAAGAATACTTTGTGAACGAGAATGGGGTTCTTTTGCAGCAGACAGTGTAGGGGCTCTGACTCTGAAGGGTTATTTTGATACTATTGACTAAATTTTACCACTTTTTAGCCAAAATATCCATAATTTTTAAGAGAAATGACCGTTCAACCCAAAATCTTGAGGGTCAAAATGTGGCTTTTTTGGAAATATCAAGGGTCAAAACCTGTATTCCGAAGTCAAATGGAACCCGGGAAAACCTTTTTATCATCTCAGACTTTGTGACAGAATATTACCTGGTATAGAGATCCCATTGTTGCACTGGTTGGAGGAATCACATTATTTACAAAAAAGAAGAGAGCATCCTCTGGTCTTAAATGAATTCGTTTTCGGATGAGGAAATAAAATTGGCCCACGGTCAGATCTGATGGTACAAGGTACTTCTTTTTATCAAGGTCACCTACTCGTGCCTTTGGTGCCTTTTCCACTATCACCTGAAACGAAAAGAGATTTTACTAATTTTTAGTACTGGTGTATTTAACAAGTGATCCCGAACTGACACATACTTTATGGCTTCCGGAATACGCAAATCACAACAGGGGTAACAAGGTCATACTGTTTTCACTGTCATTAAAGCAAGCCAGGGCTCTCGCTACACTTTTCCGACTGGGGCCAGGGGCCCTCAGGTAGGGGAATTTCGCGTCGTTTTGAAGAAAAAGGGGAATTTTGTCTTTTATAAAAATCAATACTATTTTTTTTTTGGAGGGGATTTTTTTCAGAAAATTGGGGGAAAACGTATATTCGGTCCCAAAAATGATCAAATGATCAAGCAAGCTGTAATCATGTTCAGGGGAGTCGGACATTTTACACTGATTTACCATAACAGGGGTATTGTGGGTCCAGTGAGTGACCCCATGATCGAAATAGATGATTGGCGATTACTCAATTGCTACCCACTAGTTAGCTCAGTTGGTTGATAGGGCAGACTTTAAATCAATCAAGAGACAGAGGTGTGATACCCTAGCTCATTCTGAATACGGAATAGACTCCTTGGTTTTTAACCGTAACATGCCCATTGTACAGCACCGATCGCGAGACCACCTCAGGGTTTCCAACCAGTTAATCTCTACAGCTTTACAGAAATGACCAAGACCAAGTGCCCTGGCCGAGATTCGAACATGGAACCTCTCGATCAGTAGTCAAGCACGTTACCACTCGACGACCCTCAATTAGCTTAGAGTTAGACCATATATAACCATTACTAGTGTTTAGCCTAGGGGTTGCGGGTAATCAAAACCATTTAAATGCATTACGGCCATATTCTGTGGCTGGACGGTGGACCGTCAGAATTTAAAAGCAGACACTTGGAGGCAGCTGTCTAGTCTTGCGGGTTCGAGCCCCACATTATGATTTGGCGCACATTTAGAGCTCAATTTATTTAAGATCCAGACATGAGGGCCAAACGACGATCAAATTCAATCTGTAAATGTGCAGATTGATAAACCATAAGAAAGGAAATTTTATCCGAAACGATCTTATATCGCTGAAATTAGAACGAGGTCAACCGTCATCCGATCAAATCTGATACTCTATTGACTAAAACAAGCTAGATCGATAGGCAGACGGTTTGAATCAAAATAACAGTATAAACAGTCGTGAATATCCAAGAAAAGAGATGTTTTGTGCGACCCAAATGGCTGCGTAGAAAAAAATTGGAAAAATGACAAGGAAATAAATTATCACCAACTTACGGGCACTCTGTCGGGATACTTCTTTCGGATCTTCTCTCCCTCCGCCCTTCTCTTCTCGAAGGCATGTTCTTCTTTGTATTCCCACTTCATTTTCAGGGATTTGGAGACGATAAGTCAATAAATTTCTTTCTTGTTGTGACAGAAAATTTCGACGTATTTTTTGTTTACAGCTTAGCCTTATTATGCAGCACTATTTACAAATATCTACGATCCAATAAATAGTTCGGCGGCGGACCGGATATATTTTTCTTCTGTTTCACAAAAAAAAGAAACAAAATAATTTTCTCTGTTAATATTGATCTAATGGGAGTTGTTTGTTATTTAACACTGCACCATTTCAATTATTTACCGTAGTTTTTATTGCGTAGTAATTCTGTCATGAGACCGTGCGTTTGTCAATGTCTAAAAATAGATCATAACAAATTAGCACGTGACCATGTCTGTTCCCGTAGCACGGTACTGACTGGTTTTTAAACCAACCCAAAATTGTTACGTATGTTTGCATTTTGTTGCGTAATACCATAACGTTTATAATTAATACACTTCGAACCGATTATCCGTATTGAAGTAATTATATCCTGGTTTACTTATGAATACTGACCTCAACAAATTAGCATTTATGTTGAACCTGGGTATTAAAATTTAAAAAGTTTATTCTAATACGTGCACATATAGGGCCTATAAGTACTGTCCTGACATATAGCCCGGCCTGGCCTTACTAATTCACTGCCAGTCTGGGAATAGGCCTACATGCAATTGTTATTAATTTACACTTTTCATATGTTTTGACACAACCACAAGACCTTCATTGATTTGAATGATACACCCACATGTAGGCTATACGTAGCTTTATGCTTTTTATTATGTTTAATACGAGTGTTACTATTTGAAAGTTAGGTGTAATCATTGTGTTGTAGGCCTAGCTGCATGTACAACAACCTAATTAGTTGATTGGAATTGTAACTAACTACACGTATATCTATTGACACATATCATGCTGGTAGTCACAAAATACGTGACAAGTTAACCTGTGTATAGATTTTTAGTATTCATCCATCCATTCAGCAGGACATATAGCTACGTACTAGTACAGTTGAAGGCATGATTAATTCAACTGAGTAAATGTGATTAAAGAAGGTCAGGTAGACATCAATGTTATAAAGGATGTCAATGTTATCCCGATTTAACCCCTTAAAGGCAAAAATAATGTTTTACTTGTAAATTGTTATTTTTCAGTGACACTCAATATAATCAAGTTCATGTGTCCCTGGTCTTATTAAAAAAAGCAACAGCTCGATTGTAATAATCCCAAGAAAAATAGTGAGAGACAAATCATTTATGATTTTGCCGATGTTTTTTCTTGTTGGTGCGATGTACTTACGTTCTTTAGGCTTTTTATGACGTAAGTATTTTAAAAATGTTTGAATGACAGGTACTGGATGGACAGCTGTTGATTGAAGTACGTAATGTTAGTGTGCTCTTTTGTAATATAATCATGACCATGACGTGGAAACTGACATCACCGATCCAGGTGTGGCAAATTGTGCACCTTTCTTTTGAGTACATCAGTGTTACCATCACGCACATAACTGTTGCAGACTTAACCCTTGAGTGCCAACCTCACTGCCATGCGGGTTATATGCCCATAAGCCATAGCACACGGTATTTAACGACCGATCGATGAACGTCCGAATTCCAACCGAGTGATGATTATCCAGCCGAGGTAAACATTGACGACTGGTGAGTTACAAGACTAGTGTTGTCAGATTTCTGACCAGAAAATCTTGAATACGAGATTTCTTTTAGATCTAACCGTCTCACCAGTTACCAATGTTTGCCTCTGCCGGTTGATTATCACTCGGCTGGACGTTCATCGGGTTATACCGTAGAATAAAACTTAATTATGCGTTAAAAGATAACAGAAAGTCGGGCAGGGAAAGCAGCACTCAACTTAACCAGCTGAGGACAAAAAACATCACATTCCATAATTACTCGACACAATGTCCAGCACATAACTGTCGCAATCTGACCATCGGACGGCATATAATACTTAAGTCTACTCAGACCGGAGACCGGGCTGACATCGACCGGTCATCGGGCGTCAGCTGGAATAACTCTCTTTTGACATAATTATGCATTGCAACTCATCTCCGGCGTACGCACGATGCCTCTAGACACCGAATACACATCGGATACATGGACATAGTCCGGCGTCTGGATGATTTGAGTCCTTAGTATATTAAACTTGTAACTATTGTAACAACCCAAAGGATAACTACTCGTATCAAGGTAGACAACTCAAATACACTTGCTAGTATTTTATTTAACATTGTTGGTCGCTTAATATAAACGTTCTAGGTAACAAGTACTTCTTTCTGAGACACAAAAGTTTTATACATAACGAAATAAAAATATATTGCATGGGTGAAAGTAACACGATACGACCGCACATTTTCAAAAAAAAATTTTTATCAGACTCTAAATCGTAACTTTCCATCTATTTCAAACGGGACCCACGGACATACCCTTTCAGATTCATGACGGAAAGATCCGAGTAGTTACGATTACGAGCAGAAGGTTTACATGACAAAGAACACACCGGGTCTCAGTCCGGAATTAGGTCGTGGATGTATTGTATCCAAATACTCTAAGGAATATTTCCTTTCTACTATCTTGTCATTGCCATCGCAATATTTTACGAGTACAGTTCCCAAACGATAATTTTTTTAAAAGTTTTCATTTAGCATGAAAAGAAAAAAAGAAAAACCCTATAAAATAACAGGTTGAATGTATCAGAATTTGGTGTTTCAAGAAATGTAATAAGTCAAATACGAGAGACATATCCATAAAGCTCGTAAACAAGAATCATTGTGAAAATATTCGTTAATAACATACCCGGTAACCCTAAACATGACATCTCCGAAAACTTATACCTATTCATGATTTATTTTACAAACGGCATACAGTGCAAAAATATCAACAAATTTCACTTCTACATCACATTGAAATTGTACATTCTAGCAGCTGGCATTAAATCAAGATTCGTTAATTTGCTGATACGTTGCTTTCATTGTTCTCGACTGGGTCGTATGTATTTGAGAATTTAGACAAAGCCAACATGTTAGTGACGTGTGTATATGGTTCCGAGCTCCAGAATGGCCAGTAATCCGGGTAGTTGTTGTACCCATGGAAATCTATGGGAACCGGGAATTGTTTTGAAGCTTCTTTAATCATTTCTTGGTATTCTTCTTCGCTTACCACGCCCTCCATACCAGCCATGTATAAGTTGGTGTCGTTATTGACTTTGCGTCTATTCATCGGGTAAGGTGTGTAGGTCTAAAATAGAGCCAGAGCGCATGCGTCGGAATATGTGATTGTGCAGAGGATAGTTATGTGAGTTCAATGTTTAGCAATTGAGATAAAAATGTATATGAATATGTTTCTAATACCGGTACCTGTACGTTTACAAATCTATATTACAGCAATGCGAAATACTAGTACAGTGTATATATATATGACTATATTATCTTAAATTCTTAATGATGTACATGAATTGAGACAGACAATACATTATATTACTGCTGGTAGGGGTAAGTGACTACAAAAGTTTGTGCATTCTGTGCAAGAAAGCAAAGTTTCAAAACAATCATGTATTTGACACTATCTGTTACTAAGTACTATCGGTCAATGTGTAACGTTTACCTCAAAGCCATATGGTAGAGCAATTGTTTCTTAACTTTACAAATATTTATCAAAATTACGGCCGATAAGAGTGCAATAACTGCAATACTGCACTGTAAAACGTGTGATAACTGTAATACTGCACTGGGTGTGGCATATCAACCACAACCTCCAATAAACTATAGTACAAAATACACACAGAAAAAACACTCGGGTATCGATTTAATCTCGGGCTATGCCCTCTACTGAATACGATAACCTCTCGTTTCGTATTTTTTATGCCAAGCATTATTATCCTTTATTTGTCAGTCAGCTTTCTGCTGAAATATGACAGGCATATGAGTGCCTCCACCCGTATTGGAACCCGGGCGCCAGATTAGACGACAAGCGTGCTAACCTTTGTTCTGTATAATTTATATAACTTATTTCACATGTTACAGTACATGTACTTGCATTCTTTTCGGGTATTGTACTAGTGACTTTAGACAAGAATGGCTTGCCATACTTACGGTTGTTCCGTTGACTGATCAAGATAATAGTATGGACAAAAATGGCTTGATCTACTTACGGTTGTTCTTTTGACAGACCAAAAACAGACTTTGGACAAGAATAGCTTGCCATACTCACGATTGTTCCTTTGACTGACCAAGAGAATACTTTGGACAAGAATAGCTTGCCATACTTACGGTTGTTCTTTGACTGATCAAGAGAATACTTTTGACAATAATGGCGGTTTTCCTTTGACAGACCCAAAATGACTTTTGACAAGAATAGCTTGCCATGCTTGCGGTTTTTCCTTTGACATACCCAAAAAGACTTTGGACAGCAATGGCTTGCCATACTTACGGTTGTTCCTTTGACTGATCCAGAGAAGACTTTGGACGAGAATGGCTTGCCAGACTTACGGTTGTTCATTTAACTGATCAAGATAATAATTCGGACAATAATGGCTTGTCATACTTACGGTTTTTCCTTTGACTGATCCAGAGAAGAAAGCATTCCATGATTGATATTTCAAACCAAAGACATTCTCTTGTAAAAACTGGGCTGCTTTAGCAACAGTGTCTTTTACGGCACGTGGTGCGTCTGAAATAAAATGAGGTTTCATACAATTAGACGCATGAGGGCAATCGTGAAAGCTCGGTCAATTCCGTTTGCCTGCGATACATTGCAATGCGCAAAGGCCGAGGTGATCAGAATGGCACAAGGGGTGTTTAATATGTTATTTTACTGCGCTCATAAAGCATAAAAATAAAAAAGATTTATTTCTTTCAAAGTTCTCTACTCCTACATGTGCACTTTTGTTAATTGTTTGCACAAATATTTGAATGCCTCTCTGTATTTTCGGCACACCGAGTTAATCGAACCCCAATGACCGCAACACTTGTCTTGTCAGGTTGTGGTGCACAACTAATCTAATACATTATTTAACTTGGAAAAGAGAAAACATATCACAGGGGCTAACTCACTCGAATTGAGTTGATAAGGCAGAACTTGAACTTAGTGTGGCTAAATATTTTCCTAGCGCGGCAACCTTAAAAGTCTACCACATCTAATATGGAGGTGCCTTATTTATCACAAATTCCATAAATCTTTAAACAAAAAAATGCTACAGTTTGAGCATAACCTGTTTCCCAGAAAAGTTTCTTTGAATCATCATCGAACTGTGTCCATGTACTAAGTAGTGCATTCATTGCCATCCCCGTGGTGAACAATCGGTCCTGTCCGCGCACCTGAAGAAATATTTTAGAATAGTTTTAAAAACCGCTGATGTTTGCTTTATACTGGCAAGTGTTTAAACACCATTGACCATATTTTTAATATGTACTCTAAAAAGTCGTATTAATATGTATAGGATAGAACATGAGTAGCAGTTGTATATGTGCTCATTGACTATAAACTCTAATGTATAAAAAATAAACCATATAAAAGTTGCCTTCTAAGATTGTCCGCCAAGGAAGGTAAAGGTTGTATAATATATATACAAGAGGGGATTCAAAAATAGTCTTGCTCTGACTATAAAACCGTACACTTACATAACGGTGGGGCATGTAATATTGACACGTATTCCATATGTAGGAACTAAGCATTCTACTAAAGTCATTAAAATTGTAGCACATAAGCTTGCCATGCGCATAAATAAAATAAATGTGTGCACTTTCTATCATATTCGAACATTGGTTTTATTGCCCTGTCACACTATAACGTTTTACACCAAAATAACTATACCGACGTAAAGTTTTAACGTGTGACCGGCATGAAGACTGATCAACTGTTATCACACGGACGCGTTTTTCAATAATAATAAATTAATAATAAAGACTTTATTTTACGAGGAAACGCCATTGACAATATAAAATTTTGGTGTATTCTTTCTGAAGCATGTATTGGACTTACTATCGTGTTGTTTTGAGAGTCCAAGTCACCATCGCCCAAAAAATCGTCGAAGTAAACACTACCATCTGTATCGGTATGGGATTGGTTCAGCACTGCCTGGGTCATGTGATTATGTAGAACGATGTCTAGCATGTCCTTAACCTTTTTTAATGCCTGCAAAATATGGTCAATGGTTGTATTGCGATCAGAGAATACAAATTAATCATAAACCCATGTACAATAGTAAAACTTTTGTGTACTAGTATTTTAACAATGGAAGCTGTTTTTGTGTGAAGTTCGCCAGATATCTTATTGGTATACATGTACGAACATCATTTGAAAACGTCTTTAAGACAGTGTTGTCATTCGAAGATACGTTCTTAAACACTATACATGTATATACAATCACGCACGTTAATTAAATGTATAAGACACTGTATAGTACTGTATCGTATGTAAAAGGGTTAAACCTTCGTGATACAATCAAGGACTGTTTATAACATGTGTATGAAACATATCGACAAAGATCACCGTTTCAATCTTACTTCATACAATGCAATTATATTTTCTATGATATTTAACCTGTTCATGTCAAAAATAAAAAAGAATGTTTGTTTCCCCTTTCCTACCTACCCGAGCAAGAGTCGAAACAAAACTACTGACCATAAAACAGATAAAATAGATATTTTTTCAAAATAAAAACATACCTACCTACCTACCTAACCCTAATTGGCCAGGGTCGGGAGGGGGTTACAAGCAATATTTTCTTTGGGGCCACAGCTATATCATGTTTTGCTGTTCCCATGGTGGTCTTTGCATGCGGGTTTGACTATATTAAGATGTGCTGCTGAAGACAGTGGGTTACGTGACCAACAAGACATATTCTATTTTACTAAGTAATTAAGAAATAGAAATTGAATAAGGTTATTACAGGGTGTGGTAACGGTCCTTTAGCTTCTTTTCTCTTGATTTCCCCGAAAGTTCGAGCCACAAACCAGTAGAACTCTATGGCTGACGGATAGTAAAGCAATGCTAGGTCGTGCCGAGAACTAAAGTTGGTCTCAATCATGTTCGCGATCAGACTGGACGTGTTCAGGTAGATTTTCTGGAATTTAAAACCATGAAACATATTTTCGATTATAAATGCGCACATTGGTACTGTTTTATTAAAGAACTTGAAGACATCGTCAAGCTTCAAATGTAAATTCTGCTTAATAATATTTTTTATTGTTTTACTACTTTACAGTTTGACCAATGTGTAAGAGTAGAAATCAAAGCACTGACGACATTATGTAAAGTAATATCAAAACTAGAAGGTGTTTTGACACAAAAACAAACGTCTCCCACAAAGGGCAGTGACTCTAGTAATATTCATCCGACCTAAATTTCTGACAATATAGTTACTCAACTAGGCTTGGTGCCAATTTGGATTCGACAGACTTTTAAAAAACTAAAGAAACGTTCATTTAAATTCAAAATTATTATGTCTTAAAACCGTTTTTGAAAGCCAGGCTCAAACCGTCGAATTCTCACTTCCACGACAACTCGTCGACTTTAGGTCGAATAAGCAATGTTGTCGAATTCGACGAATTGTAGTGCACCGCAAATGCTTGTCAGTGTGACACCAAAAACAAGAAAGCACTGTACCCACCAGGATGTCTGGATCGTCTAAGACTTTTGGATCAACGATACCATTAAGTATACCAGAAGTTGTACCAAATACACCATTAGCAGCCACTGTTACATCAATATTGTTAGTATTTAACGGCATATCTACTCCTCGCCTACTCCACGTCAATGTCTCGTTGGCATTTTGTATCTACAAAAGAAACCAGCAAACTTCACTTTCACATACACTCACACAGCGTACATCACATCAGTCAAACCAACTCGACGTTTACAGTATTACACTGCACTAGCCGGACCGTCAGAAATTATAAAGCAGCCACTTGGAGACAGCAAACCTGTCTAACATCATATCAGAAGTGGGATGCGGTAGTGTAAAACATATGGGAATGTAAGGACTTTTTGGATGGATATAAAACGTTTGTGAAAAAAATAAGTTAAACTTTAAATAAAATGCTAATACGAGTACATGTGTTGTGATTATCGTGTAATTTATTTTATTATGATTTGTTGTCACTTTTTAATTTCTGTAAGGCGACATTTGATATTTACACAAACGCATGTACTTTTTTCTTGTTTCATTCTGTTCTAACTTAGACGTCACGTTAACCGAAAAGTAATTTGAACGATAGTAACAGACATGTACGTACCCATGTAGGAACTAAGGCGATGTCTTGATTATTTGCGACAGCATCTTCCATGAAATATCTCAAATAAAAGTATGTTCTACAATCTATAGCGTTAACTGCTGATTCTTTCGATAGTGGTCGGTATGCATACTTTTTCAGGGCGTCATAGACAGATGTTATGTTGGTATTTTGAGACTTCCACTGCGCATGCGCTTCTGGAAAATCGTCTTTTAGTTCCGCTAGAAGTGATCCTAAACCAATATTGACAAAAGTATCGTCAAAATCTGGTGGAATCATAAATGCACGAAGATACCCGTGCCTGAAAAGCAAAAGTGAAAATGTCATGTTTCTGGCGTTTGCTGTAGTTTCTATTTGGAAAAATGATAAAAAATGGTGTCATGTTTGACTACAAATAAAAATAAAAGTAAGCTGGTGACCTATCATTTTATAGTCAATGAGAACATATAATTTTATTTCACTTTTCAATGTAACACCACAACATTCTCTTGTTATACACAAAATTTCATCAAAATCTATTAAGTGGATTTATTTTTTGGAAACCGTAGCGAACCCCTTTAAATAGTGACGCTCTGCACGTTTAAAGAAGGGTTCAGAGTACGACCTGAGAAAGATAACTCTTTATTGCGCATGTAAATGGTAATTGGGAGTTTTAGGAATTTATTGTTAGGCCGTCTGTCTATACGGACAGGCTGAGAAATTGGTATTATAGCTATTGTCGTTGGGAATATGCCCCAGGACAACTAGAAATATAGATGAAGACCATGTAGATGAAGTTGCTTCTTGTTACGACGTAAAGCGACGACTTACAGCGTATAAAGGTACGTGTTACCAACTTCTTGTCCAAGCAAATACCTTAGACAAAGGTATCGTGGTATCGAGATGCAAAACGTTTACAGAGAAAACATTCTTGTGAGAAAACTTAAACACAGATAGGGATACAAGCATTTGCAATAAAATATATGTCAATGTTGTGTCGGTATAAGCTACAAGTATTGATCTATTATATACAATATACATCAAAACATTACTTACTCGCTTTTTAACAGCCGTACTGCGATTTCAGCAATGTCATGTAGCCCTAATTTATCCAGTATTTCTTCAAACACGGTAGAATTTGTACTAGCTGCTAAATCGAAAAATTTGTGTAGGTTATAGGGATAACTTGTCCAGGCTTTGTATGTTGAATTGTATTTCTGTGGCCAGAATGTCATTAACGAGTTCGCATAAGGCACATTTTTATCGTGGTACTCCTCGATTGCTAACACGGCCGCTTTAATGGTATCATCGGAAGGCTTAGGTCCATTTCCATAACGGAATGACTCCAGCAAGCAAGATGTTATCCAAGCCGTGGCAAACATGTTGTCGTCATAAATGCTGAACGCTTCTCTCATAAGGAACAGGTCCTCATGACCATGGAAGTAAAACCTCACATCACTTTCCCACATGCCACGTCTCTTCTGCCAGAATGTCGGCGGAATGAAAGGTGTATCCTGTGCTACCTGTGCCGATTCCACTCTCCTGAATAGTGATTCCACAATAGAGTGAATATCGCCCACATTTCCTTGGTCCTCTTTGCTGGCACCTTTAGCAACAGCAGCAAAAGCCAAAGGGAACAAACATAGGCTCACCAAAAACACACCACTATATTTTACGTCCATGATGTACGCTACTCGTTATTTCACCATATAGGACATGCGTACTGAATAAATGTGCGATGTAAAAGTCAAGTGATGATAATTAGTACATGAGATTGACAACAGTGATATGATATCATCGGCACAGATGGTTTGACTGATCAATACCCATGTGATCAGTATAAGGTCGTGTTACCATGCATGTTTATTACAATACATGTGTGTTGTACATGTAGTACTAGTATGTTTATCAGCTTGTACATACAGTTTGCAAGGTCTAACCACTTTTCTTCTTGACCAACTTTTAGGGGTTTTGTGGTACGGTAACCATTTGAATGTGGAATAAACAACTTTGGATGTAGATTTTTTGAGCTATTGAGTAAACATGTAGATAGTAGGCTTCAATGGTATGTGCTGTAAGTTAACATGGTCTGAAACAAAGAAGGCTGCCATAAATTGTGACATTAGGTTAGCTCTACACGAGTTAAACCCTTTAGCAATACCACGTGACTTTGACATCACTAAAGGCTACAAATACAAGACGAAAATTGTCAACATTGGAAGTCACGTGGTTTTGCTACACTTTTTTAATGTTTTTAACTGAGAACAAAGAAATAATTACATTCGCCTGTGTAAATATTGTTTAAGTATACACTCTTTATTTGTAACCAAAACAAATTGCCTTTGACCCAACAGTATTTTAAACATTTATCTCATATGCAAGCGGTCAATTTTCAAAAGGTATTAACTAATGTACCTATTTTTTGCAAATCACGTAATTGGTTGAGGGGATTATCTAGTACATGTATGCTATCCGTGCTGATGCGCTTTAGGAATTCTTGATGATAGCGACTGGACACATGTAGTGTTTCATGTACTGGAAATCGGACAGGAGCAAACACTGTCGTCATCAGCACAGTAACACAACGTTGGTTCAGCATATTGTCGCCTGTCTTCGCATAGGACTTATACCTCAAATATCAATGTTTTAAGAAAAAGACAAAACATTTTATTTGTTGTTTATGTTTTTTACCCAAAATTTGGTATATAGTTTCTAAAATTAACTTTAAAGTAACTTTAAACTGCATTTACTCAATTTCATGTCAATGTCATTAAGGGCCCTTTTCTCAGATCGCGGCTCATATATATATATATCGAGGAACATTATAACATGGATCTCTTGCTCCAAAAAGCAAACAACCAAACATAATTTTGATAATTAAGTCTAGTATTTTCTTCTTGGATATGTCATATTGAACACCCCTCGTAATGATATTTCGTTGTACGTGTTTTAAGTTTTAGACCATAAAGAATTAAACACACTAGTCAAAACAATTAAACATATCAGTTTCTTTAATTTTATAATTATTATCCATTTTGTGCATTTTCTGTTGAAAATAGATACATATGTAATAGTATCGTTAAAAATTATCACATATTTTTATTATTTTTATTTCATCATTCATAACGAGAAATGATAAGCACAAACAATAAAACCGGACAAAAGTGTCACGTTTTGGTTTATAACGAATACATGTAGTTCAACATAATTATTCAATAATTTTAGGTGACAGTCAAGGTCGTATAAAACTAATATATCCCGTCAGATTTATTTTCAGTCACATGGTCACTATTCTTCTCGCCTGGGTCGTATGTATTTGAATATTTTGACAAGGCCAACATGTTTGTGACGTGTGTATATGGTTCCGAGCTCCAAAATGGCCAGTAATCCGGGTAGTTGTTATAGCCAAGGAAATCTATGGGAACCGGGTATTGTTTTGAAGCTTCTTTAATCATTGCTTGGTATTCTTCTTCACTGACAACGCCCTCCATCGCTTCCATGTATGAGTAGGTGTCATTATTGACATGGCGTCTGTTCTTTGGGTAAGGTGTGTAGGTCTAAAATAAAGCCAGAGCGCATGCGTGGGAATATGTGATTGTGCAGAGGATAGTTATGTCAGTGCAATGTTAAGCAATTGAGCTAAAACCACATGCATATGAATATGTCTCTAATACCTGTACGTGTACGTGCGTACAAATCTATATTACAGCAATGCGAAATACGTGTACAGTGTTCTTGACTATATTATCTTAAATTCTTAATTGTGTGCATGAATTGAGACAAAGAACACATAATGCTGGTAGGGGTATGTGACTACAATAGTTTATGCATTCTGTGCAAGCAAGCAATATTTGAAAACAATCATGTATTTGACACTATCTTTAACTAAGTACTATCGATCAAAATGCAACGTTTACCTCAAAGCCATATGGTAGCGCATTTGTTTTTTAACTTTACATATATTTATCATAGGTAATAGTGCAATCACTGCAATACTGCACTGTAAAACGTGTGATAACTGTTGCCCTTCACTGGATGTGGCATATCAACCACGACCTCCAATAAACTTTCGTACAAATTACACACAGAACAAACACTCGGATATCGATTTAATCTCGTGCTACGTCCTCTAATAAATACGATAACCTCTCGTTCCGTATTTTTATGCCGAACATAGCCTTTATTTACCAGTCAGCTTTCTGCTGAAATATGACAGGCACATGAGTGCCTCCACCCGTATTTGAACTCGGGTCGCCAGATTAGACGGCAAGCGCGCTAACCCTTGTTCTGTATCTATAACTTATTTCACATAGTACTTGTACATGTATTCTATTCAAGTTTTGTACTAGTATTTTGGACAATAATGGCTTACCAAACTAACAATTGTTCCTTTGACAGGCCCGAAGAAGACTTTGTACAAGAATGGCTTGCCATACTTACGGTTGTTCCTATAACTGTTCAAGAGAAGAATTTGGACAAGAATGGCATGTCATTTTTACCGTTGTTTCTTTGACTGATCAAGAAAATACTTTCGACAAGAATGGCTTGCCATACCCACGGTTGTTCCTTTGACTGATCCAGAGAATACTTTGGACAAGAATGGTTTGCCATACCAATAATGGCTTGCCAAACTTACGGTTGTTCCTTAGACGGATCAAGAGACGACTTTGGAAAAGAATAACTTGCCATACTTACGGTTGTTCTTTGGACGAATCAAGAGAATACTTTGGACAAGAATGGCTTGCAATTTTTACGGTTGTTCTTTGACTGATCAAGAGAATACTTTTGACAATAATGGCTTACCAAACTTACAATTGTTCCTTCGGCAGGCCCGAAGAAAACTTTGTACAAGAATGGTTTGTCATACTTACTGCTGTTCCATTGACTGATCAAGAGAATGCTTTGGACATGAATGCCATATTTACGATGCTTCCTTTGACTGATCCAGAGAATACTTTGGACAAGAATGGCTTGCCATACTTACGGTTGTTCCTCTGACTGATCCAGAGAATACTGTGGACAAGAATGACTTGCCATACATACGGTCCTTCCCTTGACTGATCCAGAGAATACTTTGGACAAGAATGACTTGCCATATTTACGGGTTTTCCTTTGACTGATCCAGAGAATACTTTGGACAATAATGGCTTGCCATATTTACGGTTCTTCCTTTGACTGATCAAGAGAAGATATTGGTAAAGAATTACTTGCCATCCTTACGGTTGTTCTTTTGACGAATCAAGAGAATACTTTGGACAAGAATGGCTTGCCATACTTACGGTTATTCCTTTGACTGAGCCTGAGAAGCCTTTGGACAAGAATGGCTTGTCATACTTACGGTTATTCCTTTGACTGATCAAGAGAATACTTTGGACAAGAATGGCTTGTCATACTTACGGTTGTTTCTTTGACTGATCAAGAGAATACTTTGGACAAGAATGGCTTGCCATACGTACGGTTGTTCATTTGACTGATCCAGAAAAGACTTTGGACAATAATAACTTGCCATACTTGCGGTTGTTCATTTGACTGCTCCTGATAATACTTTGGACAAGAATGGCTTGCCATACTTAAGGTTGTTTCTTTGACTGATCAAGAGAATACTTTGGCTAATAATGGCTTGCCATACTTACGGTTGTTCCTTTGACTGATCCAGAAAAGACTTTGCAGAAGAAAGGCTTGCCATACTTGTGGTTGTTCCTTTGACAGACCCAAAACAGACTTTGGACAAGAATGGCTTACCATACTTCCGGTTGTTCATTTGACTGATTCAGATAATACTTTGGACAAGAATGGCTTGCCATACTCACGGTTTTTCCTTTGACTGATTCAGATAATACTTAGGACAAGAATGGCTTGCCATACTTACGGTTGTTCCTTTGACTGATCCAGAGAAGAAAGCATTCCATGATTGATATTTCAAACCAAACACATTCTCTTGTAAAAACTGGGCTGCCTTAGCAACAGTGTCTTTTACGGCACGTGGTGTGTCTGAAATAAAATGAGGTTTCATACATTTAGAAGCACAAGGGCAATCGTGAAAGCGCGGTCAATTCCGTTTGTCTCTGGTAAATTGCAATGCGTAAAAGCCGAGATGATCAGAATGGCACGAGAGGTGTTAAATATGCTGTTTTACTGAGACCATAAAGCATAGAAATAAAACAAAAATTTGTTTCTTTTAAAGAACTCTACTCGTACATTTGCAGACTTTTGTTTATTGTTTGCACAGATATTTGAATGCCTCTATGCAGTGTATTTTCGACACATCCTTGAATTTCTCGAACCCTGACGGCCAAAACGCTTGTCTTGTCTAGTTTTAGTGCACAACTAATCTAATACATTATTTAACTTGGAGAAGAGAAAACATAACACAGGGGCTAATTCACTCAAATTGAGTTGATAAGGCAGAACTTGAACTTGATGTGGCTAAATATTTTCCTAGCGCGGAAACCATAAAAGTCTACAACATCAAATATGGAGGTGCCTTATTGATCCCAAATTCCATGAAACCAAAAATACTACTGTTTGAGCATAACCTGTTTCCCAGAAAAGTTTCCTTGAATCATCATCGAACTGTGTCCATGTACTAAGTAGTGCATTCATTGCCATACCAGTGGTGAACAATCGGTCCTGTCCGCGCACCTGAAGAAATATTTTAGAATAGTTTTAAAACCCGCTGATGTTTGCCTTATACTGGCAAGTGTATAAACACCATTGACCATATTTTTAAATATGTACTGTAAACAGTTGTATTAATATGTACTCATTGACTATAAAGTCTCATGTATTAAAATAAACCATACAAAAGTTGCCTTCAAAGATTGTCCTCCAAGGAAGGTAAATTTTGTATATACGATAGGTGATTCAGAAATAGTTTTGCTCTGATTATAAAACCGTTCACTTACAGTTACATAGCAGTGGGCACATGTAATATTGACACTAACGTCATTTAAATTGTAGCACATAAGCTTGTCATGCGCATAAATAAAATAAATGTGTGCACTTTCTATCATATTATTGGAACATTCGTTTTATTACCCTGTCACACTACAACGTTTTTAACCAAAATAATTATGCCGACATAAAGAGTTAACGTGGGACAGGGGCGTTATGCATGATGACTGATCAACTGTTATCACCCGGGCGCGTTTTTCAATATTAATAATAAATACTTTATTTTACAAAAAAACACATTTGACAATATAAAATGTTGGTGTAATCTTTCTGAAAAATGTATTGGACTTACTATCGTGTTGTTTTGGGAGTCCAAGTCGCCATCACCCACAAAATCGTCGAAGTAAACACTACCATCTGTGTCGGTATGGGATTGGTTCAGCACTGCCTGGGTCATGTGATTATGTAGAACGGTGTCTAGCATGTCCTTAACTGTTTCTAATGCCTGCAAAATATGAAGAATGATTGTATTGCGATCAGAGAAAAAAAATAACCATATACCTGTGCACACCAGTAAAACCTTTGTGTATTTTAACAAGGGAAACTGTTTGTGTGTGAAGTTCGCCAGATATCTTATTGGTATACATGTAAAAATACCATTTGACAACGTCTTAAAAACAGTGTTGTCATTCGAAGATACGTTTAAAAGAGCGCAATTTAAAATTTAAGCAATGCTTAAACACTATATACAACATGGCATGTTTATAATATGTGTACGAAACATATCGACCAAGATCACCGAATCAATCTTACTTCGTACAATGTAATTGTATTTTCTATGATATTTAACCTGATCGTGTCAAAAATAAAAAAGTGTTTGTTTCCCCTTCACTACCTACCCGAGCAAGAGTACAAAAACAAAATTACTGACAATAAAAACAGATAAAATAGATACCAACAATACATATACTATTATACTTAGTACATGTCCTTAAATATAAATTGAATAAGGTTAATACAGGGTGGGGTAACGGTCCTTTAGCTTCTTTTCTCTTGATTTCCCCGAAAGTTCGAGCCACAAACCAGTAGAACTCTATGGCTGACGGATAGTATAGCAATGCAAGGTCGTGCCGAGAACTGAAGTTGGTCTCAATCATGTTCGCAATCAGACTGGTCGTGTTCAGGTAGATTTTCTGAAATTTAAAATAATAAAACATATTTTCGACTGTAGATGCGCACATGGGTTCTGTTTTATTTAAGAACTTGAATACATCGTAAACATTCGAGCTTAAATTCTTCTTAATTGTTTTACACTGTGACTACACAGTTTGATCAATGGATTTTTGACACACAAACAAACGACTCCCACAAAGGGCTGTAACTCTAGTAATATTCACCCTACCTAAAATTGCTGACAAAATGCACAACTAGGCTTGGGACCAACTATCCAATGGGAACAAACATCTCATAAGCAGTATGTCAATTTGGATTTGCGAGACTTTTAATAACTAAAGATAAAGACGTTCTTTTAAATCCAAAACCAATTATGCACTGTTCAATGGGGTGCATGGGGACTTAGACATAAAAACATTGACAAGTGCATTATATTTTAAAACCGTTTTTGAAAGACTGGCGGGAAACCGTCGAATGCTCACTCTCAAGACAATTCGTCGAAAGACACTTCGTTGAATACAACACATTGCCGAATACGATATTAATACGACAGTTGGTCTATTTTCATTTTCGACAAATTGTCGTGCACCGCCAAAACAAGAAAGCACTGTAGGCCTACCCACCAGTATGTCGGGGTCGTCTAAGACTTTTGGATCAACGATGCCATTAAGTATACCAGACGTTGTACCAAATACACCGTTAGCAGCCACTGTAACATCAATATTGTTCGTATTAAACGGCATATCTACTCCTCGCCGATCCCACGTCAATGTCTCGTTGGCATTTTGTATCTACAAAGGAAACCATGTTACTTCACATACATTTACGCACATACACCATACGCCATATTAGTTAAACCAACTCCACGCGTACAGTATCACACAGTACTAGCCGGACCGTCAGAAATTAAAAAGCAGCCACTTGGAGACAGCAAACCTGGATAATGTAAAAAACCATACGGGAATGTAAGGACTTGTTGGGTGAATATAAAACGTGTGTGATAAAAATAGGTTGAAATAAGAAAAATAATAAATGTGTTGTAATTATCGTTTATGATGATTTGTTGTGACTCTTTTAATTTCTACAATGCGACATTTGATGTTTACACCAATGCATACATTTTCTTGTTTCACTCTGTTCTAACTTAGACGTCACGTTAACCGAATTTTGTAATTTTGACATTGCTGGTAACACACGTGTATACGTACCCATGTAGGAACCAAGGCGATATCTTGGTTATTTGCGACAGCATCTTCCATGAAATATCTCAAATAAAAGTATGTTCTACAATCTATAGAGTTGACGGCTGATTCTTTCGATAATGGTCGGTATGCATACTTTTTCAGGGCGTCAAAGACGGATGTAATGTTGGTATTTTGAGACTTCCACTGCGCATGCGCTTCTGGAAAATCGTCTTTTAGTTCCGCTAGAAGTGATCCTAAACCGATATTGACAAAAGTGTCGTCAAAATCTGGTGGAATCATAAATGCATGAAGATACATGTGCCTGAAAGGTAAAAGTGAAAATGTCATGTTAAAGGCGTTTGCTGTAGTTTCTGTTTGGAAAAATGAAAAAAAGGTGTCATGTTTGACTACAAATAAAAATAAAAGTAAGCTGGTGACCAATCATGTTATATTTAATTAGTACATATCATTTTTTTTTACTTTTCAACGTAACACAACATTCTCTTGTTATACACAAAATTTCATCAAACTCTATTATGTGGATTTATTTTTTGGAAACCGTAGCGAACCCATTTAAATAGTGACGTTCTGCATATTTAAAGGTTGGTACCGAGTACGACCTGAATAAGATCACTTTTTATTGCGCTTGTAAATTGTAATTGGGAGTTTTGGGAATTTAGTAACAGGCCGTCTGTCTATACGGATAGGCTGAGAAATTGGTAGTATAGCTATTGTCGTTGGGAATATGCCCCAGGACAACTAGAAATATAGATGAAGACCATGTAGATGAGGTTGCTTCTTGTTACGACGTAAAGCGACGACTTACAGCGTTAACAGATACGAGTTATCAACTTCTTCTTCCGAGAAAATACCTCATTCAAAAGTGTCGTGGTATTTAAAAATGACATGTGAATTTGTTCTGACTATAGTATTTGGCAATTGCGAGCTGCAATATTAGTAATTTAGTACGTTTACCGTTAGAATTACACGAGAAAACATACTTGTTAGAAACTTTAAATATTGCTAGGGATATAGTGAGCCCAGGAAAATGACAAAGGCGGGAAAATTTGGTATACCGGGTATTCCACAAAGGTGGATTAATCAGATGTGCTCGACTTATCATTGATGTTTTGAGTACAATACTGACCTTACTTTAGTGATTTGTAAAACCAATTTTGCAACAGTTGACCAAACCGATTCATGTTTGTAAATACCACATTATCCTGGGCGCACTATACAAGCATTTACAATAAAAATATGACAATCTCGTGTCGGTAAAAGCTGCATGTATTGATCTATTATATACTATATACATCAAAACATTACTTACTCGCTTTTTAACAGCCGTACTGCGATTTCAGCAATGTCATGTAGCCCTAATTTATCCAGTATTTCTTCAAAGACGGTAGAATTTATATTAGCTGCTAGATCGAAAAAGTTGTGAAGGTTATAGGGATAACTGGTCCAGGCTTTGTATGTTGAATTGTATTTTTGTGGCCAGAATGTCATCAACGAGTTCGCATAAGGCACATTTTTATCGTGGTACTCCTCGATTGCTAACACGGCTGCTTTGATGGTATCATCGGAAGGCTTAGGTCCATTTCCATAACGGAATGACTCCAGCAAGCAAGATGTTATCCAAGCCGTGGCAAACATGTTGTCGTCATAAATGCTGAACGCTTCTCTCATAAGGAACAGGTCCTCATGACCATGGAAGTAAAACCTCACATCACTTTCCCACATGCCACGTCGCTTCTGCCAGAATGTCGGCGGAATGAAAGGTGTATCCTGTGCTACCTGTGCCGATTCCACTCTCCTGAATAGTGACTCCACGATGGAGTGAATATCACCCACGTTACCGCGGTCCTCTTTGCTGACATCTTTAGCAACAGCAGCAAAAGCCAAAGGGAACAAACATAGGATCACCAAAAACACACAACTATATTTTACGTCCATGATCACGCTACTTGTTATTTCACCATATAGGACATGAGTACTGAAAAAATGTATGATGTAAAAGTCAAATGATGATAATCAGTAAATGAGATTGACAACGGTGATATGTTATCATCGGCACGGATGGTTTGACTGATGAATACCCATGTGGTCAATATAAGGTCGTGTTACCATGCATGTGCATTACAATACATGTGTGTTGTACATGTAGTACTAGTATGTTTATCAGCTTGTACATACAGTTTGCACGGTCTAATCACATTTCTTCTTGACCAACTTTTAGGGGTTTTGTGGTACGGTAACCTTTTCAATGTGGAATAAACAACTTTGGATGTAGATTATTTTGAGCTATTGAGTAAACATGTAGATGTTAGGCTTCAATGGTATGTGCTGTAGGTTAACATGGTCTGAAACAAAGAAGGCTGCCATAAATTGTGACATTAGGTTAGCTCTACACGAGTTAAACGGTTTAGCAATACCACGTGACTTTGACATCACTAAAGGCTACAAATACAAGACGAAAATTGTCAACATTGAAAGTCACGTGGTTTTGCTACACTGCAATTTTTTAAACTGAGAATAAAGAAATAACTACATTCGCCTGTGCAAATATGGTTTAAGTATACACTCTTTATTTGTAACCAAAATAAATTGCCTTTGACCCAACAGTATTTTAAACATTTATCTCATATGCAAGCGGTCAATTTTCAAAAGGTAATAACTAATGTACCTATTTTTTTGCAAATTACGTAATTGGATGAGGGGATTATCTAGTACATGCATGTTATCCGAGCAGAGACGCTTTAGGAATTCTTGATGATAGCGACTGGACACATGTAGTGTTTATGTCCTGGAAATCGGACAGGAGCAAACACTGTCGTCATCAGCACAGTAACACAACGATGTGTTCAGCATATTGTCGCCTGTCTTCGCATAGTTCATATACCTCAAATTTCAATGTTTTGAGAAAAAGACAAAACACTTTATTTATTTTTTATGTTTTTACCCAAAATTGGGTATATAGTATCTAAAATTAACTTTAAAAGTAACTTTAAACACCATTTACTCAATTTCATGTCAATGTCATCAAGGGCCCTTGTCTCAGATCGCGGCTAATATATATGAGCCAGTCTCCAGGAAAACCTGCTATTTTAACAAATAATTGATTTTGAGATTTTCCATAGTCTAAAAGGATAATGATAATGAAGCAAAATGAAAAAGAAATTTTGTTAATATCTTAAATTTTAAGAAAGTTACAGCTATTTTTGTAGAGTCCCTATTTGGTGCTTTTTGTGTGACGTCGCATACATCATTGGAGCGTTATTCGACGTCACTGTAACAAGAATGTCATAATTACACCATTTGATCAATTCTTGACATAAATTGTTCAAAGTAGTATCATGTGCTAGAATTATGTTTAAATAACATATCAAAATCAAAAGTGTTTTCATTCAGAGAAAGGCTACTACTTTTTTAAACAACTGACTCCTCATTTTTCTCAATCAGAGTAAATTTCCTGCATAGGTCACCATAGCAACGAAGTGTGTGATTTCGATATAATTCATGAGAAATTTTAAAGCTAAGATATAGTATTATAATTATGGGTAAATTACTTAAAGTAGAATCAATAGATATGTATTTTTTCTTATTTTAGAGCTTTTATAAACCTTGTTGCATAATAATAATTACATAATGTCAATATAGCAGGTTTTCCTGGAGACTGGCTCATATATATATATCGAGGAACATTGTAACATGCATCTCTTGCTCCAAAAAGCAAACAACCAAACATAATTTTGATAATTAAGTCTAGTATTTTCTTCTTGAATATGTCATATTGAACACCCCTTGTAATGATATTTGGTTGTACGTGTTTTAAGTTTTAGACCATAAAGAATTAAACACACTAGTCAAAACAATTGAACATATCAGTTTCTTTAATTTTATAATTATTAACCATTTTATGCATTTTCTGTTGAATTAGATTCATATATTATAGTATCGTTAAAAAGTTATCGGATATTTTTTATTTTATTATTCATAACGAGAAATCATCAGCACAAAAAATAAAACCGGACAAAAGTGTCATATTTTGGTTCATAACGAATAGTTCAACATATTATTAAATAATTTTAGTTGACAGTGAAGGTCGTATAAAACTAATATATCCCGTCAGAATTATTTCCAGTCACATGGTAACTTTTCTTCTCCCCTGGGTCGTATGTATTTGAATATTTTGACAAGGCCAGCATGTTTGTGACGTGTGTATATGGTTCCGAGCTCCAAAATGGCCAGTAATCCGGGTAGTTGTTATAACCATGGAAATCTATAGGAACCGGGTATTTTGGTGAAGTTTCTTTAATCATTGTCTGATATTCTTCTTCACTGACCACGCCCTCCATAGCAGCCATGTATGAGTAGGTGTCATTATTGACTTTGCGTCTGTTCATTGGGTATCTTGCATGCGTCTGAAATAAAGCCAGCGTGCATGTCTTTTATGTTACATTCGATGGATGGCAACGCAATTGTTATAATATAATTATCTCGTTTATTCAGATAATTTCTCATTTTGTTTCTTAATTAGTAGTGCACGTGTGTGTAAGTACCATATATGTCTTATTTGAGAAGGTGTTGATTTACACTGCATATTCATCTGACGAAACTGTTAAAAAATGCATTGATTTTTGTACCAAGTTATGATTTTACATTGTATAATGCATTAGCTACATACTGATACCGGGAACTTTACATTTAACCGAATAATTAACAAAACATCTCGGTCAATATCTCAAACATGGTAGAAGTGTGTTTAGTGTGATGTAAAAAACCTAGTATGGGCAAAAACCATAGGTGAGCAAGTGGAAAAATATATTTGGCTGGGAGGAGTGTTTTATGTCTGATAGGCTATGCACCGACCGCTTCTGAACTAGTGTGCGTTGTTACAAATGTTAAGGTAGTTCTATACTACATGTTATATGGGAAGATGTTTTGTTTTCCTAAAATATATCAACATATCCAAGTGTCGCGTTTTTAAATCAGTTAACCATATGATTTGAAGGGATTTCTTAAGCAGTTGCCCCCCTTTCTATAAAAAAACTGCTTTGAAACAAAGCAGGTTAGCATGGATACATATGTGATAAGAAGATATAAATGGTAATTATGATGGTACTGTATGCGGCGTGCGTCAGTTGTCGTTTTGGGTTTCGGCTTTTGTACAGCTGAACATTGGCCTTTCGGCGTTTTGACGGCTGAAACTTGGAATTTCATCGGTATGATTTCATTTTTTTCGTTCAGTTGTGCGTTTGATCATTTTGCCGTGATATTGTGGTCTGTGTTGTTTCTCTATTTGATATCAGGTTAAACTGTTCGTCAGTCCCTTTATGTTAAGCATAATGAATTAAAATTGAAATACATGATGCAAAATTTTAGAACAGCAATTTATTATTTATATACAACTAGACATTTACGCTGTTTGAAATAGTTTAAGGTTTAACTTATGCCAAAACTGACTGAAATTCAGGCTTATGTAACTGTGCACACGTATACATTGTAACATTGATCTCTTGCTAAAAAAGCAACAATCAAACATAAATTAAATTAAGTTCAGTATCATCTTCGTGAATATGTCATATTGAACACCCCTCGTAATGATATTTGGTTGTACGAGTTTTAAGTGTTAGACCATAAAGAATTAAACACACTAGTCAAAACATTTTAACAGATCAGCTTCTTTAATTTGATAATTATTATCCATTTTGTGCATTTTCTGTTGAAAATAGATTCATATGTAATAGTATCGTTAAACATCATCACATATTTTTATTTCATCATTCATAACGAGAAATGATAAGCACAAAAATAACACCGGACAAAAGTGTCACGTTTTGGTTTATAGCGAATACATGTAGTTCAACATAATTATTAAATGAATTTAGGTGACAGTCAAGGTCGTATAAACTAATATATCCCGTCAGATTTATTTTCAGTCACATGATCACTATTCTTCTCGCCTGGGTCGTATGTATTTGAATATTTTGATAAGGCCAACATGTTTGTGACGTGTGTATATGGTTCCGAGCTCCAGAATGGCCAGTAATCCGGGTAGTTGTTATAACCATGGAAATCTATGGGAACCGGGTATTTTGGTGAAGCTTCTTTAATCATTTCCTGGTATTCTTCCTCGCTGACCACGCCCTCCATTGCTTCCATGTATGAGTAGGTGTCGTTATTGACATGACGTCTGTTCTTTGGGTAAGGTGTGTAGGTCTAAAATAAAGCCAGAGCGCATGTGTGGACATAGGTAATTGTGCAAAGGATAGTTTATGTGAGTGCAATGTTAAGCAATTGAGCTAAAACCACATGTGTATGACTATGTCTCCTATAAATACCCTTACGTGTACAAATCTATATTACAGCAGTGCGAAATACTAGTTCAGTGTACACGTACATCACTACTATATTATCTTAAAGTCTTAATGATGTACATGAATTGAGACAGAGAACACATACTGCTGGTAGGGTATGTGACTGCAATATTTTGTGCATTATGTGCAAGCAAGCAATATTTAAAAACAATCATGTATTTGACACTATCATTGACTATAGTGCGTTCAAAGTCAAATGAGAACAGTTATAAATATAAACTCGCCCGTCAGGTAAACTTTATATAGGGTCGATATCAAATAGAGTGCAATTCTCATTCCATATATCAAAGGCGCGGTAGTGTAGTGGATAAACCCTCACTCCCTTCAAGTTTCAATTTTTTTCTGAGTTGTAGGTTCGATCCTCACTTCGGTCAACTTTTTGTTTGCTTGTATCCACGTTATAAAGTCTATATTATACTGCTGTTTTAATGAACCGATACTTCAAAGTAATCGAAGTTTCATGTTTTAGTGAATATATTAAAAACGATTGTATGAGTGTTGTACTGTATATAAAATAAAATAATTGAAATACGACTTGATAAAGAATGAAGAAATAACACAAACATGAATCTACGTAAATTGCATACCTTACTTCGTGTATGTTAGTTACAAATAAAAAGTAACGTACTTGTATTTAATTTAAATTAATTCTATGCAATATTAACATAGTAACTTGAATTATTATAATGTAATTGATATTGGTATAAGGGGAGAGCCGTAACTAAGTTGTAGAACTTGTGGCTCGACCCTTTTACCCATGAATGTATATATATGTATTTATAGATCTATTTGTATGTCATTGTTTGGGTAATAAAATATGTTTAAACTACTTGTAAAAAGATATAAAAAACCTTAAAAATTTAAGTAACAGTTACTTGGATGGGTGTCGAACTAGTGACGAGATTGAACAAAATTACTTGCATAATAGCGGCATGCTTACCCACTCGACTAACGAGACGATGTGAAAATTGGTTTTCAAGTCTTATACTATTGATTGAAGGTATCTATTTTATTATATAAAACATAAGCTCCCCTATTCTTTTGAATGGGACAGTTCCCTCATTAGTATTACTTATTAAACCGACAGTAAGTTCTATCGGTCAAAATGCAATGTTTACGTCAACGCCATCATTTATTATTGTAGCGCACTTTACACAAAATTATCATATTTACGACCGATAAGAGGACAATAACTGCAAAACTGCACTGCTAAACGTGTGATGACTGTACGTAACATGTGTTCTTTTAACTGATCAAGTGAAAACTTTGGACAATAATGGCTTGCCATACTTACGGTTGTTCCTTTGACTAATCCAGAGAAGACTTTGGACAATAATGGCTTGCCATTCTTACCGCTGTTCCTTTGACTGATCAAGATAATACTTTGGACCAGAAAGGATTGCCATACTTACGGTTGTTCCTTTGACAAATTCAGAGAAGACTTTGGACAAGAAAGGATTGTCATACTTACGGTTGTTCATTTGACTAATCCAGAGAAGACTTTGGACAAGAAAGGATTGCCATAATTACGGTTGTTCATTTGACTAATCCAAAGAAGACCTTCGACAAGAATGGTTTGCCATACTTAAGGTTTTTCCTTGGACTGATCCAGAGAATACTTTGGACAAGGAAGGATTGCCATACTTACGGTTGTTCCTTTGACTGATCCAGAGAAGAAAGCATTCCATGATTGATATTTCAAACCAAACACATTCTCTTGTAAAAACTGGGCTGCCTTAGCAACAGTGTCTTTTACGGCACGTGGTGTGTCTGAAAAAAAATGAAGTTTCATTCATTTAGACGCACGAGGGCAATCGTGTGAGCTCGGCCAATTCCGTTAGTCTCCGGTAAATTGCAATGCATAAAGGCCAAGGTGATCAGAATGGCCTGAGGGGTTTCTTTCAAAGTACAATACTCCTTCATTTGCAGACTTTTGTTAAATGTTTGCACAACTATTTGAATGCCTCTCTGCAGTGTATTTTCGGCACACCATTGAGTCACTCGAATCATGATGGTCACAACGCTTGTCTTGTCAGGTTGTGATGCACAACTAATCTAATGCATTATTTAACTTTGAGAAAAGAAAACATATCACGGGGGCTAATTCACTCGAATTGAGTTGATAAGGCAGAACTTGAACTTGATGTGGCTATGGATTTTCCTAGCGCGGCAACCTTCAACATCAAACATGGAGGAGCCTTATTTATCACAAACTACATGAAACCAAAAATACTACAGATTGAGCATAACCTGTTTCCCAGAAAAGTTTCCTTGAATCATCATCGAACTGTGTCCATGTACTAAGTAGTGCATTCATGGCCATGCCCGTGGTGAACAATCGGTCCTGTCCGCGCACCTGAAGAAATATTTTAGAATAGTTTTAAAAACCGCTGATGTTTGCTTTATACTGGCAAGTGTTTAAACACCATTGACCATATTTCTAAATATGTCGTTTGCCTTATAAAATACTTGAAAGTGTATAAACACCATTGACCATAAATTATTTTTAAATATATACTGTAAACAGTCGTATTAATATGTACTCAGTGACTATAAAGTCTAATGTATTAAAATGAACCATATAAAAGTTGCCTTCAAAAACGTCCTCCAAGGAAGGTAAATATTGTATATACGAGAGGTGATTCAGAAATAATTTTGCTCTGATTTTAAAACCGTACACTTACAGTTACATAATAATGGGCCATGTAATATTGACTATAAAGTCTAATGTATAAAAATAAACCATATAAAAGTTGCCTTTAAAGATTGTCCTCCAAGGAATGTAAACATTATATATACGAGAGGGGATTCAGAAATAGTTTTGCTCTGATTATAAAACCGTACACTTACAGTTACATAACGGTAGGGCATGTAATATTGGCACTTATTCCATATGTAGGAACTAAGCATTCTACTAAAGCCATTAGAATTGTAGCACATAGGCTTGCCATGCGCATAATTAAATAAATGTGGGCACTTTCTATCATATTCGAACATTTGTTTTATTGCCCTGTCACACTACAACGTTTTGCACCAAAATATCTATACCGACATAAAGAGATAACGTGGGACAGGGGCGTTATGCGTGAAGACTGATCAACTTTTATTACGAGGAAACACATTTGACAATATAAAAGTTTGGTGTATTCTTTCTGAAGCATGTATTGGACTTACTATCGTGTTGTTTTGGGAATCCAAGTCACCATCGCCCACAAAATCGTCGAAGTAAACACTACCATCTGTGTCGGTATGGGATTGGTTCAGCACTGCCTGGGTCATGTGATTATGTAAAACGGTGTCTAGCATGTCCTTAACCGTTTCTAATGCCTGCAAAATATGGTCAATGATTGTATTGCGATCACAGAATACAAATTAATCATAAACCCTTGTACAATAGTAAAACTTTTGTATATTTTAACAAGGGAAACGGTTTTTGTATGAAGTTCGCCAGCTATCTTTTTGGTATACATGTAAGAACACCATTTGAAAACGTCTTAAAGACAGTGTTGTCATTCGAAGATACGTTCAAATGTACATTGTGTACGTTGTTTAAGCAATGCTTTAACACTACATACAACCAGGCCTATTTATAACATGTGTACGAAACATATCGACAAAGATCACATATTTTATCTTATTTCATACAATGTAATTATATTTTCTATGGTATTTAACCTGTTCATGCCAAAAATAAAATAGTGTTTGTTTTCCCTTTCCTACCTACCCGAGCAAGAGTACAAAAACAAAATTACTGACAATAAAAACAGATAAAATAGATATTATACCTACCCAACCCCAATTGGCCAGGGTCAGGAAGGGAGAAACAAGCAATCTTTTAAATTGGGCCTCAGAGATATCAAGTTTTGCTGTTCACATGGTGGTTTTTGCATGCGGTTCGACTATATTAAGATGTGCTTCTGAAGACAGTAGATCACGTGACCAACATCACAGGATTTATTATACTGAAAATGAAATTGAAATGAGGTTATTACGGGGTGGGGTAACGGTCCTTTAGCTTCTTTTCTCTTGATTTCCCCGAAAGTTCGAGCCACAAACCAGTAGAACTCTATGGCTGACGGATAGTACAGCAATGCCAGGTCGTGCCGAGAACTGAAGTTGGTCTCAATCATATTCGCAATCAGACTGGACGTGTTCAGGTAGATTTTCTGGAATTTAAAACAATGAAACATATTTTCGACTATAGTTGCGCACATTAGTACTGTTTTATCAAAGAACTTGAATACATCTTAAACTTTTAAATTCTGCTTAATTGTTTTACAACTTCACATTTTTACCAATGGATCTGCAGTGCGAGAGCAGAAATCAAAGCACTGAAGACATTATGTAATGTAATATTAAAACTAGAAGGGTTTTTGACACACAAACAAACGTCTCCCACAAAGGGCATTAACTCTAGTAATATTCACTCTACCTAAAATTGCTGACAATATGCACAACTAGACTTGGTACCGACTATACAATGGGAACAAACATCTCGTCAGTAGTATGTCTTATTGGATTCGCGAGATAAAAATAAAGATAAAGACGTTTTTTTAAATACAAAATTAACTGTATTTTAAACCCGCCTTTGAAAGCCTGACATGATACTGCCGAATGCTCGCTACCACGACAAATCGTCGAAAGACACTCCGTCTAATACACAATTTGTCGAATACTCCATTATGTTGAATTATCCATTTTGTCGAATACGATAGTTAGTCTACTTTAATTTTCGACGAATTGTCGTGCACCGAGGATGTTCGTCAGCTTGACACGAAAACAAGAAAGCACTGTACCCACCAGAATGTCTGGATCGTCTAAGACTTTCGGATCAACGATACCATTAAGTATACCAGATGTTGTACCAAATACACCATTAGCAGCCACCGTTACATCAATATTGTTCGTATTAAACGGCATATCTACTCCTCGCCGACCCCACGTCAATGTCTCGTTGGCATTTTGTATCTACAAAGGAAACCAGGTAACATGACGTTCACATACATTCACACAGAATACATTATATTAGTCATACTAACTCGACGCGTAAAGTATCACACTGTACTAGCCAGATCGTCAGAAATTAAAAGAAACTAGAAGACAGCAAACCTGTCTAACATCATATCAGAAGTGGGACGCGGTTGTGTAAAAAATATACGGGAATGTAATGACTTTTTGTATTAATACGAAACGTTTGTGATAAAAATCAGTTTAAATAAAAAAGATAGTACAGTGTATGTATTGCAGATATCGTGTAATTTACTTAATTATGATTTGTTGACACTTTTTAATTTCTATTAGGCGACATTTGATGTTTACACCAATGCATACTTTTTCTTGTTTCATTATGTTCTAACTTAGACGTCACGTTAACCGAATGGTAATTTGGACGATAGTAACATACATGTACGTACCCATGTGGGAACTAAGGCGATATCTTGGTTATTGTCGACAGCATCTTCCATGAAATATCTCAAATAAAAGTACGTTCTACAATCTATAGAGTTGACGGCTGATTCTTTCGATAATGGTCGGTATGCATACTTTTTCAGGGCGTCATAGACGGATGTAATGTTCGTATTTTGAGACTTCCACTGCGCATGCGCTTCTGGAAAATCGTCTTTTAGTTCCGCTAGAAGTGATCCTAAACCGATATTCACAAAAGTGTCGTCAAAATCTGGTGGAATCATAAATGCATGAAGATACCCGTGTCTGAAAAGTAAAAATGAAAATGTCATGTTAAAAGCGTTTGCAATAGTTTCTGTTTGGAAAAATGATATAAAATGGTATCATGTTTGACTACAAATAAAAATAAAAGTAAGCTGGTGACCTATCATTTTTATTTCACTTGTCAATATAACACAACATTCTCTTGTTATACGCAAAATGTCAGTAAAATCTATTATGTGGATTTATTTTTTGGAAACCGTAGCGAACCCCTTTAGTGACGCTCTGTATGTTTAAAGTGGGATTCAGACTATGACCTGACGCATGTAAATGGTAATTGGGAGTTATGGGAATTTAGTGTTTGGCCGTCTGTCTATTTGGATAGGCTGAGAAATTGGCCTATTGTAGCTATGTTCATTGGGAGTACGCACCAGGAGGACTACAAAAATAGATGAAGATCCTGTAGATGAAGTTTCTTCTTGTTTCGACGTAAAGCGACGACTTACAGCGTATACAGGTACGTGTTATCTTCTTGTCTGAGTCAATACCTTAGACAAAGGTGTCGTGGTATTTAAAAATGGCATGTGGATTTGTTCCGACGATGGTATTTGGCAATTTCGAGCTGCAATACGTTCACGAGAAAGCATACTTGTGAGTGACTTCAAATATGGACAGGAATACAAGCATTTGCAATAAAAATATATGTCAATGTTGTGTCGGTATGAGCTACATGTACTGATCTATTAAATACAATATACATCAAAACATTACTTACTCGCTTTTTAACAACCGTACTGCGATTTCAGCAATGTCATGTAGCCCTAATTTATCCAGTATTTCTTCAAACACGGTAGAATTTATACTAGCTGCTAGATCGAAAAAGTTGTGAAGGTTATAGGGATAACTTGTCCAGGCTTTGTATGTTGAATTGTATTTCTGTGGCCAGAATGTCATCAACGAGTTCGCATAAGGCACATTTTTATCGTGGTACTCCTCGATTGCTAACACGGCTGCTTTGATGGTATCATCAGAAGGCTTAGGTCCATTTCCATAACGGAATGACTCCAGCAAGCAAGATGTTATCCAAGCTGTGGCAAACATGTTGTCGTCATAAATACTGAACGCTTCTCTCATAAGGAACAGGTCCTCATGGCCATGGAAGTAAAACCTCACATCACTTTCCCACATGCCACGTCGTTTCTGCCAGAATGTCGGCGGAATGAAAGGTGTATCCTGTGCTACCTGCGCCGATTCCACTCTCCTGAATAGTGACTCCACAATGGAGTGAATATCGCCCACGTTACCATGGTCCACTTTGCTGGCATCTTTAACAACAGCAGCAAAAGCCAAAGAGAAAAAACATAGGCTCACCAAAAATACACAACTATATTTTACGTCCATGATGTACGCTACTTGTTATTTCACCATATAGGACATGAGTACTGAAAAAGTGTGTGATTTAAAAGTCAAGTAATGATAATAAGTACTTCAGATTGACAACGGTGATATGTTATCATCGGCACGGATGGTTTGACTTATGAATACCCATGTGGTCAATATAAGGTCGTGTTACCATGCATGTTTATTACAATATATGTGTGTAGTACATGTAGAATGTTTATCAGCTTGTACATACAGTTTACATGGTCTAACCACTTCTTCGAGACCAACATTGGGTACGGTATCCATTTCAATGTGGAATAAACAACTTTGGATGTAGATATTTTTGAGCTAATGAGTAGATAATAGCTTATGTAGATATTAGGCTTCAACGGTATGTGTTGCATGTTAGTATGGTCTGAAACAAAGAGTGATGGCATAAGTTGTGATTGTTTATAAATAACATTAGTTTAGCTCTACACGAGTTAAACGGTGTAGCAATACCATGTGACATTCACATTGCTAAAGGCTACACATCCAAGACGAAAATTGTCAACATTGGAAATCACGTGGTATTGCTACAACGGAGAACAAAGAAATTACTACATTCGCCTGTGCAAATATAGTTTAAGTATACACTATTCATTTGTAACCAAAACAAATTGCCTTTGACCCAACAGTGTTTTAAACATTTATCTCATATGCAAGCGGCCAAGTTTCATAAAGTAATAATAAACGTACCTAATTTTGTGTAATCATGTAATTGGTTGAGGGGATTATCTAGTACATTGCATGTTATCCGAGCAGAGGCGCTTTAGGAATTCTTGATCATAGCGACTGGACACATGTAGTGTTTTATGTCCTGGAAATCGGACATGAGATAACAATGTCGTCATCAGCACAGTAACACAACGATGTGCTCAGCAAATTGTCACCTGTCTTCGCATAGGACGTATATCTCAAATTTCAATGTTTCCTTTATTTTTATTTACCCAAAGTTAGGTATACAGTTTCTGAAATTAATGTCGCATATATCAAATGCTCATTTAATGATTATTAAACTAAATAGGGGGATACTAATCTAGGAATTAATTTAAACTGGCCTTAAGAACACCCTAGAACATTCCACAAGTACTCTAAAGGTACGTATGTACCTCAAATTATTTCAATGTGCATTGTACGCGATTCAATTTGTTAACAGCAACATATTTGTTTTATTTGTATAAAATTGATTGTATTTATTGATACGGTAGGTAATGTATAGTCCGCTGATGTTTACAAATACAAAATTAAAACTAAATGCATTTTCGATGTTCATTTTTGTTCAAGCTTGTGCATATTCACTTTTAATGATATACTCCTTACAATTCAACTACACTAGATGATAACAAGCAGTCAGTCCACCGCGCAGTGTTTATATAATGCATGTTTATTTATTGATAAGTCTAGAGTTATCTCTGGTGAGCTAAATGAATTTTTATGAATATTTTCGAAGTGCCTTATATCTCTTATAATTTATTATTGAAAAGTTATGTAGAATTTAGTTGTTCTAATATAGTGAGTATACGTTTTGTAAAAAAAATAATATAGACATAATTGTATGCATCCTCATACATCAGTAATTAGTCAAGTTCCCAGACTAATATGTTTCGGACGAAGAATACTCTGGTGAACGAGAATGAATTGAATGTAGAACAAGGATTACTATATAATTAAATTAATATAGACATAATTGAATGCATCCTCATACATCAGTGGTAAGTCAAGTTCCCGGACGAAGAATACTCTGGTGTACTAGTGTATAATTATATAATTTGAATCATACAATACAGTAAGTCCAAGACATAACTAGCGTATTGTATGTCAAACATAATATTATACAGGTTTCCATGTGTTACTTAAGAAATAAAAATCTGTTCGCGTATTTTGTCGGTGAATAAAACATGGGCAGGAGTTCGGATGCGGAAAAATTAAATTACGAGTGCGTAGTTTTTATTTCGATTCTAAATACAAATGTACGATAATATCCCGCACTATTTACCTACTGCGCGCATTCCATTTTCACCCTTTGACATTTAACATAATTCCACGCTGAAATTGAGTGGCTTATTAGCTGGTACAATTACCTCCCTCGTTAATGAAAACGACCTTCGTAATTTTCTGAAGGAAATAACAAATTTTAAACATTAAAACAATTTTAATAACACGAGTATAGTGTATCTATTTCATGAAATGAAAAATATAAATGAATTGATTATCAGAAGTTTTTATGAATCTTTATTTCGAGAGTTTATTGGAGTTTCTAAAATTAGATGCGTCATAGCTGTAACACTGGATACTCGTGGAACTCGCGGACCGTCAAAGTTGTACTATAAAGTTTACGTTCATTCATTCATAAATAGGTCACGTGATACGGGGCGTTCATAGTAACAGCCACTTTGATACCGTGTTTTATTGCGGTAATAATAAATGGCTTGGTCTGCTCTATGTTTAATGGATTAATCCGCAGATCGTGTTAGAATTAATATTATCTTTTTTATTAAAAAATAGATTACTTTCCCAGAGAATAAGATACTTCTTGGATGTCTTTGGCTTTCTATAATGCAGTGTATGGTCATTAAATGCAAAGGTGCCAGATGCGGTGTTTCCTTTTCCGTGCACTACAGTATTGATACACATTTTTTTTAAATCATAGTGTCATGTATTCATTGTTATAGTGTGTGGAAAAAGAAACTCCGCATCTGGCACCTACAATTACATGTATAGGCATATTGTGTAAGTGTCCCAGTAATTTGTTTAATGTTACGCGTTGGTGTATATTCTATAGAGCATACTGCTTATTAATGTGCATAATTATGATTGTAAATCATACTCATACCCATTACAAGACTCTTTACATGAACTAAGTCAGTTATATATAAAGAAATTTGTAAACTGTGTTAGCTTTATATTGCCACTTTGTTTCAAGTTCCCGTGTTTGGCAAATAAAATACGCTTTTGGAATGAAACAAACACATACATTTGTAACAACGTTGTTTTTACTCCGATGCCAAATCCAGCCTAGCGTCACTATCCTGTCTACAGCATGTTGTTAATTATGATGATTACGTCACTCAATGCACGGTGGCCATAATGCCATACATGGTATACACCCACCTTGTATTTTCCTTCACATGTAGAGAAGTTGATCGTTCCTTACGGAGTGGTAGGTTATATAACTGGTTAGGATACAGTTCAAGAAACTGGTTAGGTAAATGGACTGCCGTATATAACTGATTAAACTGAACATTGTTGGGAAACGTCGTTAAACCTGAATAATACCAAACTCGCTATTTAAAAAGGTAATAATACAGCGTCCGTGCTTAAATTTGGATCTATTCGTGTGCGGGTAGTTTCACGACCGCTTGGTTCCGTACAAGTTTATTGAAGTGATTGAATAGACTCCATCTGACTGAAATTATATCAACGGTCATTCAAATCTAATAGCAAAAGCATAAAAGTTTTAGACTGTGCCATACCAAAGTAGTTAAAAGTGATACCGTCAGGTACAGGGTGATTTTTAGTATATGTTACACTTTTCAAATGAAACAGTTTTTAAATGTTTGAGTACAACCACAAGTAGTTTGCACATCTAGAACACTTACATTTCAAAGTTTTATTTGATATACAATATTACATACTTTCATGTTTATTTACGTTTACAAATGGAATTGTATTTTATGTCATATATTCAATGTGACGTCAATTTTGGCCGATGATGACGTCAATGCTTATTTTCATGTGGCTTAAAATTTTGTCATCTTCTATCGATGAAATTTACAGAAACCTTTCAATAAGCCAGTGAACCTTTCAGGTAGACAGTTTATCACAATACGTCTAATATTTTTGCATTGCTATGATAGTTACAATAGGGAACAATAGGGAAATGGCTTTCAAAGCAGAGCTGATCAAAATTATGCTGAGTTTAATAACGGTTTGAAAGTGACGTCTTCGAAATTCCGTACATGTTTATGACATCATTCTTGACACCATGATGTCAACATCATTCTTATAGCTTATTATAGATAAAACTTTATTAAATCAGCTTTCAAATGATATGTGATACATATATATCTTGTACATGAACGAAATGTTATAATGGTTTAAAACTGGGACATATATTATGAATCACCCTGTATGTTTTTATTGCTTGACGCTCAGCATAGATAGTTCCAGACTGTGACATACCAAAGTGGTTAAAGGTGATACAGGTATTTTCCCATTGCTTGACGCTCAGCATAGATAGTTCCAGACAACTACTAAGGCGCCAGGTGACAGGATAATAAAATTGGAAAATTTCCAAAATTACCACAATACAGATAACCATTGGCACTTAAAACAATATTTTTTAAAAAGCGCACACATAACAATAACACGCATATTAATCACAATATCTAACTTTTATTAAATAATAATAAAAATAAAAAAGAACACTAGAAATTGGTTGTAGTCAAGGCTATGTTTTATACACAAAATATCACACTTCTTATTTTAATAAATACAAGTTCATTAAAAATATAATTGGTCAAAGTCCTATGTCATCCAATTCTCGAGTAATCTGACAAATGGCGCATGGCTCACAAAATAAGGTGGTGAAAAAATCTTCTACAATTGAGCCCTGAAAAAAGATGAATGCATGTATTTATCGCCGATCTAAATTATCGAAATTTGGCATTGTTTTTAAATTGGAAATACTTCAATTTTACAATGATGGTAAAACTGCTTATACATGTAGATTCAGGCATTTTATAACACTGGTTTCAACTTAAGCCACTGAGGATTTCCACATCGGCGATGTTCTTCCCTTACCACCCGATTTATAACAATTCCGATATCACAGTGTCTCATGACTTCCCCGAATCTTCCCCTAGACAGCCAAGAACCTGTTCCCGATGTCCTAATAGCTCATTAATTCTTATCGTGAGTACATCTCCGAAGCAAAAATGCTCAATGGGACCTAGGCTTTAAGCATCATCCCTCAACAACAACCGTATAATTTGCATCGTTCTACAATTCTACATCATTCAACATACTTAACAATATCTGTTAAGAGCCTATATTAGTAATCTTTGCCTAATGGCTTGCCCTACCATTGTTTCGTTATGATCATGTTTTAAGCCGCTTGCCATCACTTTTACAGCCATACATCTCTTACAACTACTAGTGTCTCCACATGTGGAGGACTAGACCTTAACCTGGCAATCTCATGTTAAAGGTAACATGTCCAGCATTGAAAGGCAATCGGGCCGTCTAGAGTTCTACCAGATAAACTTCTCCAGTTGACCAATTACCACAACGTATTGTGTGACGTGTTTCTCTCTCCAAATTTGACCAATGATAAGCCGCATTCTGAGACGTGTAGCCTAGTTGACTAATTGTCATACCGCATTCTAAGACGTATCTCCAAATTGACCAATGAAAAGCCGCATTCTGACACGTGTCTCCTAGTTGACCAATGATCACGCCTCTCTAAGTTAACAAATTGCCACGTCACGGAAACGTGTTCCAAATTAAACAACGAAAAACCGCTTTCTGAGACAGACATGGTTATACAATGTAGTTAAAAAAGATGTATTTTTGTAAATAATTAGCCAAATGACAAACTGCAGAGTCAAGTTGACCAATGGGAAGACGGCATAAAGATGTCAGTCTGCAAAGTCAGTTTTGTAATTGCTCACAGATGAGATTTGATATACCAGTACACTAGCTTACCTTTACTCCAAATAGCGTTCGTACTTTTACCCTCAAGCCAAATGTAGCACAAGGTATAAGCCCCATAAACGGTGTCTCACCAAGTCGTATAGCTGTCATATATTTATGATAACACCAACAACAACATAGACCAACTCCTGAAACGCACATGTAAGATTTAAACACCAGGATAGGTTAACATAAAATATCCCCATAAGAAAGTATTCCTGTTTGATAAGCATTCGCTTAACCGCCACGATAGCCTAGTGGTAGAGTATTCGCTTCAAGTGCGGGAGGTGCAGGATTTGATCAATTGCCGCATCATACCAAAGAAAAAATAAAAATGGTACCAGTAATTCCGTTGCTATACGCTCAGCATTAAATGAAAATCTGGCTTCTCTCTCATACCAACGTGGTGATGGTTGATATAAGATATAAAAACTGTTGGTTTTTTTAATGCATCTACATTGATATCATCTGTGAGCCTTTCTGCGAATGTGCAAGCTCACTGATGTTCATCATTTTAACGTTTAAGGTTTCGCGGCAGCTTCTCTCTGTCGGCATCTTTCAACATAGTCCATGAATTTAATATTATACGAGTCTCCTTGGATGTATTCACAGCAGATAACGAATTTGCCCTTCTGTAGATACCTCTTGGTTACTCTATGTACAAAAGACTTGACCGTGCAACCTATGCCATGGACGTATAGCATTTGCCTACATTGATCTGCCGGGACGCATTTCTAACTTATGATATATGAACTGATATATCCTGCCGAGTTGATGATCACATTTACAGGGATACGACTTGTTATGTTGGTAAATATATTATTGTGCTTTCAGTTGGCAGGGCCTTAGCGGCGTGAAGCACGCAGCCTGGTAGCCTGGATGCCTAGCAGCGTGAGTGTGGCAGTCTGGCGGCCTAGCAGCCTAGCGGCGTGAAGAATAAAGACAATTTAGTTTTTGTACTCCATGAGCGGTATGCCTGTGACCTTACATGTCGTTATATATGCAGTTCTTACAGTTCTGTTCATATTACGGAAGTTATGAAACAAATAAAGATTGCTTACTGTTAGAATTACCAGATTCACATGAGCATAATCCTGTTTTCCAATCTCTCTCACTTAATGTATCATCGAACACGGCTTCAGCAGCTAATTGTCTCCCTTGTATTTTACTACTGTTTGACCTCGCGACCTTTGGTTGCACAGTAACCGTAGTCTCGTCAGCTGTAAATGATCCACCTGTCATGACCACTGTTTCGTCATCTTGAGCTAAAACATTAAAATAAAACTTTCAAAATCAAGAAAAAAGATAATAATTAGTCGCATACGATAAAGAAGGTACGTGTATATAAAGCATACATGACGTGACCTTGATAAGCTGGCTGTCCCTTATATTATAAACCCATTTAAGCAGCCAGCAGGAAGTCTAGTGGTGCATAAAGGTTCGCTACTTAACACCGGTAGATGCTAAATACAGTTGTATTTAATATAAAAACTATTTAATGGTGTTAACGACTTTGATGATTAAAGCAAGATGGCGGCCCAATTGACCATTTCTAGAGAGATATTATTGGATGTACAGTATAACCTATGTACTAGGTAGAACAAAATCCTTCGGGAGCTGCAAATATAGGTTGTTTTATGGAGGTAGTTGCTCTTTAGAGGTTACATTTAGAGTAAATATCAGCTTAGTGAAGTGTTGGAGGTGTTGTTATAGAGAGGTTGTTGCTCTACGGAAGTCCGCCCTGGAGATGTTGCACTGTAACTACAAACTCTGTAAACGTCTTGCTCTCTCGAATCCTGTTATTTTTCACAGTTTCGGAGAAGACATACCTGTTTAATAACATGGTCCTGAGTTATGTTTATACAATTGTACATGCAAACATATACATGAACTGCGGTACGCCCAAAGGTACCCGAGTATGATCAACATATGTTTTATATGTTCCATCATCCATATTCTAGTATACAATGCATGTTCTTTGTTACCTGTACATGTGGAACAATTAGATAGTTAGATCGACATTATTCCAAGACCATGTCGACCAACGGGTAATTCTTATAATAAACGATAATTATGTAGCAGCACGGAAAAACTGGATTCACGTTACCGTACTTCCTTTGTAGAGCAACACCATTTTGGAGAAGCAAATATTGGTCATTGTACAGGTTGTTGTTCTACAGAGGTTTTTATAGTACATATCAGTTAAGGGAAACTTTGTAGGTGTTGTCATAGAGAGGTTGTTGTTCTACAGAGGGCCCCTCTGGAGAGTTTGTACTCTACATCAAAATATTAACACATTTGCACGTACACATACGAGTACATATAATTCTAAATATGTAATTTTATCTCTCATGTCTTTGATATCGCTGATAAGATATTTTATATTACAAGATATTTTATCTAATGTTAGAAGTTGGTGTTTTAATAAAACACTAGTCATACTTCTCGTCCGTATGATTTCGAATAATTAGTCTCAAAACAAGACATCGTGGCTGATGGTTTATAATATACTCTGTAGAGCAAAACCCTTTAGGGCTTCTAATATTGGCTCTTGTGTAGACGTTGTTGCTCTACAGTGGTAAAATTTAGAGTTAAAATCCCATAGTGGAAAATGTGAAGGTGTTGTCGAAGAGAGGTTGTTGCTCTACAGAGGGTCACTCTGGAGAGGTTGTACTGTATATTGTAAACAGACCATCTGTGATTGACGCAACTGGGGAGATTGCCGTCGTGTGATCATGACTGGGTGCTAGAGGGTTGCCGTCGGGCGCGGATAGATCGCTGGTTCAATATCTGAGACTGTATGAAGGAAATATTGTTGGAGTGACGTAAAACCAACGAAACTCAAAAGCAAGTCTATACAATTACAAGACAGAATTTCTTATGATATAGAACACCACACATCGAACAACTGTTTGATATTAAATATTAGATATTATCATATGTTTTTGTATAAAGTGTTTAGATAATATGTTGGTACATATACTTGTTCGCGTAATGGGAAGGTCGGTGTGAAATAATAGTCATGTGATAGACATGTCCCAAATTATGATTGGCTGTTTCTGTGTCGACCAATGGCAAGAGGTAAAATACTAGTCATGTGACAGACTGATCTCCATGTTCTGGTTTATGATTGGCTGTTTCTGTGTTTAGCACAAGGGTTAAAGTCGACCAATGAGAAGGATGTATTATGAGGATTGTATCCGTCATCAGTGGGGAATTCACGTTTGTCGATATTCTAAGAAAATAATTACAATACATGATGTTGTAATCTTTTTGTTCAACCATAATACACGATAATTCACACCTTAGACCGAATCTAATACATCTTTAGATTGCCAGGAATTGTGTAAATATAACACATGCCGAGAAATGTTTACTCTACGGCAAACAGTTATTTTTGCTGACTCATCACGCATTATGTTTTATTGGCGTTTTATAGCCGATGAAACTATAGGTAAGATCTAATCCTTACAACCTGAGTAAACATACCCCACTATGAAGAAAAACATCTTGTTACATGGGTTATGCAATTTATACAAACATAACCTACATAAAATGTTACCATTAAACGGAACAGTTTGCCGGTTCAGTTTATACCACAGGAACTTGCATTTATAATTTGACAAAAAAAATTGAAAAAAAAAATTTTTTTCACTAGGCCTACTGTACTATTAAAACTTGTTTTTTTTCATTTTTTTTTCAAATTATAAATGCAAGTTCCTGTGGTTTACACATACTGATTTATTTCAGGTCGGTTGCGGAACAAGTTCTACAAGTACTACAAGTTATTGTAATCATTTTTCGAAATCTCAATTTCTGATGGTCTCCATCGCCACGAGAGCATAGAAGTCAGTTCCGCTTGTTTAATGCTGAGCTTCAAGCAACGGGAATATACCACCATTTCATTTCTTTTTTTAAGGCGACATGGGAACAACCCCGGTATCATAATAATAATAATATAATAATGACTTTATTTAACGAGGTTAACACATTTGCATATAAACACAATCTTCCATGAGGACCTCAACATATAATACATACATTTAACATGATAATTGCAAACATAGTAAACTTAACAAATGAAATGAAAGTAGTCAAACTTAACAATTGAATGAAAGTAAATAATAAAATTGACTTAGATGAATGATGAAAAGTTTGTATAAACAAGACTTAGCTATTCAAATACACACTATGAAACAACAACACAATATAAACAAGTTAAGAGACAATAACATAATATTTACAATGAATCTAGAACATACTTATTTTATTGGTAGTCCCAGTCTGGAAACTTCCATCTTATATACATTCTTTTGAATTGTTCGAGAGAGCTAGCAGTTCTTATATGAAATGGTATCATGAGTCTCTCAAAGCGGACACCCTACTACTACGCAATCGAGGCGGTTTATTTGACTTTACATCAAACCCGAATCCGCCAAAATTACTGACAGAGTCTTTCGTGACGAAGCCAAGGGTATTCATGGTTTAAGATAACGTGAGCCTAATCTAATCTCACAATGCGCGAAACTGTTACTTTCCTAATGCTGTTAGATTTATAAACAACATAAAATTTGTGTTTTTAAAACATTTTCCTAAGTATGCAATCTATTTTCATGTTTCAAATAAACCATGTAATTGTCAATTTAATTCCCATAATAAACATAAAGTAGACTTAGATTTGACATAAGCCTTAGCATTCTGGCAATGAGCGGCACAAATAGCGCTGTTGTGAAATACATAATTTGCACATGAATTATATTGTTGTTTGGTTAAAGGTGCAGCAAAGGTACATTATTCAAGTAAAGGATAGTCTAGCCAAGATATACTGTAAACTCACATATTTTCGTGGGTATTAAATTTCGTGGATTTTGATAACAATGCATTTTTGCGGTGTCGTAAATTCGTTGATTACAAAAAGTAAAGGCTAAACCTATGTTCTGTATTGGGGATGACGATGAATCGTGGGGATTAGATTTCGTGGTCAAGTTCTTCAACGAAATCAACGAAATCTAACCCCACGAAAAATAATGATTTTATAGTATTGATGATGATTCACAAAAAGTGAGTATTAACATTCTGCAGGGATGCACCTATGTAGATATTTTGATACTGGGTTTTATAGGGGTATTAAATGGTAATCTCTGAGATTTGGCATTAATCGAATGAAGGTAATTGCAGAATTATCTTTATGATGATGCATTCCCACAGGCACATTTCGAAATTTCATTTCAGTTTCTCTCTCTGATGTTTTAAAGCATCTCATAGAACTTGCACACATTTCTCAGTTTCTTAGTAGTTTTTCTGTGTACTTTACCTCCTTTACCCCCATCGGCTAATAGTTGCATTCCTTCACTCGTAACCCAATACAGTTAAACTTTCAAGCGACCATCCCGGGGAAGGCTCAAACACGATCGTTTAAGTGTATCTTGTTAAAAACATCGCTATTTGTTGCGGTATGAATTTATGCAGTACTTAATATCGATGTATGAGAAAGGGTTGTCGGGTTATGGTTGGTACGGAATAGGATAGCCGTGTAGTATTGTAGCACGTTTCAGTTATTAAAATTATATAAAACTAAAACACGTGGTTCCGTACAATAATTGATATATCCTAGGTATTTTGTGTACGACTGTATGGTTTAAGATTTTTATATCAAGAAATTGTACAAAATACAAACAGCCCTATAGATGTCATACAGAATGTAGTTTGTTATTTAATTATGCATTTCGTACGCGGTGCATTCAAAGCATTTGCGGATAGCGATTACTTTATGAATTCATGTTAGGAAAGTGTTCATTAGTTTTGTGCATACATGTATACATGTATATAACACTCCCATGTTTTCTTTGGTTTTGTATGAGGGACATTCAAAGTGGTTGTGAACAGCGACTACTAAATAAATAAGGGCATTTGTGTTATAAAATTGTATAGGTGTTTACTACATGTATTTTTTCAAAACTTTTTTAAATGTAGCAAAGACCTAAATACTTATATATGTTTATTTAGGTCTCTGAATGTAGTCATATTAAAACAAATTATAGTCAAGGTTTTTATAAACTACCAGCTAAACCTCTTGACGATTTCCCAGGACATTTATGATCGGCCCTCGTTCATAAGTGTATGCTAATGTTTGTTATATAATTGTATTTTAAAGAAATTTACTGAGATAATTAGCTACGGGTTCAACAATACCATAACTCTGTATTGCTTTATTTGATGTTTATTAATGACCTCCAAGTAGTGTAATGCATGTGCATAACTCGCTGCAGAACAAGAAAATATGTACTTTTCAGTAAAAATAGAACAAAATGCTTGTGGTTTCAAACAATCCAGAAAAACACTATACTTTTTACAGAGCAGGTTCTGTCGTAATATGTGTGGAATGCATGCAGACGTACAAGAAGTTAGTCTGCTGCACAGTTTCTGCACGAGAGTGTTTTCTGTGGTGTTTATTCTATAGGCTTAATGAACTGTTGATTGATAAATCAGTGTTCCCAAATGGGGGTTAATGGTGTACTTTAGTACAGCCATTGATATTGGTCTTAGGTTCTGTACTGTTTTGTACTGTTTTGTTTTGTATTGTTTTGTACTGAGCTGTACTGAGGTGTACAGGGCTGTACTTGGCTGCTTTGAGCTGCTCTGCTCTGCTCTGCTCTGCTCTGCTCTGCTCTGCTCTGCTCTGCTCTGCTCTGCTCTGCTCTGCTCTGCTCTGCTCTGCTCTGCTCTGCTCTGCTCTGCTCTGCTCTGCTCTGCTAAACAATGTTGATATAGCGTACAGATAACATCGTCGATCTCAGACACTTTTCGATTAGATATAAATCCGTCATGAGTTCTGGTATTTCAGGCATTTTGAAACTAAATAGACTTTAAATTATGTAGATCTCATGTGCTACATGTCCAGGATGGCTTTTCTTTCAGCAGCAAGATAATGTGACAGGTTTCAGTTGACTGTCTACTTTTCACATTCAAGTGATTTCGTAGTAGATAAGCAAGCACAATGAGAAAGCAATTCATTTCCAATGCTGTCATTCGGTTGTGGCGTGTATTACAGGTTTCCCTGTATATTGAAATGAGCAATAGGCTGATGAGTAACATACGCGAATGCTTTATCTATTTCTAAGCATTTACTGAAATAGTTATCTTTGAGCAGACGTTCAACATTATCGGAATCATTCCAGACGTTTAACAAGCATAGTTCTAGGATGTGCAGTGATAATGAAGGGTACGCATAGCATCATGTAAATTTGTTAACAAACGAATATTGAAAGTACATTACCTGCCATATTATTCTACTCCCTAGCCCCTTGAGAACGCCGAACCCTTATTAAAAATGGGATAATCCCTTTTTCTAGGCACTACGTATCCTTCCTACAAAGTGGGTTTTAAAAAATACTTAATTCCAAAAAAATCACTAGTTTAAGATAATGTCCAATCACAAAAGCACATGCGTCTAGTATGTATCTATACATGTAATAAAATCGTTTCTAGGAAACATGTAAAATGTTATATTATCAAAATCTAAACATACGCCAAGTATATAAATACTCAGTCTACTGCCAATATGCGGCATGCCTTCTGACTTTTGCCTGGAATCGCGTTCTGGCAGATTGACAGAATACAAGCACGTGTGAAAACCACGCAACGTTAAACTTGATTGAGCATTCTACCCAGAATCGCCGTAACATTATACCCTGGTAGTATTTCAGGCTAAATATTTGCAAAGGTAGTAGATGTGTGTTTTCTACCCCACTGTGTCAAACTATCCGTAAAATAGTTCCGAATTTTAAAATCGGTTCCTGAACTTGGCAGTGTTGCTGTGGGCGATTATTGTATTTCTACTGTAAATTACTACATTTTCTCGTACCGTCGATTTGCTAACAGTTACAATAGTGTACATGGTGATTTTAATACACATGTTACATGTATATGCAACCTCTTCAGAGCGGTCGTCCTTTCGGCAACAACCTCTCTTTTTCCAGAAGTTTCCATTTACAAAATCTAAAAATACAGATCTTTGCCATTTATTATTATTAGTATTATAGGTATTGTATTGAATTTACTATAACTTTGGAAGTTTATTTTGTTTCGTGTTTTCATACACAATTTTATTCACTATTAACGTTGTAATTGTACATGTTTCAAGTTATACCGTAGTTTCAATACTTTTGACTTGACTCAGTGACTATACATAATTATGTACAGGGTGTCCAAAAAGAAAGTATACAGTTTCAGTGTCTGTCTATCAAACCTCTTCATTCTACTATCGCAACGAAAATTTGCACATGTATAACCAAAAGATGTAAGTTTTTTCTGTGACCAATTTTAAGATTATAACCCGGATATTTTTTAGAAAAATGTCAATTTTCTAAAATTACCTTATTTTGTCCGTGACGTCATTTTGTAGTAATTAACGACGTTTTCACGATGTATGTTGCCTTCTGAAATTTCCCTTCTTGCACTCGTTCTTTGAAACTATCAATTAAATTTGAACATGTGTCTTACCTGATCTTCTAACCTTCTCTTTTGATGTTCCTAAGCAGCATAGATGTGTCCGTTGGCTTTAGATTGTACACTAGCGATTCAGATAGCACAATAGAAAGAAATAAACTCAACCCGTTACTTGTCTTTGTTAAACCAGCTCAATCCTAAAAACCGCAGATGATTTATTGTTTTGAATGATGCACAGCTCATACAAGATGTGCCAGGACCACACATTGTACATAAGGGGTTGGATGAATTCCTTTAAAAAGGGTGGTCCAAAGTAATTTCCAGGAAATATCACCGTGGTTTGACATGGCCCGCACACAGCCCGGATCAAAATCATTGCGAATTCTTTTTGCGGGGCTATGTGAAATCGCTAGTGTACAGCACAAAGCCAACAGACACGTCTATGCTCATGTGAAACATCAAAAGAGAAGGTAAGAAGATCAGTTTAGACACATGTGCAAATGTTATCAATAGTTTAAAAGAATTGCAAGAAGGAAAACGTAAGAAGGGTGGACATCTTGAGAACGTCATAAATTACAGAATAGACGTCACGGTCAAAATAAGGTAATTTCAGTAAATTTCCTTTTTTTCTAAAAATTATCCGAGTTATAATCTTGAAACTGGTTCCAGAAAAAACTTACATCTTTTGTCTACACATGTGTAAATTTTCTTTACGATAGCAGAATGAAGAGATTTTATAAATATACACTGAAACTGTATACTTTCTTTTTGGACACCCTGTACATGCATTAATACTGTTGCCATTGTATGTTTAAATTTGTATTGTAGATATGCGTAATGCTTATAGACTGTAAAGTCTTATGTATTGGAAAATAAACTATCTATTAAATTTACCTCTCCGTAGCAACTTTCTCTATACAACAACCTAGCTGTGTGTCTCCCGAAAGATGTTGCATTGTATTTATACGTATATGACAGTTAGTTGACCTTTACAGTATGTCCTCGCATTAATAATCTACCAGTACGTACTTGCTCTTTCCGTGACTTGCAAAAGCGTATGACGTCTTCTCTATATTGTATTCTATAACAAAACTTACCCATGCAGTCAGGGTACCAAACCCTGGTCTGTCTAGTGGCTTTCTAGCAATCTAGCAACTAAACTTACCGGAACAGGAACCCGTTGCCTAACTGAAATCGGTAGGTAACGCTTTCTTGGCGAGTCTCTCGTTCCCTTGCAAAGCGTTGGGAAGCGCTTTTTTTCGAAAGGCAGCGGACCTCTGATATGCATGTAGACTTGACATAAATAATGTGTAGGCTATAAAGGAATATATACTGGTGCATGCATTGAGGCACATTCCTTCTGCGGTAGTATATTGTTGCATCGGCAGTTACGGCATACTCTAAGAAAAACACTGAAACTTTGGCTAGCTTTGCATCAATGGTATATAATCATTTGTTGTTGTTTCCGATAAAACACTCCGCGCGCCAAGGTATATCAGATGTTGTCATACATTAGAGTTATAAATCTGCGCTCATGTCGACATGCGCGTACACTGATTGTTTACATAACGGTTGCAGCAATTACAACAACGTTCATGTATATTAATTGTGCAAATTACATAATAGCAATTATTTCGCTAACATACAGAAGGAAGAAAATGTCTTTGAGCTTGTATTTGTAAATTATTTCTGCGTGTAAAGTTTGACAAAGCGTTTGTTTTGTTTAGTCTGAATCACTTAGACGCAATTATCCCACTGTTGAATCCAGAGGTCCCACTGTTATATTTGTATCTTGGACGTGAAACAATACGGAATCCAGAATTCATAATTTGGTTGAAGGAACGAATTCACGATTCTTAATTAGATAGTATATTTCATGCAATCTAAGAAAGTTACATAGTGGAAGTAATTTTTATTCATTTAGATTTCCTTATAAACACACAACAGTTACTATAAAACTGTATACTATGGAAGCCCTGGAGGGCACTTTTGACTTATGACTTGTGACTTGTGACTTATGACTTGTGACTTATAACTTGTGACTTGTGACTTAGGAGTTGTGACCAAACAAACTATAAATATATTTGCATGCTTTATTTTTCCCTTACGTGTAACAATAACGTGGATAAAAACGGATGATACGTGAATTGGATTTTTATATTTTCAGCAAGACAGGTAAGTCAGTTTTAGTTGTTTGATTAAATAACAATTGTTAACGGATTTACAATCATTCTACTACATAAGAGTTAGGTTTAAAATTCTTCTTTATCGATATGTTATTGCATACAAAGTTAGAATATATTTCCAACTTTTTATTATAATTTTAGCGTCACAATCCTGACGAATCTTTTGGTTAAGGGCAGGGAATAGAATGACCAGTGTAATTAAAATGTGTGTTTGTTTTTGCAGGTGGAGATAAATGAAATATATGTCGTGGAATCCTGAAAATATCTCTTGTGGAATATTGCATAAAGGGCTGAGAACAACTACTGTAATGGACAGAAATGCATATACGCACAAGTTGAGCATAAATATTATTGTCTCGTTATGAACCTACATATACTCAAATGGAAGTTATGGTTGATATAGTCGACAGAGAAATACAAACCGATCTGGACTGAGTGACACACTATAAGAATGTTTATGGTATAGGATCCCTAAGACCCTGTACCATGATAGAGTTCGACACCAAAACCTTGATGATATACATGTACTCAAATTGATTTTGAGATGTTGGAAGGGCGTGTGTTTAATTCCGAACAAAAGTTCACCAATTTACAGCATATGCCATGATTTAAAATATTTGTATAACTAAGTATGGCATGTTGTTAGTCGGTATTGTTATGCCGAGCCACTTTAGTATATTAATTTCAAGTGTATGTTGCTCTATTAATTTTGACATGTATTTCGAATGCTTCATTTATTCGTATAGTAAAGCACTAATATGGTTATAACGTCTGGTTTATTTCTGCATTTCAATTAAGATTTTGACTTGTGACTTGTGACTTGTGACTTGTGACTTGTGACTTGTGACTTGTGACTTGTGACTTGTGACTTGAGACTTGTGACTTAAGACTTGTGACTTGAGACTTGAGACTTGTGACTTGTGACTTGTGACTTGTGACTTGTGACTTGAGACTTGTGACTTAAGACTTGTGACTTGTGACTTAAGACTTGTGACTTGTGACTTGAGACTTGTGACTTGAGACTTGAGACTTATAACTTGTGATTTGTGACTTGTAACTTATGACTTATGGCTTGTAACTTGTAACGTGTGACTTGTGACTTGAGACTTATCACTTGAGACTTGTTATCAGCATCCATTGAAGCCAAACTCTTGGAATAATATTTAATCATGAAATTGACAGTGTTTTTGGTCTTTGCTTTATATTGTATACAGAGTTAACACAAATGCAGTATTATGTTGTAAATGATGATCGGTAGACAAAAACACATTTGCAAATGACAATTTTGAGTCTGTTGCACTACATGTATTTCAAAACATGACAAAATGGCGTATTATTTCTAAACATGTCTGTCCGACATTACATCTATGAAATTAAACGTATACGGATGCTATAAAGCTATCCTAAAAAGCTTAGTTCGTAGGCGCCATAAATGTAAATGTATTGATATCCACTACTTGGAATTGTCCGCAAAACCTTATAATGTTCTACTTCACCATTATGTTACATAACACAGTCACATTCAAGATCTATTCTAGCCCATAGTGTCACACAATTGCCAAGTTTACATTTGAGCGGGTTGCTTTGCTGGGTTTAAAGGCTATATAGGTAAATAGGTATGCACCGCGACATCATTTGTCGAACCAAACGCATTGAACAAAAACACACAGCACGGATATTCTTCTTCACCTGGAAAAATGTAGAAGAACATATAAAATCTTATTACTTAAACAAAACTTAAAATCTAATTCATTGCACCATGTATGATCCGAACTATCTGTCTCAAATGAGAAGCACAAATAATAGCGAAAAGGAAGCAAACCATTATAATTCTGTATGCACATGTACACGTATAATACACAACTATGTCATGTTACATTATGCTATTACATGAACGGTACTCTAGTTAATGGTGTTAACAATTCAGAATAACGGTTCGATGCCTTCAACAATGACGATTTCATTCAAACAAAACTAATACCGACTTACCTGACTCACTATAGACTATGATCAGGTAATTCCGATTAAGACATCATCCTTCACCATCCACGCTGCCCAAGGAAGTGCGCGCAAATTTTTTATAGAATGTAAGTCACAAGTCACAAGTCACAAGTCACAAGTCACAAGTTCTAAGTCACAAGTCATAAGTCACAAGTCACAAGTCCCAACACCTAAGTCAAAAGTGCCCTCCAGGGCTTCCATAGTATACCGTATATTTATAAGATGTGATAATCATATCAAACTAAAAGGCAACTTCGTAATGCACTAGTCAATATTTTGCCCGCACGGGGGGGGGGGCGGCGGGCAACCCAGGGGGAATTAGACATTTTCATTTTTTATGTCTAAATCCCCACCCAGGAGACAATGCTTACTGTCTAAATCCCCACCGTGGGACGTAGTTTTTCATCCGGGTACTTTAATAAAAACACAAATAAAAGCATCACTGTCGTCTTTCGAGGTGTCGAATTTCCCGGACGAAAGTTTATTCCCCGAGACTCGGATTCGACGAGGTCGTCTAATTCACGCCTGTCGGGAAGATTCGTCTGTCTAATTACCCCTGTATCCCCCCGGGCGGGCATAATATTGACTGGTGCATAACGCAGTTCAAGAAGGTAAAATAAACATTTTTTCAGTATATTGGTGTACCAGTTCTAGAAATCGGCATTTATACGGAAAATGTGAATGCAAATGTTACCAATGACTAATAATCAGAACAAAACAAAACAAAACAAAACAAAACAAAACAAAACAAAACAAAACAAAACAAAACAAAACAAAACAAAACAAAACAAAACGGAAAGGACCCGAACGGAACAGAACAGAAGTTTATTTTTGATTTGTGCATACATCACCTCATCACAATACAAATCCTAGTATTTACAAAAGAAAATATATACATGATCACATAGCATAATTATGTAAATCGATACAATGATTGAAACTATGTGTTAGTACAAGTAATGAGAATAGACATTTGCGATATTAGATACTAAGAACAATATTTGGCAATACATTGTATTTAGGGTTACTGTGCCCCCTCTTGTAATTCGTCTCTTTTACGATATGCGTAAATTAACAAGCTCATGTTTTGATGTTATATTAAGCAATTCTATGCATTAAAACATTCTAGAATTTTGGTAATAGTACCGTTTTATGTATTTTCGTTATCATTGTACACGAATATCATATACATTGCATGCATATAATACAATTGGATATATCAAATGACGGACACAAATTCGACACCGTACTCAGTGACATCATGAAACCTCAACAAGTTGTCGTAAACGAGGTCTACGCCATGGTGCACATACTGAATACAAAGCCCCCCCCCCCTTTCCCAGAAGAGGGCAAAAATGCGTACATATAGGTGGAGAATAGTGGAGAAAAATATTCTTCGAGAAAGACCCAAAAATCTGGATATTTTCTCACCGCCCTTCATGAAACAATTATGAACCATGGTATTATAATATCATACCATTTTCAGTTCATGCTTATGTACTATAATGTTGATACAACATTAATATAGGCACACATGCATCAAACATTCAATGGCACGTAAAACGTTACATTTATACAGCACTACTTTCAGTGTTCTAGGCCTGTCACGTGCAATAGCAATCGTGAAATCTCGGCCATTTTCGTTTGTCTTCGGCCATTTCCGTTTGTCTCCGGTAAATATTCATAAAGGCCGAGATGATCAGAATGTCACCAAAAGTTGATATATTTAGCACGAGAATCAGTGTTTTTCACATGTCACGTGCATGGTGCACGTGTGGCACGGGTCTCGGTATTGCTATTGCACGACCAAACCACCGTTTGTTTCTGTATGTCTTTGAGTAACTTTGATTTCTTGTTGTGATAAATGATGACGTATTTTTATAAGTTCTTGTGTCAAAGCTTTCGTTTTGGCTGCCGGCCTCCTTCGTTTACTGAGTGTGGTTCCCAGCACTGAGGTAAAGTACATAAAGCTGAGTAACATCTGACCGGAAACAAACAAACAATTATACCATTCTTTGGGTAGAGCATCCGCAGCACCTAGAACGAAACAGGGTCATTAAAATTTTCATTTTAGTATCTTTTTTTAAAATCAAATGCGGTGGAGACGTCCCTCATATTTGACGAACGGTGCACATAAGAACAGAATAATTTTGAAAATAACACGACAATGTGCATATTTATAGATTCTATCTATTTTATAATACTATTATTCTTATTTAACCATCATTTCTCTATTTCAGAAACGGCTTATGATATATCGTCTTCTTCCTCCTGGTTAGTACAGACCCCATTCAGTCTCTGGGGCAATACTGATCGTGCTACCGTGATATCTCATAGGGGACTTTGCCTTCGCCTCTCTGCCTTCCCCATGGAATCACACACTGAACATAAGAAAATACATACATGGTTCATAAGTTTTACTTAGACATTTTGTCATTGTTTGTTTTGTCATCAAACTATTGCAAACAATTTAAAAACATAATTAAAAAATTAGCTCTGACTCGCATTATTCAGAGCTCATACTCTATAACGGGAGCACAATACCACGACTTGATCGCTGTTCTGTTTTACAAAGCTGAAGCCTCGTTTATATATATGCCTAGTTGGGATTACCCGCCCCTTACTCTACCCTTACTATCCATGACTATCGAGAACGTCGGGACACAGACTAGCATTTATACAACTACATTTTTTTGTAATTTAGTATTTTTATTTTAAAACTGTCGAGAAAATCTTACCACATAGAGTTGCTGTGGAAACAGAAAAGAAGAGAAATCTTGTATAGATTGAGACAATTTGTACTGGATCTTCGTTCACATCATCCTCCTCTTCCACAAACTTCCAAGATTTCGCCTGGAAATATAAAATACATGTGCACGAAATTATTTACAACGAGGGGTTCCATTAGCACTTGAATCTGAAGGGCCATTTTGATCCTTTTGACTAAATTTCATAATTTTATAGGCCATGCTTTTACGAGAAAATGACCATTAAGTCCAAAATTGTGAAAGTCAAAATGAGTATTTTTAATTTCAAGGGTCAAAACAAGAATATAGAACAAACTATTTTAAAACATAGCGGTTACCTCCCGTGATATGTGCATGTATATAACATACATAGTAAACATGCGAGTAAGTGATACATATCCTCTGTTCTACAGTATATGTAAGCGGAGTTTCTTATTGTTCTGATATGGACACTATCGTCAATTTATTCAATTATTATATATTCGTAGGTACATAAATTCGTGGTTAAGCTGAACCATGAAATCCAAGAAATTAAATGTACAACAAAAATTTATAGATTCATGAAAATTAAATACTAGTTATGTAGTACAAAGTGTTTCACTTCGTTTATGTGACAATAAAAGTTACTGACAAATTCACAGTCATGCCTGTAAGTGCAATACAGTCTGCAACATGCCGAGCCGAGCATAGCCTTTATTTGCCAGTCAGCTTTCTGCTGAAATATGGCAGGCATATGAGTGCCTCCATCCGTATTTGAACCCGGGTCAATCTCTAACCTTTTTTCTATATCTCTTACTTATTTCACATGTTATATTGCTTGCAATTGGATAGGATTGGCTTTATGTCACAGCTTATCAACAGAGCATTAAGATACTAGATGTGTACAAAAGGTTGCACTTACGTCCAGTCTGTATGTAGCTGTATATATACCGGAGAATAACAACACTGTAGCTATGTAGGACTGTATTAACAACATTCTGCTGACTTCACGTTTCTGTATTTGACCCACCAGTTGAACTGTATAAAACAATACACAAACATAGTTAGATAGAACATACTCATCGTCAGACCCCACTGTATCATATTCCAATTCTTGGTCGGCAGCGTGGCAAACGTGGGGTCCGACGATGGAACATAACCTGGACATTTAAACATTCATAATTTACTACCACTCGTATTAAGAGTATAAAAGATGGCAACGGGCGTAATATCCCGGTGGACAAGCGGTCTAGTGGTAAGAGCTACTGACTACTGATCCGAAGGTTGTGGGATCGATCCCTCCTCCAGATGGTCAAAATAGCTTAAAATCAGACACGTAAAAGAACCAGGGATGCTTCAGGAACTGGGTCATTTTCTGTACCATGCACTATCCCCCAAGAACTAAAGTGACCAACCTCTTCTGGGGGCCTCGCCCATATGGATTTCCGGTGGCGAGGATAAATAAAAGCAAATAAACCAAATACCCCAATCATATCCCGAATCAGCAGGAATGAGACACCTGTGTTCTGTTTCATCAAAGCATTTACGATCATCTTAAAATTACTTCCAAATTGAAATTATTTATAATTCTTTCATAGCTGTAAAGTGGAGTTGCGATACTAATAATGATTCAGATAATCAACTCCTACAGACCGAGTTTGTCCCGATTCTACAGTTGTTAAAGAATTATAAAGAATTTAAACTTTACGATTTCTGTATGTGTTTTGATAAAACCCTGATCCTCGCAAAAACAAAACTGCGTACACAATCTAACTTACACATGCACTGTATCTGTGCAATGAGGTCGCATCGCACTTAACTGCTTACTGCTTCTCAAAATATTTTGAACTTATACTTTCAGGCAACATGCAATTGTCACAAGAGCAAAATATTTTATTGGAAAAGGTACAAAACACTAAGTCAGATGTAGCATTCATGTGCACATTCAAATTTTTACAACTACCCACCAATTATTCCAATTTCTTTTCAGTTCTCTTCCTTTTATTGTTTAAATTGTTTTCATATTTTAATTGAATATAATATAGTTGTATTTATATCGTTAGAGATGTAATTTACCCGTTGTCAGTATAACTATAATCAGATTCAATGTCTGTACAGCCAGCATTCCATAGGATCCCTGAAAACACAGCAAAAAAGTGTGTTTAAACATATTTATGATATCGCAAGCACCATATTTTGTAAAGAAGTGGGGGAATTTCTACGAGTACGAGACATGGCGTATAGTTATACTCTATGAATTATGGTTGTCACACATTACATAAACACTCATGAACGAACAAACACGATATAGTGAAAAAATGTAAGAACAAAATAATTATTAGGCCTTTTCGACTGGGCAGTTTCGTGGTTCCTGTCTCCAGTATTACAGTACTCTCACAGTACTTATATTGATTATCGACTCGCCTAGGGAACCAGAATTAGATCATGATCAACAAAACAGCAAATTCGAAAAGGTCAATAGAGAACTTACGAATTCAAGCGTTTCCCTTTTATCTGTGGGTTGTTGTCCCGGCAAGGCATCCACTAAGGTCAACATGATCAAACATACCAACTGAAGATAAATATGAAATTCATGTATTAGTGTGAATATTTATATGAATATTTTAAAATAAAACTAAGATGCATTCGAGAATGACGAACCTATGTGAAAACCCAACAAATACTAGGTCCGATCGGTGTTTGCCCTCCGTCCGCTCGGCTGTCTGTCTGCCCTTTCGTAAAAAAAGCTGGATCCTGACATAACTCAAACAGTTTCCACGCTTGTTTATGCACGTCTAAAGTATTTTGATTCTGACAAAAATTAGGGTCGCTATGGAGACAGAAAGAGTGAAAATATGTCCAAAATCTGGATCCTGTCATAACTCAAACAGTTTCCAAGGTATGTTTATGAAACTTGGTATGTGGGAATTTGGTGCCAATTAGGAGATTATGCACATCTAAATTTAAATCAAATTACTTCCCTTTAACTGGATCTTTATATAAACCAAACATTTTAAATGCTAGGTTGACGATTTATGGTATATGCATAGAGATCAATGTTGGGATGACACATATTAATTATTGCTTCACTTTGACAATAATTGTGGTTGCCGTGGCAACAGAAACATTTAAAACAGTTTAAAGGCCATGGCATCAAACCGACAGAGGACTTCTGCGTAGCTTGCAAACAATTTTTTAAAGGACTTTTTTGCAGAGTATTACATGTATATTATTGTTTAGTATGTATAATACCAGTATTGTGCCACAGTTATGCACTAAACACTATCAACATATAAGATTTAAATCATAATCTTACTTGCAGAATGATTGTGGCGGTAATACCCTTGGCTCCTGTAAATTTCTTAATGATGTTAACCATGGCAGCTTTCACCTTGGACCATTTAGTGTCTTCCTGTGTCATCTCAAGTTGGTGGAGCTCCTGAAACGTGCACCAAACATATATAAACTATTTGCAAGAAGACTTTAGGTCATTCAACTTTTGTACTGTATAAAAAATTTAGTTGAAAAGTTTGTTTCTACCTTTGCACCAATCAGGAGTGGAAGAAACGACCTGCCTCGATCACTAAGAAAGGTACATAGAGGGCTTTGCGACTTTCGTCAGATCTTCGGCAGCAGTCTTTGTCTTCTAGCGTGGGTCAGGATATGTTTATACATATGTATATAGTTTCTGCCGATAATTTTTCCTGTACATAGGAAAGGGGCCACTACCGCATTTTAATATGCTCTCTGTGGTCAACATAATTAAACTGTCGGAAACGACTCCTGACCTTATGTTCTACGGAAGACGGCTTTACGAGTACTAGTTGTAAATGATGTAATAATTTAACAGGGTTTCTAACCTTAAACTGCATTTCGTCGAGATGTTGGCTGAGTAGGTCTGACGCATCATTAAGGTATGTTATTAACCGTTCGGCTTGTTTTAGTGACATCATCAAAGTCTTCTCTCTGGCATATAGATAGAAAGCACGATGATTATTTCCCAGTTATTGACTGGTTAATAATGAACTAGTGCATTTTATAATTATGTAATTAAATTACAAATTGTGAAGTTCGAGCTACTGGTATAAGGTTCAAAGGGACCCGTTGTGATACGACCACTTGGTAGGCTGCAAGCTAGTGTAATTCATGTAACGTTCAGTTTAAACAAACTATTACCCAATATTAAAAATTTTGCACTTTATAAAATGCAAGTACTGTTCTTGGGTAAAAATTGTCGAGACAGATTCTACGATATAACTCCTATAATAAGTACGTTAAAAGGAGCGAACGCCAGTCAGTATGTAATACGTTAAAGTGATATATTTTTCACTACAAAAAAGGCTTATATTGGCTGTACTTGAAACAGAAAACGACAACTGTATAATACAGTCAGAACTCGATATAACGACATCCGATATACTGACAAATTCATTATACTGACATCATATTTGGGGACAAAAGTATTGAAACGCTCTTTGTATCAATTCAGTATACTGACATATTCGTTACAACGACATTTTTCTTGGAAACGAACAGCGTCGTTGTATCGAGTTCTGACTGTATAAAACATACAAAACAACAGGGACTCATTGGAGCATAACTCGTATGTTAAATTCAAAAGTATCAAACAATTTCAAACAATACCCATTTTTCCGGTGACCTTTGCCAACCCCATGTTCCATCAACAAGGGTTCATCATCATCATCGTCGTCATGGTGATCATCACTTTCATCATCGTGAGGAATGTACGCGTGAATTCTCTCGTATTCTGACGTCATCTTGGAATCGTGCATTGCTTGTGACGTATAACTACACTTAGTCTAGATAGTAATACATTCTCTAAAAATAATTTTAAAAAACATTAATACGTAATTTCATAAAGATCTGAGCAAACAACTAACAAAATAAGCTATTGGGAGACACAACTAAATAAGAAATGGGCAATGGAAGTAATGAGAGGCTTAAACGCCTCCCAAAAACAGTTCCGCTCCTTATTTTAGTCATAGAATTATATCTGTGATTTAATTCCGTGTTTTAATGAAGAAAACGACACTTGGTCCATGCTATAATAAACTAGTTCTAAAAACCTAAAATATCGAAATTTAAATCTTCATAATTTAATCCAAACTTGTAAAATGTACATGACTGAATAGGTCACAAAGTTATTACTCACTAAAATTTGATCAAATCAAAAAACGAAACTCCGCAGTATTATATACATTTGTAGTTACAAACAATAAGTAGATCTATACAAGTGCTGTATGAAAGTATTGCACAACACGATTTGTTAGAATGTTTATATCGAAATTTCCCTATTCAATTGTATATGTATGGAACGGAAGTAGCAGATTTAAAAACAGACCATTGACAAGATAAGTGGACAATTCTTACTATACGAGATAAGTACTTATATCCTGGAAATTAATTAAACAATAAATAACGTTACATTAGAGGACGCGAGTCTCACTTAAGTATTTGCTATAATATTGCTTATAACATATATAATTGAAATTAGCCTATGGCATTTTAACATATATTTTACATAGATGAGTGTCATATTTATAAGTATTGATAATATTTGTAATTTAAATTGTTGTTGAACTTTAAAAAAACCTTGCAACAAAACGTAGGCCTACACATGTAGCAACAACAACGAAACTTGTCCAAAATGTTGAAACTAGATTCGAATTAATTATAATTATTAGTGTATTACATACTAGCACTATAAATACCACTTCTATTGCCCGTGACTACATAGAGACCAACGACGGCCAAATATTGATGGATTGGTTTTAGTAGTTCCGTTAGGCCGTATGCCGATGCATGGTCGTTGGCCAACGTTGTTAACCACTAATCATGCGCCCATATATTTACTAAATGAACTCACTACTAGTACTAGTATATGGTGAATTTTGCCAAATTCATCATTGACATTTATCAGTAGTAATCTAGCCAGTAGTACGTAGTGAGTGCATTAATTAGTTATGACAAAGACAGTCAAACAATAAGATAGATAACAATTAGGTTTGGACAATGAGCTACATATTTTAAATTAAGTTGACAAAACTTTAATGAGCTACATGGTTAAAACTAGGTCAACTACATTGAAAGTCACATTAAACCAAAAACGTCTATTTTCAAAAAGCAATACTAAGTAACTTGGTAACCTATCAGCAAAATGATGCATTTGAGAAGTTTAGTTGAGTCCCAAAGGTGGAAACACCATAAGATGGAAGAAAACGAAATACAGCCTACAGTTGGTTGTAGACAAAATTATAAACAGTTAATGCATGCTTTATAATCAAAGGGGAGCAACTCTTGCAAAATAAGTATTTTGTCTTCCATTGTACTTAAATGTTTGGCATACTATTTCAACAGATATATTAAGATTATGTCGTCATTTGTGAAAAAAACCTAATTCATCGTATTTACTGGATGGTCGGAAAAGGTTTTTTGGGACTTTAAAGCAGGCATCATAGTTTAATGTATCTAAAGGGGTCAGATAGTTCAAAATCAAGTATTGTCAAGTTCAAATGAAGGAGTTACAAACAATGTCGCAATAATTGCACGTATAATTATAATGTTACTGTAAGCTCTTTACGGTTGAATTTTTATAATTATTATTATTATTATACTATATTTATATAGCACTTTTATCATGTAATTACACGTTCAAAGGTGCTGTACAATCACATTTAAGACATGGTTAAAACAATTCTACATAGATAAATGCATGCAAACATTAAAAATGTATATATACATGTAAACATAATACAAATAACACAAAGAACCCCCCCCCCTCAATACCCCCCTAAATTGGGTGTTTCAAGAGCAGCGTCACATACCACTGCCACGAGAAACTAACTCCAAAGGAATAGTGATACTTCCTTTAAGGAGACAGGAAACCCCCGACACTATTTACTACTGTACTAGTGTAAACTATGTTTTGCGACTTTTTGACAGCAGAAACTTGAACATTCGGCGGTTAAGCCTTAACGAGAATGTGGACTGCACAAGTCTCAGCTGTCAAACTAGTCTGGCTACCCGACTAGATAATATATTTTGTTCAATCAATTATCATAATTTCGTTTTCAATTTTAGCTAGATTTTATTTTGGGCTTGATTATCCATGTTTGAGGGTGCAAAGGGAATTAATTTCATGAAAAATGAGTAGACTGAAGAGTTGTCTCCTTTTGTTAAACATAGGGTATGTATAGACAGACTACTGTCAAACCTGAAGCTGAATGCCCTAGCTCAATGACCTAATTTCAGCAATCAAAAGGCTGAATGCCCTAGCTCAATGACCTAGTTTAAGCAATCAAAAGGCTGAATGCCCTAGCTCAATGACCTAGTTTAAGCAATCAAAAGGCTGAATGCCCTAGCTCAATGACCTAATTTCAGCAATCAAAAGGCGGAATGCCCTAGCTCAATGACCTAATTTCAATGAAACCAGCTTACATACCTATTTTTGTTTTAATTGTCTGAAGTCCTAAAGAATAAAAGTAATAAATAAGTCTAGAATTATCTCCGGCGAGCTATGTACCACATGTACGTACTGAACAACCGCATTATGGCAAAGGTCACGGTTGAGATATACATGGATTGGCTGCTTTAAAACGTTAATTGATCTTAAAATGTTATGTTAATTGTTTATGAATAGAATAGAACAGAACATATTGATTGTTTATGATTAAATAACAATGGACACAATCAGTTTATCCATATCACTAGTATAGTATGACCTTATACACTGATTTATATAGATTATTATCATATGATTTGATGTGCCGACACTTAGTCATCAGTCCCATCAACATCTACACTGTACGTCTAGATATCGTCTACTTGTATATCAACACAATGTGACCTGACCTCCCGTATTATATACATATCAACACCATCCTTTTACAATAGTGGTTAGTCAACGAGTCAACCTGCGGTTATCGCAATACGTCATACACGTTAAATTGTATAGTACCCCCAATAAGTCATACAGGAATTTGGTTTATACGCTGTGGTTAAGTTCCTATACAACACTATGATTCAGCAGGAGCACATTTCATAGATATATTTAGCTACTGAGCTAAGATCCGGCTTTTTCTTTTATGATTGAGATCACACTATATGTTAACCCATATATTTTCGTGAAATCAAAGTAGTTAATTGTGATACTTCCAGTTTAGTTAACCTTGCTTAAACATAGTACTGAGCTGTCTTACTCTTAGTTTGCTCAAAATAGTAAGCAAATGATAAAGTTGTATCTTTGCTATATATGATATATGTCTATGAAACTTCACTGACTTTGAACAATGTGGATATTCGTCAAAATCCGCAAGCAGACATTTACTGACGGGCCCCAGGAGTAAAATAGGTGGGTGGACGAGCTAGAATGTGACCTGTTTTCCGTTTAAAAGTTTAACTTTAGCCTACAGATAAATATATATCGGAACTCAAGTAAGGAAGTTAAAATGAGAAATGTTAAGTACTTTTAAATACTAAATACATGTATCAACACCACATGTACTAACAATGTTCATAGATTAATTCACATTTTTTATAAAACTGAAATTGTCAACATAAAACAATATAGATCTAAATACGTTGGTTGAGAAGGTCATATATCGATGGTTTGGCGGAAAACTATTGTAACTCCTAAACATGCTATATAAAACATAGGAAGTTACAATAGTTTTCCGCCAAACCATCGATATTCGAATCAAGCCTTTGGCGGGGTTGAATCGTGTATAATTGGTCATCACAATCCCTGACTGAATTTGCGATACTTGACAATTAAAAAAATGTAACTGGTAACAGATGAAGCTGTCATTGTTGAGAGTGATTCGGCTGTAATATTTTGTTGTTAAATTTATGCCACTCCTTTGTTTCAATAACTCAATAATTCACTCTGACAAGCAATCCCCCCCGAATTTACTTCAAATTTTATACTAAATATGGTTTAATAGCAGAATGATCGATACAAAGCGAACGCTAACTTCAAAGTTTATACTAAATATGGTTTAATAGCAAAATGATCGATACAAAGCGAACGCTAACTTCAAAGTTTATACTAAATATGGTTTAATAGCAAAATGATCGATACAAAGCGAACGCTAACTTCAAATTTTATGCTAAATATGGTTTAATAGCATAATGATCGATACAAAGCGAACGCTAACTTCAAAGTTTATGCTAATTATGGTTTAATAGCAGAATGATCGAAACAAAGCGAACGTTAAACTTCAAATTTTATACTAAATATGGTTTAATAGCAGAATGATCGATACAAAGTGAAAGTTAACTTCAAAGTCTATACTAAATATGGTTTAATAGCAAAATGATCGATACAAAGCGAATGTTAACTACAAAGTTTATACTAAATATGGTTTAATAGCAGAATGATCGATACAAGGTAAAAGTTAACTTCAAAGTTTATACTAAATATGGTTTAATAGCAGAATGATCGATACAAAGCGAATGTTAACTTCAAAGTTTATGCTAATTATGGTTTAATAGCAAAATGATCGAAACAAAGCGAACGTTAACTTCAAATTTTATACTAAATATGGTTTAATAGCAGAATGATCGATACAAGGTAAAAGTTAACTTCAAAGTTTATACTAAATATGGTTTAATAGCAGAATGATCGATACAAAGCGAACGTTAACTTCAAAGTTTATACTAAATATGGTTGCTGGAGTTATTATCAAGAGAGTGTTTCAACTACATAATGATATCATAATAAAATATACTTACTATTAAGTTTAACTATTTCATATCCAGTGTGTAAATACTTTATAGTTTTGCACCAATTAATAGTTACTAGCTATTGATGTGTACTATGTTAGTCATGGTTATAATATGCATCCATTGTACATGTACACATACACGTATCCCAACATTAACACTATCAATTATATGTAATGATAGATATGATAGTTGTTTCTTTATATAATATTAATCGACACCATTCAAGTGATAATGCGGTGAGTTGTACTTACGATAACAAACAATCGCATCAGTTCGGATATTTCCGCATATGAAAAGAGGAGTATCCGATTTGAACAATCGTAACAGCTCGGATATTTCCGCACATGAAATGTAAAACAATCTAGTTTTTTTAAAATATACTTTATTATCCAAACAAAATATACAATCACCGTCGTACTAATATAGCTATAAATACATTTTATATACATGCATGTCCAGCTTTTTGTGTCATGCTGATATTCCCATTTTCTTTAATTAATATACATGTATGTGATATATAAGCGTAAAACTAAATTTCCCCTCTACTTTTAATGTAAATTTTATCGACGCACGGAGTATCGATACAAGATTGAAAGTTGGTTATGGGTAAAAGGGTTGAGCCACAAGTTTCAAAACTTAGTTACGGCTCTCCCCTTCTATTTAGGTGAACAATGATTATCGTAAAATCTCGGATATGCTAATTTTGGTGACTTCTCAAATTATCACCGAGGCAAGGTATGCCTCAGCGTGACTACAGGTCTGGTCCCAGTAAAATGGTGCCACTTACTTGTGACCAGTACAAACGTGGCAGAAATTAATTCAAAGTAGGATACAGTACGTGATTGTTACAAACGCGTACCATAGCATTTGCTGTTAACCTGAACAGTCGAGCGTATTTAGTAGTTTCACTGCATATGGAGTAAGTAAAATGTGATTGATAATGTCCTTGATCTGATCAGGGACATTGATCTGAAACTCATTCTTATTAGACGTTCCAAGTACAATATGTACCCGGAAGAATAAAACATTGTAGTTTCAACTTTCAAATACTCGTATACCGGCGTTTACAAAATCTAATAAAATGTGCATGTATACTAGTCTAGTGGCCAAGGGGTGCTTTTTGGTACGATGCTCCTCCCCATGGTAGAACATTTCACAACCTGTTTTTTATTAAAGAGGAAGGTCCAAAACACACACATAAACAGTCGATTTTTATAAGATTTACATTGATCTCAGATTCACAATCATCGTTTTCCCACTCCCAAGACCTTCCTCTTCAATAAAAAATAGGTTGTGAAATGTTATACGGTGGAGAGGGGTTGCACCCATTTTTAAGCCCCTTTTAGAGGTTTGGCAACTGGTCTATACGTATATAGTATACCCATGACTCAGTCAGGGTACTTGCTTGATCTTACACTTATTTTCAACATAAGTAGCTTTATATATACGGATTGTCTCGCTTTGATTGTTATAGCTATACTAAGTGGTGCTTTAACCGACCATGTCACATAATGTCGAACTTATCAAACAAAATTTATAAATGATGTTGGCATAAGCAAAGGCAATAGTGTTGCAAATAATGGGATCATTGATTTGTCCATTGATCGATGTGTGTCGGGCTGTTAATGTGGACCTGTGTTCCTGTTTTGCTGACAAAATGTGGAAACATTAATAAAGAAAGAACCTCAGTTTAGATTGTAGGACGACTTTTCCAACTCGACGGCTACCTCCCAACACGTTATTGAAAAGTAGTATTTACTTAATGGGACTTAAGTCCAAAAAGCGGCAATTACTCTTGCACAATACACATCAGAGTTGTGGGCATTGCTTTACATGACCACGTATTGATGTTCAGCAAGTGTTGAAAGTTACAAAGCAATAGCTCCCATAGTTTATGAAAAGTGTTTACCTAAACACAAAACTCGATCAAGATATTTTCCAAATCCATAAAGGAGGCAACAGCTCTTGCAAAATGTAGGTCGAGGGCATCGGTCCTGCTTTACAGGGTCACGTATTAATGATGAACTAGTGCTTAAAGATTCATATCGATAGCTCAGACAGTCTATGAGAAAAGATTTTCTTAGCACAACTCTTAACCAAGGCATTTTATTTTAGAAAGGGGAGACAACTACTATTTAAAGTTGATGGTACGGTCTTGTCGGGTTATAGCCAGGAATCACGTGATAGTCAAAATGGCGACACAGCAACACTTCCTGGTTGTATTTTGATAAATAATTTACTATTACTGCTGCTTATCATTCAAGTAAGATTGATTTATTTGTTTTATCATTTGTGTTTAATTGAAATGTCCGTCATCTGATTGTTAGACATCACTGACAATTTACTACACTCACTCTCTGAGCTCCAGATGAACTATCACTGATAAAGTAATTCTCATAATTATTATTATGATTATCAGATTATCTTGACGTACTAAACACTCATCAAAACTTGGTTGTGAACTTGTGTTCCAAAGTATGTAGTCAGATTCGTCTTGCTTAAAATATAGCGTAAATGAATACTAAATGCTGTTGATCATATCACAAATTTAGTTTTACCTTCGGAGTTCCATATCAAGTAAAGTTGAAACAATCAGTGTCGCTCGTGGCTAGACAGTCAGAAATTTAACCGCAGCCAATGCAAGACTGTTGCACATCATTCTTTAACAATAAGCAGTTAAGACAGTTTTGCAGGCAATCCTCAATTTGTAGAACATTTCATCTTTAGGAATTTCACACTCACGTTTTATGCTAAGAAGTAAGATTGCATTAATAGAAAGGAATTGATCAAGTTATTTTGTTAATTTGACAGCCTATTGTGTGAAGTGAGGATGATGGCAAACAATGAAGAAGATGACATATATTTTGATGCCATCTCCACAGATGGGCCTCCTACTTCAGAAAACAATACAAATGAACTTCAGTTTCCTTCAACTGAAACGAACATTTCATGTCAGACGGAACAAACGACAGAAGTAGCTGAAGCAGGGAATATAGACCCTTGTCATGGCGCTGGTGTTCAAAGTGATAATCAGGGGCCACGTACATGTGGTTTTGTCGCTGATATGGTTAATAAGTTCAAAGGCCATAATGTGAATGATGAGATATCTTCGGAAAATGTTGGTTCATCTGTTAGCACTGTATCAGGGATGGCGGGACAGGCTGGTACATCTCAGATTGAGACTTGTATTCAAAATACAAGTTCCCCCGAAGACAATGCACCTGCACAAAGTGAACCATCAGGCTTCGTTGTATCTGATAGTGTTGACCGAGCCAATGTTTATTCCTTTGCTAAGCCTGGGACAGAGGACTTGTCTTTAGAGAATAATTCTGATCCACCGGATAGTGTGATTCCAGGTACCGTTCCGTATGTAGATAAATTTGGATATAGTCATGCTGTGAAGGTGAAAGATGCAAGAACAGTTCATGAACACTTTCTCGATGAACCTCATTCTAGTTCTCGGCCTGAAACAAGTGAAGGGTTATCGGTTAATTCCGATCTAAACAATGTGCCTGCTGAACCTGGTGTGGTACAAAATGCTTTTGAAGACAATTTGTATGACTCTGTTGGACCAAGTGGATTTGAATTTGTGAAACATGAGCATGTATCTGGTTCTAGTCTTGATGATACAAGCTGTGGTGAGCCAGGTGGCTCTAAAACTGGCGAGAAAGATATGATGAGAAAGTTAGCTGAAGGCATTAATCATGAATGGAAAAGAAAAGAAGCAAAGAAGAAATCTAAAGCTTTGAAGAGACCATCAAAATCTGGTAATGATCTTATATTATATATTGCTATAATCAGATTCTCATCATGACTTCATATAATAGCAATCTGGTAATGCTCTTATATTATATTGCTATAATCAGATTCTCATCATGACTTCATATACTAGCAATCTGGTAATGCTCTTATATTATATTGCTATAACCAGATTCTCATCATGACTTCATATACTAGCAATCTGGTAATGATCTTATATTATATTGCTATAATCAGATTCTCATCATGACTTCATATACTAGCAATCTGGTAATGATCTTATATTATATTGCTATAACCAGATTCTCATCATGACTTCATATACTAGCAATCTGGTAATGATCTTATATTATATGCTATAATCAGATTCTCATCATGACTTCATTATACTAGCAATCTGAAAATGATCTTATATTATATTGCTATAATCAGATTCTCATCATGACTTCATATACTAGCAATCTGATAATGATCTTATATTATATTGCTATAACCAGATTCTCATCATGACTTCATATACTAGCAATCTGGTAATGATCTTATATTATATGCTATAATCAGATTCTCATCATGACTTCATATACTAGCAATCTGATAATGATCTTATATTATATGCTATAATCAGATTCTCATCATGACTTCATATACTAGCAATCTGGTAATGATCTTATATTATATATTGGTATAATCAGATTCTTATCATGATTTCATATACTAGCAAACTGACTTAATATATTATGCTTGCTGACTTTGTGCTGGCTGAACAGGTTTGCAATACTATTTTATCCAACCGGCATAATTTTCTTGTATACATGTGATTACTTTTTAAAATCATTATTATGTTTTATTATTTTGTGTTTCATTTTTAAAATGCTGTTATCAAAATATAATTTTAATATATATTACTCTTAATTAAGTATCTTATTACCAAAGAAAATTTAAAATATTGTGTTTAAAAAGATTTTACAAAAAATGTATATGTGGTTAAAAAATTGCCATATGATATGATATCAGTTATCTATGAAGTCAATTAATGGGGTTAATGATAGTTGAATATAACCTCAGTCTGTCGAAAACTTACGATCACAATGTCTGTGTCATGATCTTGAATAAAATTTACAACGAAAAAAAAAGCCATACAAAATTAGGTTTACGTATGCTCTGACACCTGTATATATTATATAATTATGCATAGTCACAAGCTATGATTTATTTGTAGTTGTAATACTAAGTATATATATGCATACTATGACTTGTGAAGTACAAAAGTCTGTATGATATTGTGCAGTACATAAATTTGAACAAACAGTCAACCATGAAATTGGTTCTGAATAAGCTAGGCAAAATGTGTGTCTATCTGCTTTCAATTGTTAATCTGTAATTCTGAATTGGATTATCATGTTTTTGAATATTATACAAACTATATATAATTATCAGTGATGAGTGTTGAACATGATGCAGGAATGGGCAATAATGTTGGAAAGTGGTGGTATATTTTATCGTTTAGCAAATAATACAATGTTAAGCAGCCAGGGCAAAGGCTGCATCATTATGTGACTGTTTTCATCCACAAATATTTCTCATTTGATCTACTTGATATAATTGAGCATTTCTATTACAAGAGTATAATTGCTCCTGTATTGTTCACTTACTGTTGGTAAATGTCTTCCTCCTGTTATAAGATTGTGATTGTACATGTTATTTAGTACAATAAACAGCTTTTACTAGACTAAGTTTATTTATGCTTTAGTAGGGTGTTTATTATTTCAGTCAAGGGGGGTAATCTTGTTGTTTATTATTTCAGTCAATGGGGGTAATCTTGTTTGTTGTTTATTATTTCAGTCAATGGGGGTAATCTGGTTTGTTGTTTATTATTTCAGTCAATGGGGATAATCTTGTTTGTTGTTTATCTTGTTTGTTGTTTATTATTTCAGTCAAGGGGGTCATCTTATTTGTTGTTTATTATTTCAGTCAAGGGGGTAATCTGGTTTGTTGTTTATTATTTCAGTCAAGGGGGTAATCTTGTTTGTTGTTTATTATTTCAGTCAAGGGGGTAATCTTGTTTGTTATTTATTATTTCAGTCAAAGGGATAATCTTGTTTGTTGTTTATTATTTCAGTCAAGGGGGGTAATAATGTTTGTCATTTATTCTTTCAGTCAAGGGGGTAATCTTGTTTGTTATTTATTATTTCAGTCAAGGGGATAATCTTGTTTGTTGTTTATTATTTCAGTCAAGGGGGGTAATAATGTTTGTCGTTTATTCTTTCAGTCAAGGGGGGTAATCTTGTTTGTTGTTTATTATTTCAGTCAAGGGGGGTAATAATGTTTGTCGTTTCAGTCAAGGGGGGGTAATCTCGTTTGTTATTTATTATTTCAGTCAAGGTGATAATCTTGTTTGTTGTTTATTATTTCAGTCAAGGGGGTTAATATTGTTTGTTGTTTATTATTTCAGTCAGTAATCTGCTATAATTGTTCTATTATTTCAGACAAGGGAGGTAATCCTTTCACACTACATTCTCGTTTCGATGATCCCCATGATGGAGGTACGTCATTTTGATAGAAATGCGTAATGCAGGGTTTTGGCATATTGCTTTTATTTTATTATTCGAACTTTTCTTAAAAAAGGGATGGAGGTCCAACATTTTTTTTATTTTAAAAAAAGTGGTTCTGAGCTCAAATTTGAATTTTTTCTTGCTTTTTAGCTCCACTATTCGTAGAATAAGGGGAGCTTTTGCAGTCACCCGAGTGTTGGCGTCGGCTTCGGCGTAACACTTTTGTTAAAGTTTAGGTACAGGTTTTTTAACCTCTTATATTCTCTAAGTCCTTTGAGATATTGCTTTCATACTTTGCATACTTGTTTGCCACCATGACCCCAACCCATACGCAGGAGTAGGTAACTCTATCAGGCATTTTGTTGAAATTATGCCCCCATTTTCTACTTAGTGCAAATGTTAAAGTTTAGGTACAGGTTTTTAACCTCTAATATCTTCATAGTGCATTGACATATTGCTTTGATACTTTGCATACTTGTTCACCACCATGACCCCAACCCATAAACAGGGGTAGGTAACTCTATTAAGCATTTTGATGAAATTATGCCCCCTTTTTCAACTTAGTGCAAATGTTAAAGTTTAGGTACAGGTTTTTTCACCTCTAGTATTTTCAAAGTGCATTCACATAATTATTATTGCTTTACATACTTGTTCACCATCATGACCCCAACCCATACACAGGGGTAGGTAACTCTATCAAGCATTTTTTTGAAATTATGCCCCCTGTTGGACTTGGAAATGCAAATGTTAAAGTTTAGGTACAGGTTTTTTAACCTCTAATATGTTCAAAGTGCATTGACATATTGCTTTGATACTTTGCATACTTGTTCACCATCATGACCCCAACCCATAAACAGGGGTAGTCTATCAAGCATTTTGGTTAAATTATGCCCCCTTTTTCAACTTAGTGCAAATGTTAAAGATTAGGTACAGGTTTTTCACCTCTAATATTTTCAAAGTGCATTCACATAATCTATGTATACTTGTTCTCCATCACGACCCCCAACCCCTACACAGGGGTGGGTAACTCTATCAAGCATTTTGTTGAAATTATGCCCCCTTTTGGACTTAGAAATGCAAATGTTTAGGTACAGCTTTTTTTAACCTCTAATATGTTCAAAGTGCATTGGTATGCTGCTTTGATACTTTGCATACTTGTTCACCATCATGACCCCAACCCCTACACAGGAGAAGATAACTATTTAGCATTTTGTTGAAATTATGCCCCCTTTTGGACTAAGAAATGCTTATTTGTTTACCTTCATGACCAAGAGGACCTACACATGAGTAGGTAATGGTCCTGCATAATTTGTCCAAATTATCCCCCTTTTTTGACTTAGAAGCCCCAACCTCTACACAGGAGAGGTAAATGCTGCTGTTATGAAGCATTTTGTTTTGAATATATAATGATTGTACTATCCCAGCATGGTGCTATGAATAGTGAAGCGCGCTGTTCGTGGACAGCTCTTGTTAATTAGGTTCAGTCTGTTGTTTCTTTCTTTCTATATATACTGCTGGTGCCCCTTTCAGCAAGGGAGGCATAAACATATGGGTACTGTTTTATCAAAGCACTTACGAAAATATTAAAATTACACTCAAATTTAAATTCTTGATAATTCTTTAACTACTGCAAATTGGTGAATGATATGGTTCGTAGGTGTTCCATTAACTGAATTAGTATTAGTTTTGCAGATCCAGTTAACACACCTTATAATTTTAAACAAATTATGAATAATTTAAAAATGACCTTAAGTTTAAGATTTCCTTAAGTGCTTTGATAAAACAGTACCAAGGAGCTGAGGCTGACAATCAAGAAATTCATTACTAGCTAGTCCTTATTTTCAGCTTCTTTGTTGTATTGCACAATGTATTGGAAAATAAATTTGGGACATGTAAGACGGGAAATCCCTGTAGTGTTAGACTAACTTGTTAGCACTAAGACCTTTTGTTAATACAGTACAACCTCCCTAGAGCAACCCTCTGTAGAGCAACAACCTCTACACAACAGCCACAATTTCCTTATTCTTGTTAAAATGTTATTTCAACGAAGGCTGCATTGGAAATAAGTGTATATATTATGTATGTAACTTAATGTGTTTTCACCTTCGGTAAATAAAGTCTTTATTATTATTATTATTATTATTACTATCCCAAAGGGTGTTTCTCTACAGAGGTTGTACTGTATGTCAAACTGATATTAAGCTAAATTTTACTTACAGATATGAAAGTTGGAACACTTCCTGGTATTTCTGTTTTATTCTATCAGAATCAACCAATGCTCAAAACACTATTTATTCCAAAATCCCATTGTATGAATGTCTACCATTTGTAAGCTTAAGTATCAATTACCTTGTGACTGATGTTTAATTGAGAATTTTGTTGACCAATGAAATCATTCTAATGAACTAATTTTGGTTGTAAAAACATGGAAAATATTGCTCAAGTTTGCGAAGTGGATGCACTTGTAATTGTCCTTTAAACAAACTGTGACAAACAAATTCCAACAAACAATAAGTTGTGACTATATCTGAGATTTTTTGTAAGGTGGACTAGTGGTCTAGTGGTAAGGGCTACTGACTGCTGATCTGAAGGCTGTGGGTTTGATCCCTACTCAAGACGGTCAAAAAGTGAAATGCTTTTCAGTGTTTCCCACCTAACATAACTAAACTTACTAACAGTCTTTCGGACGAGACGTTAAGCGAGGTCCCATGTATGATGCTTTACATCGGCACGTAAAAGAACCAGGGATGCTTCTGGAACTGGAGCATCTTCTGTATCATGCACTATCCCCCAAACACTAAAGTGACTAGCCTCTTCTGGGGGCCTCGCCCATATGGATTATCCGGTGGCGAGGATAAATAAAAGCAAAATAAACAAGGTCAATTTGGTGTTGTCAGGTGTTATAGTATGGAGAATTCTACTTGGTTTTCAACCTTTTATTAGCATTATTTAACAGCTAATAAATTATCTATATTTATAACCCCGGTTGTATGGTTTCCTAAGCAGGACAGATCACACAGACGCTCAAGGCGTTATACCAACACAAATGTAAAGGACCGATATTACTGATTTGCTCACGAAAATGTATATATTAAATGCAAGAACCTTGTAAATTAAATATATTCATGCATTAAGGTCAGGATCACGTCAAATTTTCCGTGCTATACTACAATTTGGCAATATTAAAGGTGAACACATGTTTTCAGGACTGTGTTCCCTCTGTTGGTGACTAGAGATCACCTTATAAATGAACACAGTCTGGTTTAGGGGTGGGCCGATGCATCGAAATATCGATGCATTGCGATTCCGAGTGTCCCGATAGTATGGATCGATAGTAAAAGTCTCGATCCAATAACTATCGCCGATAGTTAGCTCAACAATCGATAGTTACGATAGTTCCCGTTTTATAAATAAAGTTTATTATTAATTTAAATCAACTTCCGTTTTCGTTAAAAAACTAATTGTAAATAACCACACGTATCAAAACAGCCACAAATTGGCACAATGGACCAAAATAGCCTTAATTTTATAAATCTATTTCTGTCGAATTCATTTTAAATCATTTTCACAAATAGTAAATTTTTATGTTGTACAAAATGTGATATCTTACACAGTGCAAATTTGCATTTACAAGTTAATATCTGGTTTTCAAATCTTGGCAATAACTATTGCAATAGTATCGCAATAGTTTCCAGCAATACAATAGTATCGCAATAGTACTTTCAGCAATACCAATAGTATTGCAATAGTCAAAATTTGACTCAATAGTCACCCCTAGTCTGGTTTGGCATGAGTTAGCTCACTTGTTTGACACTTAGCAATTATACGGACACAGGCCCTTCCGACGGGGCAGAAGGGCTGTGGTACCCCAGTTCCCTAAAGCCAGAAATTGCTTTCCTCCAGACCTTTAATTCTTGTATGGTGTCTTTCAATCACTATGTGTGTAAACGTTTTTGGTTAGTAATTGTCATTTTCTCTTCAAAAACCTGTTTTGTCCATACTTGTCTAGATCTCCTTGAGCCTCAAATATTTCTGGGAAGGGCGTAAGGATAGTTCCAGGACAGATTGGTCTGTTGTCAGAATAATGTGACAGGGTAGTTTGATGCATATGACTAAAATATTGTATGTCACAGAGACTTTAATCACCCGTAAGAATTACAAAGTGACTCTGTCTCAAATTTATTACACCCCCATCTTTGATGAGAGGGTATATTGCTTTGCGCATGTTGATCTGTCGGTCGGTAGACCAAATGGTTTCTGTTCAATAACTCAAGAACGCTATGACCTAGAATCATCAGCAGTAGATGACCCCTATTGATTTTCTGTTTCTGTTCAAAAACTCAAGAAATCTTTGCCCTAGGAACTTTACATGGAGGTTGGTCATCAACAGTAGATGATCCCTATTTATTTTGAGGTCTGTAGGTCAAAGGTCAAGGTCACTGTGACCTTAACCATTTCTGAAGATTGGGTTGCCATGGGGGTATACATGTTTTACAAACATCTCTTGTTTCATTATTTCTCCGGCTCTGACTTAGTGATCTTAAAAGGACATTACAGTTATATTCAAGTGTCAGCTATTAACCTACCAACAAAGGTTTGAGCTTGGTCTCAAATATATACAGTGACTGTAACACCATAATGTGTCAAATTCCTGTGTGGTCAATGATCATAATCATTAAGCTCAGGAAAATGACCCTTGACCAAAAAGTAGAAACACTGAACCTTGACAAAGTTGAGGCTGACAGCTAAGTGATGCAGGTCAAAATATAAATCATTTTCCGAGGACAAATAATGGACCTTTCAAATCATTGACCAACTTTTGTCTGTGGTATTTAAGTCACATTTTTCCAATAACCAACTGTTTAGCTATATGTACAACAACCCTAGTATATATACATGTATGTATCAAACTGCAATCCTTACCCATGTAAATTATGTAGATTTATGAGTCGTTGTTAGTAATTAGCATTATGTACAATATTTTAAACATATTCAATGGCATGACTGCATTTTATATATAATAATAATAATAATATATAATAATAATAATAATATATATATATAATAATAATAATAAAGACTTTATTTAAAGAGGCAACACAGTTGGGTATACCCAGTCTTCCCTGTGAGCCTCATTAACACATTTACATAATATGTACAGTAATAACAGAAGATAACAATTAACATTTTGATAAATGAAAAAAATTATAATGGTTGATAGATTCATTTATTTCTTTCATACAGAGTATAAACCTTATCACTGTATCATTTGTTGCGATGCTTATATATAAATTAACTTGTATGACTAATTGCGAGCAAAAGCACTTTACAATCCAATGTGTACAACTTCTTGTGATAACCGGAATCTGACTTGCTTATACACTTAGCTGTTCCGGATATGAAGAGCACCACTATATTTTAATAAATAAGAATATAATGCATTGATTTGTACTCAATTTTAAAAATGCATTTAAAGATATGATGAGCAATGTGTTTACTTACAGAATAAATTATATAATGCATTAAAGTTCCAAGCCTAGTTGTGCATATCATCAGGAATTTTTGGTTGGATGAGCATTGCTGAAGCCTAATAATGTCATGGTCCATTGTGGGAAACATACATGTCTGTGTTTCAAAATCCTTCTAATTTATTTTTCTGACCTTACGTATTAAGTAAATCATATTATAGACCTCTGAGCTATAACCTTTGGGTACCCACTATATATAAAGTCTATAGCTAAAAGTGCAGTCACAGCTCAATAACTCATTATACTCCCAGAAACATAGTAACCATAATGGTCGGATTTCAACGAAACTTTGCATGACTGATAAGTACCAAGTTTAGTTGAGCATATCGCCAGCACATGTTGGTTGAATCAATTTTAAGGGAGTTGTTAACCTTTATTTTTTTACACTTATAAAACATTTTCCACCCTATTTCTCTGTAAACATTAGTTGGATTTCAATGGAAGTTTGCAATAATTACCAAGTCTAGTGGGAGTGACTGTGTCAAGCAGTATCTGGGGGTATTCATCACATTCAGTGATATTTCTCGTTTTCAATCTATACTATTTTCAACCAGTATTCTTTCAAACATTGAACCATTTATTGCAGCAATACCGGAAGTCGAGGATGAAGTCGGCCACCATTTCAGTCCATTCACGGGACACCATGACTCAGACTCTGGTAGTACATGCTTCACCGATTCCTCATTTGACGATTCACCATCAGACTCGGACAATCTGGAAGATGATGACTTCTTCCCCAATAAACCATTACCCCCACGACCAGAAAAACATAATCAGGTAAAAGAAACCCAAGCTATAAGTTCTGCCTTTTTAATTCTTAATTATATTCAAGCCGAATAGGACATTGTTTGATACGGTAGTCGGCCCGAAGATTTGGAAATTTCTGCATCAACACTTCGTTGGTAAACTCGCTTTAGATCTCTGAGATTTTCGGGCAGCTAAATATAATCTTTCTGGTTTGGAATTCGTCAAGCTTGTGAGTTGTGACATCTGATGGACTTTCAAGGATTATGACCCATATAATACAGAAAGACTCAAACTAGAACAGTATCCACTATATAGCAGTCACTATTATCATCATTAAACAAAGGATGTTGCTATAGACAGCTTAGACACAGCCATGGTAGTTAAGTACAGTAGTTTGTGCTCTGGCGATCTCGCCCCGATCTCTCGAAGCATCTCAAGTAGATATCTCAGCTTAAATTGAGATTTTGCTCAAATCAGAGTCTGAATTTGAGATAAATATAATGCTTGAGCTCTCGAAATGTTACTGTAATAAGCTCAGAATGATGTTTCTGTTTTTATGCCCCCGTATCGATAGATCGGGAGGCATATAGTGATTCACCTGTCCGTTCGTCCGTCCATCCGTCCGTTCGTCCTTCCTGGTTAACCCAAATTTACCGTTTCTTCTAGCATTAATATGGCTTGCTACAAAGCTTTCATACTTGCATGGATGTTGTATATGAACACTCTCCACGCGCCTGTATCACCTGACCCCATTTTGACCTTCACCTTGACCTAATTTTGGACTTAGACTTATTGAAGGGCCTAATTCTTGGTTAACCCAAATTGACCGTTTCTTCTAGCATTAATATGGCTTGCTACAAAGCTTTCATACTTGCATGGATGTTGTATATGAACACTCTCCACACGCCTGTATCTACTAATCCAATTCTGACCTTCACCTTGACCCAATTTTGGACTTAGACTTATTTATGGACAAGGCTTCCACAGGGGGCATAAGCGTTTATTGAACGCAGTCTTGTTTTATACCAATTTAGAGTATAATTTAGCATGGAAACTATCTCAAACAATAGATGATAAAATTTGAGTTGAGATTGAGCTCAGATTGAGATTATTTGGGAGATCGGGGCCTTGGTTTGAATCCCGGTTGCGGCTTGTCATATCCATTTTACTCCTTATTAAATCTGAAGAAATAATAAAAAGGTCACAATAAGTATGACTGACTCCACATTATAGGGTAATAATAGCTTAAAAATAAATAGTGTATATAAACCTTGTTTTACGAATAGTGTCATATTTATAAATCTCTATCCACTTCCGTATTATCAAGGAATGTTATCATTGTATAAATACATAAAACAATTGACCTTTCTGCAGACGCATTGTAGCCACGCCCCCATAGTTACGATCCTCTTGATACAATACCGTTAAATGTTTTTTCGCTTTTAGTCAATGTATTGGATATATTGTAATACATAATTATGTGCATACTTAAAACTTGCATATATACAGGGTTTAATCATAGAAATTACGTAAACTGTTACTAAAACAGTCTTCGAATAAACCGACATTCACACACGTAAGTTAGTCGCTTAAACAGAACGTTTCTTTTTATTTAAATCACTATTTTATGTATACTGTTTGTGCAAATCGGGAAAAATTAACTACTTATCTTGAGGGAAGCATCCTTTATTGCTACAAATAATTCATTTTATGGGATAATACATATATTTACATATACATTGTGTAATGGAATTTTTCATAAGCTAGCCTTTTGTCTTCTGCTAACGTTCGAATTATCATAATATTAAGTATATGTTAGTGCACTAATTAATAATCAAATTCCGATAATCATAACTTTTTTACTTAAATATAGTAGACCTATCTCCTGTTTTTCTGCGTCGGGTTTTTATTTGTGTTATCTACCGCTTAGTGAGGACAGACTTTTTGTTGATTACTGACAGCAGAGGCTCAGCATCACAGTATTTGATATGAACTTTCTTAAAAAAGAATATCTGAAATATAGTAGACCTATCTCCTGTTTTTCTGCGTCGGGTTTTTATTTGTGTTATCTACCGCTTAGTGAGGACAGACTTTTTGTTGATTACTGACAGCAGAGGCTCAGCATCACAGTATTTGATATGAACTTTCTTAAAAAAGAATATCTGCTACGTTAACATAGATGAGAATGTGAATCTTTCAAATCCCACATCACTTTGTGTATGTATTCGTAATATGTGTTCACTGTTTGTCATTGACAGTCAGCAAATTAACAAATGTCTAATTTACAATCGCGCGTTATCAAGTGAAAACAATATCGTTTTTCTAACATAATGTTAAAATGTCGGGTCAAGTGTAATGATTGTTTAGATAAGTATCTCGGAAATCAGTTGGGTTGTGATCTATACCGCTTGGTGTTTATTGTCAATAAACAATATCTGACAGGTCTCTGACCTATAGATACTTAAAAGTATATATACTATAGATACTTATAAACTTAATTAAAAATATTATGATTTACAATAGATGTCTCGAACAATGCATATATTTTAATCATTTTTATATAAGTTTTTGAGAATGGATGCATTTAGCATCACAAGGATATCGACTGAAAAGCGCTTTAACTATAACATAGACAAAAATAATAAAATGTTCAATATTATAATACTTCACTTGTTGGGAAATACACACGTTCTTTGTTTGAAGTTATGTGTCCTTTTTCTATAACAAACAAAAAAAATTCACGAGTCTATGGTTTTAAGTACATCTTTTTTAAAACAGTTGTATCAAATTAAAGACGAAGCTTCCGAGTTTCTCAACATGTAATTATTTCTAATTATGCTGATGTAAATATCAATGATATTACTTTTAAATCAGACTATATTTGAGACATAATGTACATATGTAGCTACTACTTCCGAGGCCCTATGGGTTTAATAAATTAATTCACTTTCATGACATTGCTATCAAATTAAAGTTGCAGTTCACTAGTTTCTTAACATACCAATATTTTTAAAATGTGTTCATTATTAATGAAGTAAGGCTTAATTGAATATTGCACAATTTACATTGATTTTAGCTTGTCTTAGATGTCCAGGTTGTCCTACAAAATGGCGGCGGTTACTCGTTGCCGAAATGCTGCAATACGATTGGCTAACGCCACCTGTCAATCAAAATCGGCAGAAAGGTCAATTGGTTTATAATTTTGACTATCTCTTGAGGTTGAGATTTAAACTGAACCTAGTGAATGCGGTCATAATCTTATGAGGCTGATTTATAAATATTAACAAAAAAGATAAATATCTAGCCTATATGCATAACATTGAAAATTATACATTTTTAAAAAATAAAATATTTATGTAAACCTATGTACGAGTATGTGTAGAAACAAGATACTTAAAATTAAGTATCCGCTTGTTTCGTCACCAAAAAATGTGACACACTGGTTCTAATAATGGATGTTTTAGCTTAATAAAATGTGATCACAAAAATGGACTAATTTTTTTTTAGAAAGTTGTTCGAATGGGAACGGTATAACATTAAGCATTATACATGGTGACGATTTTAAATCAGTATCATAGTGTATAGTTAAAATCGGATATTTGGGATATTATGAATATAGTATTAAACACTTAAAGGGGCATGCCCAGAAACTGGAGTGTCTTGGTTTGCATACAACGAAATTGCGTTTATCACTTGTAAAACCAACTATTACTGAAAAGTCAAAGAATAATTTGAATTTAAAAGTTACTCTATAACGCGCACTTCGATATTTTGTATATTGATTTGAATAAAAGGCTGTCAGCCTTTTATTGACAAGAACGCTATTTAGTTATTCTTGAAATATTTTTTTAAAAAAACTAGTGGGATATTTTGTAACTTTTTTTACAGGGTTTTCATTATTTGACTTAGGTAATAAAATGATACCAATTTGATTGCTATTCGAGACACTTCAGTTCCTGAGGGCATGCCCCTTTTAAAATACCTATTAGGACATTTACACTTCATAATATTAACCAAAAAGTTAGAATTCATTAAGTTGAAATTAAAATTCATCAAGTTGAATTCTTAAATTCATCAAGTTGATGTCTTGAACTCATGAAGTTACAATCATGAATTTCTGAAATGTTTTAAATCTTGAATTACTTAATTACTGAAGTTGAAATCTTGAAATTAATATGTAAATTTAGAAGTGAATTTATGAATATTATTATATGCAGTCAAGAAATTGTGAAGTTATTAAATAAAAAAATTCAGAATTCATGAAATTAAAGAATTGTGATTCATTGTCTAAAGAAAATATGAACTGACAGCATGGATTGTTAATATAAATCTCACATTTATAGTCCAGTTAGGATATTGTGACAGTGACGTTGCAGTTAATGTGTACGCAAAAAATCACAACCATTGTCTAAACAGGTAGAGCGAAGTTTAGTTTGTTATTTTAGCATTGAAATTATAGTTGTTTGTACGGTATATTAGCCTTTATAATTGGTTTTACACCGTTATAGTGGACTCGACCGCTGCGTCACTGGATTTTTATCCTGACTGGACTATAAACAAATTGTACTACGATAGATTTTCATTTTGCTGATGACACTATTGTAAATGATTATTGGTCAAGTGAACCTATCTATGTCATGGACCATAAGTGGTACTTGTATACACGTATGTTGTGAATTTGTAACTATCAGTATGTACTATAGTCCAGAGAATTTGACACGACTCTCAAACTTATATTAGCATAATTTAACAGCTGATATATTGTCTATATTTATAACCCCAGTAGCATGTTTTCATAAGCGGTGAGTATCACGAAGACGCTCGAGGTCTGGAGTAATACCAACACAAATCTAAAGGACCGATGTTGCATGAATTGCTCGCAGAAATTGATATATTCAACGCACAAACCTTGTAATATATTCATGCATAAAGGTCAGGATCATGTCAAATTCTCTTTGCTATAGTAATTATTATAATCCTAATCTAACAGCTCTAGCATCTACCAAATGTTGAGTTGAATACAAGAAATAAATTGAATACATGGAATAAATAAACATGTGGAACTAAGAAATGTTGAGTTGTTTAATTCTACAGTGGTATTATAATAATAATAACAACTTTATTAATAGTGGATGACATATTTGGTTGTAGACCAATTTTCAATATGGTCCACATCAACATGGGATATACACAATCATTTGCAGGAATACATGATAATTATGAGCAAAAGAAAAACATAACAGAAAAACTCATGGAGTCAATAATAAAGATGCAAAACAAAATAAAAACACAACAGCACGATGTTAAGGTAATGGTAAACATTTATGATATACAAAATTCAACAATGTAATTTGTAGATATAATTAATAGCATAATGTTGTGAAACATGTAAATGTTACATCATGTGGCCAGAGTAACATCCACTGTAAATAGGAGTTTTTGCTTTGTTTTTGCATTGTTTGAGTGTTTTTGAAGTATTCTATAGAACCCTTTAAGTGTCAGGATATATCACTTAAGGGGCACCCTAGTATTCGACATTGCTATAATCCGGAGATATTTACTAGTACTTAATCCTGAATTTTATACATGAATATATTTGTTTACTTAGTTCTTGACAATGTGTAGAATATATCAGTTACTGAAAAAGTTGTACATCATCAGTTTTTAGCTCACCTGAGCACGAAGTGCTCACTGGTGAGCTTTTAGGATAGGTGGCTGTCCGGCTTCCGTCGTCGTCCGTCGTCCGTCAACAATTCCTTTAAATGACTTCTTCTCCTAAACCAATTGATGGAATTTAACCAAATTTCACAGGAATGATCCTTGGGTGGTCCTCTTTCAAAGTTGTTCAAATGGTTCTGGTTAATTTATTAATTAGGTCACAGGAGCTAAAAATAGATTTTAAAAGTGAAAACTTAAAAAATCTTCTTCTCTGAAACCACAGGGCCTACAGCTTTGATATTTTGCATGAAGCTTCATCATGAGATCCTCTACAAAGATTGTTAAAATTTTGCCCCTGGGGTCAAAACTGCACCCGTCCCGGAGGTCACTTGTTTTGCAATAGAGTTATAGAGAAAAATCTTTGAAAATCTTTTCCTCTGAAACCACAAGACCTACAACTTTGATATTTTGCATGTAACATCATAATTATTGGGGTCCTCTAACAAGATTGTACAAATTTTACCCCCATGGGGTTAAAATAGCCCCCTACCCCAGTCACTATGTTATTGTAGAAAACTTTGAAAATCTTCTCTTATACCACAATGCAGACTCCCACTGACCTCACCTTTAGATAAGAAATAATGTTGGATATTTCTTTCTTGCTGACATTAATGACTTTTCAATGAGATATACTAAACCCTGACTCTGGTATCTGAATTCAAACATGTGTAGACCATCTGGTCATTTGTTCAGTCAGTAGGAGAAGTTTATTGTGTGTTCAGCTAGTTAATGGTCAGTTATGTCACCTTACAGTTATGCTAGCATATCAGGTTACATGAGCCTTCCAGGTATTACAAGACTAGATAATCAGGCCCAAAATAAAATGTAGCTATACATGGAAGAAGTTGATTTATTTGATAAAATATTAAGCAAATTGCTTTATATTTAGATCATCTAACAAATCATTAATGAAAATTATACAATTGTAGTCAATTAAGAAAATTGTATGTTTTACAGTATCAAGCTTGTACCATGTTTGTTAAGCAACCGTTGTCTTATAATTATAATCAATTTGATTATTTCAATCCATTATTTCACAAAATATCATGCCCATAAAGTGTATATATTTGCATACAAGTTAGTTGTGTTTTATATTCTTCCACCAAATATATCCCTCAATCTAAGGCTAACCTTAATAAATTCTTTGGTTGGAGTTACTCTATCTACTCACGAAAATCCCAGCAACATATTTGGCCTTCAGGAGACATTTTTTACTTTAATGAGATTATTAAGTGTTCGTAAAAAATAATTAAAAACATTCCCTACTTACCTACCCGCCTAAACATTTCTGTGTAACTCCAAACAAAGAATTTTTTAAGGTCAGCCTGAGATATTTGGGGTAAATTGCTTTCTACATGTCAGCTGTCTGGTACACTAAATGGTTTCAGATCAATAACTCGAGAACAGTTTGGCCTAAGATCATCAAACTTTGCTTTGAGGTTGGTTATCATCAATAGATGACCCCTATAATGTTTTTTGAGGTCATTAAATAAACAGATAAGGTCATTAACCTTAAACATAATTATCATAGAGGCATATCCTACTATTCCGGAATAATCCGAGAATCAGGATTAGCTGCACTAAAAAAAATGAACTTCTATGTAGAAAAAGTTCATTTCTCGACTTAACATCACTCGAATATTACTCAGGTGAGCGATCCAGGGCCTTCTGGGCCCTCTTGTTTAATCGATGCTTGTTTGTTATAACCATCATGCGTAATCCTAAAATGGTACACTTAGGAAAAATAAAATCACAATTAAATATAAACAAGAAAAATAACTGTGTTTATTTGAATTTTCAAGGATTAGGTAAATATCTAGACACAATCTATTTCAGATAAAAGATCTGGCTAACAAAGTTTTACCCAGTCATAACAAGAAAGATACTGTTGATGAGTCACCAATCTTAGAACCTGTGATGCTTCGTAGACACAGAAAGCCTCCATCTTTGCCCGAAAATCAAGGAACTATTTCACAAAATCAGGTACGTACAATTCGTTAATTAATCAAATAGTAACAGGAATGCTTGTCAGTCTCAGTGGGTCTTTGAAATTTATCTACAGAAAGAAATAAGTTCACAGAAGATTCTGATGGGTGAAAATTTAAGTAAAAACAAGAAGGGCTGTTACTCTAGCAATATTGTCTTCCTTAAAATTCCTGACAATATGTGCAATGAGGCTGAGGTCCCTCGATTTCTTGGGAAGTTTCATTGAATTCAAACCAGTGATTGAGGAGAACAAGTGCAGAAAAGCTTTGTGACATCCTTCCAGAGAATCCAGACGGACAGACATCCTTCACTAAATCAATATGTCAACCCCCACTATACATTGTATGTGGGAGACATTACCATGTACATGTATTGTCTACTTTTATTTAATTATAGTTTTTTGTCGAGCCCGCTTGTGGTGAGCGAGACTTAGTTGCCACCTTTGGTGTATGTGCGTGCCTAAGTGTGTGCGTCTGTCTGTCCGATTTTGTCTGTACCGTAACTTTGTTATACTTTGACCAATCTTGCTTATACAGTCTAACTTGTACTAGCGACCACGCGTATTAAGCGACCTTTGTCTTAAACGACCGGTTTAAACTCCTCCCGACCGCATTTGTTCTATTTTCCCATTGTATTAAGCGACTTTTGTCTAACGCGACCAACGACCACTATTTTTGCACGATACTTGACTGGTCAAATTTATTAGCGACCGAAAAAAAACAAAAAAAACATTGGTCGTCTGTAGTGACATATTGTTAATTACTTTATATCTCGTCATAAATCATTGTTTGTTCACACTTTAGAGTTTGTCTTTTGTTAACTGGACCTCAATTAACAGCATTGATAATCACCATTGTGTCCGCAGAGCATGTCATACAGATGCTTTTTAATCCGATTACACAAATTATTACGGATTAATTGTTGTATCTTTTGCTGCAATCAGCTTGTTGTCACCATCCATTTGAAATGGGTTAAAACCCGGTCTATTCTGTTTTTTGTTCTTCGAGTGTAACCAAAACTGACTTACATTAATTGAATTGTGTAATATATGAGTAAGTTTATTAAAATTGATAAATTGAAATGTTTATGAAGACGACGCATACAAGTATAGACTCGTCATAAAACTTATTTACACACTAATGTTTATCAATTGAAGTTGAATAGTATTCGAAGAGCCTAAAATCGGAAATTCGTTAATTACAGTCAATGTTTTTACCATTTGCGTTAAACGACCATTCCGTTAAGCGACCGTTTTCAGACCTTCCCAAGGGTGGTCGCTTAATACAAGTTAGACTGTAATTGGCATGTATGTTCACCTCCATGAGGAGGAGTGTCATGCACAATCCCCATGATCCTATCTCAAAGGTCAAGGTCACAGTTAGATGTTAAAGGTCAAATTGAAGCTTGTCCGGACCATAACTTTGTTATGCTTTGACCAATCTTGCTTATATTTGTCATGCATGTTCACCCCCGTAAGACAGAGTGTCATGTCCAACCCACAGGTTCCTATCTCAAAAGTCAAGGCCACAGTTAGATGTTAAAGGTCAAATTGAAGCTTATCCGGACCATGCCTTTGTTATGCTTTGACCATTCTTGCTTATATTTGGCATGCGGCTTGCATGTTTACCTCCATGTTTTGTTAAGGGCCGTCTTGAAACCCTGGTTTTTTACTAATATATCTTCTGTTATTTCATAGGTGAAGCTGCGAGGAGTGTTACAAAGTTTGATTGATAGTGAAAGAAATTATATAAAATCTCTTGAGAGGCTTCGTGATGTAAGTATTATTGCAGACAAATGTACTCAGATTATTCTTGAGTGGTAAGTAAATATACCTTCTTTTTTAAATGCTGATCATAGCCTTTATTTGCCAGTCAGCTGAAATATGGCTGGCATATGAGTGCCTCCACCAGTATTTGAACCCGGGTCACCAGATTAGACGTCAAGCGCGCTAACCATTAAGCGACGGAGGCCCACACCTGTGCACACTGGGCATTATCACATTTTTAAGCCCTCAAAGGGTGGGATATTAAAATTGAACGATCTGGCCGTCCAAAAGTTCATCCAGACATTGGTTTAAGTTCTTAATAACATTGTATATTTTGTTTACTGTCTATGCTATTGTAATGAAACTTGTCTCACATACTTATTATGCCCCCCATCTTTGATGAGGGGGTATATTGCTTTGCACATGAAGGTCGGTCTGTCTGTTGGTCGGTAGACCAAATGGTTTCTGTTCAATAACTCAAGATTGCTTTGCCCTAGGATCTTCAAACTTTACATGGAGGTTGGTCATTAACAATAGATGACCCCTATTGATTTTAAGGTCAAAGGTCAAGGTCGCTGACCTTTACCATTTATGCCTATTTGGCTGCCATGCATGGGACATACATGTTTTAGAAACATCTCTTATTATTATCAGTCAACAGTATATGCTACGTTTGTAAATGGATTTTGTGTATTTATTTTGCAGGTGTATCACAAACATATCCTAACTCTCACAAGAAAACCAGAGGTCAAGGTCACATTTCAGAAGGTCATAGAAATTATTTCAATACATCAGATGTTCCAGATTGAGTTCTCTGATAAACTGAAAAATTGGATCGCAAATGAAAGGATTGGAGTAATATTTCATGTGGTATGTACATGTAGTATAGTATAATGCCCCCCCAATCTTTGGTGAGGGGGTTATATTGCTTTGCTCATGTTAGCCGGTCTGTGTGTCTATTTACTGGTGGAAACACATGGTTTCTGTTTAATAACATTACTCAAGTACGCTTGATCCTAGGATCCCCAAACTGTACGTGGGGATTAGTCACCAACAGTAGATGGCTATCATTTTCAAGGTGATTAGGTCAAAGGTTAAGGTTGTTGTGACCTTTTACATGAATGAACTTACCAAATAGTCTCTTATTTTGTCAAATTTGAGCAGAATCCTGATGTGCTCATATATCATAATAGAAATTTATCTGTGTATTAAATAAAAATTTAAAAAATTAAAATTTTAAAAGTTCAATAGCATTTATCTTCCTTTGCACCCCTGAAAATCTCACCTTAAATATTGTTAATCTCCTAGATAGTTGAATAATGAACTTGGAAAGGTAATGCATGCACAGCAAATATGAAAGACAGACACATAAAAAAATGATACAGAAAGAACTCATTGCGAAAAAGAAAAACTGATATTTCTCATAGATAAATCATGGAAATTTTTTGATGAATTAATTGAACCCTGTTTCACAAATATTTCATGTCTACTTTCAGTTTTCGCAGAGAATGGTTATAGATATATACAGTGATTATGTCAACAACTATGAAGCTGCCTGTGAAACTATAAAAGAATTAGAAAATTCTAAACAGACTTTTAAAGAATTTCTAAAGGTAATTACATACATATCTTATACACTCATACATGCGCAATTGCGCATAATTTAGTTATGTTTCTTTATCATAACTTAAATGTTTTAAGGAGTCTGAGTGCATGACATAGAGGTCACATTTGCGCTGGTCACAAATAGGAATAAATTTTTCTAATTTAATACATAGAAAGATTATCGTGAAATTTCATACAGTTAAATAGATTCCTGGGTCTTTACTGTGCCCAGTGTACAGCACTGATATACTCAAGACTACTTCAAGACTTCATCTCTAGTTGGGTGGGAATTGCTTCAGATGAGACGAAGTGCCCTGGCAGAGAATTGAAACCAGGACCTCCCCATCTGTAGTCAAGAGCAATGCCCACTCGACCACTGTGTCATCCAATATACTTTTTTTTGATTACAGGCCGTTCCCCATTACAGGCCCTTCCCCATAATGTTTTTAAGGCCCTGGGGCAATTCTAAGATTAGTGCTTAAGTATATCGACAAGAATAGCTCAAATGTTTTAGAAGACCAAAGTGCAACAGTATGCATAGTTTAAACTTTAAGGTGGATTTAAGCATCGTTTACATGTTTAATACAAGCCTTAATCTCCCAAATAACACAATACTGACCCATAGTCAGATTTAAAGAATCCATTTAGGATTTAAGGCGCAGGGGGAGCCTATTCTAGCTTTTGGCACTGGGGGGAACCTATTCTAGCTTAAGGTGCTGGGGGAACCTATTCTAGCTTAAGGTGCTGGGAAAGGGACTGGATTACAGATTAGCATGACAATCTTTTTATGTTACATGTTTTCAGAAGAAACAAATGGAGAGTGATGATAGATTATCATTGGCTGGTCTGATGTTGAAACCTGTACAGAGGTTTCCACAGTTCATCATGATTATCAAGGTTAGTACAGATTGACAGGCCTGATGTTGAAACCTGTTCAGAGGTTTCCACAGTTCATCATGATTATCAAGGTTAGTACAGATTGGCTGGTCTGATGTTGAAACCTGTTCAGAGGTTTCCACAGTTCATCATGATTATCAAGGTTAGTACAGATTGGCTGGTCTGATGTTGAAACCTGTTCAGAGGTTTCCACAGTTCATCATGATTATCAAGGTTAGTACAGATTGACAGGCCTGATGTTGAAACCTGTACAGAGGTTTCCACAGTTCATCATGATTATCAAGGTTAGTACAGATTGACAGGCCTGATGTTGAAACCTGTTCAGAGGTTTCCACAGTTCATCATGATTATCAAGGTTAGTACAGATTGGCTGGTCTGATGTTGAAACCTGTACAGAGGTTTCCACAGTTCATCATGATTATCAAGGTTAGTACAGATTGGCTGGTCTGATGTTGAAACCTGAACAGAGGTTTCCACAGTTCATCATGATTATCAAGGTTAGTACAGATTGGCTGGTCTGATGTTGAAACCTGTACAGAGGTTTCCACAGTTCATCATGATTATTAAGGTTAGTACATATTGGCTGGTCTGATGTTGAAACCTGTACAGAGGTTTCCACAGTCCATCATGATTATCAAGGTTAGAACAGATTATCATTGGCTGGTCTGATGTTGAAATCTTTACAAAAATCCCCGCAGGTCATCATGATTATCAAGGTTAGTACAATCAAAGTATAGATGCCAATTTTTTCTTATATGATATGTACATGACCCCCTGTTGTTTTCATTTTCTTTAAGCTGGAAGCTATTTTGATTAATTCATAGATTTTTTTAGTGTGCCAATTAGAAAAAATGTTGACATTTTGTGGGGCTGACATCAGTCACTTTACATCAGAAAAAAACTATTTGGTGGTTTTTGACCTCAAAGGATTTACTAAAGTACAAACCCAGGTATAAATTTAAAGTACAATAATCCACCTGACAGGACCAAAATAAAATGAAGTTTTAGAGAGTAGTCAGGGGAGTTAACTCACTAATGTTTCTCATTATTGTATCTCCCAGGATTTATTGAAGTACACACCTAGGGACCATCATGACAGAGAACAACTACAGGAAGCAGTCACATGGATAGAGAATGTAGCTCATCAACTCAATGAACGTAAACGTCAGAGTGAACAATTTTACCATGGTAACCAGATAATGAGTAAACTCTCACAGCGGGTAAACACGGAGAAGAACATGTTCCTGATTCGACAGGATGATATGGAGCAACATTCTCATGTAAGAAGAGTAAATTTTAAATCTGGCATATTTTATACTAATTTATTTAAGGTCGATTGTGAAACAAGTTTTTCTGACTTACCGGTTTATTAATCAGTCTTCACACCTCAATCCTGACGTTATTCTATTGCCACAACTGGCCCTCAAGGGTTTGAGAGAAGAAGAGAAGCCAGTTTCCTTTTTATGCTGACCGTCTAGCAAAGGAAATTTCTGGTACCATTTTTAGCTCACCTGTCACAAAGTGACAGAGTGAGCTTTTGTGATCACTCTTCGTCCGTCGTCCGTCGTCCGTCGTCCGTCCGTCGTCCGTCCGTCAACAATTGGCTTGTGTAGACACTAGAGGTCACAATTTTAGCCTAATCTTTATGAAACTTGGTCACAATGATCATCTCAACAAAATCTAGGCCAAGTTCGATATTGGGTCATCCTGGGTCAAAAACTAGGTCACTAGGTCAAATCATAGAAAAACCTTGTGTGGTCACTAGAGGTCACAATTTTGACTTAATCTTTATGAAACTTGGTCACAATGATCATCTCAACAAAATCTAGGTCAAGTTCGATATTGGGTCATCTAGGGTCAAAAACTAGGTCACTAGGTCAAATCATAGAAAAACCTTGTGTAGTCACTAGAGGTCACAATTTTGACTTAATCTTTATGAAACTTGGTCACAATGATCATCCCGACAAAATCTAGGTCAAGTTTGATATTGGGTCATCTAGGGTCAAAAACTAGGTCACAAGGTCAAATCATAGAAAAACCTTGTGTAGTCACTAGAGGTCACAATTTTGACTTAATCTTTATAAAACTTGGTCACAATGATCATCTCGACATAATCTAGGTCAAGTTCGATATTGGGTCATCCGGGGTAAAAAACTAGGTCACAAGGTCAAATCATAGAAAAACCTTGTGTAGTCACTAGAGGTCACAATTTTTACTTAATCTTTATGAAACTTTGTCACAATGATCATCTCGACAAAATCTAGGTCAAGTTCGATATTGGGTCATAAGGGGTTAAAAACTAGGTCACAAGGTCAAATCATAGAAAAACCTTGTGTAGTCACTAGAGGTCACACTTTTGGTCTAATCTTTATGAAACTTGGTCACAATGATCATCTCAACAAAATCTAGGCTAAGTTTGATATGGGGTCATCTGGGGTCAAAAACTAGGTCACTAGGTCAAATCATAGAAAAACCTTGTGTAGTCACTAGAGGTCACAATTTTGACTCAATCTTTATGAAACTTGGTCACAATGGTCATCTCAACAAAATCTAGGTCATGTGTGATATTGGGTCATCTGGGGTCAAAAACTAGGTCACTAGGTCAAATCATAGAAAAAGTTTGTGTAGCCACTAGAGGTCACAATTTTGACTTAATCTTTATGAAACTTGGTCACAATGGCCATCCTAACAAAACAAAATCTAGGTCAAGTTCGATATTGGGTCATCCGGGGTCAAAAACTAGGTCACTAGGTCAAATCATAGAAAAACCATGTGTAGTCACTAGAGGTCACAATTGTGACTTAATCTTTATGATACTAGGTCACAATGATTATCCACACAAAATATAGGTCAACTTCAATATTGGGTCATCCAGGGTCAAAAACTAGGTCACAATGTCAAATAATAGAAAAACTTTGTGTAGTCACTAGAGGTCACAATATTGGCCTAATCTGTATGAAACTTGGTCACAATGATCATCTTAACAATATCTAGGTCAAGTTTGATATTGGGTCATCTTGGGTCAAAAACTAGGTCATGAAGTCAAATCATATAAAAACCTTGTGTAGTCACTAGAGGTCACAATGTCGACCTTATCTTTATGAAACTTGGTCACAATGATCATCTCTACAAAATCTAGGTCAAGTTCGACAGGTGAGCGACCTAGGGCCCTTTGGGCCCTCTTGTTATTTCTTCTTTGGTTTGACATGTCCTTGGATCAAACCCTGGACCTCCCGCACTCAAAGCGTACTCTATTCCAATAGAGAAGGCTTTGATTTCATGAAATAAGTTTAAATAATTACAGTTTTTAGCTCTACTGTTTGAATGATAGGTTGTGATGTCATCACATGGACCCGAGGATGTTATAAATGTTGAATCAAGCGACTGTGAAGTTCATTGATTGTACAATAAGATACACTTTATTTTTCTTATTCAAATTCACTAGCTTGATCACATGCATCCTTTATTTTCTTAGCACTGGCTATGGGATTCCAATTTTGGATGGCGGGAGTTGTTGCACTCCATTTTTAACTTTATATATATGTACACAGCCATCCTTCATATATCAGATGCTAGGAGTTTTCACGGATAGATTTTCAAATTCCTTTGATTCAAGTTAAATCCCTTTCCATTCAGGGGCCTAACCAGGCTTGAATTGATGTTACGCACACAAACCTTGAAGTTGGTGGTTATGGTTGGGAATCTTCATTTTAATGTGGAATTTGGGCTTTAATGCAATTTTGGCCATGTTTATATTTCTATTTTTCAAATTAATGTTATGAATGTGCATATGTGCATATCGCTGGCTAGGCCCCTGCTGTTATCAGGTTATCAGATTGGGCCTTGATGACATTCCTGATAGATCTAGTTACAATGTTTTTATTTCAAATGATATTCTGCAGGATCCAAATGGTTCGCAATTCAAAAAGCAAAGACGAATATTTCTAATGAATGACAGACTGGTCTCTGTTCATGTTCCTCAAAGGTTTGTCTGGTTTACTGAATTCTATGCTGCCTAGCGTTGTAGTGACATCATCAAAAGCAGATGACATCATGGAATCTTCACACAGGTGGTGTATCCATGCAAATGCATATCCTCTCTGGCATGTGTGCTGCACTTCTGTACTGCATATATAATAAATATCTATTAAAAATTAATTAAGACCAAAGCAGAGATGATAATTGGGGAGATCAAGTTTGTATACAAAGGTATTCGTACCACCAGCTAGCTATTGGTGAATGGCAGGTTTGTATTGTTCATTCATCCAATAGATTGCTGGTGGGCATTTTGCATATGAATACGGTGATCTTCTATTTATGTAACTGTTTAATGTCAGTCAACTCCCTTTGTTGTACAATATGCTGAAGAGTTGTCTCCCTTTTTTGGGTAGCCATTTGTAAAAATGGAAGAATCCTCTCCCTTTGTTTTAGAATATTTTAGAGTTCTTCACCTTTGTATAAAAATCTATTGAAAAGTTTACTCCCTTTGTTTTTGGTAGCCATTGGTAACACCTATTTAATAGAAGTATTATCTCCCTTTGTTTTAGAATAATTAAAAGAGTTATTTCCCTTTGTGTTATTATCTATTGATGAGTTTACTCCCTTAATTTTTGCCGTTGTTAGTAATCTTGACCAAGCAATGTCACTGTTGTCTGCTTTAGGTTATGTCACTCTCGGGCAGTTTTAAATGCTGAGGTTTTTATGCTTATCTGCTGAAGCCATCTCTTGTCCAAGCCTGGGAGTAGTGGTATTCACAAAGCATCTTAAGGGAAAACTTAAATATTTTGACTTAAGTTAAAACATTGAGCTGCACATATGTACCAAAGTAATGTAGAATAGCCCATGTTTTCTTTGTGATTATTGTACCTCATTACATAATGCTTCTAAACTATGTAAACAATTGATAATCTTGATTTTTCTGTTTAGCTGATACTTTACTTTTCTTTTACTTTTTTTTACTTTTCCGGATTATCCACTTCGCCATTCATAGGTGTGGATCTCATAATCTTCTTAAAACTACTCAAGGTCGCACTTACGGACATTAAATTTTTTATGATTTTAGAAAATTGTAAGATTTTAAGTAAATTTTAAGTTTTCCCTTAAGATGATTTATGAATAACATGAGCTTCAGCAGGTGTGCTCTTAACCCCCATTTCTGGTTTATATACATGTATAATTGGTGGATATATGTGTTTGTTTATTATTTATTTTAGGATAACAATTCAAAGATACACATATTTTTGATGAACAAACTCGTGGCTACTTGTCACAGTCCAAGCAAGAAATCAAATAGGTCACACAAGTAAGGCTAAGGATGCATTTCAGCTAATGCTTACAGTAACCTAGGAAAGATATGAACACTGTATATGGAAATCTGTTCTCACTACTGTCTGTGCGTCTCTTTGTGCTTTGTTTGTAATAATTGTAAAAACATCTTAGTATAATAGCAATAATAACGTCTTTATTTTCTGTTGATTACATAATTGGCAAATCCATTATATTAAAATTATATAATTTTACAGTATTATATAAATATTATCAATTTAATTTGCTTCTTGTACTGAAGTTCTAACACATTAAACATTGTGTATATTCTTGTAGCAATACTTAAATTATGATGATTAACTACATGTTTCATAATTATTTGGACAACATGTGCATTAACTTGGTTAACGGTTCCTCACTTTCAGGCGTAATGTAAAACATCAAACAGAAAAATGTGCAGTTGTTGGGATATCTTCAACTCAATGGTCAAATAATGCCATATGTTATTTCAATTCTAAACACGATAATATCCCGTACTATTGAAATGCGCGCATTCCATTTTCACCTATTTTACATTGACCATAATTCCGCGCTGAAATTGAGTGGCTATTAGCTGGTACAATTACCTCCCTCTTTAATGAAAATGAGCTTCGTAATTTTCTGAAGGAAAGAACACATTTTAAACATTGAAACAATTTTAATAACAGGAGTATAAGGTATCAATTGCATGAAATGAAAAATATAAATTAATTGATTATTAGAAGTTTGCATGAAACTTAGTGTCGAGAGTATATTAGCGTTTCTAAAAATAGATGAGTCATTGCTGTAACACTTAATACTCATGCAACTTGCCTTATTCACAACTCGTTGAAGTTTTTACTATAAAGTTAACGTTCATTCAATCATAAATATGTCATGTGACACGGGGCGTAAATAGTAACAGCCAATTTAACAGGTATATTTTGTTGCGGTAATAATACATATCCCGATTTGCTCTATGTGTATATGGATTAATCAGCAGATTGTGTTAGAATTTTAGTTACAAAACCTCACAGTCATTAGATACGTTCAACAACTGTCACTCTTGCTTTAAATGTTTCCCCATTTTCCGTTCAGCTGAAAGCACTTTTATTAGATTGTAAGAACGTAGTCCAATTATAGGTTAATGCTTCTACCTGTGTTTGTCTTGCAGCAGCATATTTCTGTTAAGGTAAAACATTCTTCACTATACCCTTGCATACATCAGAACATAAATCTGTTACGATCAAGAATACAGTATACATGTATTATTAGTCCATTAGTCAATTTTCAGCTGTCACCAAAATGACAATCACAGTTAAGTTTTTGTGATCACTTCATCTGTTGCCTTTGCATCTATCCTTGCATCTACATTTATCTTGTCCACACACACTAGCGGTTTTATTTATGATTTGTTTTTAAAAAGACTTGCAGCAAACATGTATACCCATAAGATATCTGTTCTGTTCTTGAATTGGCTATATACAGTGCCCACCAAAAATAACTATACGGATGTTATTTCCCCATTTACTTGTCTGTAATAACAGTATTTGTAAAACAGTGAAACAACACTTTTTTTGAAGAAAAAGGAATATTTTGTTTATTATATGTAAAGACCATACATTAATTGGTACCCTAGGTGCAAAATATAAAGTTTCTTTGTCCCGAGTGAATGGTAACTTAGTCACAAAAACATGGAAAATTCAGCATATTTAAATTCAGAACATATTCATCTTTATTTTTATCTCTGTTTTTACTCATTTAGTAACTGTAGTTTCAGAAACAAGTACAGTTGTAACTGTCTGATAAAAGGATATTGAATAATTTAACCAAGTTAAATTTAGCAACAATTATTTACTGTATACTTATTTTTGGTGGGCACTGTATATATCTGACCATTGGTTTTAGAGTTACAGCCTCATATAGGCCAGCATTAAAATATTTTAGTATTGTCTGCGTGATAGAGGTTATATTTATGTTTTGACTTTTTATAGAAAATTATTCTACCCAACTTGCACACAACTTGTATGGCCATGAGATATTTTATCCTTTCTAATGAACCAGCTGCACATGTATTGGCTTTTTTGGGCTGTATGCTAAATGTTTACTTCATGAAACTCTCTATCCCAATATGATACTGGTGAGAGATCCTATAGGGGTCTGTATCAACTCACTGGTCTCTCATTCACTATATTTAGAGCGATCATGGGGCCTATGTGATACAGGTGTATTATTTATAATAATTATATTACTTGACCAGGCATCATTATTATACTATGTATCCTTGTAACAAACATAGCCACCCTAGCTTATTTATAAACAGCTAGAGTTTCAAGTATGAACATATAATAATAAAAACAGATTATAATCAGGCCCTTAGCCACGCAGAGGTACACCGAGAAACTTGCCTCAGTGAAAATTTGAGTATTGACCAAAATAAGCAGGTTTTCTGGAGGAATATAACACCCAAAATGTACTTCAAAAATATCTACCTTGATGCTTTTCTGTCTCTGGATATATACAGCCTTGCAGATAGTGCTAGTGTTGTTAAACTTCTTGTTAGGTTTTCATGTCATGTTTTCTTGATCCATGTCTGTTTGTTGTACATGTATTTGCACTGCATTGAACTGTATATCTCAGGTCGGCCCTACCTTTACTCACTTTCAACCATTCACTGTTATAATGGCATTTATATTATCAGCCCTAGCCCTATAACAATGTGCCACAGACATCTGATGTGTAGCACAGGTGCCTATGTTAAAGACATAATGGAAATTAACTTTTGGTTGCAGAAAGAGATAGCTTTCGTGTCGAAAAGATAGCAAAAATATTCATTTTTATGCCAAAGCCATAATATTCATTCTCGTTCACCAGAGTATTGTTCACCTGTGTATAGGAACTTGACTAGCCACGGATGTATGAGGATGATAATATTAAACTTGATGAGACATGAAAATTTCAATTTAGGTCACAATACAAGGGGAAAAAATGTTTAGGTCAAAGAGACTGACTATGTTGTGTGAACACCATTTCTATATTCAATTTTGTAATTTCAAATAAAATTATTATTGTTCCATATTACAAATGCCTGGAATTCTAGTAAATTGTTGAAATACTTCAGCATGTAGGTAGAGTGCTGAGATATTAACCTGATCCTCTTACCTTTTATTAGAACAATTTTTTTGCCGATTTCCATAGGCACATTGTTTCAAATTATCTGAATCAAAGAATCTAAGTGTACCCTATATGTATATAGAGGGAAGGTTGGGCAGAGGCCATGTTTAGCGACAACAGATATGACGTTTCGAAAGCCAGTACCCAGTTTGTTTTACAGCAAACACGGATACCAGTTCCTGTAATGTCATATCCGTTGCGGCTAAACATGGCTGCTGCCCAACCTTCTCTCTATATAGATTACACTCACAGGTAACTGTATAATTAATAAAGAGTAAACAAAAACGTTTTTTTTTAAATAAAATTTATAATATCTAGCTAGGATAACATAAATTTTATAGAATATTTTTTTTACTCTTAATCAAATTATCAATGATACAGTTACCTGTGGGTACACTCAGATAATTTTAAACCATGTGCCTATACTGATTTCCTGTTTGTATGTTTTCATAAGAGGGAAGTATTACAAACATGTATGTGGTGTACTACAAACACACATATAATAGACAGATAGGTCACAACTTAGCCGCAGAATTTGATATAATCAACACAACCTTGTAATATGTTTATGAAAAAGGTCAGGATCACGTTAATATCTTCATACCACAGTGTGTTTGTACATTTAACAAAATGCACCTCCATGGTGTTAAGGCTTAACTGTATAGAATGATTTGCATGAAATCTGATATTGTCTATGCAGCATGTACTGGTATACTACGGAGAATTTGACCCAACTCTTGACCTTCTATTAGTATAATTTAACAGCTGATATATTGTCTATACCGGTATTTATAAACTCAGTTGTATGTTTTCATAAGCAAGAAGAATCACGAAGACGCTCGAGGTGCAATTCAAACACAAACCTAAAGGACCTATCTTGCATGATTTGAATGATGAAATTATACATTCAACACAAGAACCTTGAATGTAATATATTTATGTACTGTGAGCTAGAAAGATAGTTGTCTCATAAGTCAAAATGGCAGGCCCTTTCAACAGGGGTGACACTATAATAAACACAGCCTTAAGTTTACTTTTCATGCATAAAGGTCAGGATCTCGTCAAATTCTCGGTGCTATACACACATTTCTACTTCATTATCTGATAATGGATCTTTTTAATGGGTTAAACCATTATTCAGTTTGAGGGATGTTATGATGACCTTAAATGACCTTTTCCATTTTCAGAGATGGGGTGGACAGGTATACATACAAATGGCATCAGAACTTACAGAATTTAGAGTTAAACACTTCAGCTGTTACCCCTAATATGCAGACCAAAATCAACATAGGAGAGACTCATTCAACTGTTATCATGTCTCCCAAGTCAGGTAATACATAGCATCCCATAGATACGTAGATGATATTTGTATTTTTCGGTGTAAGATCGGTTTTTATTACACCGAGTGAGCAGCTGAAGTAATATTTTCACGAGTGGCGTAGCCAGGATTGAAAATATAAGTCAGCTGCTCATGAGGTGAAATAACATTATAATAATATAAAAATACGGAACACGTGTTGTTGTCGAGTTATTTCCAACTAAAATATATTTATGTACAAAATGTTATGTAAACAAGTGACTGACCTGAATGATCAATTTATACCTTCCATGCTTTAAATCATCGGCCATATTAGAAGGCAATCTGATAAGCGTAAAATTTAAGAACTTATATTCTTTTTCGTACTTCGGAATAAAGCGAGGGTGCTGCCCTGCTACAACTATATTTTCTTACCGGTAAATCTCTTAATGTGCTTATTATATCATTTACAAATAATAATAAAGTCTGTATTTTCTGTTGATAACATACATCGACAAATTAGTTTTCATTATGGTCCACTAAATTGATTTTACTTGTATCATTGTGAACTTCAATATACACTTAGCGGCACTTTGAACGCTACCTTTGATATAATTATATATAGCGGTTTTGGAAATATCAAGAAATATGAAAAGGTAGCGTTAGAAGTGTAGCTTATACATTTAATACATTTATTCTAGAACCTTACGATGATGACCCGTACAATGTAGCGATGGAGTTAACAGACATGATGCACGATATCAGTGTACTAGCCAAGATACATCACCTAGCCTCCACTCTCAAGTGTCCATACCAGGTATAGTAACCAAAATTAGGTCAAGTTTGATATTGGGTCATCTGTGGTCAAAAACTAGGTCACGTCATAGAAATACTTTGTGTAGTCACTAGAGGTCATAATTTTGACTAAATCTTTATAAAAGTTTGTAACAATGATTATCTGAACAAAGTCTAGGTCAAGTTTGAGATTGGGTCGTCTCACTAGTTCAAATCAAGGAAAAACCTTGCATAGTCACTGGAGGTCACACTTTTGGTCTAATCTGATCTAAATAACAAGGTCGCTGGTTAGGACAATATTATAATCTTGTACATGCAACTGAGGCTGCATTAACTTGATTCTTTGAAGTTGTAAATGCTTTGAAATTCTTAGGTCACCATGGGGGCCTTCATGAACTATTGGGACAGGTGAGCGACCTTGGGCCCTTTGGGCTTTCTTGTTGCCTATAGCTAACTGTGGTTGGTTTCGAAAGATAAAACAACCCAAAATACTCATTGACAATGTTTTAGAGCCGGGCCATGTAGCAATTACTGGTACAGCAAGTTTGTTTCCTTTTGCAACTGGTGTGACTATAAAACATCGACACAAAAATTATGCTTACCCACCATATATATTTAAACTAATTATTAGATAAATTCTCAGTTGTCAATATGTCTTAATACATTTGTATTATAAAGCTTCTATTGCATTTTGAATATAGAGCCTGTCTGAAGACCACATTCAAGGTTTGATGGTGAAGTTACAGAGAGAAATACAACAGAAAGATTATCAACTACAGATGGTCAATTCTAACACTATCATCTTACAAGACAAAGTCAGGTACCGTAATCCCTCAAATAAACGCCCCCGGGGGCGATACAATTTGCAAAAGGTGGGCGTTTATTTGAGGGCCTTTTTTAAAAAGAAATATAATATATTATTATATATTTTTTTTTTTTTTGAGAAAAAGTCTTACTATATACTGTAACTTTTGAGAAAAGGTCTTAGTAAACTATATGTACTATAATTTTTAAGTGAATCGTGTTTTCATATGATTATCCATAGAATAAACCACCAATCAATCATAATTGAAGTCTTTTTTCATTAAAAATAGTAGGGGGGCGTTTATTAGGGGGAAGCGTTTATTCGAGGGATCTTGTTTATTTAATACAATACTGATGAACCCAACCTCACTCAAATGTTATGACACTAGAATCCTCAAACCATGGAGGTTAGCCATCAACAGTAGATGACCCCTATTTATTTTGCGGTCAGAGGTAAAGGTTGTTGTGACCTTTAACATGAATAAATAAACAGAATATTTTCCGATCAATAACCATAGGAATGATTTTACCCAGGATTTTGAAACCTTATAAAGAGGTTGGTTGCTCCTTTTGATTCTAAGGTCAGTAGGTCACTATTTGGCTGCTATTTTACAAACTTCTCTAACTTGTTCATTTATTTTTGTTCCATACTTGTAAAGCTTTGAAAATTTGGCACGATCCTGACTTTTATGCATGAATATATTACAAGGTCCTTGCGTTGAATATATTAATTTCCGTGAGCAAATCCTGCAATATCGGTCCTTTAGATTTTTGTTGCTATTACACCTCAAGCATCTTTGTTCTATTTCCAGCTTTTGAAAACTTACAACTATATGTAGGATTGTAGATATAGACAATATATCAGTTGTTAAATTATGCTAATAAAAGGTCGAGAGTCGTGTCCAATTCTCCGTACTATATAATGTTATCATATTGTCTGGTTGATATGTGGATATTGATACAATATTTGTAGGAACAAGAAGTATGTATTCAGTGCATCAAGTGCCAAGGTTAAACAAGAATGGTGTATTGACTTCTTATTGGCTAAATATTCACTTGGTAAGTACAGGCATATAACTTTAAGAAACTTTAAAAAATGAGTGTTATGATGAGAGTAAAAATGCAGGGCTTGAAAAAAATCTACGTAATATATCTTCAAGTGTCATGAGCAAACCTTGTATTTTAGTTTTCACGACTTTTTATTTCTTCAGAAATCAAACAACATATCTCATGTCGATAAGAAACAAAGATACTGGACTAAACAGCAAATCAGAACTGCTAGGAAGGCTTATGTGATACAATATCATACATTGTTTGTTTCGTATTTTTTTTATTGTAGATGAAAGTTGATATTAAATCATCTTGTATTTATCTATGGTTTTATTCTACCCAATGGCATGTTATCATTGCTTGCATACAGAATATTATAATAATGATGGTATTAAAATAACACTGCAGATATTGTAAACATTCCAAGCTGGCATAAAGCAGACGGTTCAGACAACACTCAACCTGCATTACTGATGAAACATATGTCGGTTGATATGCAGAGGACATTTACAAAGGTAGGTAACTCTTGATAGCATACATTAAAGTTTACCATACCCTTTATCCCATCACAGGAGCTTGCATTTATAATTTGAAAAAAAAAATGAATTTCACTAGGCCTACTTTACTACTAAAATATAGACAGGAGTGCAATGCGATTGTATCCCACGAACTATTCTAATACAAATATTTTCTCTATACCAACTTGACAGTTAAAACACATGATCTAGGCAGTTAAAGGGGCTAATAACAATACAGAATACATCCGCACCTCAACCGATCGGTACCGATAATCGTCTAATATCGGCTTTTAAAGCCAATATTTGTGGAGTTATGATTTGGCGTCGACTCCATTGAGCGTCTGCTTCGAGGTGAATGGTAATATATTTTTTATTGTTTCTAAAAAATACTTTGCGTATGTTATGTTCTATATATATTTTTTCCTTGTGTATACTGTGAATGAAAGATAAAACCACAGGCTAATTCAATTTTGCATCAACGAATCTGCAAGTTTGAAATGCCCAGTATGGCGCAATTGGAATGTAAAGACTTGAGAATTATGACGTCATTATAACGTAACGTATATTTTAAAGCTTGGCACCGTTGACGTTACGTTTATTTTTCTGCATGCTACTGGATCTGCCTTCTATAACAGTGAAAATAACAAAATTGTAATGTTACTGTTATTTTCACTGTTATTTTCACTGAAAAATCTCCATAATCAATTGATAGTAAGTACGGCTGTCACCGAGTTTTAACCATATTATCATTCACCTCGGAGCAGACGCTCAATGGAGTCGACGCCAAATCAAAACTCCACAAATATTGGCTTTAAAAGCCGATATTAGACGATTATCGGTACAGATCGGTTGAGGTGCGGATGTAATCTGTATTTTTATTAGCCCCTTTACTGCCTAGATCATGTGTTTTAACTGTCAAGTTGGTACATGTATAGAGAAAATATTTGTATTAGAATAGTTCGTGGGATACAATCGCATTGCACTCCTGTCTATATTTTAATAGTACAGTAGGCCTAGTGAAAAAAATAAAAAAAATTAAATTTGTTTTCAAATTATAAATGCAAGTTCCTGTGATCCCATTTAAATTAATTCCTGAAAACTTTGTTAAGCGACCAGTCTGCTGTATGTTATTAAGAAATTGTTAAAATAGGCGTAAAAACCTACAATGTATTTTAAAAAGTAATTACAGTTACGGTAGAACTTGGATGCCTCAAACAGGCTTTGGTCCAGAAAGTTAGAGCATTCTCTTGTATACTAGTACATCAACATTTTGCCAGGCTAAAGAAACTGTTCCAGGTTTCTAGGGTGTTTGAGTAAAAGCTGTTCTAGGCATCACAGTTTTACTGTACAATTAATGTACATATGGGTGGAATGTTTTGCTTTAATTTCTAGTTACTCTCACTTCCTTTACTTCTAGATAACATGCGGAGTGAAGGTATATTTCCCACGTAAAAATGACGGGAGCGAGGAGCATTTGTGGGTGTGTTCATCCAATGAAGGTCAAGGTCAGGTATCAATCGTATCTCTCCACACACATAAACCATCCCTCATCGAATCATTTCAAGCGACAAAGTGTGAGATACTATGTGCGGAGAACGTTGAGGGTTACGCCAACGTGGAGAATGAGACGGCCTTTGCTGAGGACACGGTGTGGATGAGTACTGCCGATTCTGTGTAAGCTTTAACTACTCTAATGGCCACCGATATAATCATATTTAAGGAAAGTGGTTTTATCACATAAATACTGTGATCTTCCATGTGAGAACAAATGATGGAACAATGTTTTGTGTGATAACAAATGTGTGACATCACAAGCTTTTCTGCGTGAGAATGTAATAGTTGTCTGTATATTCCAAAAACAACCACACTGACATTTAAAATAACTTACGAAACATCGATATTTTGTTATTATTTAGTATTTTACATCCAAAATTCTGCAGGGTATTAATACTTTATAGAATTCTATAAACACTGTAACCAACACTTAAAATGCCTGAAATTTGTTCGCATTCAATGAAAATAAGTCGGTGGCTATCTATTACAGTAATTACATAAATACTTGGTTAGGTAGGAAAATTAAGTCATGCAAAAATTTGAGCCTGATCGGTGAGTCAGCACCTTTAAAGATAATTTATAGTCTGCTTTATATATTGAATGACCCTCATATATGCTGATCTCAGCTACAGGTTAGATGACACAAACTGACTGATATTATATTATATTTTCAGAATCCAGGTTTTTATGTTGAGTGAGAAACATGCCGATACACATAGACGATGTATTCATACATTTAATGTTGGATGTATGATTATATCAATGAAGAACATAGATGATTGTGTACTGTGTGGTAATCGGAGTGGTACAGTCATAGTGTTTACAAGGGATGATGGTAAATTGAGTTTGTTTATTCAGTTCTGCCACTTGTAAATAATGTAATATCAAAAAGATATTAAAGAATCAGACAGGGATGGCAGCACTCATCAGAGAGAGCAGAGCATGAAATACTGAACCGCTACAAAAACAAGACATCCAATTACAAGATGGCCCAATGGGCCCTAGCTCCCTCTGCTGTTGAATATTTTCATATTGACTTAACTAGCAACCTTGTAATTTACATGATATGATTATCAACCCATATTGAAGTTTAATTCAAGGTTTGTCAGACTCTGTGATTTTACCCCAGATGACCCATTATTGAACTAGATCTAGATTTTGTTGGGGTGGTCATTGTGACCAAGTTTCATAATTTAAAAGATGAGGTCGAAATTGTGACCTCTAGTGACTATGCAAGGTTTTTCTATAGTTTGACCATGTGACCTAGTTTTTTTACCCCGGATGACCCAATATCGAACTTGACCTAGATTTTGTTGAAGTCAAGTCAAATCAACAATAAGTACAATATAACAAATTATGAAGTCAATGTAACATAAAAATGTGAACATATCTAAAATTCTTGGAGATATAATAACAGAGGCACAGTTAAGAAACAAGGTACATGTATACAGTTTTAGATGATCATTGTGACAGAGTTTCATAATTATAAGGTTACAATTGTGACCTCTAGTGACTACACAAGGTTTTTCTATGATTTGACCATGTGACCTAGTTTTTACCGCAGATGACTCCATATCAAACTTGACCTTGATTTAATTAAGATGATCATTGTGACCAAGTTTCATAAATATTAGGCCAAAACTGTGACCTCTAGTGTCTACGCAAGCTAATTGTGAACGGACGGGCGAAGGACAAAGAGTGATCACAAAAGGTCACACTGTCACTTTGTGACAGGTGAGCTAAAAGAGCCAAAAACAGTGTGTTTTAATTGTTTTGAACATTCAAATAGGACAAAAAGGTAGTGGAAACTAATATCTTATCAACTAACACAGTCATATACATGTACTCGCATAAACACTTCCTATTAGTGTAAGAAATTAATGAGGGAAATTCAATGTTTATGTACACAATGTTATGTAAAGAGATGACTGACCTGACTAAATGAGTACCACAGTCAGCCAATATTATTAAGTCCAAATTAGGTATTTGGATGCCTCCCATGGAAGATGAGTTGGTATTGTTTTGCTGATGTCACTTGGTCTGTCAATTGCAGGGTAGTCAATATTCCTGATTTATCCTGAAAGAGCCATGATTTCTGACCATAATAAAAGTAAATTGATGAAAATATCTAAATCAATAGCAAAGTTATGGTCTATTTAACCTGCTATGAGGGATTTTCTTTAAAACCAACCAAAGAGTATGGAAACAATGTGATTGAAGACCTCTTGTTTGCAAAAATGGTTGACCGCATATGATTTTCAGGATTTTTAATTTGGCTCTTTTAACACCCCTGCAGTTATAAAAATAATGTTCTTCAACTAATCATTTGTGGCAAAGTCCATTATCTGAATCATAATTACTAGTAGTATAATGGCAGATCCATTTTCCATAAATTGTAGTTTTAAAAGAGAATTTAAATTTGAAAATAAGTTTCAGATTTTTGTAAGTGTTTTGATACAACAGTACTGTTATATATATATTACAGATGGTGTATGGAGTGAGACAAAGAGGATCAGTCTGGGTATACACCCTGTTACATCCATTATCTGTGTCGGAGATCATGCCTGGGCTGTATGTGGTTGTGCTGTATACATCATAGATGTCGACAGTTTGGATATAATGGTATGTACAATTTGTAACCCATTAATTTGTTGGTCAATTCTTACATCATTATTTGGGAGGATCTATTGGGCGAGTTCTCATGGAGCGGGAGTTTGATCTAGGTTGACTCTGATACCATTTGAACAACTCTCCTTGTAATACCCTGAGTGACGTCAATTTAACCTTTTAACCAAACTCTACATACGGCTACTGGAACTGGCGAATTACTTAAAATGCCAGGGAGTTCCATATGAGAGTTTGTAAACAAAAACCTAAATATGTACAGTCCACTCTAGTTATCTCGAATTTCACGGGACCGTGGAAATTACTTTGACATAACGAAAATTCGAGATAGAATTTTCGGCATCAAAGTTGCAAGTTTCTGTCATTTTACGACGCCATATTGTTATGGTCGTAAAAACGACATATGAGAATTGCTTGTTTTGATATTTATGAACATGTATTCCTCCACGAGAAAATGCATTTTATACATTTTTGTTTGTGTACGATGTGTTGTTTGCATTAAAATATGATGATATGTACTCATCAGTAAGACTGTGTAGTGTAGCATATGCTAATGTACGTGTACGATCGAGGAAGTATGCAAAGCTTGAAATGCCAAGATCGTGTTCATGTTTATAAAGTCAAACATAATGTATTTAATTATTATTTTTACAAACAATTGTTCGAGATGACATGTTTATTGATGTTTGGACGTAACTCGAATCTTTATTACATGTTTGCGCAAATTGTTGCAAACAAATATTTGTTCAACAATGGAAGGCGCGAGTAAATTGAAGATTTCAGACAGGCGAGGTGTGAAAAACATTTGACTCTTGTCGAATATGATCAGACTTCGACCCGACTTCGAGATGAACAATAGATTTAAAGTGTGAATTAGTTAATCGGGACCAAAAAAATAATTTGACATAACGAAAAATTCGAGCCAAATTCGAACCGAAACTTCGAGATAGGTCTCGAGATTTCATATAGACAAAGAAGGAGAAAAATCAGGACTTGATAAAAACTTCGACATAACGGAAAATTCGATATAAGCGAGTTCGAGATAACGAGAGTTGACTGTATCAAAGATAAAAGAACAGAAAATTTCTTGTGTATCATAATTATATCAAATGTAAATTTACTGTAATTGTGCAAAATTGAAAGAACATAGTTACCAGAAATTATGTCTCCCAAATACAGCAGAGGAGACATAATATTATTTATTTTGTGCTAGACATCTTTCTGGATGTCTGTCTGTTGGGATGGATGTCACAAAGTTTGCCTGCTTTGGTCTCTAAATGGTTGGATTTCAATGAAACTTCACATGAATAGTTGGTTCATAGCCTAGTTGTTCATATTGTCAAGAATTTTCGGTTGGATGAATACTGCCACGGTTATGGCCCTTTGTGGGAAACATACAGTTTTGTCAAAACCTTTCTAATTTCAGGAAGTTCTTTTTATTAATAAACAATGTTGTTATGTCTCTCACCCTTACAGGAAACCGTTGATCATCAGTTAGCTACGAAACATGGTGAAACCAAGAACTTCCAGTATCTGGTGAAGACAGGTGTAGGGGTGTGGGCGTCGTTTATTGGACAACCAAACATATGTCTGTACCACTGCGAGTCTAAACGATTACTGCAAGACTCCAACATATGTACTGCTCTAAACGAATTTGTTAAAGGTTCGTATGATAGACATGACTGTATGTATTATAATTACTGTAAAATAATTTATATTCATGGGGGATTTATTTTTCGTGGATTATGTGGATATTCTCAACCACGAAATTAAATCCCCATTAAGTAATTATACCAATAGATATGTCAAGTTACAGTTGCTGCCATACTTGCTTTCAAGTTCAGACAAGTATAACTCTGGGTTTTTGGCAAGTTTACTTGCATATATCAACATGTAATAAAACAATTATTTGTCTGATGTTTGAATGATTTCTAGAAATTTTTGTAAATTTTGACCTTGCCATTTTCCTGAAATCCGAAATCCTTGAAATTATGTCCCACAAAATGGTCTTTTTCACCAAAACCACAAAATTTTGTCCTATTGAAGTTAAATGATTCTACAGTATGTGACCCAGTCTCAGGTTCTTTGGTATTTTAATATTATAATTATTTTAATTAATTTAAATTTGTATTTTCTTTTCAATAAGCATATTGTTGTCATTGCCAATGTTTATATTTATAGTTTATTTTCTTTCATCATTCAGGTAGTACATGTACAGGGTGTTAAAAAAGTTTGTTCTCAAAATTTAAATTCATGAAGTTGATGTTAATTTTTAACTCTAATAGCTTCATTTAGTGCCAGAGAGCTTAGAACAATGGTAGAACACTCTTGATTTTAACCTGGAAATTTTAAGGTCTTCTGAAGTCAGAAAAATAAACTATTGAAACTTAAGCATTGAGAACGAACTTTTTTAACACCCTGTACATGTACATTGTTAAAATGTCCAGACTCTTAGATGTACTGTAAGTATATATTTATTTTTGCAGTGCACACTGGGAATGATGAAAAACGAAACTACCATGTGACATGTTTGATGGTGAGCCTTGGTATGCTGTGGGTTGGGACAAATGACGGCATGATTCTGGTATATCCGTTACCACGTCTACGAGATGGTGTACCTAGAATCAATGAACGGCCTCAAGTTGCGTTACATAGTCATCGAGGGCCGGTCAAGTTTTTAATACCGGTACATTATGGACCTATTAGTGGCACGCCAATTCGACGCCGACCCTCTTCTGTGTTGCAAACTTATAAAGTGGATGAATCCGTTATAAGAAAATTACCCGACGTTAGTGAAAGACGTCGCGGTGATGATGAACAACCTGTGTATTTCTCATTGAGAGGGGATTCATTGACTAGTGAAGGTTTATATGAGGATGTGAAATTCCAAGGTTACCATGATGACCAGATTTATGAAGAAATTAAAAAACGTTCTTTAGACGCATCTAAAACATCTTTGGATAGTGATTTATCAGCCAGTGCTAAAACAGACTTAGAAGTTTCTGATGACCATACATATTTTGTGCTTGAACCTCAAGCTAAGGACAGAGGTGATCCATCTAAGGACAGAGGTGATCAACCTAAGGATAGAGGTGATCAACCTAAGGATAGAGGTGATCAGCCTAAGGATAGAGGTGATCATATTGGTGAAGTTAACACTCGGCCTTCTGGTTCAACACAAGGACCTAGTAGTACAGCCGAGCATATCGGTAAAATTGACCCTAATCAAAGTTTAGTTAGGAATCTTGAAGACATAACCAGAAGACCGAAACTGTCTGATGAGGAAGTGAACTTAAGGTTTAGGAATAGAAGATCAGATTTGAAATCGATGACATTATCATTGCAGGAAACTCGACCATTCCCATGTGATGTGCAGTCTGAATTAAGAAATAAACTAAAAGTTAGAAAGTCAATGGAAGATCTGACAGACAGGGACGCTAGTACCCAAGCTGATGTAAATAATTTATACCCGACCTTGTTGCGTAGAAACACAATGACCCCGTTAAACATGTCAGATAGAAACAGTGTCATATCAAATAGTTTACCGGATGATCTGCCTAATGTAGTTGATGAACCGACTTATATCAGACCTAGAATGAGTTCCCCAATTAAAGCTAAAAAACCAGATCTTTCTGCTTCGAGAAAAAGCAGAAAACTGTCAATGAAGGAATCAAGCTCGTCACCAGAACCGGATAAGAGAGGCTCTATCGCCAAGGAGAAACGAAGATCTGTGTCCTTTAACAAAGGTTCAAGCATGTCAGAGAAGCCTCAGAAAGCTCGAATAGGGAGTAGCTTCTCCGGAGGGTCCTCAGTGGATACTTTACGTAAACAAGATACTAATACAATCCTGGTACTCAGTGGTGGTGATGGTTATAGGGACTGGAAGAAACGTCCAGGTCAAAATAACTACAGATACGAGGAGCCATGTTTAATGTTCTGGATGTATAGATTCTAAAACCGAACTGTGACATCACATTTTAGATTCTAAATATAGAACTGTGACACCATATTTTAGATTCTAAATATAGAACTGTGACACCATATTTTAGATTCTAAATATAGAACTGTGACACCATATTTTAGATTCTAAAAATAGAATGTGACATCACACTTTGGATGTTTAGATTCTAAATATAGAACTGTGACATCACATTTTAGATGTTTAGATTCTAAATATAGAACTGTGACATCACAATTTATATTCTAGAAATAGAAAATTTATGTGACATCACATTTTACATGTTTAGATTCTAAAAAAAACCCCGGTGGCATCACATTTTAGATTCTTAATATAGAAAAGTGACATCGGTATCATCACATTCTTAGTTACACAAACAAAACCCTCAATATTTTCAAGTCAAATATAGAAGAACATCACGACAGCTTCAAAATGCAATTTTCATATCCATTAATTTTTCACTCATTTTGCTTTTTATTACACCTCAATATTAAGACCACTATAATATAAAGTAGAACAGTTTTAAAGTAACCCAAGAGACAAAAATGGTACCAATGTTGCCTATCTGTTTAAAAATGAAAACTTGCTCCTCTTCTCTCATACCCTTGTGGTGATGAATACCATCAGGAATGAGGTGTCAAGAGTGATTAATATAATTTGTAGAACGTGTTTCACTATTGAACTAAAATAAATTTAATTAGTATAAAAATTTTAGTATGAAAATTTGGTGACCTACCAAGGTTAATGATTATTGACGTTTTATGAGATTTTATTTCGATTTTTATTTAAACAAATAAACTCGCACAACTCTTGCCATTATTAGTTTTAATCTGATCAGTATACTTTGGATTTTATTTACAAGCATTGTGTCTGCCACTTATTGTAGGGAACTAAATGAATGGCATCCATCCAGACATGCAACAGACAGACCAAAGATCTAAACAGTCACACAGATTTGATACTCAATTAAAAACTGGGAGAAAATGCAAAATAGCAAGCAGCAGATTCCATTATTTTGCATCAAAAGTTTTGTTTGTCATCCGTTTTGAACGACCAATGTCTCATTTCAAAGAGCAAAGTTTCTTCTATTGTATGAGGTAACTTGTTTATATCTACCTCGTATATAATTCAGAAAATTATTATTTGAATGAGGCAAATTGGGTATTTTTGATAAACTTTGAATTTCCATTAAAATGAGAGTAGGTCTGGCTCTTCGAGGTCTGTTGATCCTTGACTGATGTCAATAAATGAGGTATCATTGTGAAGCTAAATAATATATCTATTGCATAGAATTATTAGTTTTTGCCTGTGTTCATTAAAACAGGAGATACAAGGTTTTGAAAACAAACAAAATTTTGGGAGATTTCAGAAGATTGCTGTGAGATATTGTGAGATTTGGTACATCATTCAAATCTTCGTATTTTTCGATCTTTGGACAGACATATAGATTTTGTGCTGGATGTCTTTCTTTCTGATGCATGTCTCGAAGTTATGTGCTTGTTTGTTCTCCATAACCACTGGTCTGATATCAATGAAACTTTACATGAATAGTTTGTACCAAGCCTAGTTATGGATATTGTTAGGAATTTAAGGTTGCATGAATATTGCTAGAGTTACTCCCCTTGATGTGAAACATTTGTTTTTGTGTAATAAACCATCAAGTTTTCATTTGAAAATGCTTAATTATAATTTGAAAAACATTTTACTAGCATGTTTAGTTGACACTAAAACTAATGAATAGTGTGCAGAGGATGTATCACTTTATACTGTTGTTTTCCTATACACTATAGTAGAACTGCGGGTCAGGATTATTGTATATATTTATGATTTTGCTTATTGTAGGTACGGTATCTTATTTTTATCTGATTGATGTTGTTACTTTAACTGTTGATTTACAATGGGCTGGATACATTTATTAAGACACTTATGGTACCCACAGGGTGTATACATTATGGTAGCCCTAATAGTTTAATATAACACAGCAGAGAAATTTCATCCCAAAAAACCTGGGATATCTCTATGAGAAACCACGATAAAGTCAGAGGATCTCAATTAGTTAATGTGCTAGTTGGTCTACCTTGGGCTTTGTCATACAAGGGACATAATTTGTATTCCCGGGGCATGTTCGTAGCGTCTGTTCCGCACACTGTGCGGGATGTTCTACTCCGAACAACTTACGAACAAAACGGAACTGTCCTGCACAGTGTGCCGAATGTTCTACTCCAAACACCTTACGAACAAAACGGAACAGAAATTAAAATGTTTAAGATGACCAAAATTGTAGTTGCAGCCGTAATATTGGAGAACAAAATATGCATAATGATATATTTGAATGTGACTGTTTGCCCGCAATGCCCCATAATTGGAAAATAAATTAAATTTATTCTATTTTATGACACAAGCGACCATTGTTCTTGCTGTAATCACTTGACTGTTCTGGCTGCACTACCTCTGTGGCGGGCACAGAAAGAACATGTTCCAAACAGTGTTCCGGTTTGTTCGTAAGTGTGTTCCACTGTCCGGAATGTGCGGAACAGCGTTCCGAACAGGCCCCCGGTATCAACATTAGACGATAAAGCCCGTTTTCCGGAATTGAACGGTGTTGGGGTAAAGGCCAATAGGCCGTATAGTGGAGTGTATATAAAAAAAATTTTAACATTTAAACATGAAAAACGTATACAACTTTTTTGCTTATAATCATTAAACATCTTTGTTTTTAAACTTTAGAAAAAATGATTGGCTAAAAGATTATTGTACCTTGTTGGCTTTGTTGCTCTATACGCTATATGCAGTGACCCCCTGACGTATATTCAGAATACCTCGCACATTGTCGCTCAAATAATTTCGTAATCCCGGAAAACCGGTTTTATCCTGTAATGCGGATATGGTGAATGCAACTGATGTCTCTTATTAGGATTTTATTCTTTTACTTTTCGGATTTGTTCTCAAGTTAGCAACTTTATATGTTTTGTATAACCTCACTTTAAGACCGTTTCAGTAATAAGACCACAATAGTCAGGTTCATTTACACTGTCTTGCTCCTTGCTTAACCTCAATATTAAGATCAAATCAATAATGAGACCAGTTTGGAAGAGTTTAAGCGTGGTGTAATTATTATTGAAGTTTTACTGTATACAATAAAATGATTTTATTAAAATATTAACTTCATGTACATGTAGTATTGTTGTTATATTTGCATCTCATTTTGTGTAGGTTGTTACATATGCACAACTTGTTTTCATGTGTTTTTTTCTTCTTTCTGTTTAGTTTTGATTTTTTCTATATAGGTAATACTGTGGTATTTATGTTAACTTCTCATTAATATATACTTTTTATACTAAGACTTTTTTTAAGCTTGTGATTGGTAGGCTGTATGTAAATATTTGCTCAAGTTTGTACTATAATAATATGGTGCTTCTTTATTTTAAGGCAATACACTTTGTTTTCTGATTGTTGTTGCTAGGAGATTGTTGTTGCTAGGAGGTTGTTGTTGCTAAGAGATTGTTGTTGCTATTGTTGTTGCTAGGAGGTTGTTGTTGCTAAGATATTGTTGTTGCTAAGTGAGTGTTGTTGCTAGGAGTTTGTACAGTATACACATGTGTACATAATTTTGACGACTTGTTGTTGATCACAGTGGTTAGCAACATAAAATGGCAACTAATTTTCAAGTCCCAAGTTGTATATTTAATTTTTATTTATCCATTTAATTTTTGTTATGACTTTTGAGAAAACCTAATAATTGGCCAATAAAAACATGTTTTGCTGCACACAATATGAAGAAATTGGAAAATTTGCAAGTTCTATTTTGGATAGTTATATTTTCACCTCTTAGTCAGGGCACAGGTCTGAGAAATATGTATTAGTCAAACTATATAACATATTAAAATTTCGGAGAAGCATGCATTTGAGTTCCAGAATGGTTGTTCTATCATTGGCACTTATGTATAAGAGTATTGCAAAAAACTGTGTGAGATTTGATGAGTTAATAGTTGATCTGGGAATGTTTCTGTGAGGGATGTGTATACACTGAGGAATTCTTGGTTGGAGATGTTCTATTATAGGGTGTATATATAGGTGTGCTAGGACACTTTTCAAAGACCTGTGAGTCAGGGGGTGAATTAGGCTAAAATTAAACAAGGTCGAAAATATCCATAAGTATGGGATCAAAGTTGGAACCATATGCTGAACATGGTAATGTGTGTGCACATTATGAAGTTAAATTATTTGTGCTATGAGAAATCAAAAGTACAATCATTAACATATTAACAAATTTTATTTTTAGATCATAGATTACTAAATAAATTATTATTAAGTGAATTATTAAATGTACATTTGTACTTCAAATTAGTTACAGAATTCTTTATTTATTAACATTTATTTTGAACTTAATTTAATCAATTATTTTCAAGTTAAATGTAATCTTAAGGACAAAAATAGATATAAATTAGTGTTAAATATATTGCTCATAATTTTTGTGATGAAAGTAGTAAAAACCAGTGGTGCAAAATATTTTCTTTTAGTTATGTTTTTTTAAATGATTTTATTTTTTAAATGGCTTATATATTTACATTTTATTACATGGTAGTTTGGATACAGAGTAGATCTTTATATTAGATTATAAGTGTCATGTCTTTTTTATAATAGGGTATATGAGTAAGCATAATACAGTGCCATTTTGCTTTGCTCAGGTTTGTTTTGTTAATAATATTATAGTCCGGATTTAAAGTGTTTTTGGTAGGATACCTTGTCTTCCTTAAGATGTTTAATAATGCCCCATATACTAGTGTTGGTCATATATTGCTTTGTACATTTCAGTCAGTACGGTAGGTCCGTTGTAAGGTTGAAACCCCCAACAGTTTTCGTTTAATAACTTAAGATTGCTTGACCCTAGGATCCTGAAATTTACATGGATGTTGGCCATGAACAGTACATGACCTCTATTGATTTTGAGGTTAGTAGGTCAAAGGTTAAGGTCACAAGGACCTTTACCATTACTGACTATGACTTTTGGCTGCCATGGGGCATGTATTGTTTTACAAACATTACTTGTGATGATAGTTTTGCTGCTATAAATACACTCAGTCACAAAAGAAAGTATACATTGTTTATAATTAAAATTATTTCATCTGAGGTTAAAAGAAACAAACAGAAGGTTAGTATTTACTAAAAAGTATGTTTATCTGAGATTTTAAGATCAATGAATAACATGTCAATAAATGCATTACTACATAAATATAGTCAACAGCTTTGACACCTGAAAAATCAAATTCACAAAAATGTTCAAATATTATACGTGGTTACCTCCCCTTGACCGTAATATTATTTCTCGTACATTTACGTTTTAGGTTTTTATGGCTTAATGAACTCCTGTCTTGAATATTGAAGAATAAACTTTATTAATAAATTTGTGTGGTAGTCAACAGCGTGTACACAAAGTTTCATGCAGAAATAAAGATTTTTTATTGTTTTGACGATTTAACATTTGTGTTAATTTTATTTTTCAAGTACAAATCTGTTGCCTATATGTTATTTAATTGTTATTGTTAGGTCTTAGAATATCAAATAAACATACTATTCGGTAAATATAAACTTTTTGTTTGTTTGTTTTAATCCCTGATGATTTAATGTCATGTTATGTACAATGTATACTTTCTTTTGTGACTAAGTGTATATATAATTATGTTAACAATATTGAATATTTTACAAGTGGACAGTACAACATATTGTAAGATTATTGATTTTCTACATTAAATTTCTTTGATTTGATGAAAAGTGCTATTTCATAGGATTGAAAATCAAATCTCTTGTTCAATATTACGCAAGTTGATTAATTGTAGGGATATGTAATTTCATTGTCATGTTCTTCTCATTGTTATCTCACTGGTTAAAAATGATCTCAAATTTTGGCTGATTGTGGTTATTTTATATATTGAAAAGATGGCAAGGATGTGCATTTTCTGGGCTAGGAGGTATGTTCAACTTCCTTAGAAAAATATATTGAACCATGCATGCACCTGGGGTGGTATTCAACATTGATCTTACTTAAATTGACTCACAAGATAAAGACATCCAATCAGATCACACCATATTAAACTCAGCGATATGATTGGGTAATGGCTATCCTTATTCTCCAATTAAATAAGATCAATATATATCTCCTCCCATATGAATACACTTACATGGTTTGTTGAACGGCTTTTTCTGGGCTGGTCTTAGTAAGGACTAATAAAAATTGCAAACAAAAATGTTGTAATAGTTTAGTTTCTGTGTAAAATTTTAAAACACTTTTTAGCTAGGATTTCTCATATTTCATACTTGTGAAATTTATGTAACTGCAATCTACATTCCTTGAAGCTATTTTTGTAATCACCTGTGATATCTTAAGCTTTCTATTCATCACATATTGTGGTCATGACTTTCCTCCCCTCCTATATGTCTTCCGTGGCTGAGTACTATAATTGGCATAGTTTCAAACTACTGTGGTATCATTGCATGCATTTTAAGGGATAAAACAACCATTGTGTGTCTGTCTGTCTGCATATACAAATTTAGTGGCAGATACTTAATTGTATTGCTTTCAAACCTTGATAAATTGAATCTGTACTCGCATACATTCTAGCTTGCTTATCATATGAGTATTTTTATCCTGAATTCTATTTTCATGTACCAGAATCATGCAAAAGTTACTTCTTAGTATATTTTTTCATTTTATTACCCTTCGTTAAAATTTATAAATGTACAGACTGAAGTTAATGCTGTTTGTAAAATCTTCAGATACTGTTTCAACAGTTCCTATGTAATTTATACACTTTACTGGTTATTTTTAGCTTGACTTTTCGAAGAAAAAGTCGAGCTATTGTCTTGACGTGATTTGTCTGCATGTGTGTTGGTGTCTGCATGGGTTAAGTTTATTGTCAGAGGCATTTATTGAAAGACTATCAAAGGTATCCACTTTAAACTTAACATTGTTGTTCACCACCAAAAGGGGAGGTCATACAGACAAGGCTGGTAACCCTGTAACCTATGTTAATGAGTTATCTTCCCTTGTTACCCTTAGATAGACACTCACAGATGAGCAAGGGTACTATCAAGTACGAGAAAGTAATTGTCCAGCTCTCGTAGGCGGTGCTCTTGTTTAAACCTGTACGAGAAAGTCAAGTGTCCAGCTCTTGTAGGCGGTGCTCTTGTTTAAACCTGTACGAGAAAGTCAAGTGTCCAGCTCTCGTAGGCGGTGCTCTTGTTTAAACCTGTACAAGAAAGTCAAGTGCCAGCTCTTGTAGGCGGTGCTCTTGTTTAAACCTGTACGAGAAAGTCAAGTGTGCAGCTCTCGTAGGCGGTGCTCTTGTTTTAACCTGTACAAGAAAGTCAAGTGTGCAGCTCTCGTAGGCGGTGCTCTTGTTTAAACCTGTACGAGAAAGTCAAGTGTCCAGCTCTCGTAGGCGGTGCTCTTGTTTAAACCTGTACGAAAAAGTCAAGTGTCTAGCTCTCGTAGGCGGTGTTCTTGTTTAAACCTGTACGAGAAAGTCAAGTGTGCAGCTCTCGTAGGCGGTGCTCTTGTTTAAACCTGTACGAGAAAGTCAAGTGTGCAGCTCTCGTAGGTGGTGCTCTTGTTTAAACCTGTACGAGAAAGTCAAGTGTCCAGCTCTGGTAGGCAGTGCTCTTGTTTAAAAATGATTTACTTGAACAAAACAGTTCATTTTATGCATGTGTTCTGTACAGTGGATGGTGCTCAAGATGAATAATCAAGTAGTAGAATACAGTGTAGCAATACCACGTGACTTTGGGCTACAGATCCAAGACGAAATTTGCTTCATTTCGAAAATAAAATATAGCCGTATTTTATTTCTATACCAATTTCTATGAAATATATGTCACACTGAGAGCAAAGTCTTTTTCAGCAGCTGTGCTGTTTTGTTACCCTGTGAAACATTGGAAAAGAGGCTCGGAACTGTAGTCCGATCGCATTCAGGTTTTACAGCTTAGCTGCTGAAAAAAATCTTATACTTTGTTGAAAGCAAATAATTTCCCACTTATATTTTCGTAGAAATCGATGAAGAAATAAAATACTTAAGGCTATTTTTGTTTTCGAAGTGAAGCCAACTTTGTCTTGGACCTGTAGCCTTTAGTGACGTAACAGTCATGTGGTACTGCTACACTGCTATATGGATGGGTTAAACTTTTGTATGAGTAATATATTTTTCAGATTGTTTATTTGTTTGACTGGAAATAAATTGCAACAACTACATTTGTATATGGTACATGTAATGTTGTTTTCATTCAGCCTGTGAACTGTTGTTAAAATATTGTTGAAATGTTTGGCACCTGTTTCTTGTTTTTGAAATTTATCTTGAATTTCTTATTGTGCAATAATCTCCGCATGTGATCAAACTTACATTCTAATTCTTAACATTCTCATTCTTGTTATGTTAAAAGCAATAGATTTAATTTGTCTTGTCCTGTTTCCTCATCATTATAGGCTTTTGCGGCACTTTTGCGGCAGTTTCTTAGTAGATATCGGACAAAAAATCATTTTATATACATAACACATGATCAGGTTAGAAACATATAGTTATGAAAAAATCATATGTTACTTTACTAGTTTAAGAGTTATCTTTTTAATACAATTTTAAGGGCAGATAACTCTTAAACAAACTCAGTGCATGTAATTTCCTTATGAATTTTTAGTTTTTATTAATTAAGGAATTGAAATGGTTGATGCGAGTTCATTAACTGACAAATTATTTCAGTTGCTGCTACATGTGTTACTGAAATGTAAGGAAAGAATGCTTTTGTTTCATTGAATGTCAAACTTTTAGCATATTAACTTCACATTTTGTGTTAGTACCTTAGTAGCCAAACAGTGGAGTAATTTAGCTGGAATACGGACTGTTAAGGGCGAGTAAAAATGGGCATTGTTTGAAAACCAGTTCTTTTGTGGACTTTTTAAATATTTTTGTTACAGACTGTTTGTTTATTGCAGAGATATTAATCTGATCCTAATCCCTGATTATACAACAAGGTTCTAATGTATAATATATATACATGTATATAATTATGTGAAATAATCATGTTTATCAGTCCTTTATTTTTGTGTTTGTAGTATGCCTTATGCATATTTGTAATGCTTCCAGCCTAATGTGAAAAATACAAACAGAATTTAATATAAATGAGAAATCAACTGTTAATTAATGCTAGTAGCACCAGTAATCAAATTTACTAGGATCTGACTAATATCTCTGCATTAAGCATTATCAATGTAATATTCCATTACGTGTGTGATATATTAAGTATATGAAGCAAAACCTGCATTTTTAGTGAAATAAATTTAATGAATTTTTACTGTTTTGTTGTGTGATTATTTTATTTATTACAAGGGAATTGTTCCACCGGAGGCCTAATTCACCGATACTTTTTACATTCCTGTACAGTATGGTCAAATTCTATGAAACAGTTCAGACACAACAGACAACGGACATTATGTCAATCAAAAGAAAAACACTTTTCTGTACTTCAAGATACAACAACAACAACAATATAATCATTCTACATCAAGCTTTTAATGACTTTGATCATTAATTATACACAAATATAGAGTAACATTCAATAAATAAATAATCTAATTTTGGTAAATGTGTAAAAATCTGTTGCAATAATACGAAACAACACTAAAATCAGTTTAAAATATATAATAATTTAACAGACAATGGTACTACTTATAATTTATAATAAATACCATCGAGTTAAAACATCTGTAACTCAGCTTTAAATAGGTAATAAAAGCAGTTACGTCAATTTTACCCCAATTCAAGATATCTTAACAATACAGGCTACATTAGAAAAGGGTCATTTGGAAATATTTAACTTGATTATGGTCATCATTTTAGTCAGACTTTGTTTAGAACATGTAGATAGATCTCAAACATTCTAACTCCCTCATTCAGAAATGTCAAAACACATATCAAACTTATTACAGTAACTGCATTTTGGAAAAAGGGAGTAATTAATTTGATGTTTATTTTGATGAACCAAAATAAACCTGCATCTTTTACGTTTTTGACCTCATACCTTAAGGAACCCTTTTTTCATGTAGCAGATCATAAAATATACAGAATTAAGTAAGGGTCAACCAAACACAATTAATTAAGAGCATTTTTGCACACAATAAATGAATAAAAACTTCATGTCACATAAATATTCAATTGACAGGATAACAGTACATTTCAGTATCGACATGAGCAGATTAAAAAGTCAAGCAAGTAAAAATTTGATGTGCAGTTGAAATCTCTAAGCAAGATGGATATTGACTCTCAAGAAAACACCAATAATTAATTTTGTTTGGTCTCCTATATCACAGATTTATACAAATAATGGCAATATCATTCTCAGTTAACAATTATCCCTAACATTAACATAACAAGGCCCCAATCTCCCGAAGCATCTCATGCGCAAATCTCGGCTTATTTTGAGATTTTACTTAATTTAGAATCTGAGTTTGAGAGCTCTTTAAAAAGTTACCGTTATGAACTCAATAATTTTTCTGTTTGTGATAACTATTTTGTCCCTTATCATGAGAATTTACTCCAAGTCGAGCCGATTTTACTCCGATTGAGATGTTTCGGGATATGGAGGATGGGCCTATAGAAATATGATACTCATTTAATATTAAGACCATAATAAATTAATTGCTAAATCATCCTTCATCTAAAATCTAACATTGTTGATTTGGGTACATGTTTCTTTGAATATTGTAATGGATTGATATCAAAACATTAAATTCATCTAATGAGTAACTATCTTATAAGATCTTTAGTCTGATTTCAATGTTAAGTAAGAAATTTGCAACTTATTATTTTTTTATCCCAACTTTTGCCTTAAGTCCACTTGGCTAAGATAAAATGGTGAAACAGAAGCATTGACTGTAATTTTATTAACCTGCGGCCTTGAGCCGCAGGTTATATTGGATTACCAAAAGTAAAATGACCATGGAGGGGCACGTGACATGTTCTCGATGGTTTACGATTTCAAAAAAAATATCCAAAAAAAGAAGCATTTTGTAAGAATGTTGTGAACCAGACTATTCCATTATTCCATGCGGATAACATTGGTCTTTATCGCATTACAATAGTTTATTTACCAAGGAAAGCAGAACTATTCCGAAATTTCACTGTGAACGCGAGACCACGAATCTAAACAGCAGGTGTCTGCAGCTGCACAATCATCCTGGTCAATAATAAATATAGTGGGCAATGCACTACATCCCGTAGAGAACACATCGCTAGATTAACAGAAGCATGGTATTGATACATGATAAATATTTTTCTAATTATTTTGAATTTGTTCATTCGTTCAGCACATACATTTAACACAACCAAATAATTGGAGGATATTTGTTTGTTTAAACTGAATACGATTTATATCTCATCATGGCATTTGTTGTTAGATTAACCGGTATTGTCCGATATTACATGTATTGGAATTATTTTGACAGAAACATAAATTTAAACTTACACCGGAATAAATTCGAATTGCATCCAAACTGCAAAAAACACATCCTAAACAATACAACTAAGTTATCAGCCGCAGGGAACTATTTGACTTGTCTTATAATATCTTAGCCAAGTGGATGAGACAAAAGTGGTAGGAGAGAATTTTATTGATATTTTTTCGAAGGTGCTATGTGCTTCTATTTCTGATTTCCATCCTTTCATAATTTTGCTTCTTTTTATCACTAAATAGATTGATGTTTAAAACCTGGAATAAACTCTCTTCATTGGTACTGAATTCTTCAAAGAATTGTGTGCACTTTTATTAAACAAGAATCGTAATTGGATGTGTACTTTACACAGCTATAATTATGACATTTTGGGCAAATTAGGAACAATTTTTATTTTCACTATTTTTTGCATCTCACTTTTTCTTTGAATCTTCGACTATTATTTTTGTTTTTACCTGCGTCCAATACACAGATGCGTGCAATACTTGGGCAAGTACAGTAGTAAACAAGTAATTGATCATTTAATCAAAGTAAAAGACTTATCAGGTGGCATGAAAAATATGTAATGGGAATGTTTCATAATATAGGAATTAACTTATTCTAATATAACAGCCCTGCGTTCAACAAAGGATTACGTAATGCATGTTTTGTACCTGTTTCGTACCTGTTACATATATGTTACTTATCAGGTACGAAACAGGTACAAAACGTGTGTCATGTAATCCTTCGTTGAACGCCGGGCAGAATGTCTAGAATATGATACTCATTAAACATTAAATAACCTGAAACTAAAAAAGCACATCAACTTTCTATTTATAATAAACACTATGAGCACATGAACTTTGAACAATAAAACATATTAAACTAAATATTACTACTTGTGTACATATAAAGTCAACAAAACAATCAACAAATAAGTTTTCAACCATTAAGATAGACATTTATACTAAAATATTTGCCTGATAAAAGTAAAACACATATAAATCAGCCCTGCGTTCAACGAAGAATTACGTGATACATGTTTCGTACCTGTTTCGTACCTGTTACGAAACGTGCGTCAAGCAGGGTCGTATTGTAATATTACTACCACTAGTAATACTACGTAGTGCACACAAATTAACCTGGTCCTTGAATCACCTATTTGCGTACTTTTATTTTTTGATTTCTTGTCTATGGTTTAATTTTGGCATTTGTTTTCATAAGCGAAGAGTGTAACAAATATATATGAGGTACTGTACCTTAAGCACTAATTTAAATGGCTCGAAATTCTGGTGGAAACTTATATATTCAACACAATAAGCTTGTAACTACATGCATATTTATGCAAAAAAGGCCGAGGAACAGGTTAATTTGATCGGCCTATAGATGTATACATACTGAAAGCAAACAAAGCTTGAGGCAATTTTTACACACATAAAATACATACTTCCAGAATTTTTTCAGATCAGCATTTTTGTTAAATGCTTAATCAGGTCTCGAGTCCCAAAACGTGAAACTCCTGAACAAATTGGGAGAGTTAGAAAGTGTGAATATTCATGTAAATGTGATAACAAGTACATCAATGAACAGTTATTTATAAAAGCTTCATTCACAATCAACTATAATTTGCTGCAAAAATATGACGACAATAAATATGCTAAATAAAATGGTTTGGTGTCATCATTAAAATGACTGTCAAGTGTCTAAGTGTTTTATTTCACATATTTTATACAATTTTATATTTCACACCAAAATGCATTATGGTACATGTAGTACAATTTTCCTGTACTAAAAATATACTATGTTTATTAATCACAGTACTAATCCCGATACACCGCTTCTCAGTTCCATCAATAAATCGCACTGTTGTATACGACTCTGATGGAACTGAAAACTGATGTAATGCTCTGACAGAACTCATGATACATGACATCTGCTACATGACATCATGATCTGCTACATGACATCTGCATCTGCTACATGACATCTGCATCTGCTACATGACATCTGCTACATGACATCTGAGTTCAGTCCTAGCGTTACATTGGTTTTAAGTTCCGTCGGAGGCCTATGAAAACAGTACAATTCCCTGACAGAACTGAGAAGCGGTGTATCAGGAACACTACCATGTTCATGAGCAATTCTAGTAGACAAAGCTACTATACAGAATATAATGGCACTAAGTATTTCTCGTTAATTACGGTACTAAACAACACAATCTAATTCAGAATATACTGATAACATGAAGTCACTCATCAAAACCCGCCCCAAAATAATCCCCTCCTATACCCCCTCACTCTCCCTGCTGAATACTGCCTACATAGAAGTAACACCAGCCAATTAGGATTTAAACTACAGTAGCCGTCAATAAAAGTGGTAAAATAAAATCTCCCCTACCTACCCCAAAAAAAGAACAGCATAATATATATAATAATAATAAAAAAAATGCCACACAATCTGGTTATTAAAACATGACCAGATGATTGAGAAAGTGGCTTAATTAAGTTTACTGTTTTAATTTTTAAATCAAGTTAAAGCATAATAATTTAAATTATGATAATTACATGTATTTCAGAACCAAATTAAAAATTTTTTTTTTGTTAATTTACATATTTTTTATGAATAAAAGATACATGTGTAAGAAAATCAATCTCCAAATTATTAAAACATGAATTCTCGTTGCGTTAAATACTGGTACATGTATATACCGGGATACAATCTGTAATTTTACTGGCCCTTATAGAGATTTAAAAATACAATTACAAAATATATAAAAAGAGATATTTGTAAAACATGTATAGGCTCCCACTGGTAGCCTTATAATGAATTATTTTGCATTCAAGGTCAATCAATGTGACCTTGACATTTGCATTCAAGGTCAATATGACCTTGACATTCACATTCACAGTCAATGTGACCTTGACATTTGCATTCAAGATCAATGTAACCTTGACATTTGCATTCAAGGTCAATTTAACATTCAAATTTGCATTAAAGGCCAATGTGACCTTGACATTAGACCTGATGACCTCAAAAGCAATAGGGTTTATCTTGAGGACATGAACAACAAAGTTTGAGGACTCACAGCAGCTTCAAGCATTCTCCAGTCATCACCAAAGTGACCAAACACCTGCCCTCTGGTTTAGTTTTTTGACTGACATACAAACATGTGCTAAACAATCTACCCAAACTGTTTCAAAGGGCATCAAGGCATCAGAAATAAAACAAATTCCTAATATTTACATGTACAAGCAATATTTTTTCAATTCATTGAAATCGAACCAGCCCTAATACTTAAGGTGATACAAGGAAATCTATATTGGGATACAGCAATTGTTTTTTCAAAAGTGTTATACATGTTTTCTTCAAAAGTCTTTTATTTGAAATTTGTTGAATATACTGAGCATGCATAGTATTATATGTACTATACATTTACCACTTGAAGTTAATCAAAACATAAATTTTAATGGGGCAAATTTATCTTATAAGATTTTTTGACAGACGAACGGCAAACCCCCAGCTCTGGTTGAAAGCCTGTAGGGGACTAAAAACTGTCAAAAAATGATTCAATGTAGAAAAATGCAATTTTGGTGATCCAAGCAATTACAAAAGACACTGGAATTGAGTAACATATTAATCATACATAGCGACATTTTCTCACAAAAATAAGCACTATTACCGTAAGAAGGGTTTTTGACACAAAAATGTATGTCTCTTGCAAAGGGCCATTACCCTGGAAATATTTCATCGGACAAAACATTCCTGATAATAGGCAAAACTATTTGGCATGTACCAAGTAATCAGGTAAAGTTTCATCAAAATCCGACAATGGTTATGGAGAACTAGCATGGACAGACTTTGTGACATTCATCCAGACAGACATATGACATCCAGCACAAAATCAGCATGTTTCACCCACTACCGGTATAGGATTGTGGGTGAGGATAATACACATTGCAATGTGCTGTATGTGACTTTATACGATTAAAAATTCTTATTAAACGATGGCAGGATATTGGACAATGGACATCACATGAAAAACAAAATAAGATTATAACTCTTAAGCGATAAATTACAGTACAAAAACAAACACAATATAGCCTATATTTTTGTTATGGATTAAAATCAAGGACCATAACATTTGCCTATGAAAGCATTAAAACATTTGGCACAACATATAAAGTTTGCATGCTCCTAAATGCAGATTTTGTGTTTGTTTTTGTATTGTAATTTATTGCACTAGAGTCCGCCCAGGATAATGTGATATTTACCAACATGAATCGGTTTGGTCAACTGGCAAAATTGGTTTTACAAATCACTTAAAAAACAGATAAGGTCAGTATTGTAGTCAAAACATCACTGATAATTGGTGCACATAATTGCAATCCACCTTTGTGGCCAATACCAAATTTTCCCGCCTATTACATTATCCTGGGTGCATTATACTAATGATACAATGTATGCAAACAAATAATTCAAATTCCACATCAATAACAGAACTGTATTCTCAGGCTTACCTCAAAGTAACCAAATTAGTTAAGACCCATCACTGGCCCGAACACAATTGAGATTACGCTAAATGAGATTTAACTCAGATCCTGATGCTTTGGAACGTCAGGGCCAGCACAGCATGTTTAATTAAACTAGCACAAGGCACCAACAGAAAATCTGAAGTGCCTCTCAGAGTGAATAGTTCTATAACGTAATGAGAAAATATGCAGTTGATGTGAAGCAAATAAATCCCTGAAGTATGGTGTAAAGCACATGCAGCGACATAAGGCAAATCTCTACCTATATCTACATACATACAGGGTGTTCAAAAAGTTGGTTCACAAAGTTTTGATATTTTATCATTCTTACATGAGACTATAGTATTTATGGTAATAAATTAACTTATCAGTTTATAAAACTGGCATATATATACTGTGTACCTAGCTTAGATACACATTTATATCAATTTGTGAACTAACTTTTGTAACACTGTACATAACCTAGATAAAGTTGTGATACAGATATTCCAAACAGAATAAGAATACCGGTATCATGATATTCGTTGCCATCCTTAATGTAATATGGGATGGTTTTCATAAAGCATTTTTAAGTTAGTAGGAAATCTAATTTTTTTCTTAAAATCTTAAGATTTTTCTTATGTCTATCAGCTAAATAATAAATCAAGACGATTATTTGTTTTAGCTAATTTCCAAACATTAGACCTGTAAAGAGCTACTACAATCACTTAAGAAAACATGGGTTATTCTTCAATATGCGCGAAATATGAGCAGCGCAATTTGTTAACTTAAGTCAAACTATTTAAGTTTTCAACTAAGATGCTTTGTGAATACCAGCCCTGATCAGAACTTTCAGAAACATGTCAATCAAGGCATTTGAATGGTTTGCAGTACCAATGGTCATTCTGAATGGTGTTTCTTTATCATATTTCTGTACACTAGCAGGATCAAAATATTCATGTCAGAACTCTCCAAAAATTTTAATGTAGCCAGTGATTGTGATGAAGTAATAGTAGGTGATACTTAGGTGCGTTAAATGCAGTTTGTTGGATTAATTGTTATTCAACCATTAATTTCTTATTCTTTTTAACATTGAACTTATTCAAACTGATTCAGTTTGAACACAGTTTGAACAAGTAGCCAGTGGTAAATCCCTCAGTAGTCAGTGAAATCGCTGACCAATGGGACTTGTGGAGAGCTCTGCATGTAATATTTCAATAAAAATTTAACAACAATAAAATAGTATTATTACTAGAAATACATTCAACATAAAAATACCAGCTAGTTCTACCACATCAATGTCATTATTTAAAGTAACTGATTTCATAGAACTATTAAGATAACTTTAAGTTAAAATAATACTTAAAGCCACATTGAACCTTAAACGGCTATTTTCAAAAAGCAATAACTTGGTAACCTATCTGCAGAATGATGCATTTTGAGCACTTTAGTTGAGTCCCAAAGGTGGATAATACAATAAGATGGAAGAAAATGAAATACAGCCTCCAGTTGTTTGTAGACAAAAGAACATATTGTAAACAATAAATGCACACTTTATAGTCTAAGGGAAGCAACTCTTGCAAAATTAGTATTGTGTCTTTCATACATTATACCTATATGAATTTTTTGGCATAGAATTTCGACATATATACTATAAGTTAACATTATGTCGTCAATTATTGGTCATTTGTGAAAAACATCTTAATTCCTCGGAAAAAGTTTTGAAGAGATAATAGCGCTTTAATAAATTTTCATTTTGTTTTCTCACTTCATCAAATGTTAAAAACATGAAACATAAGAATGCCAGGGTTTCAAGGAAGTGCAAAAACTCAACTAATATACTCCAGCAAAATCGAAACAACCACAACAAACATTCTTGCAAAATTTTGATCATAACCATTTAGCTGTAATTATACATTTCAATTTGAGGATAAGTGTTATTACAGTGTAGATTCTCAGCTGCCTGACACAGGTAATTGTCATTATTGAAAAATTAAAAAAATATTTTTCAACAATTTTATTTTCAATACTAAATTTGTTTTTCAATGGAACCGTTACCTAAGTGTGGCCTGACTGCCTATTTGCAAATTTATCTAACAATCATTTATCTATCTGGAAAATCTGGTTTATATCACAGAATTACAAAATGTTCCTACAAAAAATTCTTAACATATAATAAAATACTTAACAAGAGATGTTTGTAAAACACATATGCACCCAACTCAGCCCAATAGTCATAAATGGTAAAGGTCACAAAGAACTTGACCTTTAACCTACTGACCAATAGGGGTCATCTACCGTTGATGACCAACCTCCATGTAAAGTTTCAGGATCCAAGGGCAAAGCCTTCTTGAGTTATTGAATGGAAACCATTAATGTTGGTCTACCGGCCAACCAACCGATCAACATTATATATACATACCGACCGAAATGTGCAAAGCAATATACCCCCATCATCAGTGATGGGGTCATAAAAATAAAACACTCGTTTTCAGGTAGAAAATTAATAATCTTCACATTCTGACAATATCTAGCCTTTCACATAGAGACAGACCGGGAGCCCGTTGCCTAACCAAACCACTACCGAGCACTTGGTTGGGCTATGCTAGGAAACGGCTTGCTTCAAAGGTGCTTCATAGCGGACGAAGTGGAAAAATTATATACTACCTCACAGATAGCAGTCTGTTGCATAGCAAAGCACTATCGAGCGCTACCGAAGCGGTCCTTTGCACAACAAAGCGCTCAGTAAGGCTCGTCTAGCGTCGTGTTAAGAAACGGTATGCTATTGGCAAGCACTGCTCACTTGTAGCGTGTCGTTGCATAGACAAAGGAAAGCACTCGATAGCGCAATTTGGAAGCGGCTTGGTTAGGCAACAGGCTCCGGTTACTGTACCTCTACAGGATAGTTCTCACTTCTATGGCAATAAAACATAAATTTTTGGCTAATCTATTAAACGTCTTATATTGTACTTTATATTATACTTGAAAAAGCAATAAGCATGAAGTCAGCTTTTAACTCTGATACATGTAAATCTATACCCCCTAGATTAATTAACCCATTAATTAAACAAACAAAATCGGATTGGACTTTGAGGACACTACATGTATATAATAATATTGTCTGATGTGATATGAACCATGAAGTATGGTAAAATAACATTTTTTGTGGGTACCTGTATTTAAAATTTCGTGGATTTTGATAAAAATCCATTTTCCTTGGGTCGTAAATCTGTGAATTGTATAACATGGAAGGGTAAAGCCATGTTATGTATTTGGAAATTTCGGGAGTTCAATAAATCGTGGTTCGAGATTAACAACGAAATAAATGAAAATTCAACTCCCTCGAAATATAATTATTTAACAGTGTAAGGTTGAAGGCTTGCAATTCAAAGTGTAATAACATCCTGTCTTAATTAAGACATAGCATATAAATTAACAATTATGGCAAAAATTGGACTCGGGAATTTGAATATTCCAGTTACAACTATATAGAACAATGAAGAAATTATAAATATCATGCAATAAATGCCATCTATATTGTCACAATTTTAACTAGTTCACAACATGGGTAAGAGTGTGTAAGCGGGAGGGCATTCACCTGTAAGCTAAGGACCTTGGGTTCAAGCCCCGGTCAGGCTGCCGCAGACTCACCCATTTTGTGAACAGGTTCAGACCGTGACGCATCAATCCCATTCATTTAATCTTTCTCTTCCAAGTATAGCACAGTTCTATCTCTGAGTTGTGTATCTTGTATCTTCATAGACAGATCAGTGAAAGATGTCCTTGGAGCATTACACACTATCTGATAATCCTCATAGTTCACGAGATTATCATTTTCAGCAAAATGCATCACGGTTGATAAGCAATCATACGGATGAAAATACCTCTGTATTCTTTTCCCATCCGGTAGTTTAATTGCCAGAAGGATTCTTTCCTCACCTTCCATTGGTTCGTCCGGAAGTTCATGCAAAAAACTTAACAATTTCACAGCAGGTGATTCGTTGGAATCTGACATATGTCCCGATTCATTATAACCGACACCGCCTTCTTCAACACTGTCGCCACTTACGTGTTTTTCAAAATTTGATACACTTGATTTATAAATCTCATCCGACATGATTTGTGGTAAGTTAGTCAGATCATTGACACCAGGAATTCCCTGTCCTGTATATTCTCCCGTATAATCCCCAAAGTCTTCTCCCCTAGCACCTTGTATATCTTCCACGCGGAATATATCCGCATTCTCATCCGCCGGGTGATATTGAGCTGATTCTTCAAGCATCATCCTCTTCGTTTCCACAGTAACATTATCAACCTTTCTCTGATGCGGTTCACTCACTGATTCATGTAGATTTCTACGATCATCTGCCGATTTCTCCGGTGGTGTTCTTGGAGTCCCTATTGCTGGTAAAGGTTTGTAAGGGGACAAAGATGATGATGGCCTACCATAGGGGTCACCTGAAATGTAAAGAAATCAGTCAGTTTTGCTTATCTCAGGTTGACTGATGAGAAAATTCAAATTTGTAAAGTCATATTTTTCTATGGTTTGAGCCAATTTGATTTTGCTTGTCTCAATTTTGATTTTTTGGGGCCATTGGCCCAGTTGACAACCTACAGAGCTGGACCAGAGAAATTCTTGAACAACAAAGGTAATAATTATTAAAGTGCACATGTTTTTAATATATTGAGCCTTGAATCGATTCTATGACCCCTAAAATTTCCCAACAGCCTCATTTTGACACTCTGACAGTCTGAGTGGGGTAACAGTGTTACTAAATTTATAGGCAACTTTACTCTAATGGTTTAAACTTGTGTAAAAAAAAAAAAAATGAATTTGATTTTCTGGTTTAGCTGATCCACTTCAAGAAATTTAAATATTTTTACTAAGATGCTTTGTGAGTACCAGCCCTGTACAAAATATTAAATGACAACTTCATCAATATAGCCAACTTTCTAAAGGCACTTTTGAAAATGTATTGACTCACAATCTCTGTTCTCTTATTAATCAACATCAGTGACACTCGTTTTCAAAATTGAATGAAATTTCAGCACACAATGCAACCTATTCAGAGTGACTCTTCCTTGAGCAACAACCTAACTTTTGTAAAATTATCATTTTGTAACCATTTATTATAATAAATTCTACCTCTCTAGAGCAATGACCTCTGTACAACAACAAAGGGTTTTCCAAAGGGTGTCTAGAGGGGATTTACAGTACAAGTAATGGAACAGCAATAAAACTATTCATACCTGAATTTAATATAGAAGTGGTATCACATTGTTGTGGGAGAGACGTCTCTTGTTCTTGATATCTATGCTGCTGTCTTACACGAGCACTTTTCTTCCGTCCCGTTCTCGGACGTGACGACTTCGGTCGGGGAGCAGGAGGTGGACGCGAGTCTGGTGACCCAGAGTAGCCTCCATAACCTCCGCCGTATGAGGGACTGTTGTTATAGTAAGGGCTTTCCCTTACTTGGGAAGGACTATCTCTATACTGAGGGCTGTCGTGATAAGGGCTGTTCTGATAACGTGGACTTTCTGTGAACCTCTGTTGATACGTCTCACCTTCGTGACTGTAAGGATCTTTAGACATGTATGGTCCGGTATCATGGTGGTGTAAATCCATGTCCTGAATCTGATGCTCATCTCGCTGTAGTGGACTCACATTCATATATTCACGTGATGAGGGGCGACCATGAAGTTTAGGTGAAGGCCTGCTTTGTTGAGGATCATACTGTGGACTTTGCCTATAACCCTGAGGACTCTCTCTCTGGGTACCGTGTGGACCATACATCTGTGGACTCTTTCTATGTTTCTTACTACCTTTGCCCCCAACATCTTGTGGATTGGATGGACTGACTATGAGCCTATCAACTTCGTCTGTTGGTTGACTGACAGGTGCAAATAACGATCTCTGAGTAGCGAAGTAGTTTTCATCTTGGTAAAGTATTTCTGGGGAACTACATGGTGAGTTGAGTATCTGTTTTTCGTTATCGGAAGATTGCTGTCTGGAATACTCGTCATGAGAGTACCTGGAGTGCAAATAAAAGCATAAAAAGTTAAAATAGTACAGAGAATTTGACACGACTCCCAACTTCTATAAGCATAGTTTAACAGCTGATATATATTGTCTATACTTATAATCCCGGTTGTATGTTTTCATAAACAGGAAGTTTCACTAAAGACGCTCGGGTGTAATACCAATGCAAATCTATAGGACCAATATTGCATAATTTTGCTCAAGGAAATTTAAATATTCAATGCAATATCCTTGTAATTTATTCATGCATAAAGGTCAAGATCAGGTCAAATTTTCCGTGCTATAACTAAAAATTAGACAAATTTACAGGGCTGAACAGGGCTGAAAGTCACAAAATAATCAAATTATTATGTTCAAATCGTAAATTTTATAGGTCCAGCACAAATCTACTTGTGCTGTAAAGATACACTTTAATTAGCTAACGTATATAATAAAACCTGTTTTTAAAGGCCACCCATTAGAAAAAACAAAAAGGTCTCTGTTGACGAACCAGTGGTCTCTCTTATTACCATGCTTAATATTAACCAGGTCCTGTCTTTAAAGGCCACCTAAGAGAAAAAAAGGTCTTTGTTGATTAACAATTTAGTCTCTCTAATTAAACAGGCTACTAAGTTTATATTCATAATTTTAAAATGGTCTGATGGGAGATGAACATGGTGGTCTAGGTAGACAGACTTTGAAATTGTGGTCTGTGTTTGCAGGTGGTCTTAAACAGAGGTTTGACTGTGTTTATTATGTAATTGTGTTTATAATACGATTATACGCATCACAATAAAGTGAAAAGAAATCCTAATAACTTTACTTATCGGAATATCTGAGCTTTTCAAAAATAACACAGATAAGTTCTTATAATTTAATCAATTTGTGAAGGCCTGTCTTTTTCTATTGTTTCTGGAGACTGAAAAGATAACGGTAATAAACCACTAAATGCCTACTTTAACACGGTCTACGAAATTACTAGTAGCACTTGTCTGGGACAAGTTATTATTATTCAGATAAGTAACTTCAGTGGGCACTATAATGTATACAACTTATGAAGGATAACTGTTCACTTTTGATGATTAAGACAGTCAAGTACTTTCAAATCCTAAATTCACAGTCTGTAATAACATTTTACAAGCAGTGCTGACAATCAGTTGTCACATTGCTTTGAACTTAAGAACAAATCTATTTGGTGGTTTACTGTAAAATCACTCATTTTCATGGTTATAAAATTTCGAGGAATTTTGTAAAATGTAATTTTGTGGAGTAATAATTTTGTGAATTGTAAAAAATTGCAAGGGAAACCATTGTTCCCTATTTCAGTGGTTGATTAATCATGGGAAATGAGATTTTATGGTAGAGTTCAAGTGCAAAATCAACATAAATTTAACTGCCACAAGAAATAATGATTTTACAGTATGACCTAAATATTGAAGTTAAAGGTTTAAACAGAACCTGTATTGTGACTGATCAGGAGAAAATCCAGCTCTTGACATTGGACGACCGTATGACTCAGATTCCTCGTCGTTCATAGTTCTCTCATGCCCTCCATCCCGTCTTGATTCTGGTCGAGGAGGAATATCAGCTCTTCTTCGTCGCCCACGACCCGTCTTGGGTCTCTCTGGTGGTCGCTCTGGCTGATTGACCGTATACATCTCTAGAAACAAGGCGTGAAAAGTTAAGTTAAGGATATACATGGCACACAAGGGTTGTTCAAATTGGAATGCAAGTGATGTTATATCTTTCTTGTATCAATGAGCTTTTAAAAATAGTGAATTGTATATCGAAGATCATTAAATTAGCTTTAAATTGATACCGCACATTTTACAATCTTAATATGTCTATTAAAAGTTTGCCGGTATACTAATGCTTAAATGATTGGGAAATGCCCCTTTTCGCTGACCAAATTCGGTCCAATTTAAGAATCGTTGTTTGACTTAATGCGGGAGCAAATACCATATTAAAATTAACTTGAATGCTGAAATGGTGTAACTGTAGTGTAATGTCTTATTCATCAACTTCTAACTACATCCTCATACATCACTGGTTCATCAAGTTCCCAGATTACTCTGGTGAACGAGAAGACTAACTATAGACCCGTCCTCAATCTCCCACAACATCTCAATTGGAGTAAGATCAGCTCAACTTAATTGGAGTAAATATACTCATGATCAGAGACAAAATAGTTATCACAAACATTAACATTATTTGAGTTTATAACAGTAACATTTCAAGAGCTCTAACTTCAGATTTGTCTCATCTGATTAACACACCTTATATGTTACCCAACGGGTAAAGCATTTAAGTTATGCTAAAAACTTTATTGCGCATATTCACATTGACTTTGGACATGTGAAATAAATGAATTAATGACACCCACACTGGGTAGCGCCCGCTATGAAACGGCTTGCTTTAAAAAAAATTATATGCTAGCGGCGAGCGCTCGCAGATCGGTTCATAGCAAAGCGCGACTGAGCACTTTCTTGTACAACGGACCGCTCGTGTAGCAATGTGTTAAGAAACGGTATTCAATTGGCGAGCACTACTCTATTGTAGCGTGTCGTTGCATAGACGTAGGAAAGCGCTTGGTAGCGCCTGTTGTAAGTGGCTTGGTTAGGCAACGGGCCTCAGATGAAAAGGACAACAAATCACATGTAATACATACATTGTGTCATTGTTTAAGATCAAGGAGACTAACTTCAAATACTTAAAAAATTTAAGATTTTTATTCAATCCTGTCTTATCATTTTACAAATGAGGTATTTGCTACTACCAGTCACCAGTCACCAGAGCAGGTCAGTGCCAGTTCCAAAATAAATGACACCCATATTTTTGTTACGTGTCATGTAATTAAATGGCCATAAATTAATACAAACCATCAGATGGGGTATAATCTACTCCACCGTATGACGAGACATCGCCTGAGTACTGAACACTTGATGGCCCTGTAGAATTATATCTTCCATGACGACTAACGGGTCGACAAGAATCGGCCATTTTGTAAACAAAAGAAGTGAATGTTTTATCAGCGAGGAATTCGACTAAATTTTAAACAAAACTACTGCATTTCTTATCAAAGGCAGCTAACAAGTCTTCATTGTCACAACTGATGGCATCTTAATAAAATTTACTCTATCAAAATATTTTTTTTTTAATTATTATATGCGGACCTGCAACATGTCAGCCTCCGTGGAATTATGAATTTTTCAACAACAAGAACAAATTGCATTTTACAACACGATTGGAGACATTGTCAAGGGAAGAGAGAAGTTGTTATTGTAGAAGGTAGTTTTATGTTTCTCTCCTCAAATAACGGAATGATTGAATGACTCAGAAGTTGTTTATGTTAAAATGTTCTAACTGGATTAGAACTCGGACAAGTGGTTAACCCGGATATATATGGGATCTACTAAAACCCGTGACGATACAAAATCCGTGACGTTTTAAAATATGAGAAAGGCCTAAAACCCGTGATGGATTAATGTCCCGTGACAAATATGAAAATCGTCACGGGTTTTGTATCGGTTGAAATTTCCGTGACGAAACTTTGTTTTACTTGTACTTCTGTATTTGTTGGGAAACAATATGAAAATCGTCACGGGTTTTATACTTTCCGTGACGAAACGTTGTATTTGTGCGGAGACATTATCGTCACGGGTTTTATACTTTTTATGACGGGAATATGACAACACCCCATTGTAACCTGGATACAAAAAGGAGGATGTGGAAAACTTTGTGAATTCAATTCATATATGGGGATTTTACGAGAAGTTTGAAAGTAAAAATCCCCACTGCCAAACAATTCCCAGGGGTTGGGTGCCGTGGTTTTGATTGGTGCATTACACTTTCATGCATTGAGTTTGTAGCTGCGTTTGAAGTTACTGCATCTACAATGTCTGTTGACATGGAATACAGCTCCCCTCTCTTCAAATACCGCCACTCGTACGACCCCTTGCTACTGCACAAAAGCATGTGTCCATTCAAATACATACGCAGCTCCCTTATCAAAAATTTAAAAATAAAGCTATACTAATTTTAAGGATACTTTTAGAATGTTGTATGATAATAAACCTTGTCACAATGTTCACTTAGGTCGATTTTACTTAACTTAGTTTATACGGGACATGTGATGAATCATCTGGTGGAGGCAACTATTACATGCTTTTCTATCTTATAAATTACCAAACCATGACGTGTTACAGTACAGGTTTTGAAGCGCACTGTTCGAATGTCCAATCTATATATTTCTCAACTGCACTTTGTGTTGTGTTGCCTGGCCCTAATACATATATTCAGCGAATGGTGTTATCTATGTCAACTAATAACTTGTGTGGTGTGATCATAGTAGTCACATTGATATTGGTTATTTGTGGGTAATGTTGCAATAGCCAAGTGGTCTTAACGCGGACATAGTAGTTTTACATTGTTAGGCAATGGCACCGTACCGTACAGGTTCGAATCCCACAATAGGCACATGCCGGTCTGAATGATTGTTTTCTGTTGGATAAGTTTAAGTCAACGTGTATGAGCGTCTTTAACATTTGGGGGAGGGATGGCAAATATTTGGAAGGGGGTGAATTTTTATTACTGGTCCATAATAGTCTCTTTTTTTGGAGAAAAAATTTTGGCTATTAGTTCATAATAGCGCCCTGGGTGACTGACTCATTGACTACTGATGGGGCAGTTTCACTATGCATGCAGGAGAGCCGTAAGAATAGCCACTGCCTTTGAAATTACTGGCCTGAAGTATTGGTAACATTACAGAAGCTACTTTCCCCAAAGTTCTGTCTTTATACTTTTATTCCTTTCTTTGCAGACTCCAATACATTAGTCATGAGATGTTAAGCAAAACATGGACCATCCCCAGAATATACAATCTACTTCACAGTTGTCCAGTGAAACAATGAACCCAAGAAATGATGGACAAACATTCCAGGAAGCTCAGTTTTATTCATCTACCCCAGCCAGGAATATGGGTATGTGCCGGAGTTCACATGGCATGGGTAGTAATAGCTCCAACAATCATTCCCAGAATGTTCAAAGTATGGACGATTCACAGATACCTCAATCAAGATTGAGTTATATTGATTCTATTCAACAAAACATCAGGGACGTTGGATTTGAAAATATAATCGGCTCAAACTGTCCAGAAGGTACAGGTAATATGTTTAGATTCGAGGACTCTTTTAAAGGAAATCAACAGAATAGTAGATGTGGAACTAGCACTGTGCCACCAAGAAATTATGAACAAGAACAATCAAAGAGTTATAAACCTAAGTGTAATACAAAAGAGAAAAAGTCAATCACAACTAAAACATTTGCTAAAGGTATGATGGACGTGTCCTTACTGACAAGCAATGCTACCCAGCTTCGAGCCGTGTTATCAAATCAAGAACACGAGTTTTATCGTCTACTGCTATGGCTGATTACATTATCAATAACATTACAGATTCTTTCAAGCATTTTATTACTGATGTCAGATTATTTTAAAACTGATGTAAAGGAAAAAGATCGTCAGAATCAGAAAAAGCGAAAATTCTTGAACTTTCTATCGCTTGCCTTGGTCACTGTGGTGACATCTATCAACATTCTTATATCAGTATTTTCCACAACCTCATCACCAGTTGTAAGGCAGCAGCCTGACACTACTCAGGAAGAAATACAGTCAAACATTCCCAAATTTACAACTTCAACAACCCTAGGAAGCCATTCAGAATTGTAAATTTCTATCTTTTGAATTGAAATGTGCCTTACACGGAATCTCTATTTTTTAAAAGTATTTGTTAACCTGTAACATTTCAGAGGTAATCGAAAAAGGTGAGCTTTTGTGATCACACTTCATCTGTCTTCTCTCCGTCCATAAATGCTTGTGTAGATCAGTTGATTTTTAAAACAAAATATTAGCAATTTATGTTCTATAGATAATTTTTTTATGGTCCTGGATCAATCTCTATATCAATATTTATAATGAAAATCTGTCTGTATTGTAATGTTATGAGTTTGTAAAGAAGCAAGGGAGATCACTCATCATTTTTAAATGCATCTTTGTGACTGAATTATGTCCCACAAATTGTGGCTTATGTTGATAAGTTAGTACAAATGTAAAATTGTTTTGGAGCTAATATAGTTAAGGGGAAATGTTACTACTGATGTGCCTATCCATATTTGGCTTCACGAGTGGCAGTAGCGAGTTGACACAGAAATATTGTGCACTTATATTATAATTCCAAGTCAAAGTCACCACCATTTAATCAAGTACACTTAGTCGCAAAAGAAAGTATACATTGTACAAAACATGACATTATATCATCTGGGATTAAAACAAACAAACAAACAAAAAGTTTATATTTACCGAATTGAATGTTTATCTGATATTTTTAGACCTAACAATAACACATCAATAAATGCAATACCGCTCACATATAGTCAACAGCCTTTGTACTAGAAAAATGAAATTAACACAAATGTTAAATCGTCAAAACAATGAAAAATTCTTAAGTTATTGATATTTCTGCATAAAACATTGTGTACACACGGTTGACTACCACAAGAGTTTATTAATAAAGTTTTTTCTTCAATATTTAAAACAGGGGTTCATTAAGCCATGAAAAAGCAAAAACCTAAATGTAAGAGAAATACTTTTATGGTCAAGGGGAGGTAACCACATATAGGATTTGAACATTTTTGTGAATTTGATTTTTCAGGTGTCAAAGTTGTTGGCTATATTTAAGTAGTATTGCATTTATTGACATGTTATTTATTGATCTTAAAATCTCATATAAGCATACTATATAGTAAATTTTAACCTTTTGTTTGTTTCGTTTAACCTCAGATGAAATAATTTCAACTATAAACAATGTATGCTTTCTTTTGGGACTGAGTGTATTTTGTCAAAGACCTAAATATACAATGATTGGAAAAATGAACTAAATCTCACAATATCTCGCGGCAGTCTTCTGAAATCTCACGAAATCTTGTTTGTTCTTAATACCTTATATTTCCTGTTTTAATGTACATAGGCAAAAACTAATAAGTTTATCAATAGATTTATTATTAAGCTTTAAAATGATACCTCATTTATTGTAATCAGTCAAGGAATAAAATAGGTGTTAGCAAAGAGCCAGACCAGACCTGCTCTCATTTTAATGGAAATTCCAATTTTATCAGAAAATACCCAATTTGCCTCAGAATTCTGTAAGAGATAGAAACAAATAAGTAACATCATGCAGTAGAAGAATTAGCTCTTCAAAACGAGATATTGATCATTAAAAAGAATGACAAACAAAAGTGTTCATGCAAAATATCAGAAGCTGCTGCATACTATTTGCATTTTCCCTCCATTTTCAATTGAGTGTCCAATCTGTGTATATTTATTATTATTTAGGTCTTTGATTTTGTCTAGATCTCCACAATTATTGATAGGAGATGCTGGACAGTTGCTATATGATAATGCCTTGTAGGAAAATCTTCATCCTAAGACCCAGTTATGTCTTCAAATCATGTTACCATTACCATCTCTTTAGATAAAAACCATTACCTCATATTAAATTGATGATGATGTTACTTGTTAGCACTGCAGTAGCAAACATTGCTAATATACGAGGGATGTCCAGAAAGTTTTGAGAGTGCATTCATAGAAACCAAACCGTATACATTGTATATGGATATATTTGAAATTTTACCAGCTTATAGACTATTCCTGGAAGTGCCATTAAGATACCATGATAGGAATGTATACCATAAAAATTATATTAAGTACATGTAACAACTAATGGAGCACTTCAAAGACGCACAACGTCATGAACACATTTTAGAGGTTGTAACACATGTAGCATTTTCCTCCATAGACAGCAGCCTGGGACCATGCATGTTAATTAATTAACATGTGTGCTGGGACCTACCTTTAATATATTATGATGGTATTTCATGATAGTATGTACAGATGTCTGTTTTCGCATAACCGGGTCACAAACCTTTACTTTCATCCACCAATGTTGATACATGTCCCGCTGAGGTAACAATTTGCATTCACTCATCACTGATGGTATTTGGTTCGGCTTTTAGTTGTTCAAATCTTCATGCCTGTCACTTGAAGTTTAAAGCTGGCGAAATACCACTACATTTAAACATGTCAAGTTTTATTTATTCTGTGCCAGAAAGATAAAGGTGTGGTTTAAGTGTCTGTAGGAGTCATACTGGTGCGCACACTTGTTTTTATCATGATAAGCTCCTTCGTGGGTGATGTCAACATTGATTTTTTTCAGGCATCTAGTCATTACAAACTTGTTCACCATTAAACAACAGTAAAAATTGAGTAGAGATGCAGCATATGCACTTTTGATGTCTCGTTTAAATGTATATTTCTGTGTTAAATATTCAAATGGCGAGTTATTCATGAATTGTTAAACACATCAATTTTGACGTTCACCGTGAAGCACTATATGTTTTGTCTTGGCAACGATTCTCTTGCAAAGTATAAACTAAAATAATTTCTATTTTACACAAAAGACGCATGAATAGTTAATAAACACAGCCGTATACTATTTAATAGTTTGTTTCTGATACTTTTTGAGGTATAGCCCTTTCCCGAAACTAGTTTACCTCCCTTGGTAAATTCTCGATAACGTCCCGTGTTTTCAATAATTCCACTTCCGGGGTGTCCTGATAAGATCGGTATATAGTAACATAGAACAAATTGCAGTTATTTTAAGTATTTAGCTTACAAAATGGTTCTTTTTTGTTATGTTTTTGGTATTAACTGTTAGAAAAATTAATTTTGTATCCCATACTGCTGTATTACATTAGAATATTGTCAAATTATTTAGATCTATAGTATAGAATCTACAGCGGTAAACAAAAAAAATATTTTAAATTAAAGAAAACGTACGAAGGATATTGTTTGTCAGCTTATTACGATAACCATTTTTGAAAGTATCTGGTAAAATTAAGCAAACTGTTTTATTTTTCATGTGCTCCATAGTTTTTTTAATTATTAAAAGTGAAGTAATTATATTATTTAACGTCAATCCCTCCAGCGTACGTCTACTTTGATATATGTTAAGTTTTATATTATGGTATTTGTGAAATTGTACAATATACATTGTCAATGTGGTTGTAAGATGTTGGCATATTCGTATAAGATACCCGCGAATTTATAAAAAGATAGTGTGATAGGGTGTTGGCAAAGTACCCCAATCCCGCGAATGAGCCACACAATGCATGTATTAATTTATGCGCGGCTCAAGAGGGTTGTTCAGACCCACTTGAATTTGGTTGTAATGTAAATATAAATACATGAGTTGTGCAGGGCTTGGACTTTGATCAGGATATCCCACTGAGATCACAAAACTGGTTTGATCCATCTGAGCAAATGGTGGCCCGACTCGATCTTTCTTGAGAATAAAATATTACGATGCCCCCCCCCCCCTCCCTTCTCCTGAAAAAATTTGCTGCAACCGCGCATGTTAAAAGTTAATTTTATTTCACTGAACGAAAAAATCAACTGTCAATACTTCAAAACAAACGGGAAGTACAAAACAGGAATTTAAACAAACGCAACGGACCAGAAACTATACATGTATACAAGTGTCTGCACGCAGTGCATGGACGTATATATTCATCCAAAGAATACTTGGATTTTTATAAGATCTGTTCGCCCTCATTTTAAATTATAGTCATCGGGATAAGAGCTGTTTTACAACCCTAATATTAATCTCCCGCTGATATTATACAGATCTTACATCAGAAGGGATGCATCTATATGTCCAATTATATAGCCACCGCGGTGACATATGTTGCATTATACAATGTGTCAGACACTTAGTTGACCAATTACATAGCAGGGGGTCTTTTCTACTGATTACTAATTCAGATTGTGGGTTTTATGACACTTAATTGGTTTTGAAAATGTGTTTTAATATGGGTATTTATAGGGGCACTTTAAATGAATACCGGACTGTCTATATACATGAATTAGGCATTAACTATTTTCAGAACGCAAACACCAGTGCGTTCATTTTCGCTACAAATTTCCCTAATTACATGTATAGCCTTTTAATTAAAACACTTATTGTTTAAATCTAACGTAGTTTAATATTATTTTTTGTATTTAATACCACGAACACTATTGTGAATAAGCATGCCATGATATGTCTGCGTGGTGGTGGATTTATTTAGCACTGATAAGTGCAAGTTTATGTCTAGGTGTGTTATGGATGATTGTCAAAATAATTTAATTGGTGAGTATCTTCATAAAAATATTGTAGATTTATTCGTATGTTATAAGGTTACCGAAAATAATATTTGAACGAATATTTATTAATATTGCTGTATATTCATAATTATTATTGAATAGTCTTCTCAACTTATAAATATTGAAAGCGCTCGTGAATAAGATATTTTACTGAGAAATATATTTAAATATTAATGAAATTTCTTTATCCCTATAAGAATTTTAAGCCATGTAATTACTCCCTATATGTTCGTTCAACTGACGACAAAAGAAAAGAAAAAACCATCGTCTTTTATACTTTTATCTCAAGTATAACAGATCGCTAATGCTAGGAGTAATGGCTGAATAAAGATTGAATCGATATACGGACACCCATGAAGTTGAGATATTAATCTGGCGTATGCGCATAGGCGTCAAGGGAAGACAATTTCCAAGGGAGGTAACCTAGTTTCGGGAAAGGCCTATAGACACAGTCGCAAAACTTTCCGAACAACCCTTGTATAATGAAATTTCATAACTTCTTTCAAAAAGTAGTTTTTTGCATTTTCAAAGTAGATTACTTCAAAATTAGATGTTTTTTTTCACCATTCAAAAATTATGGATTCTAATAAAAAAAATCTTAGCGCCAACATTGGTTGATAGGTACTGATAATATTGCTATTCATCATTCACAAACTGTTAATTTAAACTGCATCATGTTGGTGTATTAATGTCATTCAGTATACAATTGTACATTTGTGCAAACAAATGTTTTTAGTGTACATGTTTTATGTGTGTTCCTGATTTTTGCAATGTCGACGATAGCTCAGTGGTTTCGAATTGACAACTTTTAAGTGATCTCAAATACTGGTTCAAATATTATGTGTTAATTATTATACATGTATTACATTATATATGTTATCATAATCAGATATAAAATGTTATATTTTGTTATTTTGTAAGAATGGCCTTAAACTGTTCCACTGTTTATATCTCGTTTACAATAAAAAGAAAATACTGAAATTGATTTGTGTTATGTGCAAGGTTTTCATCCCCACTGCTAAATGGTTTTAAGTTTGTCTTATCTTCAGTGCATTAAGAATGAACCAGCCATTTGTAGTTTATGCTTCCAGGGTAGTGTTTTATCAAAGCACTTACAAATATCTTAATTTAAATTTCAATTCTTAATTACTCTTTTATAATTAAAACCATAGAGAAGAGGCAGATACGATTTGTATGCTCTTGTTTCATCTCTGCTTAAGGTAGTCACTGTGGTTAAAGGAAGTTTTGCGTCTCTGCTTAAGGTAGTCACAGACGTTGTGAGGGAGAGATGATCAGTCACTGCTTAAGGTAGTCACAGTGGTTGTGTGAGGCAGATGTTCAGTCACTGCTTAAGGTAGTCACAGTGGTTGTGTTGGAGAGATGTTCAGTCACTGCTTAAGGAAGTCACACTTGTTGAAGGAAGTTCTTCGGTCCTTGCTTAATGCATTCACTATATTTTTTCAGTTACGGTCTTTATTCAAACCAGGGAGTTTAGATACGTATCTTATATTTATAGAACAGGTCCTGTTCAAACAGACCCCCTGGTAAGCAAACGTAGCACTATGTCGTGGTTCAGACATGACATTGGCTACTGGTATTCCTCTACTTGTGGAAAACTTGCCTGTTGCTTGCTTGAAGAAGAGCAAGTAAGTACTGGTTGATTTTATAATGCCCGGTGTACTGATCGCCATAACAATGCTGAAAAGCTGTATGTAAACTGTTGCAATACCTACATCACAAAAGCAATTTGACCACCGAGAACAGGATGGACGGACATGTGGCGATGGCCTGAGTAGTTTATGTCATATGCATCGAGTACACGAACATCAGCTTCCGGGTGATTTGTGACCAAAGAATAAACAGATATTCGAATCCGTAGAACGTTGCCTAGTCTCTTCAGAGCACATCCATGGCAGTGACTGTCTTCCTCTTGACATGCTCAGTGTAAGTGAAGGCATCACGGATGGTGTATTCCAAGAACAATTTGAGTACAACACGATAGATATAAACACCATGGCCTTGTTTACTTTAAGTAGATCTATTATCATGATAACTTGTTTCTCATGTAAATATCAATAATTTTCGGTGTTCGCTATCCAAATCAACAGGTTCTTATTATCATAGAAAATACGTTTACAAACACATTTAAAGCATAGGCGTTGTACTCTCGATTAAAATTAATGAATTACCAGGACATCTGAAACAGGTTCCTCGTGGTCTAGGGGAAGCTTCGGGGAAGTCTTGAGACGTATACAGTACGTGATATTGGAAGGAACTGTGATCGATGAATCGGAAGAAATCTGGAGAACATCGCCGATTCCTCAGTGGGACCTATGCTTCTCCATTATAGTGTTATATATTGGTTATGGCTACCCTGGGATGTTCTATATACTTTGATATCATGTGCAATCAATTGTATGTTTTTATCAATCGGCTAGCATTCTAATTGATTCACATATAGTTTTCCAAGACCAATCCATACAAATCAGCAATGCATTCTAATGTGTGTTGGTTTATATAACAGAATGAAAATCGTTGAATATTGTTCACACAATACCTATGTGAACCTGAGACTACAGATTACAGAGATAAGCAACTACCTCTATAACTACTAAATACCTGTATGACTTAAATTCCTCATATTATTAATTGAACTTCAACAGTTTTAGTCCTACAAGCTCAGGCTTTGGTTTTTCTGTACGCTTTGTATGTGCTTAATGGCTATTTATATTCGCTTATTTTGTCTATAACGTACAAAAACGAAGGTTAAAGCAACCCATTATTAAGATAATTTCTATATTTTCGATTTTTATGCAAATATTAAGGGTCAGAAATTATCAATATGAAAAATTCTCTGAGGACAATACAACATGTTTCCATTTTTTACTGCTGCTGTAGAGGAATATTATGCTATTCAAAAATGTGGGTTTTTTTCAGTTCTCAGTCTAGTTGTCAATCTCTGTTATCTATAGTCTCTGGTGTGGACATATTACGAAGTGGTATGTCTCGTAAATGTTGGCTACATGGCTCTATGAATGGTATTGCTACACTGTTGTACATTGTATATTGCACGATGACAGCACGGCTAAGATACATGTGTAAGTTTCTCGTGTAGCGAGTAAATATTGCCAATGAACTTCCAACGTGTATAAACAAGTCAACTTCTGGTTATCGCAAGAAGTCATACTAGTTGAATTGTTTAACCTCTCAATAAGTCATACAGTTACCAGAAATTACAGGTGCTACAATAAGTCATACAAGTTTATTTATACAGCGTCCCAAAAAATTATACAGTGAATAGGTTTATACGTTGTGACTTATGTTGACGACTGGTGATGCTTGCTGTTTCACTCGTTGGGTTGTATGTAATATAGTCAGCTGATCAATGTGATCTATCCATAATTATGCTACTCTCCTTAAGCCTAGGTCCCACTGAGGAACTGCACATCGCCGATTTCTTCCGATACTACCCGATTCATCATAATTCCTTCCGATATCACAAACTGTCTCATGAATTCCCGAAGCTTCCCCTAGACCACGAGGAACCTGTATCCGATGTAATGATAGCTCATTAACTTAAATCGGGAGTACATCGCCGAGGCAAAACATGCTCATTGGGACATAGGCTTAACAATATCGTATCTATATAGACCAACTCACTGTATGAATTATTGGGATACTATACAATTCAGCTTGTATGACTAATTGTGAGCAAAAGCATCTGTGATTTCCAATCACTGTATGGATTATTGGAATACATACAATTAAACGTGTATGCCTTTTGCGATTACCGGAAGTTGAATAGTTTATACACTGTGCTAACTGTACCATCGGCCGATGATCATATCCGGGTAAGTTAATACTTGTCAGGAGACAGTCCAGGAAAACTGGTTCTTTAAATCTTCTTTAAATTAGATTTGTGTTTGTATTACACATCGAGCGTCCTCGTGATACTCCATGCTTATGAAAACATGCAACCGGAATTACAAATATAGACAATCTGTTCAAATATGCTAATAGAAGGTCGAGGATCGTATCGAATTCTCCGATCTATACTTCGCTAAAAGCGCGGACTGATGCCAATACTGAAGAAATTGGCAGCATTCTTACTCATTGTCCGGTCAAGGGATAAAACATAACAACATTTATACATTTTCTGTTTTTTTTCTTTATTCAAAATTATTATTTAGAATATTTTACTATTTAAGAACAAGTAAATAGATATATTTATTTTCTTGAAGAATTGAAAGATTTTATCACCTGAAAAACTACGCTTAATCTTCGAGGAGCACAAACGCTGATTATAATTATGAACATGATATAATATATTAATTTAATTTGAATTTACAAAACAAAATAAGTTATTGCTTTAATACATATTTTCAACATTCAGCATTTTGTAGTAGCTGCCGACACGGAACACACGTATATACATTTTCGTGTTTTTTTTCTGAGTGCCATTTCTTGGTACATGTGTACACGTATCTCAGTGAAGTCCGATACAGTAATTTCATAAAAATAAATAAACACAATTGGTAATAATAATCACATACGAATAATTAACAATACTTTACAGTAAAACTGACTTATTTTCATGTCTTTTGCGCGGGACTGTTTTTGTGCATTTCATGTTTTATTTCATTAAGATAAATATTAACAACAGTTTCACGCGTAGAAATTAATTAATATTGTGTTTTATTTCAACGCTAAGTTTTGCACTGGTGATGTGTGTTTGAAATGAGCCATGTATGCATAGTGTAAATATATATAAATTTGACATAACATCTTAAGAGTACAGCGTTAGTAGATTGGTTCATCTATTCTTCTCCTATTAATGCCCGGATGCTGTCCATGTCGCTTTCCTGAAAAGAAGGAACATTCGAATTAAAAGTTATAAATACGAAACTGAAGCGTAGCCTGGGATTAAATCGATATCCGAGTTTTAGTATAGGTTGGAGTCCTACTTTTGGTGCGAGTATGCTGCATTAATGCGGCCCTGCATCGGCAAAGGAAGAAGAAGAAGATGAAGAAGACTCTTCATACATGCGATGCCATAGGCAGTCAGCACGTACCCTATTTTGACCTGAAACACCCCAAGCCAAAGCAGGGTTTACCACTGTTTACCTATTATATCAATAGGTAAACATGAGAAGGTTGAAATGACTGGGGGAGTAGCAGGGTACGTGCTGGCTGCCTATGCTTCAAACGTGGAGTTTTAAAAGATTTCGAGTTATTCAATGGCTTATCTATCCTTGTTGGCCTTGTAGCTCGGATTTAAATAAAAGAACAGAACAAGAAACAATCTCGATACCTTTACAATCTAAAAAAGCAAATTCTACTTAATTATTTATAAGATTTTACTTTAGTTGAGTGTGAGTCTCGATGTTGGTATTGATAGCGAGCTTATGCCGTTTCTTGTTCCAAAAGCCGCTTAAGAGTACGAACAAAGATACATTGTACAGGGTGTTTCAGTTTCGCGGATTAATAAAGTTATTATTTAGTGTAATACGTAAACGAACGAAAAACACAGTTGAAAGAGGAAAAAATGAAATTTATATATTATGCATGCTCAAAACACATAAAGCTAGGTTGGAATGTTGTATATGATATTAAATTTTGAAATGTCCTCGTTCAACTGCGTGTTTCGTTTTTCCTACATATTGCATAAATCAAGAAATTTACTAACTCACGAAACTGTATATATATTTTAAAATACCCTGTTTATACATACAAACCGCGGCATTCAGTATAGTTCATATACATGTACAAGTTGCACACATGCACCCCTACCTTGATACACAAAAATACTAATGCACCATGCATCACTCTACCTAATATAATTCTAACGTCCTTCACCAAATTTAAGTTATAGTTAGAACATATTAAGTAAATTTTTAATGATTAAAAAGGGCGGAGCGAGCGTAGTCTAACTAACTTAGAATATAACATTCTGCATTCTGATTGGCCGACAGAAATTAGCGCCAACGCATGACGTCAAGTCTGATAAGAGAAAATTTTAATGATTAAATTTTCATTTAACCGCCAAAATTAGGCGTTTTCATTGGCTCATAATGTAGGTTATATTCTAATACAAGTTATTACTTGCATCACGCTCAGCCCAACTTAATTACAGTGTGTCACAACCATCCAATTACTTGTCACGCCCAGTCCAACTTGTGGCGTGTAAAATTCACTTCATTACACGGTATCCTTGTGTCATCTGCATAACCCGTTTTATCCATTAACATACTATGCTGCGCCCACGATAATAAGAAAGGCGGGAAAATCTGGTATATTCCATCAAGGTGGATTAATCAAATGTGCACGATTTATCAGTGGTGTTTCAAGAGTACTACAATACCAAAGGCCTAAGAAATTATATCACAATATACCAGAGTTTTGGAATTCCCCATCATCCGGTCATTACTATGTACAGTTCACGTTCACCCCCGAATACTCAGTTAATAGCTACATTATTTATTGCTAATAAAGGGGAGATCAACGACACAAAATGTATTCATATGCAAAGTGCCCACCGACAAGCTATTGCATGAATGGACGAAAAAAAACTTCCATTCTCCAATAGATAGCTGGTGGGCACATTTGCATATGAATACATCTGTATACAAACATGACCTCTCCTATACATGTCCAACATACCATTGATGCACACTCTACAATATAAATATCCTTGTATCGTTTCGTTCTTTCTGTGAAACCTGGACAGCAGTTTTGTTCCCGAGGACAGATTTCAAACTCTCCTTTTCCCGCGCTCATCACTCCCCGTACCCCTCCAGTACAGCAGTATGCTGATTTTGTTTCATCATCACCTGATCGACCCAGTCTTGGGAAATAAAAACTCTGTAATAGATACGGTGGAAAAATGAAATTCGTCATCTAGTATAGTGACACACAACGGCAGTTTTTGGTGATATGGCCTTAGCGTTCGCATTGTTAGCATTGTTTATAAATGTAAGTTTAGTATGTAGTTAAATGTAATACTTGTACAGTACAACCTCGGTAGAGCTGCAAATATGGACCTTTGTATAGAGGTTGCTTCTCTACATAGGTTAAATTGATATCAAATATCAGCTTAGGGAATTGTGAAGGGGTTATTATAGAGGTTGTTGCTCTATAGATCGTCTCACTGGAGAGGTTGTACTGTACACTTCAACTTATTACTACACTATAATGGTTAACTAATACATTATTCGTTTTACTGTGAATGCATCAACTCAATGCTTGTTATTAGAAAATATAGCTCAACGGAGTTATAACTCTAGCCTTGCGTATAAACAAAAATGGATAATATATATACTGCGCGGTCGACTGACCGCATGTTATCAGTGTAGATTGAGATTACAATGCATTAAAAAGCGATTATGCAAAACATTAAACAAAATGTACATCGAAAATGCATTTAATTTTCATTTTTATTTGTAAACTAAGGCTAATGTTATCATCGGCGGACAATAACTGTTGATACCCGAACCGCTTCTGGGTTTTTTTAAATAAATGCCTTGGTGTGTGCGGAGATAGAGTAGAAACGTCAAAATGTGTTGCTATGGAGTAAGGGATTAATACATGCGATATTCTGCCGAAAATATTGTTTAAAGATCCATAACTGTAGCATCCGAATACATATTATGTAGTATCATTCTGCAACTTATAAGAAAAGCTGCTCAAACGATAAGTGAAAATACACAATGCATGGATATTGGATAAATGTATATTAGATGTACATTGTATGTAAAAATTTATGTATTTTTAAATATATGTTGGATACACCATGCGAGTATAGAAAACATATATAAATGTTGTGTCTGTATATATATATATAGTTACACCATACAAGGGAAAATAGAGGTAGAAAATGTATACCCAGCACCGAGAGGAGGCAGCACCAAGATAGGGTAAGATAAAAAGTAGAGAAATGGATTAGCCAGAACTAGATAAAGTCGTATTACAAAACACATGTATCATGACGTGTATGTGTACCTAGTCTAGTTGAGAGGATATTATGTTATTATATATACATGTACTTGTAGATTCAATCCTGTTTTAGTAGTCACCTGGCCCCGTGTTCACAAAGAATCACTTTTCAGGATCAGGCTTAAGCTCCATTCTGCTTTTGCTTTTTCTTTTATTTGTACTGTTATGAAATTCTATGTTCCTTGGCAGTTACAGAATATCGAAACAATTTCTAGATAACTGATTACGAATCTTATAAAAAGATAAATTGTACTTGTGTCTGAAACTGATCCCAGCTTCAATTTATTCAGCACAATATTTCTATAACTATGAATTAAAACGTATTTATTTGTCTTTGCAATTTAAGGTGATATCAAAATTGTTTAATCTGTATAGAAGAAATAATATTTCTATCAACATATTTTCTGTAAATAAATTCAATGGAGCTGGAGACTGTTTCTGAAAACTAATTCTTTGAGACCACGGGGTCAGCATTTAGTCAACATCCCTTTTAAAAGCAGTCAGTATCAGAATCTCATTGTTGGTATCATTTGCACAAATTAAGCTAACGATGCCTGTATTGCACAGTCAATAAGTCTTATTTTAGCAGTCATTAAATAGACTATCAAGTCTCATTTGATATGACTTCCAATTTTGTTGTCAAGTAAACGCTTTTAGTAAGAGTCACGTGATGTGAGAATCACGAGACGTCAAGGTCACGTGATGTGAACCAGAAAACAATATAGACAAACAGTTAGAAAAATTGATAGAATTCAAGACATGAGCGTTTTTGTTAGAACTAGCTACAAATAAAAAATCAGCAAAATTCAAAAAGTGAGCAATTTGTAGTATAGTGAAATAACACCTACCATTGCACGGCCTTGTCGAGGGAAAGCGAAATAACCCTGTAATAACATGGAATAAAACAAAGTTAGTTTGAATATTTGCATGATTACAAGCCTAAACCAGATGTGTCATTTTAAGGCAACACAAACTTTTTTGTAATCTAAACTTAGCTATGTACATGCAGAATAGACTTGGCAAAATAACTACTGTTGTATCATATCTTATTTCTTGTCCTTAACATACATGTTTACGCAATCATTTGGAACTACTCTGTGGTCAAATTATGCCACAATACTACAGGGTGTTCAAAAAGTATGTTTACAGGTTCAGCATCTGTTTCCGTATCCAATCAATACTCTGTATGTATTATTTGGCACATTATATAGTATAATGCAATCCTCATCAACCTGTATAATTATATGGGTCAAATAAAACAATTGATCAAAGGGTATATGTTCAACTTGTCACATACTACAGAATTTAGGCGTATGGTAGCTTTCGTTTCCTCCGTTCGAGCTTTACTGCAAGAGATGAAAATACACTTGTCAGTGGAAACACCAGAATTTCACGAGCCCTTAATTTCCAAAACCTTGAGAGGAATACTTTTATTATAAGTCTTCGGATGAGGGAAGGGTTGGATTGGGATGTTTCCACTGTAAGTTCGTGTTTCAATGAATGTATTAAAAACTGTATAAAAATCATTGACACTTGCGGATCGTGAATTTCATGAATTCTAGCACCGGTTCACAAATTCGTTGGATCGTCAATTCGTGAGTTAAAAAACAAATATGAAAAGAAACACATTTTCCATATTAAGGAAGACAATTCGATGCTATAAAAGAGATCAACAAAAATCTATTAGCCACGAAATGCAATGATTACAGAGTGAATCTCCGATATAATTATGCGAAGATATGCGTCAATAAACAAAATTGATGTCGTCGCAGCTACGTAATCTGAAATACAAAAAGATACTTAAAAATCTGACAGGGATGGCAGCTCTGAGCACAGACAAAGTCATATTACCGGAAGGACCATGCGCGTGAATCAGAAAATACGACTGTCCACTGCCATCCATTTCTACGGTACATGATCTTAAGAAATACCAGAAGTTCTTCTTACGTCTGTCCTATCTCAAAACAAAAAAGAACTAACTAATAAATAACAACAACTATATATGCAAATAACACGAACCAATTTGCAGAATTTATAGAATACATGTATAAAGAAATACTACTAGCTAACCAAATAGACCGTCTAATGACACTAATTAAATTGACCACAACTTTTAAAGGCCACATTTTTACATTTCAGTGAATTGCCATATTATGAAATTACATTTGCATGAACAAGTATTCAATTGCTAATAAGCTAACTTGCATTTAGACTGGCATAGAGTGACCCTAACATTAATGTGATATTTTAGAATACGAAGTTAATAATGGAGATAAAGAAACAATGCTAGGGAGTAGCTTGTAAGAGCACGTTTAAGTGTGGTTTCTGTTGCCCGGGCTACCGCCTGTGGTATCCATAGTTTATGGACTCACGTGCCGTATGTATAGTTTCTGGACTCCACGTGCAGTTTCCATAGTTTCTGGAACCCACTTGCCGTATCCATAGTTCCGTGAACCACGTGCCGTATCCATACTTTCTGGAACCCACGTGCGGTATCCATAATTACTGGAACCACGTGTCGTATCCACAGTTACAACATTTCCGCCAGTGGTATACATAGCACCATTGCAGGACCACGTGCCGTATCGAGAGTTTCTTCAGTCATTGCGACTAAGTCCACCAACTTCAACAAAACATGCATATGCAAATACACACTTTGACATATATGTAAATACATGTAATACATATAGTAGAAAGTTACACAATGTACTTGATACACAAACATCGATCACATACATAATAGTGTTACATTTACGCACATTACACACAGTTTTCGTTACGCAACAACAACAATTTACGCACATGATACATTTATAAGATCAAACATAAATACACAGTCATATGACTGTGTACATGTAATTTGTACGGTACTGTACTAACTATTCAATTGATACCACCTTCATTCTGCGTGAAGTCTAGTCACAATCCAATTACTAGTATGCCATTTATTTGTTAGATATTTCCTGGATTCCTACATGCAAATACATTAAAATTACGTCATTCCGATGGGATTCGAATTAGAATTAAACTTCTGCTAACATGCCTTGTTTCTCCCTGTTCGCGTGTGTATAAATTAATTAAGGATGTAATTCTTGCAACTTAGCCAGCAAGCGTCATACTAATCAAAGTTATCATGCAGTGTGGAAAAACTAGAAAATTCGTTGACACAGCATTTTTAACTAGAGTAAAAATAATTGGATCTAAGCGGTACAGCCAGTTTTATAGTGTGTCGTTTTCAGAAGTACTGCACATTAGTACATTGTATATACATGTACAGGGTGTCCAAAAGGTAGTTTACAGTTTCAATGTAAATTTAACAAATCTCTACATAGATACTTGCGATATAAACAAAAGATGTAAGTTTTTGCGGACACCCTGTACACTGTAAAACAAGCTAAGATTTAATATAATAAAAAATATGCTTACACGTGTATAATATTCATAATTCTTTGCATACTATAATTGCCATAGTTATACATTGTGTTGTAAGTATTTATGTTTTACTTATGTTTTATACAGTGAGTGGATATATGTTCTTTTTACCCGGAGATGGAATATAGTTATAAATATATTGATACAAGATCAAAATGCATACATGTATAATTATTATATCTGTACAATTGAGGAAATGGTTCGGATTTTAGAATCATACGCAAAAAGCATGCGCACGCAAGAGTCATCAATTTCTTTTAAAAGGCAGTACAAAAACACATTTTTTCTGTAATTTTGAAATATATCCTGTATGTTGGTAATTCCTTATTGATTCCCGAAACATTCCCACTCTCTCATGCTTGAACAATATATAATATAATATATTTTAGAAAATATAAACGTCGTCTTTGCGCATGCGTCGACTCACGTCATCGTCAGAAAGATGTGGGTTGCTCTCAAGCAGTTTCAGCAATAGATCTTTATTGGCAAGTAGAAGTTGGATTTCTTCATCTGTCAGTTGAGAAACACCTTGCTGAAACGAAATATGTCCTGAGATATTAACCTGGGGTGGTATTCAATATTGATCTTATTTAATTTAAGAATAAGGATAGCCAATCATATCCCCTGTTACAGACCAAAAGTTTAATATGGTGTGATCTGATTGGTTGTCCATATCCTTAAGCCAAGTAAGATCAATATTGAATACCACCCTGATCGCCTTCAACAGTACGATCATAAGTTATAAGTAGGCGTATAAGTCCACCACCAAATTTTCTTTGCTGATGTAAGTAGACAAGACCCTTGGGAACGAAATTTCTGACTGGTGCCATTTTGTCACCTTTGAGCGTTTTGAGAAAATTGAGGTAATACGTTAAAAATATAGACGAAATTGCGAGTTTTTGGAATCGGTGATCTACAATGCCATACATATATTATCATATTAAAATTAATAAATCACACTTAAATGTTGTTATTGAGTAAACTTTTATTGCTGTGCATTTATGCAAAATGGTGTATTATAGGGGTAAAACATCACAAAGTAATTGGTATACAGCAATGTCATTTGCCATTATTTTTTTGGATAAATAATCACTGTAAAAGATAAATGAATGGAGTAACTTGCCACCTACTAGTATAATGTCTTTTTTCACTATGGCTTTTGTATTCATATTAAAGCTGGATATATAACTACAATGTATCTATATACGGTTGCTATGGATATGGCAAACACGTGATAATTGTGAAAAGTCGCGTTGTAATTAAGAACGGTGAGACTGGAATCCAAGCTATATATTAACCTTATTTTGAGACAACTCGATTGTAAATGCCATATCAAATCAAATGACAAATGCTCACTATTGAGTGTTCCATGCCGTAAAAAAGCTTTTTTATTGACACACACACTTAATTGATTCAATCTGGTTGCATGGAGGAGGGTCGCGTAATTAAGTGACAAAATCGAATTGCTGTAAATTAATGTAATAAAATGTCATTTTGTTGACAAAGCAAATAATAAAACACAAAAGTAAACAAACATATACAAAATCTTCCGGCATTGACGAGGGAATGAATGGTCTATTTGATTAGCAGCTTGTATTTTCAAATAAAACAGGATTTGTTTCCGAAATTAAGCACCACTACTTGAGTTAAACAAACAATTGTTCAGTTATATTCCAGTGGTCGCAATTAGAGTACACAATTAATATCCGTTAATTGTGAACGCTTTTCATGCTAAATTACTACAAAAGTTCTGTATTGACTAATGCCAAGGTTGCTTTCATTCGTCAATTTTAAGTGCAATATATAAAAGACATTTGTAACGTGAACGGTCGTACGTACAAAAACTCATTTATAAGCGTACATTGCATGAAAGAGGACGTCAATACTCGATTTGTTGAAAGTTTTTTAGACTGCTTTGTCTTATTAGAATTGAACAAACATTTCTAATATGTAAACTCTAGTTTAGCAAACACCCTGGGTCGATATTTAAGCACAACGTCGTTCTAAGTATTTGAACGTTGTTCTGTTACCGTAATCGCGGCGAGGCGAGCCATATCCGCAGGGTGAAAAAAAATGCCCCAAATATGGCCATATTCGTTGAAAGTGTGCCTAATCCTCGAATAAGGCCATATTCGTTAAGAGTGTGCGTCATCCTCGAATATGGCCATATTCGTTGAGAGTAGCCTCATCCTCGAATATGGCCATATTCGTTGAGAGTGTGCCTCATCCTCGAATATGGCCATATTCGTTGAGTGTGCCTCATCCTCAAATATGGCTCGACATATACGCGATTCATATTCGGTGCGAGCTATGTTCTGTTCAACAATGCGTCTTGTATTTGAACTGGATGTAGCGGGTTTAAAAACGTCTTATTAAGGCGTAAAAATGCCGATACACTCCCTTAAAGACACAATTGAGACATTTAAAGCAAATATTCTTTGGTAAAATTAATATTAATCGATATACAGGGTGGTAAAAAAGTTTGTTCTCAAAATTTAAATTCATATCAAGTGTATTTTAGCTATGTATCAGTAGACAATTTTGCTTACTCTTATAGCTTCAAATAATGTCATATTACTATATTAAGAACAATGGTATACCCATTTGGATTGAACCTGATAAGTTTGCAGTTTTCTGAGGTCAGAATTAAACTACTGAAACTTAAACATTGAGAACGAACTTTTTTAACACCCTGTACATGCCATGCATTTGGCAATTTTGGTTATTGTAAAACATGTCATTTGTACAACAAAGATGATTGGGTCTCTAAAATATGATTAAAGTTCAATTAGGAATACCAATATGGAGCGCAATTGTCAGACTAATTGCTCGTGAGTTCTCGTGCAATATGCGTTTTACGAATTTCACATAATCAGCGGTTTCACGTCAGCGCGTCTGAGTTTACAAAACTGATGAAGTCAACGTGAACCGATCATTCTTACAGCAATTACATGACATTAAAATTAAAAATAAAACCTAAACGACCAATTCTAAATGTCTTTTTTGTTCAAGAAAATTGTGATTACCAAATGTATGAATGCATTGTTTGCAGAATCCTACAGTTAATACGAAGCGGCTATTTTCTTTCTTTTTTACTTTTAGTATTTTAAAACACCTCTTTAATGTTCCAATTAAGACAAACTCATTCACTTGATTTCAGTGCTGAATCCAATCAGAAGAAATCCTATGCAAGTATATTATACAGAGACCCGGGGTTGTAATTACAACGCTGCACCCAAACCCATTAACTGAATGTGAATAATTGTGAATGATGCATATCACTTCCCTGTAAGCCACGCCTTTAAGGTTTGAAATTCAGAATCCAAAGTATGTCATTCGAACATATATAGACTTGCTTGAAGTATCCATTTTTGAGGTTCGTTCCGTGAGTGGCTTTGGATTGTCTGTGCGCTATGTACTGTACAGTATTTGGTTATTTACTTGAAATATCCCTATTTAGGGATTCGGTTGGTACGTTCCGTGTCTGCCTCTTGTGTGGGTAGCTAGGCGGTGAACATTTGATCTAATATGTAATCCTGGAGTAACCAACCAGTCCTGACGTGCTGTCGAACAAACAATTGCCTTCTCCACAGTCATGTGGAGGACAGGAGGACATGGTCACGGAATAGTATAACCCACACAGCTATTGAACCGAACACAGACTCTCTATATAACACTGTTTCTCCACAGACCCATGCCAAGCAACTGTTTGTACACTTAAAGACCATAAACGTATACTCATTTTCGTCGCCTAAGTACCTGAGTGTTCTATCTCCATATTTGTCAAATTGATAGTTTATTAAACTGAACTCGTCTCGTTCATGTTCATCTAAAGGGCCTCAACGTAAGACATTGGACATATTATCAAATGTCAGTTACGTCAACAAAATGTTTGCACACATGTTTATAGATGTAAGAATAATAAGCTGGCCCCGATCTCCTTAAGAATCTCAAGTAGAAATCTCAACTCAAATTGAGATTTTGCTAAAATCAGAGTTAGAGATAAATCTAACTTGAACCCCAGCTCTTGAAATGTTACTGTAATAGACTCAGAATGACATTTCTGTTAAGTGGTGCTAATTTTTAGTCCAGCCTCGCATCGAAAGCAACACAAAGACACCATGCCAATATTTAAGATGAGATCTTACTCAGATTGAGATGCTTCGGAGGAGAAACAAACACCCACGCGTTTGTGTCGTCATTTCTAAAATCAATCAAAACCGGAGAAACAAACTGTTCAGAAAAGAATAAATACCCCAGACACATACGTAGGTAATTTCTAGCTGGTCTGTATCCAAAAACTCTGTTGGGAGCATATAACAATAACTTATTATCCTTAGTTTTCCCAGGACACTATCTCTCCCTTCACGAAACATTGATAACTCTCAAAATAAATGATAAAATAAACTCATTGTCGATGAAAAATACTATTTACACACGTAAGCAACTATTCTCTTCAATTTGCGGCGTCTGTCAGACAAAATATTTTCCATTATGAATTATTCATTAAAAATCTAAATTAATTTAGTATGAATCAAAGATATGTTTGTTTTGTTCCAGACAGAGTTAGTTTAACAAATCAGTGATGTATTGTCTTAAGACATGGCAAGCTTGTAAATGATCGGATGCCATGTCCTTTAACGCCTGTTCATATAACTGTCCTGTGCGTTGGTTTAACTATACGTGTATCTCGCCTCGGAGTTTAGAGCGATTCTACGGAGCCCCCAAAACAGTGTGTCAATGTCAAGTGCTTGACTAAAACGGTTGTTGTGACAACTATACAACCCATATTATATGGGTTTCATGATTTTGAATGTTTATGCACTTGTAATAAACCAAGGTCTTCAATTTGGAATGAAAACATTGCGATATCAAGACAGAATCGTTATTAAAACCACTGATATAACTTGAGCATGTAACTTGCTTTGCTCCTTTAAACCGCTACAATTAAAGCCGCGGCTTTAAATTATCAGGACATTTTACATTGAAACACATAGCTTTTTACTGTTTGAACCATTCGAAGTTTGTGCACGGACAGAGTTGAACATGAAACACGTTTTATAATCCTGGGGCCTGATTTTGTATGATATAAGTTTACACTTTACTTGTATATTTAAAATTATGATTTCTATATAATATGTCAAACGTGCACAATATACGAATAAAAAATATCAAAATAGAAATCAGAAATGGCAACGATTATCCGAGTACTCGAGTACGTACTCGTTCAAAGTTTCGATAATCGAATAGTAAATTCAGTACCCGAGCACTCGGAAAAAATAACTTTCGGAACACGCCTCGTAGTAATCAATATTCCCCACCAGAGAATGGCAAACAATTTAAAACGAGAGTCAAATTGCTCATATTTAATTCACACTGAATTAATCAGAATCACTGAAACACAAATAGACATATCGTATGTCATGTCATTCATTTAGCCATTGATAAATTGAAATTTGAGAACTATCTGCGAAACAAATTCGCTATAATTTTGATAATTGGCGCCGCTGACGCCAGTCCTTAAATTTAATTCAATAGTAAATTCGAAACCAGTAATTACTTTATAAAAATTAATGTCATCCGTAATTAGTTTAAAGTATGTAATATTTTATTTTTTCATTAATACTCGCTGTATCAAAGCATTGACCTTGAGCAACCTTGAATTGTATGGACCTGCCATGGAGCCCTAGCGTGGAATTCGATATTGGTCTTACTTGACTTAAGGATAAGGGGAACCATTCAGATCTAACCATATTAAACTCTTGGTCAGTAACAGGCGATATCATTGGCTATCCTTATTCTCCAACTAAATAATACCAATATTGAATACCACCCCAGGCTGGTCTCATATTCTAACAGTATGGACTTACTAACTTAAAGTTACTTTGGTCACACTTTATTCATAGAAGCTAGCTTGAAATAATGTTTTAAACACGCTACAATGTCAATACAAGTAAATGTATTTATATTGTTTCATGTGTCGTAATTAGATAGTGCGCATGCGCGAAAGTCTGTTTCCGGTCAACAAAGAAGAAAACTATTATATTGTAAAACAAAATGCCATTTTAAGAAACATTAGTTAAACATATTCATAATTCACACCCTACATACATCATTCATTCTTTGTTCAGTTTTATTTGACTGTATGTACGCCAATCATTTGAGGTCACATTATAATGAGGTCACTAACTCATTTTTCTTTAATAATTAAACCAGTACTGAGTAGCTCGTCTGTACGTATACAACAGGCAAATTCTACTAATATGGAGTACATATAACCTTAGCTAATAACTGACATACAGCATGATCGTCATAAGCACCCTGGAGTGGTATTCAATATTGTTCTTACTTGACTTAAGGATAAGGACAACCAATCAGATCACACCATATTAAACTCTTGGTCAGTAACAGGTGGTTTATTCTCAAATTAAATAAAATCAATATTGAATACCACCCCTGGTCTGCAGGACGACAATCAGTTCATAGCTAGCCGGATAAACTATAGAGTCACATAATAGAAACAGCTAGGTAAAAGTAATGCAGTATATTACAGGTTGGACTAGTTGGATTCACGTACATTTTTGTTGACTCGTATGCTAGATAATAACACATGATTGAAAGGAAACTCACCTCGTCATTTAGCATTGGATTCTGTCGTTTACCGATTCTCAACCAGGTCTGAAAATAGAATTAGTACACAGAAATGACAAAACTGTTACCGATACCACAGCTGGAATATGTCATTTGTATGCACATACACTTTGTGGAACGACCCTCAATTTGGGTTTGCATATGATTTTGTGTCATGTGTCATCGCAACGGGGCTTTGCTTGCAAAGCCTTTTTCATGATTTTCATACGAGTTTCTGGCCTACATCGATTCCTCGCCGGATAAACTTTAAAAAATATATCCAATCAATCATTTAGCTGATATCCTCGGCCTTGCTCGCACCGTTATTATTAATTACTCCTATACAATAGTCAGTTGACCATACCATATGTCATAGAATCAATAGTTGGGTCATTCAGCTTTGTATTGCTGAAACTAGGTCATTCAGATAGCGAAAATCATGGCATTTAAGCTTTTTGACAACTGGCACTCGGACTTTCGACTTGTTGATAGCGTTTTACTTGGAAAAACAAAGAACTCTATACAGGGTGGTCTACAACATAAGCTAACCGGAATGTCTCTCTGAAGTGTGTGTTGTAGTAAACGGACACTCCAAGAACTACCGATATATACTGTAAACAAGATTCGAATCCCTACATTGTAATATTGTTTGTGTGTTAAAACAATGGACCATTTAGAGACTAGACACACTATTCATCAGCTATTGATTTATAAAGATAAACACGGGAAAAATATAAAATCTTGGAATGAAAGCTGAGCTTACCGATCCAGAGCCTGAACGTCCGAATCTGAGAAACCTCTGAAAATGAAAAATCAAGGTGTTTTATTACAAGACAATAGTGTATGCAAATAGATATTAGTAATTGTGTATCCTCGATAGCCTAGTGGTAGAGCGTCCACTTGGAGTGAGGGAGGTCATGTGTTCGATTCCAGACCGCGTCATACCAAAGACGAAATAAAAATGGTACCAGAAACTCCCTTGCTAGACGCTCGGCATAAAAGGGAAACTTCGAGGTGTCGAGAGTGATTAATATAAGTTGGAACAACTAGTTTCACAATATACCTAAATAAATTAGTGTGAAGTATTAACATATAATCAAAAACATTATCAATATATAAAATACAATGATGCATGTAGTTAATTAACGATATATATTTGGAAACAGCTATACCTACCTTGACGGCTTCTTGACTTTTGCCAATCCTGAGGAATGTCTGCAATAAAAATCATAAAAAATGCACTGTCTGTGGTTTTGAAAATTGGTGGTTTTGAAACATTCGAAATAAACTCTTTTGTCACATTAATTTCAGACGAACAATTAATTATCCGTTTGGTATCTCACCTCCATTACGTCCGTTCTACGTCCGTTCTACTAGGACATGCTCGAGCCTAACAGGATCGCTATAAAGCCACAGCATAGAGATAATAATAACTATGTCAATCTTTAACAATATGTCAAGCTGACTTTAAAATGGATTTAAACATGTTAGAGTCTACGACCACCTGACACAGATGCACCAATGGAATAAAGTAATTTTCAGCTGAAAAAATGATTCAGAAACGGGGGTATGGTAATATGTTCGCGGTCACATGAGCATAATTATTTTTACTGAAGCATGGGTTAATGCCAATGACACTCTACCTTAATCTAACGTCAATGTTTTTGGTGCCTATATGTCAAAATTAAATCAAGATAAAAATCCATTCGTACCATGCTTTAAATGATGCTTCAAACTCAATTAGATCAGCTAAGTGCCAGCTTGTACAGACTCAACATCATTTACACACAAACACGACTTTTCTAAAGGATTTCTTACTTTTGTTAGGACTTACGCGTATACATTTAGTGGTTTATGACCTTTAATAATGTTGAACGGTAGACCACAGGAACTTGCATGATTAAAAAAAAAAAAATGAGAAAAAAACACTGCTGTAGAGCCTGTATTAAAATACAGCCTCTACAGCAGTGTTCCTTTTAAATTATGCAAGTTCCTGTGGGTAGAAACGGTAGACACATATTTCTAAATAAGTTTGGCACTTACAGAGTCCGATAGGGATCTTCCTATTCTGAGAAAAGTCTGAAAAATAATAAAAAATAATTGTTTGAACAATTAGCATCAACAAGTGACATTCTCGTAATCATTACACGACCTACATAAAGTGTTTTTGTTTTTATAACACCTGTATACACCAGTAATATTTTATTAATTATTAATAATTTATTTAATTATTCTGATTTCATCGCCGTTGCTAAGTTATATACGACGGCCTATTCACGTAATCGTTTACCTTGGATTTATCCTAATCCACAAGAAACCAGTAACTTATTCACAAAGTAAATGAATAACCACCTATGGCGTGTGGTCAAGTTTTCATGTAAGGGTATGACCTACTGACATTTGGAATCCCACCGGACCGCCAGATGACAAATCCAGCTCACTTATATGAACTAAGGCATTGCCTAAGAAGGGGGATTCATTCATCAAAAGATAATGAATTATTAAAGTTATTAATAAGTGTGTTCTGTACATGGAGAAAACATTGTACTAGATAGTTTTCATTTGCTACAAAAAATCACACGTCGGGGCTCGATGAATCCCCTAATAAACATGCTTGCGTTTGCTCTATCCAGAGCATTCTATTGTGAAGAATTTGTTCAGTGTGTTCATTGGTTTAGAGTTCTTCGTGTTGAGGGAAGTTTGAAGTTTCAGCGAGGATGGACAGCTGAGATGGCGGCGAAATGACGATTGACACTTTAATCTTACTTAATCTTTAATCTTTGCACTTACGGAGTCAGATGGACTTCTGCCGAAACGAAGAAAGGGTGATCTCCCAAATCGGAGGAATCTCGTCGATCTTGTGAAAGGCTGTAATGAATACATTCAAATCATGTATGAACTTCCTGCAGTGAACACTATAAACATACTTTTATTTCTGTACGCTTAAGTATCATGTGCTATTATCAAACAGTGTTTTAATCGTAATAAATTCATTACCGATTACGAATTCAGCGCACTCAAATGATTACACCAATAAATTTTGATACTGGTTTGACTGAACAAATTGACGACTGTATCTCAGTGATTGGTTTATGTCTGCCTACTATTGAACGCTGAAATTACCGTCCTAGGGCGCTGATTACATGGAATAAACATCTAGTAATTACTCTATGTGAAATTAAGCCGGCGCACATGCTTTTAAGTCACAGTTCCTAATGTTGGGAAACGATGTATCACATAGAAAGAAAGTAAGAAAGTAAACCCACAAACGAAACTTTAAATATACCAAATCTAACAAAATGAATGAAACACAGACAATGCAATATCGCACCACATATGGATTCTAAAGCACACTATTGTTACAAGTTTTTAACATTATGATTCTATGTTCGAAATATACTTACGCTTTCGGATAAGTCATCTTCCTGCAAAGAAGAAATAAACAACAATGTATTTAGACCTTTTGGATTTTGAAATAAAACTACTATTTATAGTGTTGTAACAACTGCGATCAAGACAACCTCAATAATAAGACCATATCAATTGTGAGTTTACTGGCGCCTGTTTTTATAGCTTGAACTATGTCTTTCAGCATTCAGCTGGCACTTGGACTTTCAGCGGTTTAGTTCCGTTTTCTCGCTCAGTTCTGTGTTGAACATTGTGGACGAAATTGTGGTCTGTGTTTTTATGTTTTTTTTGCTCGGCTTTTAAAGTTGAGTGCTTACTTGCTTGTCCGATTTTTTATCATATTGTTTTATTAGATCTAAGTACTAGATCACTTTATTAAGATACCAGTTTCCAATGGTCCCAAATATGGTATATCATTGAGGTTTATTGTAGCATAAAGCCTTATAAACGGTCATTCAATAGATACAGGAATATAGCTCCTTTACTCATCCTTGCTAAGTATGTTGAACCTGTACCATAGCAGAAAATTGCAAATATTTGATGCCGAGCATAGCCTTTGTTTTCCAGACTGCTTTCTGCTGAAAATGGCAGACATACGAGCGCCTCCACCCGTATTTGAACCTGGGTCGCCAGATTAGACGGAAGTGATCATGAGCTAACCATTGAGCTATGGAGGCACACTCACTACTAAATGTTAAATATGAAAAAATTACCTCGGCCTCTTCATCTCCTCGTTTTCCAAGTCTTGTATGTTGTCTTGATATCTGAAAGGCGAGTTTGACTAAATAATGAGCGCTTTCTTTTCATCATAACATTATCGACATTGTTACAACAGAGAACACCTAAATAGGACCATTACGACCCCATAAGCAGTGACAAATTGTAATGGTAAATATAGACAAAATGCATAGTCAGTGCAATCAATTATGTCCTATGCAAGGAACACTTGTAATCAAATACAGTACAACCTCTCCAGAACGGCCCTCTGAAAAGCAACAACTTATCTGTAACAACACCTTCTAAAGTTCCCTTCGCCAATATTTACTATATGTTTAACCTCTGTAGAGTAATAACCACTAAACAACGACACATATTTGCAGCTCTCAAAGGGTGTAGATCTACAGAGGCTGCTCTGTATGTCAATAAAGAGCAATTGACTGTTAAATACTAGTAGAGATGAATTCAAAATAAACAATACAGCCTGGGTATAACACTAATTGGGCTTGTGACAGTGCATCCATAGCCGTTTATTTTTTACAGTAATACTGTATTTGACAGAAAGTGTATTTGTCTCCAACCTTTTTCCTTTCTATGTGTTCCTCTGTAGCTCAATGGTTAGCACGCTTGTCGTCTAATCTGACGATCCGGGTTGAAATACGGATGGAGGCGCACATATACCTGCCATATTTCAGCAGAAATATTATCAATAGGGATATTGCCTTGTTAACAATCATCTGGACTGTGTTATAGCCGATGCCGACAATAGCCTTTATTAGCCAGTCAGATTTCTGCTGAAATATGGCAGGCATATGAGTGCCTCCACCCGTATTTCTACCGGGTCGCCACAAGCGCTCTAACCACTGAGCTACGGATGCACACTGATGAAGAAAATGTGGTATTGTTTTATTTTTATAAACATACATTAATGTTGGAAAAGTTCATAAAGTTGAAAATGGTTTCAATATTAATATTCCTTGCACGTAGCAGGTGTTGTAAATTAATTGCATATTCAAAACACGACCGAAAAACCCATTCTTATGGGGACCTCGGAATCACAATAAACTGTCACTGGGACGACTAACCCAGATACACAAACATGATTAAACATTACCAGACGTCACCTTAATTCCCGAAGCGAAAATCGTTTTTGGTATTATTGCATTTGTCTTGGAACGCTCTACAACACGCATTCACTTATTTGTTTGTACCTCTAGCATGAAGAGGTTAACCTCTGTGCCACAAACGTCATTATCTCTTAGTTTGTATTGACGTCACAATATTTAAATCGAATTTTTCTCAAGGCGTAAAAATACGCAACACATGCTTCTGGAAATATCTTTCACTCTATAAGTTCTGTAAGAAATGAAATGTTAGGATGATATCCTTGTTGTGACTACAGGTAGCATAAATGTGAAAACATTGCTTAGAATTGAAAGTTGAGACGGTCGGGTCAAGGTCGCTGTTTTTGAGTACATAACTGCATGGAAACAATGTTCTGCAACATACAGATAAACACAACTAATCAAAAACTGAACATACCTTGTATCTGTTGCTAACACCACGTTTTCCGATTTTGTACCAAGGCTGAAATGTGTATCATACAGTCCAGTTAGGATATTGTGAGAGTGACGTAGTCGTTTATGTGCACATACAATATTACAACCATTGTGTGAACAGGTTGAGCGAATATAGTATGTTAGTTAAGCATTGACATTATAGCTGTCGGTTTAGTTCACAGACGGATGCACAAAATAATGATTTTAGCACAATACTGACTATATCTGCTTACTTCAGTAATTTGTAAAACCAATTTGGCAACAGTTGACTAAACCGATTTTTGTTTGTAAACATCACATTATCCTGCGCGAACGATAGCAGATGCATTGTTGTAATTCCAAAACTATGTTTTAAAAGGTTGGCATTATTACGGAAGCCCCAAACAGTGATAGCAGACAGGGGTACGCAATGCGGATTGGACGTAGACATAACCAATGGTATGAACATAATCCGGTAAGGTTTTGACATTCAATTTTATGACATTAATGACATAATGAATAAAAATCTTACTTACCGCTCTTTTACCAATGTCGCCGTCAAATCCTAGTCCTGCTTCCTCCACCTTTTATAATGGGTCGATAATAATTATAGTATAATACACGTTTTATTATGGAATATATAATAAACATAAGCGATTCATTTTTTTCGATTTACAACTACGTGACAACATTTTAATTCATTTATTTTTATGATCAAAATCAAATATTGAAACCATTTTTATCATACATTTTATGTTTTCGTTTTGAGTCACATAAATAATTTGAATGGGGACTATTTTATTATATTTTTTACAAGACGGATTGAACCAATTACAAATGGGAGGTTGCAAAACTAACGCGTACGCATACAATCATGTACTAAAACTGAAGCATTTTTTGTTCCAGAATCGTCATGATTGTGAATTTTACTAGAAGAGATCGAGCGCGTTATAATCTTGAATTTCTCGTTCCGTACGCATAATATTCATGACGTAGAACACAAACCGCTATACGTCTGCCAAACCGTCTTTACTTGTAGATACCGAATGACGGAATACTCGTCACGTGCTCGTACACGTTGAGTTTCGGAACCTCCCAAATAGTTTAAGCAGTATAACGAACAGACATTAACAGTTACATTTTGAACAAGAAACACAGAAATTCTACAAAAACAGGTTTTAAATAAGTTCCATAACTCTGTTGCAAGTTTGTACCAGCTAATATAAAACCTAGTCAAATGCTTATAGACATTCTTATTAAGGTTTGTTACAAAGACTTTTTTAATTAAAAAGACACAAACATGTTTAACCAGCTGCCTAACCATTCTCCGAATTCACGAATCTAACTTAGCATAGGAAAACAGTTTAACACGTTTTAGAAGATACTAAAAGAAGATACGTCCATAGAAGATACTTTAGTTAGACAATGTCACGATACAAATACGTATATATAATAGCATCACATACATGTACTAGGGGACGATATATAAACACAGACATTCTGACAGAAACTATACATTTGACAAACGTTCCGTGAATATATGAGTTAATTATAACCTAATCTAGTTATATATTAAGTAAAACATATTCAATTTCAGTCCCTGGAAAAAATGAATTCCATGCTGTGGGCGGTGAGACTGTTTGACACGAATGACCAATCCTAGCGGAAATAATGAATTCCATACAGTGGGTGGTAAGCCTATTTGACTCGAAAGACCAATCCTAGCGGAAAAGATGAATTCCATATAGTAGGTGGTGAGTCTGTTTCACTCAAATGAGCAATGTCCTTGCAGAGTTATCGTTCGTTGCTTTCACCATACACGGAAGGTAACACGTCTTATTGCAAAAAAGAGGTTGGGGGAAGAGTAGTGCATTAAGTGCGGCATACGGCATGGACTCGGTATTTTCTTTTTTTTAAATGCCGAGCATATCTTGTATTTGACAGTCAGCTTTCTGCTGAAATATGGAAGGCATATGAGTGCTCCAAAACGTATAAGAACCCCGGTCGCCAGATTAGAAGACATGCGCTCTAACAAAGAATACGGGAGAATTGTGCATGATGTTTGGCTCTAACCACTGAGCTACGGGGCACGCATCAATGCGGGGTAAGGGCGAACACATACACTGTACACCGAGACAATGCTAAGAATTAAACATGATACATGTATTGTAAGATATATAAGTATATTACATATAGATGTTTGAAAAAGAAACTGTACGTTGACAACACAAACAGTTATAAACCAACCACTAATATATGCAGACAATACGACATACATGTACATACATGGAAGTAGATTAACAATATGGAGTCAAGTTTTATTACAATGTTCCATGAACATGTCATTCTTTGCACAATTCAACTGACAGTATTATGAGAAATCCACGTGTATTTTTACCATGAGTGTTGTGAAACGCCCTGGGTGTTTAACATTATTGCAATTATCTTTAATTCAATTAATATACGAAAAGAAGCCGTGTAGTTGATTGCGACATTAGGATCTTAGCAGCGATGTTTTGTTAATTGCTTCATTTACGACATTAAATTGATAAACGCAAGTAAGACCTTTTTACAATCAAGCGTATACATATTTGTTACATATTTGTTTCTTTTGTTTTTTGTCTAGGGTCGGTGTGCTCATATAAGATGCAAAGTAAACCTTTTCAAAGGCCAATATTTCAAATGCATTACCTTTAAGTGATCTACTTTTACGTGTATGCTTCTATTACCATGACTGTAAACTGCAGGGTGTCATTTATTTGCCATTTGTATCATGCTGCCTTTATGTACGGTCTGATTACGGATATTAGAAACAGTAAAGGTCATACATTTCGAAATTGTGTTTCTTAGCAAAAATGGTGTTATTCAACCATTTGTCTTTACAACTTTAAACTGTTCTGTTGGCGTATATAATTGACAAAACCAGTCCCATGTCGCCATGTTAAACAATTTGTTTTAGTCATAAAAAAGCCAATTACATTTAGGACAAAGTGACAAACGCTAATTCTTGTTATACCAGTATACAGTAGAACGTCCATGCCTCAAACTGTCTTGGGACTGAGGAGATAGTTCGAGCTATATCGACCTGTTAGGGTTATCTACTGTATGCTAGTATAGCATCATTTTGTCAGAAGTATTTGTTTGAGGTTTGTGGGGTGTTCGACCCACAACTGCTCGAGACATCAAAGTCCTGCTGTTTATATGTTATACTACGGATGTGGCATTTTTGCTCTATGTTCAAGCAATTGAAAACTGTCACGTGGTTACGTGGCGACAATACTGCTGTTGGTTAGTAGTCACGTGAATAACAACTTTGATGACGTTACATAACGTCACACAATTATACTAACGCTCCAAACATGCTTTGGCATTTTTCATATCCATATGAATTAAACATGTTAAATACTTCTTAGTAGGGTGACTTCGACCGCAAACATTGGTATATTTAGTTAAAATAATCATGGGACGCATTCAGTTGAGTTTCTGTTACTCTTCAGGAACTGAATGTAGACAAGACCATATACCGTATATAAACATGTTGGTCGGATCATAGTTAATTCGGTTTTCCCAATTTCATGTATTGGTACCTAGTAAGACTTTTCATAATTTTGATTGGTTCACACAGTGTGTTTTTAGGTTAAATCCAGCATACAGGCCGCGGTAAATGATCCTTTGATGATTTGTTGGAATGATTCCACTTATACAATTTCGTCTAGATAGCTTTTATTATTTTTTATATTTTTATTATTTCCATGACAATTGTTGTCTATCGCACATGCTTGCAAATGTTTCCAATCAATTCTTAAACATTGAAACTTTGATTTGGAAACAATAACTGAAAACACGTTCAGACATGTTTATTTTTGGGGGGATCAGTTATTTTATTATGATAATCGCATATCAGTTTTGTGATATTATTTATTTTCAATAAAATGAACATAATTTATTAACTGTCATGCCGAAAATGCTAAATTCGCAAGCAGAAGAACCGCCACAATAATTAATAACATTCGGATATCGTCATTCTTGACAACATTCGAAGCACCTTTGGCATGAAACAACATGAGTTTGTAGAAGTGTTCGAGGCGTTCCGAGTGTCATATTCACAACACGTGTCGAACGTGTCGCACGTGCTTTTCAGATGTAAAAGTATACATGCCATACAACCAATTGTTATGATAAACGTTACCAAGAAATAATCGTGCATAACACATTTATATATAGACGTCAGTCAGATTATAGTGTATATATATTCGGAAATATCATATTTTGGACATGCTTTGTCATACCGACTCTAAACCATGATGTATATCGCTACCAGTTGTCAGCTGTGACTGAAAGAATAGCAAAATGAAATAAATAAATAATAATAAAAGTAATATATGACTAAAACAAAAGGTCGTATATGCAGAATTGGTGTGATTGCAAGAATAGAAAAATCAAAGTAATAATAACAAAAATATTATATTGCTCATACAAAATGGCCGTCATAGCGGAATTGATGTATAAGTGCCTTGAGAACCACTCGGATTGATGTGACTTATTCTGAAATTGAACGAAGCCTTAGAAGATTTTGCAAACTTGCGCAAAATGTCTAATTATGGATGAACTTATATTATCTGTTTGTAATGGAATGGCTAATTATTGCTGCAAATGCCAAAATTTTTTAATTATTCATTTTCATTGTTTTTAATTTTCTAGGTTTTACAATTTTTCAAATGGAAAATGCTTTCCAAACCTAAAAAACGCAAATTCTGAAAGACAAGTTTTTCAATCCAAACTGCTTTCAACTTTCTTTCAACATTTTATCATGAATCGGAGTGTTTGTCAATTTTCAATAAGCAATGTGCAATACACAAATAAGTGTGCGACTACAGAACTTAAATGTCAATGTATTCAAAAGCTATTTAAATAAAACTAGCATACTGAAACTATAAAATTGACAGAACTCGTATCTTTTTGAAAATAAAATGAAAAATGAACATCTATCATACGTTTCATGAATATTGAACAACAGGAGTAACAAAACTGACATTCAAATAAAAACACATATGAAACAAAACCAAACGAGTAACAATATGCACATAGGGAAAAGAAAGGAAAACAAGACATGAATTCTAAGAAATCAGCAAACATAAGCACAAGCATGTAAACTGAAGATGAGAATGTCGTGCAGCCGTCCCAATGTAGTAGGCAGTACGCTCGACAGTTCCTTCTAATGTAATGGGTGGCACAAGTCGACTTTTACAAGACAGAACAATTGGTAATTAGCCTAATCACTGTTCTAAATTAAAAGCCATTTGAGAATAACGAACAATTATGAAAACCGTACACATCTCTCGGTTAGAACAGTGTAAGGATTTCTCGGATTACACTGTTAGAGGCATCTACTATATTCTAGTGTAATACGTTATCATTTGCCAGGACAGAAAAACTTAATATTTGAAGTATATAGTGTGTTCGAGCCAAATCTGAATTGGAGCATGAATGTTAACATCGCTTCTTTCAGGATTGTTTATGTTTGCAGAACATTTTAGTATTGTTGTTTTTAAAGAAATGTTGCATTACAATATTTTGTGAAAGTTTTTTTGAAAATTATTTACCGACTGAGAGGTAATTATTAGGATACAACACAATAATAATGATAGAGGGTTTGTCTCTTAATGTCAAGACTATATCAGCGTTGCATTTTTTAAACATACCAGTGTTCACAATGGCTTTGGGCTTACAGATACACAAATGCACCAACACTTTGATTTGGAATTTACTTAGACTTAAAGCTTAATATTGTCACCAAAATTTAGATATTATTCACTATTAAATTCAATGTATTTGCGGTTCATTGTTATTCGGGATCTTTTTCGGGTGATGGGATGCAAATTTAATTTCAACATCTTAAACAGTGCATGATATATATGGGTAGGCGAGTCTGACTGTGACAAAATGGATAAATGTGTTACCTCATGGATGCTTGATGACGTAACTAAGCAATTACAAATGGATAAAGGCGTCACGGATGTTTGATGACGTCACTTATCAATCACAAACGGATAAAGGTGTAACTGATGCTTGATGACATCACTAAGCGATAACAAATGGATAAAGGCGTCACGGATGCTTGATGACGTTACTAAGCGATTACAAATGAATAAATACGTCACGGATACTTGATGACGTCACTTATCATTCACAAACGGATAAAGGTGTAACTGATACTTGATGACATCACTTAACAATCACAAAACATAAAGCATAATCTATAATAGATTATTTTTTTAACTGGCATGTATTCATACCAAATCTTTCCATTAACATTTGCTCTTGTATCGAATACTGGTCTCCATTCGCAACCTTGAATATTTAAGAATATAATAGATGAAACATGAATGCCCAGATTATAATTTAATTATATCATTTGTTTAGTGTAGATTTTAATCTTTCGTCGTAATCGAAATTGAACTATTTACTTTTAATTAAGAGCATGTTTTCTAAAAAAGGTTCATCTTATAAAAATTATGTTTTCAATCTACATCGTGTCATAATGTGTTTACAATGAATTTATATTAAATTATAAACTTTTAAACATGTATATTCGTTCGGTATATAATAAGTGTATTCCAATTTAAAGTACTAATTTGATAAATAGAATTGGGAAAAATAACCATATTACAATATGTACCAAAATGTCTTGTCTCTTTCCTCTTGGGGCAGCGAAGTTTCTCTACAGGAAGATAGAAACAGTGTCTTAAAACGAGTTTTGTCTTCATTAATTCTAACAAGTTTTCATCTTATCTTCGGGTTGGTTAGAGAAACAAACCAGTTAGTGAACAACGTGCACATTTTCTCCTTGATGTATTACTATGTATGTTTTCCCGAATCCACATTGGACTTATTAATTGAGCAAATGAATTGTTTCAAATAATTTTTAAAGGTATACTATGAGTATCTGACCTCGGTTGTACATTTATTGAATGTTGCGTAAACGCATGCCTTTTCGTGCTATAACATCTGCAGAGTCCCGAAGGACGGTTGGTGCCCAAGCCCGTCAGGGCGAGAGCATCAACGCTCCCGAGGGACTCTTTATATGTTCAGACAGTAAATAAGTAACAAAAACAATCGCGGCTAAGTATACACCTAAAGGAATGAGGTATCGAGAGTGATTGATATAAGTTGTAAGAATTTGTTTCACAATTGACCTAAAATCGAAAACTATAATGTACTATATATTTTGTTTTAATAATGAATATCCCAAATGGATTTAAATCGGTGAAACTAAATTTAATTTAGTATAATAAATGCATGTGTAGCTAAAGGATATATTTATACGCCTGAATATGTTTGCATGGAGTAAAGGGTTAAGGCAATATAATGTATTCACACACCTGTTGTACTTGTATTTGACGAGTCTTTCTTGGAAATGACATATAATAGTAATCCTTTAATAAAAAAGAGATTGTAAACAATATAACTTACTAAATTAAATGCATTTCGAGTGGTTGTTTTCATGAAACGATAAATTGGGTTTGCGCATCATAGCAATATCAGGGGTAGTATTCGTATCTTGATCTTATTTGACAAGGACAACCAATCAGATCACACCATATTGAACTCCTTCTCAGCAACAGGCAATATGATTGGCTATCCTTATTCTCCAATTAAATAAGATCAATATTGCATACCACACCGGACCAGTTACGTAAAAATTTAATTCTCATCTGAAATTTATTTGCCCCATATTGGGCCAAGATTACCCCCACCTCCTGTTCGTTGTCATTAATTCTACCCAGACCCTTTTTAATCCAGTATCTTCGTGACGTATTGCGCAATACTGGTCATTAACCTATCAGCCTGAGTCAGACTTTTGTTACATATATGTGGATTTCGAATTAAATTAATCATATTATATTTTATGCACGTAGTTGGCATTTCATAATATTATTCAAATTGAAATTTTTATGACTATTGTTTATTCTCTTTCTCTATTTTATATTAATATCAATAGTTACTAAGAAAATATTAATTTTTTATTATTGTATATTATATAATATATTATTCTCGTTAACATAGGCCACCTACCGAGGGATCTTCCATACTTTTATAACGTCTGTCCTGCCAAACAGCTCCGTCCGACTTAAAGAAATTGATAAAAAGAAAAAAATATAAATGAAACAAAAACAACGAAAATAAGAGTAACTCAATAAAATCATTAAAAGATATTATAAAACAGAAACATTCAATACAAACCGCACTAATTTTGGCTTTAAACGAAAGAACTTAAACCAACTTAATGACAGAAAATGTTCTATAATAATTAATATTCAGAAATTAAAAAAACACCAATAAAATGTAACCAATGCTCGTACTCAAAATAAAGTAAATCAACCTTTTTTTACCGACTTTACATACAAATATAAAACATTTTGTGTACGCATTGTTCATTAAAATAAAATTAAACAAATCAAGAGGTTTCGATTTCATGCACAAAATAGAAAATACTACACCATCCCATGCAGGAGAACATTATAACAATCACGTATATATAATATGATAACGAAGAAAAGAAGAAGTAACAGATGCTGTATAAATATATTATTTTATTTATTCGTCAAATTACACATTATAAGATATTGGTAAGTCATTGGGCTGATTTATGTCATTTCGTATTTTCGCTTTTTCGCCACAATAAGGCGAATATGCAACAATGCAAAGATACGACAAAGTCGACTATATCCATCATCATACATCAGTGGTAAGTCAAGTTCTCAGACCGATATCACAGATAAAGAATAATCTGGTGAACGAGAACGACTTTTTCGCACTTCCGCTTTGTTATGGCAAAACAGCAAAAAGACGATATGGCATAAATCAGCCACCATTAGAATTACAAACTACGAATTGCCAGACTTCATAAAAACCCAATGTATAAATAAAATACATGAATGTACCAAGGTGATACATGACATACATGGAGATATGCAAAACAACCCTTCACGATTTGTAAAACGATACAAATGTACTGAAAACAAGAACTGTGGTCACAAACCCAATTCGCGAACTATTATATATACAACCATATAATATAATAATATATGTGAATTATGGCATCAATAGAAAACTTCAAAAACTAATTAAAATCACGATTTGTACTAAAAATAAGCGTTTATGTAGCGGACCTAATTCGCTGACTTAATTATTGGCATAATCGTCTCCCTTGGAAACAGCTTAAGAGCCAGTATTGGTCATTTTACCAGTTTTGCGGACAATCTCACGAGAAACAAAAGTATTATCTGGCTGTGGTCTAGATCACAGGTCCGTGAAAAGTGACCTAGCCCACCTATATACTATAATTTAAGTATGTATATATAGACGGTATTGGAACCTTTAATGGACCTGTGGTCTAGATCTATCGTATAACTTCTGTTCGGCAGCACAAGGAGAACTCCCTACGTTAAGCTATGTTTGAACACACCAGTCACCCAAAAGTGATTATCATAAGCTGTAGGAACCTTTGGCTCGGTACGACTTATGTCACGTGACATACATTACTTCACATACGTCATACGAACACATACAGAGTCATACTCTTGAAATGACAACAAACAAGAATAACGCCATGTCAGCACATTTCGTTGAGTTTCAACATAAAAACAATATTTTAAATAAGATTCTTCTCAAAATAAAAACAATCAAATCGCTATATACATCTGCAACATACACACGTACACATGAACGGACAGATAAGACAACAAACCAGAGTGTTCGAGAAACACGAGACTCAGTGTACTTCATACAGGGACAAGAGATGTGGGCAACATATGGGCAACATATGATGTACATGTACATAGAAGAATACAGATAGAGTCACGATTGTTATTTGATAATTGTTTGTTTTGTTGGATTCATGCATTTTTACCGGGCTCTCTCCATGTATATTATATCCAACTGAAAATCCCTGAAAACATGACAATGTTAATTAATTATAAGCTGATAATAAAGACAATGACAATGAGAACATACTAAATAATCTAAATGAGGTATGGCACTATACCTGGAATAACAGGTGCTGCAACGCTAGTACATTATATACTGTGAACAAAATGATGTCATACGTTCATACATACAAGTTCTATTAAAACATCATATAACATACTAGTACTATATAGTATATTATAACATTTTCAATAATACAACGTAAGTCACTACATAGCAAATAGAATGAGCATTTCCTTCCTTATGACGTCATGCTGCTGAAAAGCAAAAAAAGTTTCATCCATATAAAACATTCATTATATTGGCATATATAGGACCCACTGATGTATTCAGATGAACTAGGGTCTATTAAATGTCTGCCGCTAAAATAGAACAAATACTTGGTAATACACAGCTTTACAATATAATTCTAAATTTATTAGTATTCTAAATATAAAGCATATGACCTCATATCTAAGAATCGTGATGTCATGAAAGACGACGAGTTCCTCTCATCACTGATTGGTTATTTATGGATTGTGTAATGTTTGACATCGCATGTATTGTACACATTGTTAAGTCCAGTCAGGGTTAGAATAGAGTGACGCAGCGGTCGGGTCCATTATTACGGTGTAAAACCAATTATAAAGGCTTAAACAGACAGATATAATTTCAATGCTAAACTAACATAATAAATTCGCACTACCTGTTCAGACAATAGCTGTACTCATTAATGTACACATAAACGGCTGAGTCACTCTCACCATATCCTAACTGGACTGTATGATTCCTGTTTTTCAGTAGAAATGTTAATTTATTAGAATTATAGGATATATTTATTGAAGCATGCATTTTAATTGTTTGGAAACATCACAAGGCATAAACAAGTCATTTGAGAACCTTGTCCCAGCTTGGCGGTCCTTTATTCGGGTGCGACTTATAGTAAAAGTCGCTCTGTGAACGAATTGATCAGTTTAAATTCAGCCACAGTGACACTGTTTCTAGTGAGCGATGTAGGGCCATTATGACACTCTTGTTAAAAATCTTAAATAATACATTAACAAATAACAGCGGACAAATTATAATTATGTGTTTCTATCTATATCACTATGCATTAATGTGTCACCCAAGTATAAAGCCTGGCGCATCTTTGTCTGTTTTTGTCACTTTTTAGTAACCTTTAATCGAATTATCTTAAAAAACATACCAGGCAAGTGACGTAAATTGGAACTATATCGGGACGTTTTGCCAAACATTTGAACTTAAACTATTGCCAATAAATACAGCGTCTTTGGAATATTTGGGTCGAAATATTTGCTCGAAGTAGATGGTATATTAAGGATGTCTTTCACGTACATTTTATCCAAACATATTACAAAGACAAAGTGTACAGTTTTACCACTGAGACGTCCTTAATATGTGAGGACCTAACAAGTTTTTTGCACACTCTAAAAAATAGCAACATATGTATGCCATCAACTTATTTACCCAGGAGACATTTAAACTTTTGTAGAATTTTCATTTCAATAAATAAATGAAATCAGTCACAACTTTCGAAATTTATTAATTCCATCAAATATATGTTTTACGATAAGTTTCCCTTCTTCCGTGTGTTATTATGTTGTAGAACTGCACAGCAATATGACTATGTCAGCAAACTACCAAAAGAGCACAATAATGAAACATGATGCCGGGCGGACGCCTTCGTCAATTTTTTTCAATTGGAATATTTAGTGTACAACGATAATCACTTAGAGACAAAAAATGAATGGAAAATAGCAAACACCAACATCAGACAAAAATGAATGGAAAATAGCAAACACCAACAGCAGGTGGCACGTGATGACAGTCACATAACAGGCTTCGTCAATTACGTACACATCAACACATCATTGCCTCTTCAATTAGCTATCAAGTATATGTAAACACCCAATGCATTACTTGTTTTTATGTGTGGCATTGTTTCTGTGTTTTATATTTGAATGATTTTGATGCGTGCTGATTCTGAGAGGGATTTTAATGCACATCGAGGGTGTTTAATTGAAATTGATTACCAGTAATTGATCTCCGTGTGAAGTTTTGCTAACTCACTAGGTACTATGTACATATACTGCCTACCAAAAATAAGTATACAGATATAGTATTCCCATTTGCTCATCTGTAATAACACTTTTTGCAGGACAGAGAAGCAACACTAATTTGGAAGTTAATAAATATTTTTGTTTATAAAGTGTAAAGTCCATACAATGATTGGTACCCTATGTGCAAAATATAAAGTTTCTTTGTCCGGCGTGAAAGGCATAACGTTGTTATTAAAAGATGGGAAGTTCAGCCTTTTTGATAATTCAGAATATCTTCATCTTACTTCTATCTCTTTTCTGGCTTATTTAGTTACTGTAGTTTCAGAAACTACGTAGTTTCATTGTGACCTTGTGACCTTGTGAAAAACTGATATTGAATAATGTAAGCAAATTTATTTTGCAACTGTTTATTTATTTTGTTGGGCACTGTATATTCAAATTACTGAAATGATTTGACAGAGTGATCGATGTTTTGCCATTATCTTGTATAGTTACCCTTGACAAGTTTACGGGAAGCGTATGGCGTCATGAATGTTTTCTATGAGCTAACTGGGTGAGGACATATAATATAAAGTAAACAAAAGGAATTGATTGCTTGTAGGATGTCTACGTGTATTTTACATTCGCTGGAGTATGCGTTCTAGCTCTTGCCAAGTTTAACATAATCTCTGACGTATTTTCCTATAGACAACGAATGAACGTCACCCTAAATATGATGGTTTGGCGAACATTTCAACCAAATGTGGCCGCATTGTTATGACCTAGGAAGCAGACAATTTTAAACATATTCCCAAAATATGTATCCGTCTTAAAGTAAGTAACACTGTTACAAATAGTCTGTACATAAGACAAGATCGTTCAACAAACAACGTGATACATTAGTTGCATACCACCAAGCCATACTAACTCAAACTACATAACCTATACAGGAAGACTGGGCAAAAATCATCGGAACTCTAATCAACCTAACAACATAGATTTAGATAGTTAGGTCATGTCACCAGAAAAGGCCAAAACAACATTACAAAGATATCACTATAGTGGACACCATTAGGTGAAACAAGAAACAGAGGAAGGCCGAAAGAGACATGACATGACGAAGGTTCATTAACAATGAGATCAAAACTGTGGGAAAGACTCTCGAAGAAATTGAAAGGATTGCGAAAGACAGAGAGCAATGTATAGCTCAGAGCTCAGGTAGCAGCCTTATGTGCCGGCACAAAGAGGATAGGTTGGTGTAGGTAACAATCACTTCAGATATACGCATACAAGTAGAGGTGTTCGCATGATAGGACCAGTGTAGTTTCAGAAGGTAGTAAAGGGAGTTAACGCAGTAATGTCTATCATATAAGATATTTTAAGGCCGGACTGGGAATGCAGCACTCAACTTTACCAGCCGAGCACAGAAAACATAACAACATACAAGGCACAACACCCAGCACGCAACCGAACGAGAAAAATACCAGCTGACAAAAAGCTGAATGGACTAGTTTCCTAACTTCGACATTAATTTTATTCGTATTGTTTGATGTCCACAATCAAGCATATGTATATATGGTCCTCAAATGACACATTAAATAAACTGTTGTAGGCGTGCTTTTCCAGTGAGTGCCATTTAAGTCAAAGCTAAAGCAACATAAAACGTGCTGATTCGTCAACTCAATTATGAAAATCAAACAATGCAATGCGATTACAGTCTGTGATGATGTCGCTTAGTAAACATTTTATATGTCAAAGCCTGACACTGAAAGTTCTTGACCGTGTATTAAACGTAATTAGGACACTGTGAAAATGAGTGTTAAGTAATTGTAAATATAATTCCAGTTAATGCGTGGTGAATGGTCGTATTTGTTTAAATCTGAAATGTGAAGAATTTGAGACGCGTAGGAACTTTGAAATCCAATTAATATTGATTTTACTATGTAAATTGAGCTGGGAATAAAAGAAAGTACATAGGACAAATGATTGAACTTTGGTTTTAAATTTCGATTTTGTTTACTTAACTACGCTATCTTTTAATAACAGTCTTTTCACAAGCATTTATTCAATCTATAACTGAACATTTTATGCTCTAAAACAATATACAATAAGGGATAATATAGGACGCTGTAGTTATGTCCCTAAAGTAATCAGTATGTTTTAATTGAGAACTATAGAAATTTAATTAATTAGAAATGCTAATGCTGTAAGCTCTAAACATGGTTTCTGAACAATCAATCTCATTACAATTATGTCCTAAGTATCACACGCTCTTGGTGCGATTTTAGGGTCCGGCAAAAAGAATCTAGTTTAAAAACTATCTGTATTTTGCCGCACCCCAATGTAGTGTTTAGAGTTGAATTTTTTGCCCGACCGATAGCCTGTGCTAATTAAACGCGACGTGACGCTACGCTTCGAACTAGGATCTTATTCGGAGTTTCTAAAAATAGGACAATGATGGCGTCATCATGTTGCTTACCGCGCATGTTTGCAATGGTGCATTCACTATGTTTGTAAGAATAATGACTACTAGTGCATATTCGGAACACTAACTTAATTATTCAAAAATTACGCAAATCATTGTATGAACAACGATACAATCTTTCTAATTTTGGTCAATAAAATCTACTCATGTATAAATACAGCAATTAGTCAATGAGAAACCTTCCCCCTGGGATGCAGGCGCCTATATACGAACCTGCGGCTTTATGTACGGATACTTGTGACAATAATATCATGACAGCGTCATAGTCACGCATACCATATGTCCATAGTGCGTCATAATGCTTAGAGCAAGAGTTAATACAGGTTAACCAGGCGCAAATATGGGTCACAATAGAACACGCTATAGATACAGACATGAAACGCAATGTTATCGTATTGAGTCGAGGGCATGAATTCGATGTTCGGGTGTTTGTGTTCTGAACGTAATTAATATTATAGTTTATAACTAAAATGGTGGTAAACCAGATACATACAGAGCAGTGCTACAGTTATCGCACTCTTTTCCAGTGCAGTATTGCAGTTATATTGCACTGTTTATCCACCGCAACTATAATTCAGTTGATAATGAACATAATTTTATTAGCATAACAGTTAATAACACTAGCATTTTTAAGTATTGTATTTAAATGTGCAAATAATGTTTATGTATTATAGTATAATACATGAATACATGTATCGCATTTGTACCTTCAGTCTAATACCTAATACCCGCATGGCGATGGGTGTCAACAGGAATGTGGATAGTGATGAATAGAAGTAATAAGAAATTGTTTTGAAATATTCGACCAAAAATAAATTAGTATTAACTACATATTCGCTTACTGCCCAGGCAAACGTTATAACTTATAACCATACCGATAAAGTGCTATGCTCTGTTGTGACCTCCCCTATTGTTAACACATCAACGTGTTGACTTATTTTCCAACGTGGCGTAAAAATGTTTAGAACACAATTGAGTTTGGTCATTACTTTCGGTATAACAAGATAACAGTAGTTAATGGATCTCATCTCACAATAGATTGATGTGCTCAGACAAGATTAGTACTTCTCTCCCAGGCAAATAACATGTTAGCAAGCCTACACTAAGTGAATGGTGAAAAAACCAATGTACTAACAGAATCGGAGCGTAGAAAATTAACACTTGGTGAACATTACATGATTGCGTCATACGACCATATCTGAGAGTCGCTGAACGTGGCAGCACCACACATTTTTACATGATTGTGTCATATGACCATATATGAGAGTCGCTGAACGTGGCAGCACCACATACTGTTACATGATTGCGTCATACGACCATATCTGAGAGTCGCTGAACGTGGCAGCACCACACACTGTTACATGATTGTGTCATATGACCATATATGAGAGTCGCTGAACGTGGCAGCACCACACACTGTTACATGATTGTGTCATATGACCATATCTGAGTGTCGCTGAACGTGGCAGCACCACACACCGTTACATGATTGCGTCATATAACCATATCTGAGTGTCGCTGAACGTGGCAGCACCACACACCGTTACATGATTGCGTCATATAACCATATCTGAGTGTCGCTGAACGTGGCAGCACCGCACACTGTTACATGATTGCGTCATATGACCATATCTGAGAGTCGCTGAACGTGGCAGCACCACACACTGTTACTTGATTGCGTCATACGACCATATCTGAGTGTTGCTGAATGCGGTAGCACCGCACACCGTTATATGATTGCGTCATATAACCATATCTGAGAGTCGCTGAACGTGGTAGCACCGCACACCGTTATATGATTGCGTCATATGACCATATCTGGGAGTCGCTGAACGTGGCAGCACCGCACACTGTTACATAATTGCGTCATATGCCCATATCTGAGAGTCGCTGAACGTGGTAGCACCGCACACCGTTACATAATTGCGTCATATGCCCATATCTGAGAGTCACTGAACGTGGCAGCACCGCACACTGTTACATAATTGCGTCATATGCCCATATCTGAGAGTCGCTGAACGTGGTAGCACCGCACACCGTTACATAATTGCGTCATATGCCCATATCTGAGAGTCACTGAACGTGGCAGCACCGCACACCGTTACATAATTGCGTCATATAACCATATCTGAGTGTTGCTGAACGTGGCAGCACAAAGCATATAGCATGTTCGAGGCAATATATTATATACCCTTATTTACAGAATATGCTGAACTCAGAACAGTTACTGTTAAGGGGTTACACCTTGACCTAGTCGTACACTCTAAATAGTAAATAGTGACATAATGTCCTTATTATTTTCAGTAACACGAATATTCTTTTCAATTAAAGCCAATATGGGTTTCACCCTTGATATATCAATTCAGATTATCATATAAACAAATCGAAGTCATTTGACCAATGAAAGGTTTTCAATATATGTTGTAAAATCATTGCAAATATTGCACATGGTTGCATAACCAAAATGGATACGCTTGACAACCTCCGACAAATAAATGGGCGGGGCGTTCTCTACAAAGATGTCTTGTCAACTGCTTGCAAAAGAGCACGTATCAAAAGAACAATTTGATTTAATTCCTGACAGCGGACTAGATTAGGTCAACTATCAGGCGTCTAAAACTGCCTGAATTGTTTAAACAATGACCTGATAAAACAGGCTTTAATTTACAACGCCTCTGGTATTATATGTGTGCCAAGTCTGACGAGCTTATCCCACCTACTCATTTGATTAACACTCTCGTTATTTATACTCACGCATATGAAAATTAATAATTTCATTTGATACTGCCTACTTGATACACTCGATAAGGTGTAAGAGTAATAATATTAAACAAACAACATCAAATAACCACCGGCTCTGGTTGTTTACTTAAGACACCAACCCTAAAATCAGCATTCACGTACTTTTTTATTATTCAATAAAACAAAATAACATCAGAACGGCAAGGTGGGTGGGTGATAAAGTGCCCCGCCCAACTAGAGGGAAACGCCATCTGGACAAACATACTTACTTTAGAAGAACAATGTTTACATTGTCAATAGAAGTACAACAAATACGATATTTATTATCTGAAATGGTACTCAATCGACGGAACGGTAGCATTTATATTTTTTTGTATACTTATTTCATTAATAGAATATTTTATTGTCGTTTAAAAGCTTTATATATTTTATAGATCGAGAATTAATAGTTTTATCGTAATTAATGTCCCCTTAATTAAAAAAGGCCAAAACGTCGATTTCATGAAAGGGTTAATTAGGTGTATGTTTCGCTCATTATGGTAACGCACACTTCTGTTGAAAGTGATACATAATTGAATCGATTCGCATGTACACAATAGCACGTAATTCGTTTCAGTTTACATTTAGCTTTAAAACACAAGTGGCAATGTGTAGAATATGTGTATTCTGGGTCCTTTTATTCTATAAGGACATTATCACATATCCATCACAAGCGTGTGTAATCTAAACTTTATAACGTGGACACGGGTAAGCAATGGCGCCCAATAAGACTGTACATTTACTCATAGCGGGTGCAACTTAGATCACCCCGGCTAACTACGCGCGTACTAGAATTCATTAGAAGTAAAGCTACGGTTGTTAAATTTTGTTTATAACCATATACGACAATAAATACATTTTGACTTGCTGTTGTTTTTTAAACTGCAGAATGCGAGCAAAGTTTAAATATATTTCGAACGTTTAACATGACCATCGTCCTTTAGACATGAATATATTGTAAGCTTCCTGTGTGGAATGCATTAATACTAGACTAGTACACGCGAGGAAGTCGTGCCTTGTTGTATTAGATCACAATCCATAAATTCGTATAACTCGCACTTTCCACTTATGAAAACAAATTATTTTACCGAAATTAAATGATTGGTACTAAATCATCGCGGCTTATTTGAAGTTTCGGGTAACACGTTATTTTGAAGTTGATATACAAGACTTCGTGACAGCGAGCAGGGGAAATCTTGAGGGCATGAGGAATAAAGTCAGTAGCTGTTTCAACTGAACTAAAAGCTGACACCACGTTTCGTAAACATTATTTTATTGATACTTAAATGTTTCATTTTGTTTGTGCTAGCGCCTATAGGGAACCCTTTTATCAGTATTATACGCCATACCGTTTCGATTCATCGGGTGTCTATTAAAATAAACCGTTATACACCAATACCTTAATAGCGGTTATCTGAAACCTTTTATATAGTGTTACACTAGCATTGCAACGGAACACGATTAAATGAACAAAACACCCAGGTTCTTAATGTTTATCTTCAGTCATAAATATGTTAGAGACGTAATAAAACTTCACAGTAACATTGCTTTTTTCTCTTTTTTGCTGAAAGGCATATTGTTTGGAACCGAGACGAAATGGAGCATTACCAATAGAACACGCTCTGATTTAAGGTTTGCAGTGATAAGCCGTTAAATGCTTCGTATTATTGGATTTGAACGATACTAAAGGAGATTAATTGTTGATAGATATTATGTTCAGGCAGTAACTTCATAGCCTGATGTTTGGGCCGTACACTTGCCATTCATAACTTATATATCAAATTGAATATAATATACGATTTAAACACACGCAGAAGATGTCAAGGCATACGCTTACACATTAATATTGACGTGATAGTACGTTACGGCCTTAAGGCCATAAGTCACTCGTAGACATACAACTTTGATATTTACCTAATCGTTCTCGTAGGTTTGTACATGTAACTGATTTTATTACTAAATGGTATAAAATAAATGCAGTATGACCTTTCTTGATGTGGAATTGTTTGAGAAGTTCATGCTCCTTTATAAATTATAACAGAACGGGTGATTACAGAAATAATAAACCTTGTATATATACTGTTAGCAAACCATACAGAGGGACATTTAATGGCATTTAAATCATATTCGATATCTGATTTCATTCCATAGGGAATTGTTAGTACAAACCACTCATGGTTTACACTCTTTATTTATCAACGTTTCGGTCTGAGCCTTTTTCAAAACACACAAACAAAAGTTCTATTTTGGAAAAAAATGGCTGACCTCAATGCCTATATAATGCAGAGTAGAACTTTTGTTTGTGTGTTTTGAAAAAGGCTCAGACCGAAACGTTGATAAATAAAGAGTGTAAACCATATTCGATATTTCAACTATTATTATTTCATATTTGTTCTAAAATCCAAAACTCCGGGATAGATCGGTTTGTCATATTGACATAGATCTAGATAATCCATCACAAAGTAACTATGACAGTGATTAGGTCCTACTGAAAAAGGTTTAATAATATGGAGCCCACACAGTGATATTATATTAATGAACTATAATTATACCTCTACCCTGAATGACAAGAAAGTGATATACGTATTAAAAAACTGTTGTATCGGTGCTATACATCGGGTATGTTAAAGAACCAAGACCCTTTGGAGAAAAGTCCTTGCACTTTTATGGGTTATCCGTGGCCGAAAGGTTTAAATAATTACACACAAACCGGAAATCCTTGGTTAACCGAACCTGGCATTCTAACCAGCGGACCACCGTAACAGATATGGGAATCCATACATGGTCAACTAGTTCTCCGTACATTGATTAGAACAATGGTATCTCATTCAGCATACTATAACATTATATAACCTTCCCATAATTCGAGTATCTATGTAATAATTATATAGAATAATGCAATGCGATAATTACTAACAATCTCTTCGCAAATTTGCACCAAGATAAGAAGCCTGCAGTCATATTATACCGTACCAATCTGCATTCCGTGCCGCGGTAGGAGACAAGAATCAATTAGCAATATGGCGTAATTCTTTAGAGACTTCAGTTGACACAAACGAACGAAGATCATTGCCCAAGAGAGCTGCCGTCGTGATCCAATCAAACCGAACTAGCGGTTGGAAAGAGATTGTAGGCTAAACAGAAGCTTTCAATTTAATTGTTGCTTTCCAAACGCTACTAATTTCGCTGTATTTGAAACCTTGTGCGAATTCGTCTGAAGTGTTTATTCCTCCCGCAAGCAGTCGTATGTTTTGTTGTTAGTTAAACACTTTTAAACGCAATCATGATGCACATTCCAGGTCTAATTTTCAATTATGAGAGCTGCGTTGAAATGTTTTACAGAAATATAAACCTCACTTCAACTCCTACGACATCAAACTAATATGTCAATATGAATAAAATATTATAAGCCATAATGATTATATCATTATAACAAATGTTGGCTTCTCGAACTACATGTGTTTTCATACTAGAGCCAAACCTTTCTGAATTCATTTTACGTTCAATAAAAAGTATGCCATCGTCTAACTAGTTGAATTTTATCATAAAGTGTGAAACACTCTATCCGTGCCAAAATGTCATAACAAGTTTTCAAAGATATGTTTAATATTATTCCATAAAAATTGCAGTAATGGACAAAAAATGGAGCAGAAAGGCAGATGTCAATTTAACAATCATCTCAGAAGCGGTATCGGTTTAAAATCCGTTTGCTTTTGAACGTTTCAGTGATTGGTATTAATTGCCACATCGCCTTCATATTAGTTGGCCTGTCATCGTCCAATAAGTTACATTAAAATGAGCAACCGTGCAGCACGCGTGAATACAACAGTATTATCAATCAAAATGAAAACCAATCATTATATCAGATTCTGATACAATCACATGTTTTGAATGTTTTAAAAGGTTGGTATAAGTCACTGAAACCCATAATTTTTATACCCATTGATACATTAACAGATAATTAATCAACAGTGGTAGAACGCCCCTCCAAAAGTGTTTGAGTCTGCGGTGCAATGACCGCATCATACCAAAAAAACAAAATAAAAATTGCATTAATATTTCCGCAAATTGGGACTTAGCTTTAAAAGTGGGAAACTGGCCTGTCTTCTTGCATACCATTGTGGCTATGGATACAATCAGTAATGATGTATCAGTTTAAACAAAGTCCATATAAATACTGGACATCATAAAAAAATGAAAACATATAATCGTTCTATGCATTCTCTTGTTGGTCAATCTCACAGACATGACATACTTTATGCCACATCGGTACGACCTTACTCTTACTCTTCCCTTGTCCATTTTCATCACCGTCGGAGGGAGTCTGAAGTCGAAGAAGCGGATATTCGTCTTCAGCCAGGTCTGCCGGCTGCTTTCACTAGGAGTTCTGCAGTGCTGTCCACTTCTTGACGTTATCAGACCAGCTCTTGTGTTGCCTTGTCCGCTTTCGCCCGCCTTCTACAGTGCCTTAGATGATTTTTTTGCTGAGACTAATGGGCCTCGTGACATTTCCAAACCACTGTAGGGTACGTCTCTTTACGGTAGCGAGCAATTTAGGATTCCTTTGGGTCACCAAGGCTCTTCACATGAGTTTTGACGAACTCGTTTGTCTTCCGGTCAATATATGTGATTCGGAGTAGCTTCCTCGTGTATTTCTTTTCGAACGCCTGTATTCTGTGATACGATATTTGTGTTAATAAAATATCGTGAACTCTGATAATTGACATTACAAATCGAGTTCAACAGCAAACAGAATTTAAGTACAATTCGTGCTCTTAGTTGAAAACAAATTAAATTCTAAAACATCTTCTGTTCGATGGAGTATTTCTGTCGCCGTATGATGTCCTTGCACCTTTGTGGGATTCATCAAAGCTTAATTACTTTTGTAATCGTGGGAACATTTGACAATAGAAATGCTAATCGTGAAGATTTGTTACCCTCTAATTGATTCGTGAAGTGGTACGATGGTAGCGCATAAACGGCGAGTGGAAAATGGCATGACAAATAAATAAACTACGCGTAAGTGTTAGAAAGACAATGCAGAGGCACAAGTAAATGGTGAAAAATGAGCAAACTCGCTGCTTTAGTTACTGGTGCCTCATTAATATCACATGCGATACTAGCTTTCTATTGTATTGGGTTCATATGAAACATTAGTGGTTTTCAAATTCGTATGGGAACCGGCGAAAGCAATTATGTTCCATGGAGGTTCTTATCTGTGATTACAATATGATGCATGTTTTGATGTTATAACATTTTGGTGTGATATTTCTGCCTCAAGGGTATCCCAAAATATATGCATTCCTTGGTAAAAACTATGATGACGTTATATCAGTCAATCTATAACAAAGATTGATAGGAAGAGGGGGCATTCATCATGACGATACCATCAAGCGGCGGTAGTTATAATGCAATGCCTTAATTACGCAATGACAATCAACATAAATTTCAATTTAGTTAATTTTCCAAGTACCATAAATCTACACTAGTTGGTCGATATTGAGAATCTGCGATCTTTGAAATTTATTACTGCCTTATATGGTAAGAGTTTTGTGAACGTCCTACCAGCCAAGCTTCTTAATGAAGTTTATTCTGATGACGAAACTAGGGAAACGGTTTTAGTTGGCTGTCTTCAGATGACGTCATCAAGCCCGTCCATACTTGAAATTTATTGTCGTTGGTTTATATATTCACCACTGTTGCAATAAATTATATAATATATACATTTATAAAACTGTGTATTCCAATTTAATTATCCCCGGTGTAGCGATTTGATTAGCTCAGCGCTTGTTTCAATCGGGCGAGTTGCGCGCGCATTGATCAATGTCAGAACACCTACGGAACGCAGTCTCTTTTGACAAATTCGACTCAGAACCTCAACGCGGGGTTCGCCACGATAATTGTCAAGTGTGCCAAGAACATATTAAGTAAACGGTTGATTATTAAAAAGGGCGGAGCGAGTGATTCCGATCGAATATAGCTCAAAAACATGAAAGAACACACTTTTAATGCCTAAATTTTCAATTAGCCGCCAAATTCGGCGTTATCATGGGCTCAAAACGTAGGTTATATTCTAAAGGGATAATAAACACAGTCAAGATTTTATGTTTCATGGTAACAAGTTTGAATAATGTATTAACATGTTCAAACCACAGGGTGAAGGCTGATTTTGTCAGAATAGAGATATATAGAGCCAATAAACAACTGTTAAAATTGGTATAAGTCAGAGGAAAATGAACAGTGGAACCCGAGGCTTTTTAGCTCAAAATTAAAGTTTAGAACATGGGATGTTAATATGTCTACTTTTGATAGTGATTAATCCTAATTTTATAGTACTCGCTAACTATGACGTATTGTAGTAATATACTGTTAAATTTGAGTAATGGAATAATTTAAGACTTTCGGTAATATACAGTTTTTAAGAGTTCTCACCAATTTCAGAGTTTTTTTTCTTTTCAGTCGCAAAGAAAAGCTACTTGTTCAGTTTGACCTATTTATTTTAGCATCGATCCGAAATAACTGTTTGTTTGATCATGCTGTACGTATGTAGCATGGACAGGTGTAATTATATGTACCATCTTGGCAGGCATTATTGTGTCTACAGTATAAGCTAAATCTGCAATGTCAGAAATATGTTGTTGTATCAAGCACAACAATTCGCGTTTCTTGGCTTCATTTTACAAGAGTATTTATAAATAATGCATTTGTTGGGTGATACAACATTCGTCGGTACAAGACACGTAACACTGAACGTGCTAAAAAGGGAAATTACGTATGAACATTTAGATAGGTTTGGTATACAAAGGCGTTGAACCATGTTTCCAAAACAGCAGAAAATGGCTTCTCGTGACGTTGTTTGCTTCGAGCTACGAAAAACGTTTACGCAGTCTAGACAGATTGCCTAGTGTGCTCAAATGTAAACACAACATGTACTTTACTGTATGTAACCTTCTACTTGCCATGCCTGTTAAGGACGTTAACAACAGTTCCTTGAGAGACACGTACAGAAATTTCCCCCATTAATAGAATGTGTACAAACGTATATGGAAAGTATATACTAGTATTAACATTATTAAAAATTGAAAACAATGCAGTAACTCAACATTTCCCACCCAACTAGAGATGAAATAGTGGATAGCCCATAGGTATTGCTTTAGAATACACCAAAGGAGTTAAGGAAACAATGAACTTATTCAGAAAGTGCTTGGGTACATCGCACCCCGGTTCCTTGTATCACACATCTATCACTTCCTTCAAAGTTGGAGGTCAATGGTCAATCTTACTTGAAAAAACCCTGTATGTTTCTGTAGACCACTAGCAACAACAGCAATGCTACAGTTAACATCTGCAGTACCAAACATATACATATACCACGACCATGACCGAGTGGTTAGGGCATCCGCCTTGGAAGCGGGAGATCGAAGGTTCGAATCTCGGCGGAAGCTGAGTTAGAACTGATGCGGTCGGTTGGTGAGCCGCCAGCTAGTTAAAGAACGGTTACCGTAGGCCCATCTCTGCCAGGCGCCCGGCAATACGAGAAGGGATTCGGGAGGTACTGTACGCACGAAATATAGGTGTCTCATAAGTCAAATTGGCTGGCCCTTTCAATAGGGGTGACACTATAATAAACAAAAACTTTACCTTTATACCAGGCTAGAACGAAATATTTACTATACTAAATTAAATACCAGGCAAAAACGAAACGCCTTTTTAAAATATATTGTAAAATATAGCGTTAGAATTGCGGGTATTAGAACTACCTAAAATAAACTAACACTAGTAATAGTGTTGCTAATGAATTAAAACTATGGAGTAGTTAATGAGTTCTAGCAGGTGCAAGATTAACACTCTTCTATATAGTAGATGTTTCCTTTTTGCCTGTTGCCTGATACAGTATTGGAACGGTTTTTGGGTGCATAAAGGGAGGTAATTGGATAATTATGCACAAATTGTAAACCTTGTAGTTTGTCATTTGTCAAAATGGCATATATAGTCAAACGAATCACCCTTTGCGGTGAGCTAACTTTTCACTGACGGGATTTGTTGGTGTCGGTCTATCCGGCACGTTACAGTATGCAATGGTTTCAGTTTGTGGCTGATTGAACCAATAGTCCAAAACATATATGCTGTGTGCTTGTGGTCTGTGTTGTTTCTGTTTTCTGTTTCCATCTGATTTTGGTAAGTGCTGCCTTACAAGTCCAATGTTTCATTATCTTTTTTAGTAGTTCTGTCTTTCGTGAATGGAAACACTAACTAACTGATCTGTAATTATTTCGCGGTTAAAGGAAGCATGTAATTTCATAGAAGCACGATTATGTATACGTTTCTGCTTCGGTTAAGAGGCTACTGAAGAAGAAAATTAGGCTTCGTATGTCAGTGCTCTGTGACAATTCCACGCTTCATTTAACTGTGATGGTGTTAGCGATTAGATATTGTGAGTAAAAAACGATGTTTCTATTCACCACCAAACATTGTTAGAAAAATATGATATATTTATTGAGTTGTAGCAGCCGCAAAACAACCGCAATATATTATCTGGAAAATATTTCTGTTTTTGGCATGCATATACATTAAACTTAATTAACAGCTTTAAAAAGATCATTGTACTATCATGCTCTAGATGACTTGCAAAATATTATAAACAATAATGACTCTTTGTTCAAATTATGCTTCAAAAACATTATGAACACAAGATGGATGTGACTGACTTAAGTATACATGTGATTTAAATTAAATTTCTGAAGAAAAGCATGAGCTCGAAAATTTGAACAAAGAGTCGTTATTTATGTTAAACAATTACTTTCCTATCGAGAGACTAGAAATACATATATATATTATCAAGCCTCTTGCAAAATATTTTATTCGTTAAAGCATCATATTTTTACACTGGTAAACAAGTCGTGTACTCCGTTTATTGAATGCCATAAGTAACAGACCTATGACTGCTTGCTCTTAGATTAGGGTAGAATCGGGACCGTTTTGTTTCTAAGATTTTAAGACAAAAAGAAGAAAGAATCACATGTTTACGTACGTGACACATCCATGATGTATTGAAACCGATCAGTCACATTATTCTGTATACATGTGACACTAACAAAGGGGCAAGCAATTGTGCTGACTATCCAATATGTTAGACACCAAGGTACTGTTTTATCAAAGCGTGTGACGTAACGCGCGGTACTAGACAAAAAATGGACCAAACGGGAGAAATTTTGACCGAAAACACACATCCATTATTGAATTAAAGAACAATGTAATTAATTTATAAATATATCGTCGTTTCCGACAGCGTTAACTATTGCAGATTTTAACATGTAAATTTGATCATGAAATAAGTTAACATGTACAGTACTTATGTTGACGTAACACGACGTTACATAAACGTACCCAGTACCGCGCGTCACGTCACTTACGAAAATGTTAATGTTAGGCTCACATTTAAATTCTTTATAATTCTTTAACAACTGCAAATTGATGATGGGTATGGTCTGTAGGGGTTCAGTACCTGAATCATTATTAGTATTCAAGCTCCATTACTCACACTTTATAATTGTAAGCAAAGCATGAGGAATTTAAATTTGATTGTGAGTTTACGATTTCCGAAAGTGCTTTAATAAAACTATTCCCAAGTGTTTACTTAAGTAGTACAATTCGACAATATTTTATCAATATACATAAGGGAGAAGGTTTTTTAATTTTTAATCCTTTTCAGACTCATCCGTGCGTCCCAAGAGACATTCAAATACGCCATCCAATTTCCAAAATCACATTTTAAATTGTCTTAGTAGAATGTAAAAACGAATAAAAACTATTTAAACCATGTAGAGTTCAAACTTATAATAGACCAGACAACAATAAAAAAACATTTGTTCACAGCAAACCTTGCCTCATACACCAGATATCATCCGTTTTTGACATTAAGGTATAATGTACGTGTCGCTGGCTTAGCATTAGGAGGTCGTTACATATAAGTACAAAATCAATGTTTTGAGAAAACAGAAAAAGCTGTCTGCAAACCACCCTTTACTGATGGAAAAACAAGCTTTTAAACTTCAGTTTGGTCAACATGACCACTTCCGATTTTCATGAAAATAGGCTCATAAGAAGCGTCTTGAGATGCAGACGTGAAATATGCATGAGTCTTATAAGATGGTAAGTAGTACTTGCGACCAAACCTTCATATTCTAAGTCGGTGATTTGTTTTCGTAGGGACGATTAGGGAACTACATGGTGTGTAAGTTGGCATTATGAGTTAGTAAGACAAAGACAGGAGAAATGAATATGTACTTGGGAAACACAGAGGACTTAGTATGATTTTGTTATAATGTCCATGAGTTGTTTCCAATCAAATTGTGACTAAAACTAGTCCGATAACTCGAACGTATTTGTTTGTTTAGATACGATCAATTGACACAGCGTGTGTCATGTTCGTCGAAGTGGTGATGAAATAAATAACATTCACATGCGCCGCGATGATACAGCTTTTGTCTTTCATATTCTATGTTACAATATATCATACAATATCTCTGTCCAGACATAACGATACAGCTTGTTATCTCATTCATATTGCCGTGGTCGTTTATGGATGTAATAACTATGAAGTTAGGATAATGTGAGACTGACGTTTTATTGTATGTGTACATAAAAGATAACAAGACTTCAGAATCTAGTACTAGTAAACCACCATTGGTATCGAAAGCCAGACTGAGACATTAGCCAATCAGGCATGGATACTTGGTCACATGCTCCTCCATAGCAAAATCGCTTCATGCATTCCAACTGATCCTGCGGCCCTGAGACCGCAGGTAATTACAATGTTAAAGCACGGTTGCTAGTTATGGTTATTGTTAAGTCTGGATATACTTAAACGCTTCATATGCTTTCTGGTAAACTTGAAAGTGTCTGCATGTGTATCAAAAGGAAACAATTACTGAAATTTTGTGTGTAAGGGAAACTAAAATATTTGATACGTCATGTTGAAATAAAGAGGTATAGTATTCGGAGCCCATATTTCACTTTTTTGCCGTTTTAAATGGTATCCTTAAATGTTTTCTTTTTACAGTAACTAGAATTCATTCCAGCATTGTGCATAAATATCTCCCTTCAAATAAAACTGAATCTTGTAATACAATACACGACAAAGCACAACACAATTATAGTGTTGTATTTGAGTTGAATTATAACTATATCACTCATGCAGAAATTGTATTATATTACACCATTAGACCAAATTAACGCGTATTAAATATCTTATATTAACACCACTTGTATTCCATCCATACATATTTTATACAAAAGTAATAGAAGCACCAGACCCGTAGAGGATTATAAGTTTGTTAATGCAACATTTGGCACTTGTCGCAATATCAAGAACAATTTTCATATCGGCGATGCGCCAATTGTTTGTTTAAGGATCCCATAGTTTGTATGTGTTTTGTTTAAAGCTTTTTTGTACGCTTAACAATTAAATGCAGTGGTGAAGTGGTAGGTCTTGATCGCGGGGGTCGATTATATGGGACCGGTATGGTCCCTGCTGATATGTCCGGTTTTTGAACTGCCGGATAATTCAACGTGTTTATATAGTGAGCCTAAACATGTCTGGTGCCAGGAATATGTGAGGTATGTTAAAAATGTAGGTGTTCCCCTTATAAGCCACATTGGGCTTTTAAATAGAGACGAAGCTATAACATATATGCACTTCACTTGTTTTTATAAAGGACGAAATGCTGCAAAAATATAATATTAAGTCGGACAGGGAAGGCAGCACTCAACTTAACCAGCCGAGCACAGAAAACACAAAAACATTCGAGGAACAATGCCCAACACACAACCAAACGAAAATATGAACTGCCCAAGTCCCAGCTGTCAAAAAGCTAAATGAATTAGAAGCTGAATGCCCTAGCTGACTGACCTAGTTTCAACAGTTAAACGGCTGAAATACCTATAGTTTTAGTTAGCTATCTGAAGTCCTAAAACGTGATGTGAATTTCTGAAATTCAGCAAGAATAAATATGCAACTGCTTTATGTATATATGTTTATAATAACTATCATGGACGCTTTTCTAGATGACGAGTACGATGCCAAGTATTTGAACAATCACGCCGACAAACTGGGAGTGAATGTTAGTCTGAATACAACCACCAGTCTTGCCAAACTGCTGTCATCTACTAGCCATGTTTAGTGCTATATTTAGAAACACGATCTGAAATAGATTGTGGTGAGCAAACACTGCCCGCCTTCTTACAGGAAGTGTAATTATGTAGAAAATGACCAACCGAAATACAATAACCGATTTTAAGCAAACTGCGCCACATTTTGCTTGATATTGTGTCGATATTCAGGCTGAAGATAATGTCAGTCGCGACCGTGTCATGATTGACTGTTAAACTTTATATCTACTAAATTATTTATTCATTTATTCGGGCTTTACACCATTTCTCAACAATTTTAGTTATATATCGTTCAGCGGCAAATTCATATATAGTCCAGTCAAGGAAAGAATAGAGTTACGTAGAGGTCGAGTCCACTATTACGATGTAAAACCAATTATAAAAGCTTATACAGACAGCTATAATTTCAATGCTTAAGTGGTTGTACATAAACGACAACGTCACTCTCACTATATATTTACTTGACTGGAACGAATTATATTAGGCCGATTGTGATAAAGAGGGTCTACAGACTACAACATCGACATCCCATTCCTTTATTTATCCATTACCACGAATTCTTTGAGAGAATAGAATTGTGTTTCCGTTTTAAGACCGATAGACAGTCGGTAAAAAGTTTACTATTTTTTAATTTAGCTAATATTACTCTAACCCTTGCTTTGCTAACAGATATCTTGTATTTCAATTGTTGAATACGATATTGTTTAACCAATGAAAGTTCGGGTACCAGTTGTTAATGCCTCAAAGATAATTTAATTTTCAAACTTTAATAATCAATCAAAAGTCATCTAAGCTTATCATTCGTCATTTTGACTGGGTCCACCTTCATGCAAGGCTAGCAATTTGTACGCTGTTCTGCTTTATGCCTTTCGTGGGCTTCTGTTTCTGTTAAGTGTTGACTTCCCGCCTGGCCAAATTGTTATTATCTTTTTGTTATGACTTTGTCGTAGAGCGAAGCCAGTCCTTACGTACTCTACACAGGCGACCTATATATATAATCATATCGATTCAAATACCATAACTTATGACAATATTTACGAAGAATCCAACTTCTGATATAGTTGAGTGTTTATTTTTCGGTATTTTTTCCGGACATATTTATTGTAAATTAATTATAAACATCGCCATTTTTGAGAAATGGAGACAGGTCAATAACGATAATAATTACAAAGTCTATAATACAAGGCACATTTATGGGAATTATTCATAAATATTTGATTAGATAAACTTAGAAAGTGTTAAATATAATTAAAATATAAATTGCTTTAGAATATATGACGTATAAGAAGAGATATCTCAGACGAAATGATAGTTTTTGATCTTCCCTATTCCATAAAGAAGCTATATTACGGCCGACAAAACATGACTGTATAAATCGTAATTGACTTGCGTAACACAGGATCAAGAACTGTTTATTCACAATCTTTATCCTACTTTTGTTACATGCTACTCCAATGATGCTTGTTTTTGTCATTCATAATTAAGATAGAGACGTTTTTAAACTGTAAAATGTTAAGCAATTCATTACAACTTACATGCATACGCAAATTAAAGGACAACGTTCGGGAATGGCTTTTATTGTTTCTTCGTCCAGACCCGCGTATAGCTATACTTATCAATATAACAATTATACCACTCAAATATCAAACATAGGCATATGATTTCAAATTATCTGAGTGTACCCTTTATAGACAGAAGGTTGTGCAGCGGCCATGCTTAAACGCAACAATTATGACGTTACAAAAACTGGTATCCGTATTTGCGGTGACAACTGTAGAAAAACTGGGTATCAGCTTTCGTAACGTCATATCAATTGCGAATAAACATGGCCGCTGCACAACCTTCTATTTACACTCAGACAATTTGAAACCATGCTCCTATGGTATGAAACGCAAATATCCTTTCCGCTACCATAGCGTACTAATGCAGACTGGCCGGGATGGCCATTTCGGCCTTCCGTAGTTTACGACCGAAATGCCCAAATCCGGGAATTTGGCTGTCATTGGTACACATGCATCTCAGACTAACGGATATTACGGGCCCAAGGTAATGCACAGGTTTTTCGGCCCTCTGGCCCCCTTTAAAGAGGGCTTTGAACGTAGATTTTCCAAAACTGAAATTACTGGTCATACCCGCCATTGCGGTACGAATCCCTGTGGAATTGCATTAAAATCTAGCGCCAAAAAGGTTTTGTTTTTTCTATAGAAGGAATATTAGGCTAGACAAAGGGGTTGGGATCATAATTAGACCTACCAAGCTAAAAAAAAGAAGTTTTTCACGCAAGGGTCAATGTCACATCGTCATTTCCGGTGACCCCTAGTCGAAATGTTGACAATTTTGCTTACTTTCACTTTCGGGCAGGTGTGTAGCAACCGTGTGTATCGAGTTATATCAGTGCTGCAAGTCAATAATGTCTCAGGGACGGAGTAAAGGGAACATATAAATTCTCCTAGCCCACAAAAAATCGTGGTAGCGGAAAGGATATACAGAATAGCAATCGTCTGTACTGTCACTTATAAAGTAAGCATGGCATTGATAAGATACGATGCATTTCAAACACGTGCCGAGGCTCAGCAAACATAACGGAAATTAGATTCAAATGGAATATCGTAAACAAATATTTATGTTACAGCGATTATAAGTAGATCTGTGGGAGTTTATGTTGTCGCAAGCTGTAGCGATGCATGTCTATTTTATCCCGTCAACTTTGGCTGGTATTGTCTTAAAATTGAGTTGCAAAGCAATTTGTCTCTATTTATAAACAGGAAACTTCGTTTTTGTTATTTTAATTTGGTTATGAGTTCTCTGAAATGTGTTTGCGTCGAATATGAATACGTTTTGTTGTCAATAAGGTTTTGCTTTGTTTTTTTATACAGTTGAATTTATTGAGCTTTTGCGTTTTTCGGTCAATTTGATGTTGTTGGTTTTGTCGTTGCTGTTTGTCTAGCTGGAGCACTGTCAACGTTGTTATAAGTTTTTGTATTAATAATTCAATTCATGATGTCGTTACAGATGTGTTAACATCGAAGATGTGTGAATAGTTTAGAGGAGCGGTACATATTTGACACGACGTGGGATGAAGGCGGTGGTTATTGAAACAGCGATGCTTTGATCTACTAAACGTGACAATATTGTCACAGCCTTTTTCTTCCTAGTTATGGTGTTTATATGATACTGTCTGTAATTATGAAGAATGTGTTTTGTCTGTTGTAGGATGATGAATAAGTGTATGATGGAGGCAGAGGCATTAATCTCGATGCTGTCCTACGCACGTTTCGGTAAAGTGCAAATATCTTAGCGCATCAAGACCTAGCGAGTAACTATGTAAAACATATTATTTAACACATTAGCAAATGATATCCAATTTTCTTTGAGGCGTTAGGTAATAAATTCCATTACTAGTATTTTTACATTAGGGGAATATTTATGAAGTTCAAAGGCAGTCAATGGTGTTGTTTTAGTAGTTAAAATGGTTGTGTAATCCAATAAACGTAATGCAATTTAACAAATGTTAAAAGCCAAATCAACATTACAGAACTCTTTACAATCATCAAAGAACATTATTTTTTCTCTTAAGTTTGAAATATTAATAATCAGATGAACACCTGTGTCAAATTTAATTATGAAAGATGATTATTTGTTTATTTGCTTTTATTTATCCTCGCCACCAGAAATCCATATGGGCGAGGCCCCCTTAAGAGGTTAGTCCCTTTGGTGTTTGGGGGATAGTGCATGATAAAAAAGATGCCCAAGTTCCAGAAGCATCCCGGGTTCTTTTACGTGCCGATGTAAAGCATCATACACGGGACCTCGCTTAACGTCTCGTCCAAAGACTGTTAGTAATTTTAGTTATGTAAGGTGGGAAACCGTGTGGAGTAGGGATCGTACCCACAACCTTCAGATCAGCAGTCAGTATCCCTTACCACTAGACCACTTGTGCACCTTGAGGATTATTTAAAACAACATAACTTTTATATGAATGGTCAAGACATTTTATGTCAAATTATGTTTATGATTCTACATTCAAGTTGCAAACTTAGAAATTAACCACCTGCCTGACTACATCGTAGTACTTAAATTCATTCCTGCTCGTGTAGGCAATGTCAGAAATGAAGCTGTCGACAAACTGGTGTACGAAACAACCAAGAAAACACAACCTCATTCCCCAACAACCTCATCCCCCAACCACTTCATCCCCCAACAACCTCATCCCCCAACCACTTCATCCCCCAACCACTTCATCCCCCAACAACCTCATCCCCCAACCACTTCATCCCCCAACAACCTCATCCCCCAACAACCTCATCCCCCAACAACCTCATCCCCAACAACCTCAAACAACATAATATGTCGAAACCAAATAGATAACATTAGGTCGGACAGGGAAGGCAGCACTCAACTCAACCAGCCGAGTACAGAAACATAAAAACATACAAGACATAATGCCCAGCACACAACCGAACGAGAAAGTGATCCGCCCTAGTCTCAGCTGTCAAAAAGTTAAAGGGACTATTGACTGACTTTGTTTCCATTATACATTTAGGTCAATAAATGTCTATTTTTAACATCATAAACGAAAATTCCGATATTTTACGAGTATTTACGATGTTTTTGTCGACTAATCATATACGCGTAGTGCACATTTTCCGATACCGCTAATATCGGAAATTTCCGGAAGCGCGTTCGTATATCTTCGTAAAATCTGACTGTGACGTCACAATCGGTACTCGCAGTTTAATCTGTCGCTCAAACCGCGTGCTCAAACAGAATGTTTCTGTTGATTTCAATCACAGTTTAGTGCAAATCGGGAAAATTTAACTACCTGTCTTGAGAGAAGCATCTTTTATTGTAAAAAATAATTGATTTTATTGGTTAATACATATTGCTGGCTTAGAATTTGAAGGTTGTAAGTACAAAATCAATATTTTGAGAAAACAAGAAAAAACCCGTGTCTGAGACCAGTTCCGATTTTCATGAAAATAGGCTCATAAGAAGCGCCTCGTGGTGCAGATTTTAAATATGTATGAGTCTTATAAGGTCGTAAATAGTACTTACTATCTTCTATTGCTAAGCAAGCGATATATTTACATATATACACTGTGTAAAGAAATATTCCATAAACTAGCCTTTCATCGTTTGCAACCGGTCAGTATGTTAGTGTGCTAATTAATAATCAAATTCAAATGTGCATAACTTTTTTAAAATAATAGTAGTGTAAACCAATCTCCTGATTTTCTACCTCGGGTTTTTATTGGTGTTTATCAAAGAATACGGAAGAATCTTTGGTGTTATCCATGTGCTCTATCGCTTAGCAGTGACATACATTTTGTTGATTGCTAGCAACAGAGTGACAAGGTTGTATTTAATTGCAACTTCCGTAATATGTGTAATATGCGCACACGGTTTGCCATTGGCAGTTAACAAATAAACTAATTACCAATGTACAATCACGCGTTAGCAATAAAAAAACATATTCGTTTTCTAACATAACGTTATAAATGTCGGGTCAAGTACAATAATTTGAGCTACACATATTTTATATGCACCATTATAACAGAACTAAAGATATAAGTCCTAGATTATAAGTCAGTTAAAATTCCAATGTGTTATATTCTTTGATGATATCGCGGTAATCAGTCGGGGTTCTATGATCTACGACTGGTCGCGGTGTCTTGCTGGTTAGTTTACTGTCAATTAACAATGTGTCACCAGTTACTTTGATTGCAGTTTTCGCAAGGTCAGATAGTGTTGCTATATACGATTTGTAGTAATGTATACATAATATTATATATGTCTGACAGTACTCTGGCCTATAGCACGGATATACACAGAATGTCTAATGTATTTCCGTGCCTATAGATACTTTCAAATAAATTTACATCGATCCGTCATGATTTTCAATTGTCTTAGACCTTACATATAATTTTAAATCTATATTTTTATAATTATGCTTTAGAGATTGAATGCAATTGAGTACAGCAATGATATCAACTAAAGAGCGCTTTAACTATTACATAGACCAAACCAACATAATTATGTTCAACATTATAAAACCAGCTTTTATGGAAAAAATCCACACGTTCTCGTTAATTGGGATTTGTGTGTTCTTATTTTATAACAAACAATAACATACTTTTACGTGTCTAGGGCTTTAAATGACATATTTTAAAAGAGTCAAATTAAAGACGAAGCTTTTTTTTCTCAACATGTGATTGTCAATTCTTTTGGAAAATATAAATGATATTGCTTCAAACTCAGACTAAATTTAAGAAAATATACATAGTTATGTATCTCTTACTTCCGAGGTCCTCAGGGTTTAATAAATTTATTTAGTGTATAAATTACTTTCATGGCATCGCTACCAACCAATTTAAGTTGAAATTCTCTAGTTTCTAAACGTGCCAATGTATTAAGAATTTCTTCATTATTAATGAAATAATGCTTAATTAAATATTGCACAATTTCCATTGATTTTAGTTCGTGTCCTACAAAAAACCAATAAACCGTAGCCGAAATGCTGCAATATGATTGGCTAACGCCACCTGTCAATCAAAATCGACAGGAAGGTCAATTACCAGTCCGTGTAGCCAATGCGGTCAGCGATATTTACAGTGTGAATGTCTGGCAGATTTCTTCGTCGCCGTTATTATGATTTCCCTTATTAATAATAGGTTTGAATTGATTCGGCAAAATATTTTCATTGCCATCATAATCTGTATCCGAAGAATTTATCGTTTCATTAGCTCAGGGACCGTATATATCTTCCCAGATTAGCTGAGTCGGAGAACTTCGCTGTCCGACATCTTGTTAATAGCACGATTGTGACGTCACACGCTTCGTTTCTAACATCGGACTTTTCCGGAGATATTTCCGTAAGTTTCCGTACAGGTATAACAATGGACGTGAACTATCGGTTGTACACAGGTAAATGTAAGGGGAATTTCGGGGAAAATGTTGCGAATGCAATCACGATGCCGAATAGAACTATTACACAAAAGTTTAAATCACCGGTAAATATTCCCTTTAAATGAACTAGTTTCAGCAATCAGAAAGCTGAATGTCCTCGCTGAAGAACATTTGCAGATCAGCCTGGAAGTTCATGCACGGAGGCTATAGATTAAGTGAAGACTGACTAACACTTTTAAAACAGGCATAGCCAAACTACCATACAAATACAGTGTAGCAATACCACGTGACTTTTATATCTCTTAAAGCTACAGGTCCAAGACGAAATTTGCTTCTCTTCGAAAACAAAAATAGCCGTAAGTAATGGGAAACTATTTTCTTTTCACGAAGTATAAGATCTTTTTCAGCAGCTGGACCGTTTTTTCCTGCACCCTGCGAAACTTGTATGCGATCGGACTACAGTTTCACGCCCCTTCTTTTACAAGTTCCACAGGGTGCAGGACAAAACGGCACAGCTGCTGAAAAAAGATCTTCGTCTTGGACATGTAGCCCAAAGTCACGTGGTATTGCTACACTGAAATTACCGATGTGCTTTTAGATGGTGTTAAAGGAAGGCAATTCACTATTTAAAGCCAGTCACAATAAGAAAATAGATGATCAGGAAAAAGATTACAGAGTGATAATATATAGCTTTCTTTGTTAACAACAAACTAGGTCGGCTTAGATGTAAACGTTTAATATTCCATGCATGCATGCAACAATAAGAAACTCCATTCATGTGAATTACTAGTAGGCTAATTAAGTACCAATGAATTAAATTATGTTCATTAAGATTTTTCGGTTCATTTTAAATTTACTAAAACCTTATTTCAGTACATTTTGCTTTTCTTGTTGGTGCAGTTAGGTTGGTTTAATTAACTTTTCTAAGTGTGTAAACGTTAACAAGGTATGCATCCTATGAGAGGGCACACATTAAAAGTTTACCACCGGTGTTTCCATCTTATTCAACGCTGAAACTGGTAAAATTGTTAAGAATATGTGACAGTATAAATACAAACATGTATTGTGTTTTTTTTGAAGGGGCTACCATGATGAAGTGCCTTGGAGAAGAGGAAGACCCCAGATATCTTTTTGAAAAACCCTGGACATTGACTTGAGGAAGTTAAGTATGACATGGGGAGAAGCCAAAGCCAAGACCACAGACCGTACACACTGGAAAGCTGTAGTGAAGGCCCTATACTCCAATGGAAGTGAACAGGACTAACTAAGTACGTAACATGACGAAGTGGACATACGGATATACATGTAATTGAAGCGACACGTTTAGTACCAATTTGTGTTGGAAAATATATGCCTCGTTGTTTTCGAGGATTTTCATAGATAGGTTGCGAAAGGCAACGTGTAACGTGTACGTGTACGTGAATACTATTTTTGGGTATTTCGTCATTCAGGTATGTGTAGTTTCTACAAGTAACGGACGTGTGACAGACGAAAATATAATGTGTACTACGTCACACAGGTATGCGTATGCATGGATAACCCAGTATTTTATCGCCGGTAGTCTCAGTGAGTTTATATAAACACTCATTATCGATTCACGAAGAAATCATGTTACAACTGCCATGTGATGTTACACGCACACGTTGTGTTTCGCAAGCCAATTTTAATTGCAACGTGTACGTATACATGTACGGGTAGCTACACGTACACGTAGTCGTACACGTTCGAATCGCAACCTCTCTAATATCAGAACAGAAAGAACGCGTCTTGTAACCCAGTATATAAACAATGACGATTACTCACAAACATACGTTTCCAGAAACAGACAAAACAGTTCGACTTTCTACCATTTTGATCATGAATGTGTTCTTTATAAGTATTGCACGATTGATACGTGTTAACGAAATTAACCGACTGTCAAAGGCTTACCAACTAAATTGTTCTTCATTTCATTGTACATGGCATGTATATATACACGTTAAAAGTGCTGCCTCATTATTTGAAACAAATCTTTCATAAAGCAAACGTCAGTGGCTTTCTATTACATAAACACTTGGTTAGGTAGGCCAATTACGTCATACAACAATTTCGCCTGGTCTGTGATTCAGAACCTTTAACAAATAAGACACATTGATTACATTCTTCCAGTCTTACTAAATAATGATTTGTATATAACTTTTCCAGAATACGTGTTCAGCCGTTTTAAGCTAAGATAGGGCGCCTGTAAGGTGCAACATGAGAGCCAAAGTTAACAAGTTTGAATCGATTAGATGTTCTTATTTGTTATCAAATATTTTCTATTCATTTTGCAAGAATTGTTATGAAGATATAGCAGTAGCGTATATTTAGTATGTTGGATTGTACACAACGAAGATTATCGTGTCAGAAAATATCCTTTATTTAATTCAAAATTATACAGGGAAAAGTTAAATCCAGATTTTGATCACGTAAAGAGGGATATCATTGTTTTAGTAACGTAAAATAACGGTATACCTATCTCAGTAAAATGTACAACACTATAGTCCAGTTAGGGTCTGGTGACAGTGACGTAGCCGTTTATGTGTACACAGAATAGTGCAACCATTGTCTGAATAGGTAGTGCGAATATAGTTTGTTAGTTTAGCATTGAAATTATAGCTGTTTGTTTAAGCCTTTATAATTGGTTTTACACCGTAATAGTGGACCCAACCGCTGCGTCACTATATTCTTACCCTGACTGGACTATGTTGAGGCCCATATGGAAGATTGCATTATTGTAAATATGTTAGCCTCGTAAAATAAAGAATTTGCTTACTTACTACTTACTATAGTGCATGTGATATTACATTCCCACATATTTAGATTTGTTGCCTTTTGTCAACCTTACATTGAGTTAAAGAACATATTTATTTGGTGGTTTGTAACCTTAGTATTATCTTTTCGTTTTCTCGATCAGTTCTGTGTTGGGCATTGTATTACGTAATTGTGATCTGCGTTGTTTTTGTTTTGTGTTGTAGGCTGTTTAAGTTGAGTGGTCCGCTGTTTTAGTATATTTTTGTTGTTACACTGTACACATTAAATGCGTGTTGTTTTGAAGCAAGCAATAGCTTGAAGTAGATTAATGTCAATATTGTTTTATAAAAGGTCATTAAAATCAATCGTCCTAACTTATCTGTTCAATCTTGTAGTTGACGTTCATCAAACACAAGTGTGTGTTTTAAAACACCCCGGGGTATTAATGTCACGTTAGTTCCCTATTACGTGTATCACCAAGATCCATTTAAAACTGTGATTATCAGCCATGTATTAATCACACAAATGCATTATTATAACATAATGTATTTTACCATACTTTTAATAGCGCGGCTTTAATATAACTCAGACACGCTCTTGATGAAGTGAATATATGTAATACTGACGTGTATTGGAATTTGTGCTGCTGGTGTGTTATACTAATTCACTTCTTGACACCTCATTACTGCTGGTGTCCTTCGCTACAGGGACGTGGGATTCGAGAAGCCAGTTGCGTCTAACGAACGTTTCTACAATCGACTCATTACTCTAAACCTCAAAGTACGTATACCACCTCTTACAGCTTGATATTCTAATACAAAACATGAGCCTAGTACCGAAAAACCCTTGAAATACTTTCAGCGCTTTGATTAATAGTTTTAATACTGTGCACTCTTATAGGTTCAAATTAAAATTGTACACGTTCAGGGTCTTAATCAAAGCGCTGTATTTAGAATACCACTGATCTAATAAAAGTAACACTAATGATTACCATGTAGTACATTCAATTTAATTCAGGAATCGCTAGATTTTATTTATCCATTCAGTAGTGTACTAGTATCGTAGCTATATGTATTCGGAATTTTAAGCATTTGCTAACATTGATAGTTTAAGCATATTTTATTACCCTAATAATACAAACAATTGCTTTCATACAAATAGTACATATGGTATGCATGGATAAAGGGTCGAGCCACAAGTTCCAAAACTTAGTTACGGCTCTCACCAGCATTGGTATATTCGAAAGATACTATTAAGACAACACTCAACTTAACCAGCCGAGCACACAAGTCCAGTGTCCAACACACAACCGAACGGGACAATGAACCATTCTAGTCCCAGCTGTCAAAAAGCTGAATAGTTTCCACAGTAAAACGGCTGAAAGTCAAAGACAAGCAACAAATTTCCGCAATGTGTCATTCAGTATATTGTTGTTCTATTCCTCTCCTTGAAGTGGTTGTTAATAGACAATGTAATCATAATAACTTGAACACAACGCTTAATTCAAAGTAAACACAAATCATCAGCACGATATGTGAATTCCTTGGTGTTTAAAATTGACACTTACACATGATGAATATAAATGAAATTGGTTAAACGCAAAAGGGGTACCTAACGCTTTTCGTTGTTTGTTTTGTCTTTTTGCGTCGTTTGTTTGAAACGTCGTACAAAATATTTTTATATAGTCTTCAAGCAGCACGCGATGACCCTTCGTCGAGATTAGCAGCTATATCCGGATTCCAAGCATATTAATACAAGTACACAGTTACGAATCAGGCACATAAAATTACAGACGACAATATTTTTTATTTGATAATCAATTGACATGGATTTGTGAAAATAGAGAAACTATGAAGATACCTAAACACGGAGCTTATGGTATTTTATAGTCGTTTTATTGGCAATAGATAAGAAATAAAGGCGACACAAGTCCCGCGCCTCCTGTCGTAATATGCACGGAAATAGGGATTTATAATCCTTTCGATTTTATATCAACATGCCTCATCGTAACATTTTCATCGATTTTTCTTTAATAATTTGTATTATTAGCGCGAACAGTTTCACGTTTATTCGTTTTAAATTGACAATTTTCAATTCACTTGTGTTGATTTTGTATTCTAATAAATCGTTTACTAAAATGAACAAGGAAACATATCAAAATTGAAACAACTTCCGTTTTGTCTCGAATATTTTCAGCTCGCAATATGATTGGTCCGCGTGTGAGTAAATCGTTGTGTAGTGCTAATAGAATTGTTTATTTGTGCGATTAAATTCCAATCTTATTATTCATTTTGTTAAATCTTGTTCCTTATTTGTATTTGTTCATTTGCAATAACTGCCTATTTGTCTAAACCTTTACTAGTTCGTTCATAAAGTACTGTCCCAGTGTTGTTTACTCGCTCAATAAACTAATTTTCATTTCATATGGCACTTCATCGCCTTACGGAACCTATTGCTGAAACCTTGACAATCTGCTTTTTAATACTGTTATTTTTCTACTTTAAATTTTATGATTTCTGACAGCTAACACTTTCAGCCGTTTTACTGTTGGAACTGTTGAAACAGCGTCATTTAGCTTTAGTTCGAATGTAACCTATATCAAATATAAGGTACAAATTTATACCAATGTCAATTATGTAAGCGGACATTTTCACATCCCGGAAAGACAACACTTTAACTAAGCGGCATATTGCGTGTACACCATTCAAGTTGGTAATTGATCATTTACAAACAAATTCAAATGTTTCATATACCGCTGTCGTATTCTGATTGTAACTCATACATAAATATTAGTTACTATTTTTTATTATTTGTTACAGTAAAGCAATATTAATACGACACGTAATATTTGAATATTCCACGATTTTTTATGAGATTTTAATCACCGTTGTCATTCCTTAAATATGTTATTGTTCATTTGAATTATGTATTAATATCATTGCTGTAACGGAACATATATTATAATATTGTTGTTATATGCATGTAAACTGATGGGCAAAATGCCTAATGTTTCAAAATAAACTATAAAAAAAAATAATATATTAACTTGATTGAAATCACGCTTATTTTTATATGTAGACAGTCGTTGGCACACAAATAATGAACTGTGTATTCTAAGACCATCTCAATTATAGGACGATCTCAAAATTTAGTCTATAAAGGTTCATTATCTTTGGTAATTTTCAACAAAAATGAGACGAGTTTTTAAATCTCGATTTACAAATATTTAAACATTTGAATGGACGGTTAAAATACGTGGGACCGGGGAGTCCATGACTGTCATAACGTTTTATAATCATGAATGTTATACCAACTTTATGTGTGGAATAACTTGTAAGACCATGCCGTTATACGTATCTGACCATGTTTTAGCAATATTGGTCGAACACTTCTGATAATAAAGGCTTTAGAGCACTAAGTCTTGCAACACAATGTCCTCGTTAACAGAATGGATAATTATACATCGCGACCTTTGTCGACATCTTCAAGCCAAATCCTTTCCGTCCCCATGGAATTATTAATCACATATACGTAAGTCTGTGTATAAACGTACACATAATTGATGCGAACAGTTCAATATTTCACTTGTTCACCGTGTGTGTCTTAGTCTAATATCATTCCGGATCGTTTAATATAATAATTATAACATATAACAGTCATGTCATTGCTCCAGATGGTCAAATGGTATATAAACGAATACTTGATATTCTAAGTGTGCGTGTATCGGTGCTGTACACTAGGCGCGTTAAAGAACAAGTGAGTCTAACCCTTGTATTACATAACTTTTCTGTTCCATCCAAGCTACAAAAGTGATTGGCCTGATGACCAGGCATTAACGACTGTCTATAAGTAGAACACAAACAGGCATGTTAAACGACAATGACGCCTCCATACGTTAAGTATAAGAATGTTTAATGGTCACATATTTGCAAGCTAACTATTCTTATGTAAAGTGTTCTTTCAGAAACAAGTGCTCTCGGGCGACTTTACAGCTCACCCCCTGACCATTTAGTCACCAGTCGGCTGTAGCACTCGGTGCCGTAGGTAGCCACATCACATTAGCATTCAACCCTCTGATGTACCATTCATACACATGGCTGAAACGCAAGCATTGTGGACATGCCTGCACATAGAAATTTAACGGTTGATCGGACGATAATCGAACACATGACTTTTAATATCTAAACCACAGCTACCCACATCGAACATTGTAGTAGACATTCAATTTGGCAATTACTAGGGGGTTGCCTGTATAATAGTTACCAATACAAACACTGACAGTAACCTATATCCTATCATTCTGCAATGTCACAAAAACAACAACAAGCCGAATATAATGCAAAGAATAAATCTCTAAATAAATGATTAGTCTTCATTTATGTCCCCTATGTACGTCCCATTTGGATCATTCTTAACCTTAAACGCACCCATACTTTACACAGATGTTTTGTATGTCATCGACAAATAACTACCTTAAATTGTTGCTGGCTTTTGTATAAAAGATAATGATGCATTAGGACGCTATTGTCTGCTGGCTTGTTTACAGACCCTTATAGAACATTTAATGTTAACAGACAATGATTAAATGACTAATGAGGTCCTCAGACGCTATTGTCTGAAGCATTTGTTTTACGATGGTCCCCAAAACATTACCTAATATATTTATTATTTATCGATGGTATAGGAACAACGATTTACAAGGCTAGACCAAAGGCAATACCAACAATGACATTGGAATAATCACAGCCCGACCATAGTTGTGTTATATTACTTCGTGTTTAGTTTATTCATTATACAATACACTGGAAATAAACAGGACTTTAATTATAACCAAAACCTTTCATATATTCCAGCTTTTGTGATTACGTTATGAATTATTAGCACAAATGTGTTGGGCTTCATTGACATGCTCCAATTTCGAGCATTATATCATCCAATTGGTTAATTATTCAATAAAACGTATGCTTTATGATTGACCCACTTTCATAGAGTAAAATATACATTGTATTTATTTACATACCCATACTAGTAGGGAAGGGCAAGCACTAAAGCAACCTGAATAATTGAATTACATGTGAGAGCTATATACAGAATATACTGAACGGGTATTTCTCGGAATGATAATCAAAATAAAGCAACGCTTAGGTTGAATTGTATCAAAAATTGATTAAGCTTTTACAATGTGAAATATTGAGTATACATTTTGTTCTAGTTTTTATTAATTATTCTCAACAATCTTTTTCAACAATATACGGCGGCCGAGTGCCCTAACACGTTTACATAGACTGTAGCCCAATCAGTACTTACTAACCCTGCCACAAGCAACCAGCAATTTCTCCATTCTTCATAAACTGACATTGTTGTGAAAATTTCATGGAAGGGCATGACCTGATGCGATCGTGAAAAACATCCAGATCGTCGGATTACAAATTAAGCGCAATAACCACTGGCCCACGGCCGCTGGTCTGAATTGGCATGATATATAGAATCAAATGATACTTAAAAAACCTTTTTCAAAATTCAGTTTATATAATAAAGCTTCTGCAATTAAGAAGACGCAATGCAAACGGTTATAGTGACCTTTCCATCTTATGTATGCTGACGTATCAGTATAACTATGCACGTACTACATTTTGACGTATGCATGCTAAAAGTATCCATTAGTTGCATGACAAGGTGTAATTTAGGCCACACACAACTTGGTCCTTAAAGTAGTAGTACTATATCAGTCATTCCGTTAATTGATGATGTCCATTAAAACCTGTATACTTGATTACAATAAAACACGTTCACCACTCAATGAACCGACGATTTCTTCCGAATAATTTTTATGTAATCAAACAAAATGACATGTAATGACACCGCTATAATTAAATGTATGTTCAATGTTTATACAATCATGTACACTTATTTATTGACTGGTTTAAGCACATGGCAAAGTATGATGCCGTTTATCAAAAAATATACGTGAACCAGTCTCGATTTGGATACCTTCTGACAAGTTGCATGGCAACCCATGGGACGTTTTAATTGCCAATTGTTCTGTTTTGATTTATCGTATTAAGACAGAAGACAAACAAGCGTCTACCAAACAGACGTGATCTGTGCCTATAATGTCAGACGATTTAGACAACAGACGATTGAATATGATAAGTAATGAACTGGTATTGATACAAGTGTATAATTCTCGACGTTCAAATCATCAACGCTGGGTTGGATAAAGCGATTGCGATACACATTGGCTAGCCAATAGGCCTTACCGACTCTGCTGTTTCATGGAACAGATTATAGTCCGATTCCCGTTTACATTCCATCCCAGACCATATGTTAGGCATTTTATTTTTGCAACAACGATTAGAAAACACCAGCCTCATTGGATTGTTAAAAGGCTAACAATATAAAGGACAAATAAAGGGAATGGCATACAATGCTACGAGTAATGTTCATATTACATATGGATACTTTGGATTTGATTGGATCTACCAAACCGTGCCTCTCTGTATGGGCCAGTCATTTGTTCACACAAATCTCTACATTCGCGTGTTAATCGTTGATTATTATACTCTACAGCGTAAACTTATAACACGTCTGGGGCATTATTTGTCACACAGTCATTGTGCCAATCACATATGTATTTTATTGTTGACAAGAGACGGCAGGCAAAAGGAACATTTTTCTCCTAGTACTATAAAAGACACGCATTCCGTCTTACTAGACGCTCATTGCGTTAAACTAGGACTTGTATTAATTTTCCAGTAGCATAGGCATGAAAACGAAGTTTTTGTCCTCGGCAGATATTGTACGTGTGTATTTTTATGACGGTGTTTATGACGGTGTTTATGACTGCGTTTATGAGCTGTCTGTGATTCAATTCACACATATGGTGATATAACCTGATGGAATGAGGACTGCATATTATACACTTCGATGCACATAATAAACATTACTTGTTCCATTGGTTGTTCTACATCGATTGCAGCATGTGCCTATATCCCCGGAACACTGAACGAATGGTTAAGTAAGGATTCATCGTAATGATGCGCACGTCTCTTATTCTAATATGGCCTACGGTTTTGCTTATACAATGTATTCGCAAAGAAAACGAATACCTTGGTTAAACGGCCAGTATTTCACAAACAGTCGATGCTACAGAGGAAAGCAAGAGGTTTATCCGCGTCAGGACTCTGTGCTTTTGACGATATGGGGACTTTTCATATTTCATTTCTTAAAGTATAACACATAATGCTTTAAAATGGAACCGGTTTTAAGACATTTATATTCAGTTGTAAAAGTTCATCTGAGTTTATTTTGTACTTTTATTCATACAATGTTTCATATCTTAGACAACGCCCCGCGTTTCATACTAGTTAATGTTTAATGTCTTCTTCGGCTAACCTTCCACAGTAGCACTGTGTCTGAAGTCTGATATTCACAATAACTTTATTTGCTCACTTTTATTAGCAACATACCAGACGATCACTACGTACTATGATGAATGTGACTATGCATTCAATTTTAAAATATAATTGGCTACAAACGAAGGAGGAACATCTTCAAGAAGATACTAATGAATCAGTCAAGGAAAGTAGTAACACCGCGTATAAATATTGTACCAAAATCAGCAAATATCCATTATCATCACGGTAAATTTGCTTAATTATAATCACCGCGTATAAACCAAAATCATTATTGCAAACCTATACAATTCAACGTGTACTCATTATTGTGATTGAAACATCCGGTGAGTTTCCATCACTGTACTCATTATTGCAATCCTATATAAGTATACGTGTACTCATTATTGCGATAACCGGAAGTTGACTCGTTTATACACTGTGAGTACTGGTCAGCAGAAACAGCAACACATAGAAGCATAACTGTGAGCAGTTCGATGGAATAGAACTGTGAGTCACTGTGTAAAAACGAAAGCATTACTCGACACCCCAACACCCGGTTGCAACAGTCAGTTACAGTAACAAACAGCTAACAAATGCCAAGAACCGGACTGAACATTGATGACCAAATCTGGGAATTTTCTAGGTTTCGTTTTATACACCATTCCTCTTATAATTATTGTCATGACGCTTATTGTTTAACAATAAATGTGTGCCTCCGTAGCTCAATGGTTAGCACGCTTGTCGTCCATTCTGGCGACCCGGGTTCAAATCCGCGTGGAGGCATACATATATGCCTGCCATATTTCAGCAGAAAGCTGACTGGCAAATAAAGGCTATGCTCGGCATATTTTAGAAAAACAAAATATTCTAACAGTGAATTGACTTGTTTTAGCGCTGCTCTCCTGTAGAGAAATAATTAATCAATTACCATGGTCCTTGATTGCTTTATTCGTTTACGGCAAAAACATAGCGAAATGAGGGGAAACAGTTAGTAGTTCAAAGTGATTAAAGTCACTAGTTTTTATAGTCGTGTGATCGGTAAAGACTTTAGCGCTCGTTTCTGACTGACATTCATGAAAATTCGGACATAGCTAATGGCTTCTTTTTTGCATTAATCTGCAATAGGCAATTAGCATTATAGGGACAGATTGCAATATTGCGTGGTTGTTTGATCGCCAGTTAAATCTAAACGATATTTTCCAGGTAGTTTAAGTATTGATATCTAATAAAAATAGACGACCAAGTAACGTAACGTGGAGTATGTTGATAATGATCGAGCGGGTAAACTGTCGATAGTATCAGTGCACTGAGGTACAGTGGTTAGACAATGTGCAATGAAGAAGCAATTTCATGCAACCAGTTATGTGTTCATGTATATTACTTGATGCATATATGTACAGTAAAATCCTAGAATAGGAGAGATCACCGTATTCATATGCCCATCATAATAATATAAAATGCCCACCACTTACAGTATCTGTCGGATGAATGAACAATAAAAAAATCTGCCATTCACCAATAGCTAGCTGGTGGTACTAATCCCTTAGTATACAAACATGATCTCTCCTATACTGTACTGGATCACTGAAATCAAAATCCCAAAAGTACCGGTCCTTGAATCTGGAATTCCAGAATATTGGAGCCAATAAATATGGAATCACAGAATATCGGAACCTAGAAACATTGAATCCAAGAATATCGGACCCATAAGAACCGGAAGCTTCAGAAAATCGGACGATATAATCAAACTCACGTTTTCAAGTTTTCCCTAAATAAATTTAACTAAAACAGTTCTCTGAAAAACGGACTATTTGAATTCCGAATACACGATTACTGGTGTCCAAGTAGCCCTATGACTATAAACACGTTATATATATGTATGTTGCTGTTATTTTACGAGAATATTAATTGAAATGAACATCAACTAGGATATTACACAACTGTCAGACTTATCTAAAACGAGAATACTAGTAATTAAAGTTTAATTCGATATTCCAATAACTGATATTGCCTCTGGGGAAACTATAGGAAAGTTATGGAACAATGTTGACCATATCTTTGATTTAATTGATTATTCGGAGTATGTCGGATATTACGCTTGTTAGAGCTGTAATTAATTTTTAATTAACTGCACAGCGCACTCGATGAGAATACTGATATGGATGTGTTGGTGACAATGGAATGATCTATCTTACTGAAACAATTGGGTTATATTTGTGTTTATCAGATGGCCTTTCTGTCATTCGAGTCATGCTGAGTTAGCAACTTGTACTCTTGTACTGTACTTGTACTGTTAATTATTAGTCATGTATACTCAGGTGTTTCTGTTGAGTGTTGCCTTCCCTGCCGAGTTGTTTTTATACTTACATATGTACTCATTTTTTATTTTACGCTAGAATAACTCATCTCTAAAATGACGTCATTTTATGACGTCGTTTATTTGGCGAAGTTTTAATAAAAAGGAATAAGAAGCAGAAGTTTTTTTTAAAATTCTTATCGTTAGAAAAACTCAAAATTGACCTTCCCATTATCTCTTAAAGACGTCATTTCATGACGTCGTTTATTTGGCGAAGTTTTAATAAGGAGAAATAAGAAGCAGAAGTTTTTTTTCAAGTCGTATTGTTAGTGTCATGTGAAAAAAGAAAAAAAAAACACTCGTCATTTCATACCAACTTGTGTCGGCTGGTTCAGGCGGGCATTGAACCTTGTGTGTTTTTTATGTTTTCTGTGCTCGGCTGTTTAAGCTGAGTGCTGCCTTCCCTGTCTGACTTAATATTATCTTTTGTTATAAAACTGTTTCAGGAAATATCGTTTAGGTCGCAAACTTGAAAACACTTTCCGTTGAAAAAGGTTGGATACAAGGATTGATAACCGGACATAGGGTTTCTATATTATCGTACATTCCTGTTTTGGTGAAACAAACACTGTAACCTTGCAAACTTGATATAATTTTATGATATGTATATTTATGACGTGCTAGCCTCGAGGAAAACTGATATTTTAAGAAATTACCAAAACAAGCATGTCTTTTGAAGAAACAAACGTATCGAATACTAGTATAGATACATCAGAGACTTTAGATAACATGTCTATAGTCTCTGGATACATCATCTATCCTAGACACTTCATTCGTGTTTGCCTCAGTGCTTGTTCTGCCTCTGGATACGACCATGGCGCGTGTCAGATGTCCATACATAAGCATGGGACGTGACAGTTTGTTTAGTCAGAAATATTTGCTCCTGGACTCGGTACGAGTGCAATTGTTTCGAATTTGAATACGACTTTGATGTCGTGAAGATAAAACCGGCGACAAATTACGTGAATTGAACGTAATTGCCAACCGTCATTGTTAACATTTACGATGTGAAAATTACCCAATACTTGCATTTGTCGGGAAGGGTTCACTCTATAGCCCGTTATGTTAGAATAAATTGGTTATTTCATGGAACATTAAATCAGCTTTCTGGAATTGATGGCAGTAATTGACGTTTTCTCGAAGTCAAGTCTTTATTGAAAATTACGAGCATGTTTACAAAGATTATGGCGGTTTGATGTAATATTCTAGTATTCATAAATTCACTGAAAAAAATTCACACACACAAAATAATTCACGACACCTTATGTTTGCACTGTAAACACGGTAACATATTTATTCATTTAATGAGATTTGTAACGGGCCAATTGAAATTTATATGATTTATATAGTTCCTAGTATAATTTGTGTTCGTTTGCCCTCGACTGAGACGGTTGTCATTCGGTTTATTTCCCTGCCTTATTTGCAAATGACCTCAGACTTCGGAGGAAATAGATTTATGATTTAATATGCATCTAAATAATTTGTATAGAAGCAATTAATTAAATTAATTCAAGGTTTCTGCGAAACGGTGGTCACTGAGGCCGAATAAACTTTACAATTTATAGTATCGTAAATTAAAACAATAATTAACATTTACGCTACACACTACTAGGAAATTTCAATGACTATGAATCATAAATTGTTTGTATGCATGTAATGCCGATCATAGCAAGTGAATACAGAACATCATGAGATCTAAACGTAATTAACACCTACGCTACAAAACTACAAGGAATTACCAGTGATTGTGAATCATAAATTGTATTTATTCATGTAATGTCATTCATTGGAAGTGCACACAGATCATTTATCGAAACATTATAGTTATATATATTCATATTGACGTAAATTCCTGAAAATAAGAAACAAAATTAAATTTATTAATCGCTGAAATTCAATGAATTTGTGGGTAGTACGGAATAGAACCACATGTTGCCGTAAACTTGAAATAAAAACATGCAATCGGTACAAATATACGCCCGATAAAACTTAATACATTTCAATCATATTACACAGTATGTAATTATATACATATTATTGAGACTTCATAGTATATACTAATAGAACAGGTACATTAATGACACATCTAATATCATGAAGTACATGATTATATAAAATGTATATAAAATATATATATTATAAAATCTGATTTTATCTCCCATCAGATGGTGGCCCTTTAATTGAGGCTCTTGAAAATCCCTTGAATATACTGAATGGAAATCATAGTATTTCATTGAAAATCAGTGACAATATAATATCATTGACAATTTACTCTTAATTATTAATAAAGAGTTTTTAAATCACTATAGATACAAGCAAAATTGATATTTTGTTATGGAAATGCTTATTGGAATCCAGCTATACAAATAAACGCTCTAGTATACTAACCCGCAATATAAACGCAACTTTTCGGAATTGGTTATCTATTAAACTGCAATTTACATTCGCTTCCATAGAACACTATATTATACTCGTAGGACCTAACAAACTTGCTAACATCTTAAATAATAGGACAGAATTGCGTCCTTTTTAGATGCAAAACTTGCAAAATTAACAGTAACGTTATATAACTTTGGTGTAATTTATGTACAAAACAACAATGATTGCTGACATGGATTCAATGAAAATATAAACTTTTAAGATAATTGCAGATTTTGATGATATAATTCTTAATTCATTTTATGTATTAAAAAATATATGAATAACTAACAAAACGTTCCTTAAACGGAGATTGGTCCAGTTGTTTGTTATACAACTGATGAAAAAGAAGTTTTTACCCATTTTTTTGCTCAATAAAAGAAGGCGTTAACTAGACTAATCTTTACAGATTTTTATCGCAGATTTAGTCAGTTGTTAATGTCGTAAATTCCCCCTCTGTTGTAAAAATGACACAAATGTGGACTGGAAGATAAACAAATTAATAAGGGAATATACATATACAACGAGACTTACTTGTGAGCACCGTATGAGGAGTAGTACAAGAAATGTTGCACACAGTTGACGGAATAAATTTGACATCGTTGATCCTAAAACTGTCTTTATATAACGTATCGCCAGTTGCCTGAAAAAGTTGTTAGTTCCTTGGTTTAAATTCCAGTTGGTTAAACAATACAATTACTACTATCAGCGTATCAGTACTTTTTAAAACTAACAAATTACGCGTCGGAAGCGTTTCTCTTTGATGATGTTAGATATTTTGTGCAATTGCACCAATGCTATTTCTCAAGTCGATTAAATGAGAAATCTTTATAATTTTCATGAAGTCTTAAAACACGACTAACTACCGAATGGAAATTATACTTTTTTTTCTTAATTGACAAGTGACGACACCTATTAAGATTTCTCGACAGGCTCGCTAAAAAATCTTAAAACCTTGCACAATTAGATCAAATACGAGCACATAAAAATAACCAATCGTCGCTGAATGTAATAGAACAATTTGACGTTTTAAAATTGCATTCGGATTTTTACGAACGAAAAAAATCTGAGAATAAAATTTCGTAGAAAATTCTAAAAGATAAAAAATAAAGCGAAAAAAGAACGTTGTATGAATAAAAAGCTTTCAGTAAATCCCGAGTTAGCCTTTTCTTTTGCTATGCCAAAAATAACAAAGCTCAAGCGTTTTTTTCAGAACGGAATATGCCCGACTCGAATAAATCAGTTCACCGGTGAATAGTTCCTAATAAAAACAAAATGTACCAATGTAGCAGTAATAGTATGGTATAAGTTTCTCACCGCGGAGTCTGTATCGGAATGGAAGATAGTGTCTACTTCCACAAGTTTTATAGTACCGCTCTCCACCCACAGCCTTATATTCTACGTCGATCGTGTATGGATTTTATTTATTTATCAATATTTAGAGCCACTGGGTGCGGGAGATGCCATGTTTCAGGTTTAGGTTTAGCATATTGCCTGCTGGTCAATACTGAGAGTCATACCACGTGTCATGACTATACTTATTATTCATAAAGGCTGTTATTGGCGTATTTTGTAATACGTAATTGTCACGATAATTTAGCATTAACTCATTATGAACTTTTGTGCAATAATAAAATCAGTCACAACTTTCGAAACTTATTTTCATATAACATAACAGACATGTTTCAGAAAATTCCTTCTTTAAGTGTGATTTACATGTATATGTTAATAACAATGTACATGTATGTTAAAGTGAGCAAAAGTTCGGATCATGTTCAGACTACTGTCTTCTAGATCTGAAAAACAAACAGTAAGAAGACATACGTAACTTTCATCAAATAGAGGATTGCTGTTATTGGCTACCATTTCCTTATTAAAACTTCATATTGAGTGTTTCGTTTCCACCGGCAATTTGGGATTGTTTATTGAATTATAATATGATATCGCCACTATGCTATTAAACGACATTTATATTTAATTGTACTTTATATGTAATCCGGGAAGCAATTAAACAACGCCAAAAAATGGTGTGGCAATTTTTTGTAAACATGTTTTTGATTGGTTGGGATAATAGCACTTATCACAGACTAAATTTCTCAGCTTTATGTGGTTGCTATATTTTTATATTATTATCTATTTTCGAGTTTGGTTTTAAGGTCAATGTCGTCATTATTTCAACAATAGGGAGGTTGCGAAAGGAACATATGCGAGTTAACCTGCCTGTACGTGTAGCTAACCGTACCGGTATACGCACATGTTGAAATTTAAATTTTCTTTCGAAACAAACCGTTTGCGTGTAAAAGCGCATGCCAGTTCGAGTTTTTCATGAATCGATATTGAGTGTTTATATAAACTTAATGTTTCCACTGGCGATGACATCTTGTGTTTCCCATGCATACGCATACCTGTGTGATGTAATATACATTATATTTTCGTCTGTTACACGTCCGTTACTTGTAGAAATTACACATGCCTGGATGACGAAATACCTTGAAGTAGTATTCACGTAGCCGTACACGTTACACGTTCATTTGCACAACCTCCCTATAATGAACACTGCACGTAGACCAAAAGAAAGAGAGCGAGTCGTTACAGGAACATTTACTTTGGTGTGTGGTCTGGGATAGAACTTTGCAAGTGTGATGTGATTTAGTTACATTGATTTTGGTTAATATTTGCTCGAACTTTTATGGTTGTTACTATGCACGAGTGTCGAGTGGTCTAAAACGTTCGTTCTTCGCATTGCTAGGCGATGGCACCATTCAGTATAGATTAAACCACTGTTCGAACTATGTATGTTTATACTGATCGTGATGTCGTTGTGTTTGATCATTGTGACAAACAGTCTTTAAATAGATAATTAGAAAAAAACAAGACTATACACTCTCACAGACCCGCCGTGGAGACTTGGCTCGCTGTACGGACTATTCTTTATAACATTTTGTATTATTTTATGATATGGCGATTATTATCGTTACAAGGTAGATCTAAATCATGTAATGAAGTTAGGAGTGTAACGTACAGGGTAAACGTTACCATAGCAACACTCTCCGTGATACACTTTGTTACATTACTGTCGTTCATACTAATTTATCTAAGGTCAATTATGAAACAGGTCTTTTTTCTAGTTAATGCTAATTTATCAAAGGTCGATTGTGAAACAAGTGTTTTTAACTTATATTAATCACTCTCGACACCTCATTTCTGATGTTATTCATCACCACAATGATATGACAGAAGAGAAGCCAGATTCCCCTGTTTTACTGAGCGCCTATAGCAAGGGAGTTACTGGTACCATTTTATTTTGTATTTGGTATGATGCGGCCTGGGATCAAAACTGAGACCTCCTGCACTCCAAATGGGTGCTCAGCACTATATGCATTACTCAAACTTGTCTGTAAATACCTCATATGGAAAGAGCAGGTGGTCGATCCTAACAGGTCAAATAATTATAATTGAAAATGGTCTAACTATACATGTACCCTCCAGGTCAGTCAAAAATAACTGAGAGTTGCTAATGAATGCTAAGGAAAATAAGTCAATACATATATATTTTCGTATAATATAATATACTATTGGTCGTATTTACAAATGAGATTACTGGTCTTTGTTTGCAGGTGGTACTAGTATCAGGTGAAACAATGATTCCGAAATATCTAACGAAAAACAGATAAACGCAAACGAGGACAAATTAATTTTATATTGATGCGGTATGAATCGTTCAACAAGTCAATATCTGAATGCTTCTGGGCAGTATCGGTAAATGAAGATTAGAACTTTATACACTAAGTCATGTAATTTTCTAAGGATTAAGGTTTCCCCGTACAAACGTATACAGCGACCTCATATACACATTCTGGTCAATAATGCTTAATGAATTGGTTTACTAAGCAAACAGATAATATTAAGTCAATTAGGGAAGGCAGCACTCAATTAACCAGCCGAGCACAGCTAACATAAAAACACATACTAGTACAAGGCACAATGCCCAACTGAACCAGCCGAGCACAGATAACATAAAAACACATACAAGACACAATGCCCAACTGAACAAAATAATGATCCCAAGTCCAAGCTGTCGAAAAGCTGAATTAACTAGTTTCAGCAATAAAAAAGCTGAATGCCCAAACTGAATGGCCCAGTTCCAACAGAAAGGCGGCTGAAATACCTTTATGCGATGCATGATGCGTCTCATTGGTACAGCTCGTACAAATTGAAATACGATGGACCATGAACGAAGTCTAAACGCCAAGTGAGGACAGCATAAACAGTCTTAACACGCACTGTTAAACTATCATCCTCTGTCTACGTACTGGACACTGTGGTCTGCGGAAACATATGCAAAGAATTGGTATTGCGGAGACAGCTAAAAATCGGTGCGATGCGGAGGAGCAGACACTATTCCATATACAATACGATAAGTTTAAATGTTCAAAACTCATCTAAGAACAACTGTGTTTGTCTAACGCGGTGAACATATTTTCACAGACTCGCAGACTGATTCAATCCGGGGTTTATCCTACCCTTATGACACTTCGGTAGCTAGGCCAAACTCTTAAAATCATCTTAAAATTTTCACAATAAAGCAGTTTCACTACATCATGTACAATGCCTGTTAACTCAATTAGATAATTCCAGTTCCACCTCGTCAATGCATATCACCATTTACACATTACCGCAATTTTCTGTAAGGACTGTTTGTCCGATTTCGGTCCGCGTAGGCATTAAGTGGTTTATTACCTAAACTAAATTAACATCCGAAATTTGACACATCCGAAAGATGTCCGTCTGGAGACGTTACATTGTATTCAAGGAGTTAAATGTCTTGTCAATATTGTAAATAAATATTGCGTCAACGGTATCAGCTACTGGCGCTTTATTATTTTGCAGTTATAAATGTGAAAAGTGTCTTGAACGCCAAACAAGGATCAAAAATATATTTTTCTGCATGACTCATTCACCTAGAAGTTTGCAGTATGCAAATATAGACTGCCAAATGATACAAAATATTGCATTTCTCATAGTGTCCAATGGTCAATGAATCGCGCTATTCTTTTTATACTCGCTTTGCCAATGTTACGAGCGATGGTTTACGAACGATTGCTCTATCCACGGATCTGCTTGTGTTACGAGCGATGATTAAACGAACTATAGCGTTTATGAATGATTGCTCTACATAATCTACGAACCTGGTAACACACACTCGTAACATTACTATTTCCGATATCTGCAATCTTTAGTAAATCATCGCTCGTAATATCACCAGGGTACAGCACTTAGGTTTAAATTTAAATTATTATTATACAGTGTGGTAAATGGTGCAGCAATATTAATAATGATTCTTTCAATGAACTTCTACAAACCAATCCATCATCAATTGGCAGTTGTTAATGAATTATAAAGACTTTAAATTTGATCGTAAGTTTAAGATTTTTGTAAGTACTTTGATAAAACAGTACGTAGAAAGAGTAATGGTTCGTGAGCCGTCGCTCGTAGTATTACCAAGTCCGTAGAAAGAGTAAATGTTACGAGCGATGGTTTACGAAGGCTTTCTCTTTCTACGAACCTGGTAATGTTACGACGGTTTAGCCGAGGTTGTCGCGTCAATCAGGCTTTCACATTGCAATAATAAATAAAAGTATGACAGCAGTGCCATAACTCCACATGTAAATAGATAGGAAGCTATGGAAATTTATACGTCAGACAAAGCTGTTTTGTCATTTTCGATAAACAATTACTGTATAAGCTTTGATGTGGTTTGGCATCTGAGGTTAGCAGACAGCAACTGTACGACGCAAATTGTCTGTTTGTGTATTAATCCAATGGACAGCCGAGTTTATATTAAATTACTGAAGCATATAAAATAGTGCATATTTAACTTGCTGCTTCCAATTTATAAAGGCCTAAACAGAGTGTTTGTTTCCGGTGAAAAAAACAATCAGGTAATAACAGGTCGGGAAGAGTTTAAGATCGCAGCAATTGTTTGGGTAGGTTGGGTTACATTTTTACTCCTAACTATATAGAGAAGACAAGAGCAGTTTATAGTTTACAGTTTACAGTTTATTGGCAATCGGCAAAACATTTGCCTTTGGTCATTGACAAAACAGCAATAATATGAGATGCCAACAATTAATCGACATTCCAAAAACGTACTAGTGGGCTTCCCTTGGAAAATTGGACACAGATTTAATCCACGCATTTTTTGGACCATACGAAATGGATATTCCACGGAATGTATACGAGTACGTTAGTAACGTAATGTCATCTTTATACAACATAATTAAATTCATGACAATTGTGGACTTCCTAAAGAAGACAATACAAATGAACGTTGAAAAAATAGTGGAGCTTGTAGTTATTCCAATTCACATGTAAAATTAACCATTGATGGTGCACATACTGTTGTCTGTATTAGTTTCTAGTTGCCTTCAGTTTATATTCTAGATGATATGTTTAGTAAATATACTGACGACTCTAACAAGTTCATGACCTTTAGTACAGGCGACAAAACGACATGACAATCACTAACCATTATAACCATTATCTATAATAGTATTAATCAGTGGTGTACTTTGTTGGAATGAGCTAGATGACGAGTACCATTATATCATTAAGTTCACTGATATATCATGTATACTATATCGTCCGTTGACAGGCAAAATGAAATCAGCTTATCGAATAGGAAGGTTGATAGTTTATTTAGGCTGCCAATGGAAGATACGCGTATTCCATACAAACAGTACGGGATATCCGGGGTTAGAACCGTGTTCGCATCATGCCTACGTAGAAATAAAATAAAGACACCAGTGTTGTCATAACTGTCTGCCGCGCAGCATTAAAAGGGGGAAACGTTGACTGTTTTCTTTCTTTCTATATTTTATTCACAACAGGTTACAATATACATAGTGTACATATATACAATAAATGATGTAACAATATTTTCATAATAAAGTTGTAAAGTTGACTGTTAGTGTGCCAAACAAATCATGATCAACTTTCATGACAAGAACATGATTTTTCACCCACTAAGATATTGTCATATTATAACATTGTATGTCAATGTTGACATGTGCATGGTGGGTCACTGTAGGTTTGACAGTTGAGTATGTTGGACACATTTAATGTGGTGTGGGGTATGATCTAACGTAATACCAGGAAG